>OY728145.1:2009596834-2010846834 GCA_963277665.1 Viscum album | reverse complement strand
ATGGTAGTGTCGAGATAAGAGAATTAACTATTATTCGCTTGAGTTCATTAAAATATTTTTCACACCCTTTTTTCAAACAAATTTAACCCCTTTTCGTATGAGATTTGTTAATGGGTTAGCCAACAGGGAAAAATTCTAGATGATGCATCAATAATAACCTACTAAACCAATGAAACTGCGTACCTCTGTTATACTCATCAGTACTGGCCATTCTTGGATTTATCTTGTCTTCTAAGTATCAATATAGATTCCATCCATAGAATAAATATAGGCATGAAAAGAAATCTCTTGAATCCAAAATTTACTCTTTCTAAAAATCCCATATAATTCATTCTTTCTAAGGGTCATTAAAATAATTCACATGTGATTTTAATGATCTTCATAGATTTTGGGGTGTACCATGATATCATAATTAAATAACACTACAAATTTATCAAGATATTCCTTGAAAACTCTATTCACTAGATCCATGAGGATAGAGGGTAAATTAGTCAATCCCAAAGGCATTATGGTAAACTCATAATGCACGTACCTGGTTCAAAATGATGTTTTCAGAATGTCTTCCTTCTTTACATAAAACTGATGATATCGAGATCGAAGGTCAAACATTGCAAAGTAGTGAGCTCTATGAAGTTGGTCGAATAATGCATCAATACGAGGTATGGGATACTTTTTCTTTATTGTTATCGAATTAATCTCCCTATAATCAATGCACAACCTCATAGATCCATCTTTCTTCTAAACAAAAAAGAACATGGGATCCCCATGTAGAAACATTAGGTTGTTTAAATTCATTATTACTCAATTCCTCTACAGGTTTCATTAGTTCCACTAATTCCACAGTGGTCATTCTATAACGGGTCTTCGATATGGGCCTTGAACCTAAAATTAACTCAATTGAGAACTCAATATATAAGATAGCTTTATTTATATATAAATTTTTCATTTTTTCTAATAATAATTCATTAATAAAAATTAAATAATTCTCACCCAAGTGATCTAGATTAGTTAAAATTTTTACATTTGAATAATATAAAAGGGATCACATCACCAAATATTTTTTAAATTTATACTTTTGAAGAAGTTTACACATACAAGATTCCAATATTATTTTGGAAATATAAAAAACACAAAATGATAAATATTTGTGAAACCATGATATTATTCATAAAATAAAACATTATGTCATAGTGAATGGAAAAAAACATAGTTTGATATCAGATTCATAATATGAGTCATGTACAATATAAGTTGTCATGGATATATAAATAATAATTAAAATTTTAAGGGCAATAACTAAAAATACATTCTATTTAATCCATAAAATGTACCTTAACATAATCCCAGGATAATATAAATAAAATTATTCAATGGATAATAATAACTAAATTATAAATTAAAGAGATGGTTTATGTTGAAAATCATGATCTAAGACATCATGATATATTGGCCAATAAGGCCTTGTTCCAAGATAGTTTATTCTATGACCAGGTATACACAAATAATCCATTAACTAAGGTCGTACAACATATAGAAATCTAGTATTATATATATATATTATGACTTGATTCTGAAATATAAATATCACTTTATAAAACACAATGATCATAAATGTTTAGTGTATTTGGAAAACTACGTGGACAATGCATAAAAGTGAGACTAAAATAAAACATCATTATTTTGTTTTCCATAATGGTCTCTTAAATCTTTTTGAGATAATAGAAATAAATGTGAAAAAATGGGGAATAAATTAAATAAATTGTTGACCTAAAAATATAGTAAAGGAATAAACATTATAATGAAACCTAACTTATATGTCAAGAGTATAACCATATATCATAAAAGTAAAGGCTCACAGGTGAAAACATGTTGAAGTAACATTTTGAACGTAGTATCATAAGATCATAAAATCATTGGATGTGTCAAAAAAAATATAATCTAACATAAAAATTATTAATAGATAACCTACTAAACAATATCATATGGGGTAAAGTCTCATAATGGATTAATTTTAATCTCTATCCCACAAATGATGCCTCTTGTAACTTAATATTTAACCAAAAAAATGGATCTCTATCTTGGTGCATACCTAATAATATGTTCATTATTTATGTGTTCCATAAAAATGAAAATAAATCATAATGAATAAAAATAATAATGTTTATAGAAGGAACTGGGTATCCTAATCATGTGTCATATCATAATTAAAGATAAATTTCAGAAGTAATACTATAGAGAGATAAATATAAGGCATGCATTATCCCATTAAATTATGGGAGAGTGAGAAAGGTATATTTATTAGAGACATATATACATTATTTTTAATAATTACGTAATATAAATGGGATTCACTATAGATTAATATAAATACTTCAAAAAATATTAAAAATCCGATGATTAAAGAAAATAACCATTACAGTTTGAAAATAATATATTAAAAATATTAATTCAAAAAGTATTGTGAAAATCATTATTATTAAAAATATACATGGAAATATAAAAAACCATCATTATGTAAAATGATGAAGGTAAATATAATTCATGTCGTACATGATCATACAAATATTCTAGTAACATTTTTATTATAAAGTAACGATATTCCTTCTTCAAAATCTAAAAATGTGAATCATTTAATAAATTTTTTAAAAATTCAACAAGGGTGAAAAATAATTTAAACAACCATACAATAATTTTGAACACAATTTTTTAATGTAAATTAAAAAATAATTGGACATGGAAGATAATGTGTTTTCAACTAAAGAGGGATATAAATTCAATTTTCCTTACAAACTTATTATCAGAATTTATCAGTACTCAATAATAGAAATTGATAATGTTAAAATTTAAATTTCATGAATAACTATCATATAATAAAATATAAATGGTTTTATTTTTCAATGATAAAATGATTTCCGATAATAAAAATTTGACCACAAACAATCCCGATTAATATGAGATTAAAAAATAAATCCAATCCTTTTTGGTAAGAACTGAAACATAATCTCCATGAACAATGTCAAATCATTATAAATTTAAATATCATGAAGTATAAAGGATTAATAATATAATCTGTAATGGGTAAGTATATACACCATTAAAAATAAACTAGGCTCATAAAAGATCATGTGTCTCAAATAAGTATACTTTAAGACAAAACCCTTTCAAAGATCACATTGTTAAAGTGGGGATTCATCGAAGAATTTATTATTTTTGTCAAATAAATTTCCACAGAAAAAAATTGTAAATATAACATTAAATAATCATATGTCATCACACACTTAATCTTATAAAAACAAAATCATTTTTTATTCTTTTTATTATATCTTTTTACTAGGTCATATTAAATTACATAAACAATTAATATATTGTTGGATATTATAATGATATGAGACACATGTGTCCAAAATAACATTGATGACTGCAATATTTTAAAATATATTCTCATTTAATCAACTCCATATTTTTATTCATGGGATAAATATAAATTTTCTACCTATAATATTATTTTAAAACAATCCATGAAATATAATTTTCATAACTGAACTAGGTTATCATCAAGAAGAAGCTAGTCCATGCATATTCATGAGTGACATTTCCATTGATATAAATTCACTAAATAATGAAGTAATTTTTTTTTAATTTAACACATTGATAACTATATAATAAATATCTTATTATTTCTCATACCAACCATGTGATACTGTAGGGAAAAACCACATCCCTTAATGAAGCGATAGTTAATGGTACACATGAAGGTTGTTATATTTGATCAAATGGATTATATGCTAATAAATAATATGATATATTTAATTTCAATAATTTTTAATATTTAAATAATATCAAATAAAAACATAAAATTAATCCCCACTATATTCCATGTAAATAATAATTGTGAAGTAGATCACATCGCGTTGAAAGTTTGAACTTCGTGATTAATACTAAAAACTTATAATATTCAATATTGAATGGTATGTAAGATGATATATATTATATTTAAAATAAAATATTTATAAATGTTTTCCTTTATCATACCCAACTGCATGAGGCATTGAAAGAAGATATATCACATTAATTTTTGTGGTGGTAGTACGCCAAACACACGAGCGACATTATTGTTTCCCATGTATACGGATTAAGAGATAAATATTGTACATTCCATTCACATAATACAATATTATAAAATGAAAGATATTTATGTTATTATATGATCATGTTATATAATAAAATGATATATTTTGATGAATAAATACTATAAAAAATCGATGATGAATGTTACATCTTCCTCTAAAAACATCTATTAATTTTCACCTAGATCCTTCCATGGTTAAAATTATTAATTAAATAAGGATTATATGATTAGGGATGGAATTGGGAATGTGAAATTGGATGGTCTATACCAATACAATATTTTTGTGATGTTTGTAAAGATAACATATGTTGTGGCCTTTTATAAGTGCGTGAGAGGGCACAATTAAATATTTTAAAAAATAATTCTACCAATGTTCTTCTATTGGAAAAGTACATTCAATTTAACATTTTATAAAATTATAGTATATAGGTTCTATATTTGACCCTTAATAACTAATTACACATGTTTTGGGTTAATTCAAACCCTTGAATTTTTATTTTAACCCATGGTAATAACATTTTTAGCATAACAATAGTAAATAAGTTTTACTATTTTTACTTTTCATTACGTACAAATATTATTTGTAAACTACTAGATAAAATAAATTACAATAATTAAAATTAATAAATTCATTTTTCAAATTTTAATTAACATAAGAGGAAATTTTTTATTTCAAATTAAACCCTCAGATGTAATGAAAAAGCCAGTTTTCGATAAAAACATTTTATAAGATCAATAAGATCTACTATTATATTTCAATGTGAAAATGATTCCAATTAAATAATTTGGATTAATAAATATATAATTTATTTAATTTATATTTTATTGAAATGTTAAAATCAATCTGGGTAAATATTAAATTTAAACAAAAACATAGTTCATAATAAAAATCAGTTTTTTTCCATATTCAATGAAAAATTATTCATTTCTTAAAAATAAAATAATATTCATTGTATAATAATTCAATGGTTAATTAAATAATCATTATATATATTTTTCTAAAATTAAATTTCTAGAAATTTTTAGAGTTAATATAAAATTATGGGTACAAATCATTACTTAAGTAAACAAAACATATTTCTAGAAAAAAAAATTCTTCAAGGAGTTATTATTTTATTTCTTTTTAGTGGATAACAATTTAAATTATTTAATTAATGTGTAATGAATATTTTTTTAATAATTTTTTTATTAAAATTTATTCCCTCAAACGTAATGTCTAGGTTATAGTGGCCATGATTAAATAAAAATATTTTAATAGAGCATCATGTTTCGTGTAAATGTGGTGTTTCATGCATCGCCCACATTCAAAGAGAATGAATTGTTTTACAAAGTAAAAAAATCCTCATAATATTACATTATAATATATTCTCATTGATTCATATTGTATATGCTTTCAAACATAATATATTTATTTTAAATTATTACAGTGTTACAAAAAATGTTTTTCTCGTGAGAGATGACGAATCAATGAGTGGATGTCTATAACTAGGTCCCACTGGTCACTACATGTCCTATAACTTCCACATATATTTAATTCTCAATTTAATTCATAAGAAATATTACATATTAATAAAAATATTTTTTCTAAAATAATATATAATATAATTCTTTCCATAGACAATATATTATTATTAATAGTAAAAGACTATATGATGAAATAGTTTATTATGTTAGAAATAATATTATAAATAACTCAATGAATATGGATTTTTAATAAAAATGTTATATCCAATGAAAAATGACAATAATAAATTGAATTTTTCAAGATAATTTTAATTCACAAATTATTATTAATATAAAAATATGACCATCAAATAATCAGAAATAAATAATTCGTAATATAATCATGTTCTTTGGAGATATAATTAAAATGGAAGAGAGTTATTAAATTATAATTTAATTAAATATTTTCCCATGTAGTATCATTTAAAATGTGTATAGGTATCTAAATTGAATATAATTTTTATTATGGTGGGAAATTCCATTGACATCATATGCATTTCAAAAAAACATTCATATTTATCTTTTTAATGAAAGTAAAAAATTTCCTTTCATAAGATAATTATAAATATTTCATTAGAAAAATTGTAAAAATAATTAATAACATAATTTTTTATATATATCATTTATGTCAATTATATATAATTTTCTAGAATAATTTTGAAAAATATAGATATTAATGAATAATATAATTGATTGAAAAATTAAAATATGATTATCTTTTCTTTTAAAACATTATCACCTAATAAAAACTAAAAAAAGAGAAAATTTTAATTGAAAAAATTGAAATAATCATGAACCACCCAGGATTCCATAGTAACTAGATAATGAATCAAATATTGATATATCCTGAAGGGCATTCCTGGTCCCCATGAGATTTTTACTATCTCATTGAATCTTTCATGAAAAAAGAGGGAACAATATTTACCATATATTAGTGGAAGAAATTGATTCATTTAATTATGCTCTGAGATGTCTTCCAATAGAGATTTTTACAATATTAAGAAGAAGGTATAACAAACCCATAATGACATAGAGTAATGTAATCAAAAACTAAAAAGATAACCCACCCATGTCCTAAAAGAGACAACACATTATGTTCAATTAATCAACGAAAACAACAACCTCCAAGTTTTCCTTTCCCCAATCTAGAGCATTGAAGAAGATAATATACCAAATCTTGAAGGAAAAGGTAGGGCATGATGAAAATCCCTTTAGTGTATCGAAAAGTGTTCTTTGATATGATTTTATAATCAATTACCCAAATCATGATTTTAATGTTAAACAAAACATGAATTCAAGTATGATTTCCTGTTTAAATGAAAACATAATTTTCAATTAAAATGTTGGAAACATTTAAAACAATGGTATAATAAACATTTTATATAATTTATGTTATATAAATTAACTAGATATGAGTAAAATAGTTAACCAATCATTAGAATATAAAAATATAAATAGAAATACAAGATTCCACCTGGACATCACTACGATGTTAGATAGTTTCTTCTTATAGGATAGTCACACATCTCATAATGGTGATCATGGAAATATGTGTACACACCTCCCATAGAATCTATAAAAAAAGGAAAAAACATCAAAATGTGTATATGATTTGTTGAGCTCGGTTTTTGTTAGTGTTATAAAGTGTAAATAATTATCATGTTTATTACAATCCTATAATTTCTGTCTCAAATCAACCAATAACTACCAAGTTTCACATGATCTAAAACATTCTATCAATAATGGGAAAACTAACTTTAAACTACATAAAATAAAATTTCCTCATATTTAGATTCAATATTCAAATTTCATTCCCAAAAACAAAAAAATAGGGTTTTCAATAAATTAAATTATTTGTAAATATAAAATCAAACATTATTTCTTTCCATGTAAATTGAATCAATTTTTATCTAAATGAATTCAGAAATCAATTTTCATAAATTAGATCAAAATAAAATCACACCCTAATTTATAATTCTATTGAAATTGCTGGAGTTTACAAATTTTCTATGACAATCCAAATACAACATTGAATTCTCATCAAATTAGTTTTATAATTCAATAGATTGTAAATTAATTTAAATCAAGAATATAAATATATTTTTATATTGAAAATCTCAAAATAAGAACCTATATTATTCTTGAATAGACTAAAAAACACCCACAACATTATTTAAAGTTGAGAAACTAGAATATAGATATTAAGGAATAAAAATAAGATTCAAGATAAAAAAATTGTGTTTATATCCATGAACACTAAGATGTTCAAATAAATTCGATACAGGAAAGAATAAATTAGTGGGGGGAAATGAGAGAATATATAATATGATAGAGGAATAGAATAAATTTTTATAAGATTCAGTCCACCAAATAAGGGATTTATAGAATAAAAAAAGGTTTTTTTGGATCACCAAAACCCTTATAAATCATAATAACCCATGTTACATAAAAAAACGTGATAATATAATGGTTTTTAAAATTTTAAAAATAATTTTCCAAATTAAAATGTATTGCGTGCAAGAAACGTTGTGTAGGGCCGCACAGTTATTCAAATTGTCTGCAATAACAGTGAAACCCTCTAGTGGGGTGAATGATTTATACTCCATGAGCTCATATTTTTTCAATTCATGCACTCACCAAGAAATCCATCACTGTAGGGTTTGAACGGTTTACACTAGGTGGGTGCACGATTTGTGAACACAGGGTACCAATGCCTCATTGACCAAAAAACACCACAAATTAAAAATTACACCATAAAACACATGAGACAAACATTAACATTACATGTTTAAAAAAATACTATATTTGATATAATACATAATACACCACATAAATCATAAACAATCAATAAAATATTCTTATTCAAATTTTATTGCTATAACCTATCCATTATATTGGTGGGAGTGAAAAGTATTAATTGAATTATGAGAATATGCTTCACATATGTATTTAAATTTAATTAATTCCTGACCAATTAATTATAAATGAAAATAAAACCTTTTTAAAAATATTAGGAAATAAATTTTTGCGAAAATATTCATATGTACAAAGGTGTGATTAATACCAATAAATAAGAAAATCAGAGTAAATATATTTTATTAAATAAATGTATAAAAATATATTAAATATGAAATTTAATTTTAAAAATTCAACATCTATGTTTTCAATACATGATATAAGAACAAAAAAAATTACACAGAAAATACGTATTTTTTTCTAAAAGGAAATTTTGAAACCTCTTGATGGTGTACATGTTCCGAATCTAGTTTTGACACATTTAAACATTATATTTTAAAATATAATGTTTCTCTTTGAAATTTTAAAATAAAAAGTATTTTAGGTTTAATTTTTTGTATTTTTTGAAATGTTTCATGTTTTGATGAATAAAAAAATAAACCATTTTAATAAAAACATTTTTTCATAAAATTATTTTAATTATGAAATTATATTTTTATCAATATAAAAGTATAATTATATTACACTTTTTTAGTTAATATAGTTTTGGTAATTTAAATAAATTTCAAATTGAATTTGGATACAAAAAAAATTCAATATTTTGAGTCTTTTACCTTGAAAACTTGTTTCCTCTTTCCATTAACATTAATAATTATATATTATCCTTTTTATAATTTTTTGACTATAATTTTTAAAATATAATTCTTTATTTGGAATCATAATGTCCAAATTTAGTATATAAGTTCATTTTAGGACCAAATATTAATAATAACCTTGATAATTTATATTTCCATGATAAAGGGTTAATCAAGTAATTAATGGTAAAAGTACTATAACAAATAATATTATATTAACCTAACACTTTAACTACTATTATTAGTTGAAAATTTATCTTTCCAAAGAATTAATGGTTATATAATAATACCATTTTTGGAATATTAGTTGAGAATACAACCATTTTTTTGTTTTATTCAAATGAAAGTAAATTTTTTCATATATTTGTTTCTATCAAGAGAAAATAATTTAATATGGGGTGGCCTAGTATGAACTAGGTAATCGTAGTATATATTATCATTTTTTGGCCCATGTATCCTTAGGTAAGCTTGTTATATCTTAATATTGGGTGGTCCAGATAGTTTCTAGTAAGAATGTAATAGATAAATTGGAATTCATTAATATAATTATTCCAATTGAAATGGTTTTCAAAGAGTTTTTTGTATACAATGATCTAATTCACAAAAATTTGTTTTATTTTAATTATATGGGTTTGTGGATTTTGAATGTTAAAAATGTGTGCTTTTTTATGTAGATGTGTTTTATTTCATATTATTGATGAAATTTGAAGATAATGGTATACATTATATGATTTTTCATGTTTGTACTCAACTAAAAATTTAATTTATTTTAATATCTATTACCTATATTTTTATGTTCATCCCATGTTTAAAAATGTTTTGTATTAGATGTAAGGTTACATATAGACAAGGATATGATCAAGGGGATAGTTGAGGAGATATATCCGTATAAGAAACCATGTTTTTAATGGGTTTCCATTAGTGGGAAACAATAAAAATGTGTATAAGTTTCCACCTATAATTTATAGGTTTATTATAGAAGAGGATTTCAAAAATATATAAATCTATATAACTAATATATCTTAGCTTAATTTAAGTTATATGTTTTAATATAACTATAATAAGTTATGTTAATGTTTGGGCCCTTACATTTTTTAACCAAGTTGGGTTTAGATAATTTTGATGATTATGATGTATTCTTAAGAGATATGGATATCGTAATAAGATTATAATTTTATTGTTGATAACAATGTAAATGTCCGAGAAACAACTTTTTTTTCTTTATGTTATGAACCTTTAAGGTGACTAATGGACTTTTAGAGACAATTATATTTACGGTAATTATAGATTATTAATTTTGGGGATGTAGAATGAAATGTATAAGATAAGCATTGAGGTTAATATATTCTATTATTATTTTTTTGGACTTCATCATATCTTGGGAATGTTATAAGAATTATGTTGTTTTGGGAAAAAAGGAAAAAATGCTTGATGGTTGACAACCTGTTGCATTGGATAAGGCTGTTGGAATAAATCCAATAAAAGTAGGGAAAAAAGTGAGCATCGCCTTCCAAAAATATACATAATATCCTGATTTGTATGAATTTTTATTTTTAGTTAAACAATTTTGTCGATTAATAATATGTTTATTTTTGTAACTTATGTTTCATTGAATATATAAACATTGGATTGGGAAATGAGATTGTGATTATGTGATTAATGGAATTTTAGATGAATGTTAATATTTTGAGAATTGTATAAGAGGAAGGTAAATATATTACAATGGAAGTTCATATGAGAATCAAAAAACTCCAATATAGTTTGGAGGATTATATTTTTTTTATTTTGGACTTATATTGATTGATGTTTTTTATAGAAATGATTAACTTTTCTTAATGAATATGTGATTATGATAATTATCTCATTGTTTGAGACATTAAAAGTGATAGATGTTATTTGGAGATAATTCGTCAAAAATATCATGGATGATCTTTTTATAAAATCAATTTGGTGTTTTATTATTTGTCTAAACTATTTCTAAAAGTTCTAAATATTATTTTGGTTTATTACAAACATTGGGTTTTACGGTTTAATTATGGAGATTAATATATTTTTTCATGATATAATGGTTTATTAATTTTAGGTAATTATCTTCCCTTATACTAAATATTTTTATTTTATTATTTTCTAAACACTAGAGAAATGTATAGATAATATTTTTTGGATTATGTGAATCATTAGAAGTTTATTATAGTGATTCATGTGAGAAAGATTCAACTTTAATACTCATCATTTTGAGAAAATGATGAATCTGTATTGAAAATGTATAAAATGATGAAATTATACTTTTCAATTAAGTTTTATTCCTTAGTTTATTTGTCTATGTAGTAAAATAAATCTTCAACTCTATAAAAAGGGTCTTAAAAAATCATTATCCATTTACTACTCTTACTATGAAATAAATGACCTTACAATCCATCAAAGATTTATGGTTTTGTGTTTATCAAAATTATCTTGAACATGTTCTCTATAAATCTCTATCAGAACCTGAAAGTTGTTTTCTCTTCCATATGCATGTTATCCTACATAGAGAACTTGTGTGGGTTATATCAGGTTACCATTGTACTTCCCTTTCATATTTTAAATGTGTAATATTTAGTAATAAATTTTCTGATATGGGATTCCAATAATTGTATTTTGAAAATTCAAATCATAGTTAACCTCATTTATTCAAAATTTTGAGGATGATTTTTACAAAATAGTGTGATAATGTAACATAAAATGTTTTTAAAAAATATTATGTTCTATATCATGTGTAATACAACACATCAAGATTAAACGAACATTTAAATTTTGGTTTTTAAATGATATCATTATAAACAAGAAATTAGAAAGGAAAAAATGAATATAATTAAATAATAAATTAATATTTAGTATATATATATATATTAAATTATTTTGGGACTAATTAATTTTATATGAAATTAAAACACATAAAAAATGAATTTTGTTTTCTACAAGACGATTAAAATGTGCTTACGTGTGTTTAATACTAATAAATAAAAAAATAAATTTTTTTGTATGACTCTAATAATTTATATATATATATATAATATTCAAACTAATGTATAAATTTGAAATTATGTTTTCTCTATACATGATATACTATCAAATCCAATTTAACACATTAATGATGTAAATTTCTAAAAATGATATTTTCCAGAATTTTAATGATAAAATTGATTGAAATCAATATTTTTAAACTCTAATTAATTAAATTTGAATAAAAAAACATCTTCCTTGAAAATTGAGTTTCATAATTTACATTGGATGACTCTTATGTATTTTCTTAACAGGTTTAATGTTATTTTGAATAGTGAAAACATATTTTAGTTTAACATAAAAATGATTTTTTACCAAACATTTTTATAGTGTTTAGTTATATTTTTATTGGTTATAAATTATATTTACACCAATTGTTTTCATTAAATTCATTTTATTTCAATTTAACCAATTTCACAATTAATTTAGATAAAAAATCATTCGAATCATTTTCTTGTTTCGACTATAAATACATGATTTCTCATTCCATCAACGATATTAATTTTATTTTAATTTTATGTATCGTATGTTTTCAAATTTAATAAATTGATTCCATATTTGGGATCTAAAGCCCTATAATTATTATATTAGTCCCATATATTTTTATAAATAATATGAATAGAGACTATGGTAATTTTTATTAATAGTGTTTAGTGAAAATTAGATAATTAATTGTGAAAATAGTATTATAAATATTATAAAATTATGCCAACATTGTCCTTGTTTTATTCTATGAGTAATTTTCATTTATAATCTTTAAATGGTCAGTTATGACACCATTTATGGACTTTTGGATGGGAATATAACCATTGTAATATTACACTCAAACGAAAGGTAATTTTTTATACATATGTTTTTATCAGAAGAAATATTTTAAATATGTAGATGCATAGATTTTACTAGGTAAAAAATTATATATTAACAAGGGGTGGCCTATAAAACATTAGTTTACCTCGTTACCACTCCTAATGGGGTCTCACAGATGGCATTGAGTATGATCATAATATCATAATTTGAAATTAGCTACGTGGTTTTTCTAATTGAAATTATTTTGAAAAGGTATTATGTATATGAGTCTATAAATCATATAAATGAGTTTAAATTATTTTCTAGGGTTTTAAATGATTTTATTTGCCAAACAGGTTTTCCTGTTTTTTTATTTGAAAATATTTTATTTCATATTATCAAATAACATTGATTATAAATGTTAACATTATATGATTTTTAAATTTTTTACTAAAAGCATGGTTTCTCTTATTTTTATATCCCTTATAATTTATGGTTTTACAATATAATGGATTTCCATAACTCTGTAAAACTATATACTTAATTAATAATTTGGAAAGTAAAGTTATTTCTAGTCTTAAAATAACATGAATAAGTTATGTTATATCTGGGTCCTTACAAAAAACACAAAACCAAAGAATTAAAAAAATAGATTCAATGAGTACCAGAAATAGTAATTGGATTCTACAACATCCCCACCAATGAAACATTTGATACCTATAAATCCTATCAATAAGTCTCCATGAAAAAAATACATATCCACTACTCTATCATTAGAGAATCTATATCCAAAGTATTATATGCTTCTAAAATGTGTTATACCACTTGATCTTATGGTATCATCCTCTTAGAAAGTACCTTGGTTTTATAATCCACTATCCTAAATAGATAACCATTAATGGATAAGTCAATATTGTACTGAAGATCACTCCCACTTAGAATATGAGATGGGTAAAAATGATATTTATATATATATGATACATGTAACATGTTTTGTATCATTTTAAATTATAAAAAATGTGATAAATGGTAATCCAATTTACCAACCAGATCATCCAACATATAATGTCCCAAATAAATAGGATGAAAACATTCTAATTTTCACAAGATATATATGACTTAAATGAGGATAAAATTCTATATACACCTAATATCTAATGAATAATTCCAATGCAATATAAGGGAGATCAACATAAAATTTATGTTTGATCTATTCCAACAACATTCTCAAAAAAATCATCTTAATCATTGTTGTTTTCTCCAGAACCATGCCTGGTATAACATCACAACTTCCACTAATCTCTGAACATCATCGTGGATATTACATAGTTAACAATACTAGGCCTCAATATGATCCATTCTAATTGTGTGGTCATGTCTATTATTATAATAAATCTTAATTATCCCAAAAATATCATTCCCAAATTCAAAAAATCAAGGGCATATGAATTAATAATATCCTTAGATTTATTTATATCCCTTTATGTTTTTCCATCCTTTTGTAGATGATATGCCATAATAAAGTAGACCTAAGATCCTAATGCCTCCACAAGTCCTCTCCAAATGTGGGAAGAAATACATGGATAGCTATCAAAGACTAGAGTTGATGTAAATCAATGAAAATGAAGAATATCTCTCACATAGGGATTACACAAATCCTCAACATTGATTGTATCAAAAATGTGTATAATTTGAGCTGATTTGGTTAGAGGATTGGTCACAATCCATAGTGTATTTTTTTGGTATGGGTAAAACCAACCAAGAAATCCATAGGAATCTCATCACAATTCTATGTCCGTTCATAATGTGGCTGAAAAACCCTGATGGTCTTTGGTGGTCATCATTCAATTTTGGGACTATCTAACAATGTTAGACAAAATCAGAAATGTATCATCTCATACCCGATAACCATAATCATACCCGCATGACATATAACATAATTTTGGTTTCTCAGTGCACACACAATTGGGAATAATGGAAATAATCCACAAAAAATTTCCTATATTAAAAGGTACCACATACTATATATATAAACATAGGATACCATCAAGGTATAATGAAGACTCAGTGATGGTCTCCCAACCATAAATAGAGTTCCCTGCATCAATTAATTTTTATCAAGGTGTTGTTCTTAAATATCCATATTCATATGTGTAGAGGTCAACTGATCAACGGAGAAGAAACATTTTACCGTGTTTCTTGAATTCCAATATAAAAATATGCAACAAGACCCATCAAGTTCCACTCTTTTAATAGTTTTTTCATCAAATGGTCTAGACTATTACTTCTCAATTCATAAGTTCTGACATTAAATTTTCATGATGTATTAGAAATATCAAAATCAAAATAATGAAGGTATTACAACCAGTTAATCTAATGGTGATTAGAATATCATTTATATAATATACAAATACAGATTTTGTGGTTAGAAAACACATTGAACATTTAATTGAAAAGGTAATATTGATAACTCATAATTTCATAAATAAAAGTTCCATGTTCATGTTTATTGGTTGGGGAATACTTTTGATATGGTCTATCTCGATGATAGTTATCGGAAACTACATGATCACCCTACATAAAAACCCAACCCCCACCCAAACCTCATTTATAATGGAATACAACATTGTCAATCCCAACCTTCGGAAGAGTCAAAATTGGTGTAGTTGTAAAAATATGATTCATCATGAAAAAAAAACTCTAACATTCATCTTCCATATAAAATTTTACTCTCTTTCAGGTGGGAGGATCCATCAGAGAATCCATCTTTTAGAAATAATTTACAAATAGGTGATAATATCCTGATAAACCCAACAATATATATGTCTAGAATAAATTGCATGGTTGTTTCATTGTCATAATATCTTTCAACTTCCCAGGATCATCTGACACACTATGTTTCGACACCATTATGGTTATGAACATTACTTCCCGAATCCTAAAATGTAATTTTTATAGTGTTTCATTAATTCAGTGATTTCTCAAAAATTTCAAAACATCTCTTTGAAGACACACATGATCCTCTTCAGACATAGTGTAGACTAGGAATCAATCTGCATGGACTCATTGAAAATATCATGGTACTCATGGATGATCATCTTCATAAAATCCCTAAATACTATTGGAGAATTGGTTACTCCAAATGCAATGAAAATTATAAAAAAATGGATATACCTTATCAAGATGAATGTTTTATGAATATCATATTATTTTATTCTCAACTAGTGATAACTCCATCGAATATAAATATCCAAGAACCACTTCACCCAATCCAACTGGTGAAACATCTTATCAAAACATTAGAAAAGGTACTTGTTTTTTACAGTTACTCAATTGATTTTATGGTAGTCAATACATTATAGAGTATCTCCATCACATTTCATGAAAAATAGAATAGGCACCACCTATTGTGACACACTCGATAAGATGAATCCATTCTATAACAAATAATCCAACAAAGGCTTCAAATATATCATTTTTTATATTGCAATGTGGTAGAATGGAATTTATATTGGTTGAGTATCTTATACTAACCGAATTGATAATTCTAACTCACTTATTATGGGGAAAAAATAATTATGTTATAAAAACATCATTAATCTCAACAAAAAAGGGTGGTATATCCTCACCCAAAAATTCTCACTCTAGATAAAAAATAAATCACTTTTATTACATTCCCTATCTCTGGATATGATGTTCTATTTCTACTCAACCTTGGGTCCCATTCTCCTTGAACAAAATGACACATTCCATTGGGTGTATTAATTGAGACCCATCAAATATATTAATAAATTATGGATTTATTTGACATTATGCAATCAACCCTAAAAATTTCATCAACCGATTTCATGTCGTGAACTAGAAAACCAATATATGCTTGAAATCTGTTAATAAGGAAACACAAGTAGGACAATAAAAAACCTATTATCTTTTTATCCTGAGGGCTTTTGTACTGCCCGTCACATAAGATAAATAACCCATATAATGATATATAATAACCACAATATTAGTTGATATGAAGGAATGAGATACACTAGTATTAAATAAATAATCCACTAAATATGAATATATAGTCATTGTACCTCTCCAGGTTATTGGAACACATTTACATCCTCTAGAGGCTCTTCCATTACATTTAGATGTTTTGTTTTGGATTCCATTGGATATAACCCCTTAGATCATGAATTATATAATTTCATCATAGCACATGTAGATGATGATGTCCTATTTCCACTTCATTGATTAGTGTAATAATGGCCAAACTACTACATGTGTCTTGATCATCCTCAAGAAGATCATATCTTTGGTGCCATGGTGTAAACCCATTTGGAGTTCCCATACATTACGCACTTGTAGAAAATCAAAGTGCCTCTTCCCTGAACTTCATTATGTCTATAATAACCCTACTATTGAGATCCACAATAAGACACATGAAATGTTATCTTCCCATTATGGGAATGAAAAAACTTCCACTTAGAAAAAAATAATCTTCCTTCAACCACGATTTACAATATAGATCATGTTCAAAAATCAATTCCATTTGCAACACAAGAGAATAATAAGAAATATTAATTAATAAAAAACTAAGAATTAATATCAGATAATGGTTCAATATTAAATATTTGGGTATTTATCTTCTCATTTGATACTATCATTTGTGTGAACTAACCATGATCGACGAATAAATTTTCAATTTGAGTCACAGTATTGTTGGCATACTCGAGTTTAAAAACAACCTAGCTTTATAAAACACCATATTATATGGATATAACTGTCTAGTGAAAATAGAATTAATATAAATAACTCAAAAACCTTGTGATTCAACTCTATTACCATTATGTCATATCATTTCCTTCTAGGTCCTTCTATATTATAGGTGTCACATTTTTTGTAGATCACATCAAGAGTATCTATGAACTTAAAAAAACATATATATCCTACCCAACCAATCCTCAACTACATAAGGTTTTTTAGTGACTTGGAAATATGGTGGATTCCAGTGGAGGAACTCCTAAGAAAAATTTCAACAATCATTCCTCCAAGGTTCTATAGCTAGATCTGGAAACGTTATTGGTGCAGGTTCTTATCCCAAATCATATACATAATAAACAATTATCTAAATTCTATTATATTATATCGGTGGATTTGATAATTTTGATTCATCAGAAACATTCTTATAGATACTATTAAAACATCTTCTTAGTGAATTTATTGTACAAAAAATCATACAACAATTCTAAATACATAAAAAAATTAATTAGATCAACACTCAAATAATAGAAATGGGGAAACTAATACCATTATATTAGAAAAAAAGGAATGGAATTAAAATTTCAAAATCATAAAAGGGGAAATAATAAAACCCATAATCATGTGACCTTTCCCAAACCACCCCTGGTGAATTATAAATTATTACGATGAGGGATTTCTTGGAATAGACAAGAAACTGCCACTTAAGCCAAAAAAATATTTATCAACTTCAAACTGACATTAAGTAAATATTATTAACCTACACCATTGATACCACATTTTCACCAACATGAAATTATACCATTATAACATGATATCTAAGTTAATCATGAATTATCTATAAGGTCATTTATGATCCCTTGAAGATGGATAATAGAAACTTGAACCACACAAGATAAAAGTGATAATGATTTTACCACCAACATAGAAAAAGAATCATATTCATATTACAATTCTAATTGAATATTCCATTGTATATTGTAACAAAAAAACATGTGGGAATAAAAAACCCAAATAGTACAAAATTATGTACCCAAAAATATACAAGATGAGAAACCAAATTCTTAATTGACAAAATATATAAATCTAATTGTTAAATGACAACCACCACCTTTGAATAGCTATTCACCCTATCTGGAAACTAAAAGAGGAAAATATAAATAATCTGGAAGGAAATGGTAGAGTGTGATATAAATTCCTACAATGGTCTTTCCATGTTTTTAGTAACATGATTCCATAGTAAATAAACAAAATAACAAGTTCAATTTAAGAAAACAAGTATGGTAGTAACATTTCATATTATAATAAAAAATTATTTTTTCTTCAAAAGATTGAATCATTTCAAAAATTACATAACAATAATTTTATATATATAAATTTATATAAATATACTAGGAATGAGTAAAATAGTCTCGAAATCATTGGAATATGCATATGTCAAATCAAATACAAAAAAAGCATGTTAATATACCATGAGGATCAATAGATCCTAGTTATTGGATCAATACACATTGTGTATCTATGATCATAGAAATATGTGTATTTTTGTCGCTCAAACACTACTCAAAGATAACTAATCAACATCTCACTAAGTATAAGATCATTCAAATAAGGTTTTTTTAGAGTTGTAAAGTGTCAATCCATTGATAGGGAATTACAATCCTAGAGATTTTGTCCCAAAAAACATATTAACTATCAAGGCTATCATGATCTCTAACAATCAATAAAAAATTAAAAAATCATTTTAAAAGCAATTAAAATACATTTCTGCATTTTTTGGTTCTGTATGCTAATTGGATTCTAAAACAACAAAATAAACATTTTCAATCAGTTAATCAAATTCTCAAGATAAAAAATCATGGATTATATCTTAATTAATATATTAAATTATTATCAAAATTAATTCACATATCAATTTTAACAAATTCCAATAAATTAAAATCACACCGTAATTTTCAATTCCATTGAAATTGTAGGTTTTTTCCACAAATTCATGCCTATCCTATTCTATGATCAAATTATCATCAATTTTTTTTATTATACAATTAATTTAATTTAATTTAAATCATGAAATTTAAAAGGTTATTATATTGAAAATATCAACAGAACCACAAACCTTTAATCATAGAAACTAAGAAAATAACACAAACAATGGTATCTGTTAATGGATAAACACAACAATATAGATGAATTAATAGAACATAGATTCATGATATAATATAATGGGGATGAGATCAATTAATATAATAATGATCTATAAAACCTAGTGGGTAAAAGGATAAGAGATCAAGGAAAGGAAAGATAGAATATATATTTCTAAAAAGACCAAATGTTGTTTTCCACGATCTAAATCACCTTGGATGGGGTTTAAAAGAGAAAAAAGGGTTATTGATAGTTCCCTAGAACTATAAATTAATAAATAACAATTTTAGGGGGTGATAGGTTGATAATATAATGGTTGATACATTATAAATATTATTGTTTTAATTTTAAATTAGGACATGAATGATTAGCATGGTAGGTCTATTTGAGTTTTCAAACTATGTGCCCTTCTAAAGGGGTGAATGGTTTCCACTAGTTGCGCACATAGTTTATCAAACCATGTTCCATACATGAAGAACCAACAATATCACATTTTTCATGGTTTACACTATGTGGGAATAAGGTTTGCGAAAATAGTGTTCCAACATTGCAGAACCCTTAAAATCGGAAAATATCAACTTTCCACCAACACCACCCAAGAATGACCCCAAACATAAAATAAAAAATAATTAGGTTCACAGAATACCTAAAAAAATAACCAATGGTTAAAAAATCTCATAAAATATTCAAAGTATATGAAATTATATGTAGTTTATTAATGATAGATTACAATATTCGTTTAATAGAAACTAGAGAAATTCCAAAAAATGAGATTATAAAATAAATTATAAAATATTTGATAACATTTAAATTATAACCCATTTATTGATTAAATTTTAATTGATAATTTAATCCTAATTAATAAATATATATTCAGAATAAATACATAAATTTTTTACTCTATAGACTACATAAATATTAATAGATGAGTAATTCTAAAAACACCTCAATTGAGTGGAAA
The DNA here is from genome assembly GCA_963277665.1 of Viscum album. Classification (NCBI taxonomy): domain Eukaryota; kingdom Viridiplantae; phylum Streptophyta; class Magnoliopsida; order Santalales; family Viscaceae; genus Viscum; species Viscum album. Next base: position 2,010,825,932 of record OY728145.1, on the reverse strand, counting down.
TCAAGAAGAAATCTCAAACCTCAAGTATGAATTTATTCATAAGTGATTTTAACCAAATGTATAGTAAATATATAATTTTTATAATTACAAAAAAAGAACAATATACAGATATTTAATTTCAAATATTAACCTTTTATTACATATTATCATTTGTTTTGTAATAATCATTTAATATTATCATTTTTTCCAGTGTTAACTACATCATTTTTCATATACATTTTGATTCAAAATTTATTATCCCTGAACCATTATGAATTTTTTATCATCAAAATAATTTTAATAAATATATAAACATAATTAATATTCATTATAAATTTATTTTATATAAACATTTCTATACAAACTTGAAATGTCAATCAAATTTCATTGTATAAACGATAAGTCAAACATAAGTGTGGCTGAAATTATCACATTTTAACTTGTTGATGGGTGTGAATATATATATTAGAATATAACTAGATTATTATAAAATTGTCATATGTATCATATAAATTAAATTTTATATAATTATTACATGGTGTGTGTGGTGGTAATGTAAAAAAATTTCATTGGTTCGCAAGGTGGTAGTCCTCCATAAACATCAGAAATGGTTTTGTTTCACATTTTATATTGAAGTGTAAGGATAGATTTTGTAACATAAACATATTAAAAATATTTTTATATGTTATAATATGGGTTTATTATATGTTAATAGTTATAATGTAATTGAATGTTGTATATGACGAAGAAAAATTAATGTTCTCATTGAAGATGAATACCTCTTCTTTGAGAGAAGTGTTTTCGATCTCCTCTTAAGGGTATAATGGTTGGTGTTTTGTGAATGATTTAACAAATTTATATTTTTTAATAATTTTTTGTGTAAAATTATAATATTTTGTTCAATCGGAGCATATCAAAGTGGTGTAAATTGGATAAATTATGTCCATCCTTTATATGATCGGAAGGTGATCTTTTAAAAATTCAATATTTTTTTAAAAAAAATACATGTCTATCTTGTTTAAAGAGGATCCAAAATATATAATATTTGATGATTAGGAGGACATGGTCTTAATTTAATAAAAAAATTATATTTTTGATATATATCATTTTAATCTTTATATTTATTTTACCCCATGGTTATCCAATTTTAACCATAACCATTATAATGCCATTTTCAATATTAAAGGGTCATTATTTTCAATGTAATTTAAAAATATTCTTAAAATTTTTAAAACGAATATTAGTTTAAAGAATTTTTTATCCTATTTTAGTCATTTAGAAATTTTTATTCATTTTAAATAATTAAATAAAGTTATATTTTTCATTAAATATTAATCATGTAATTTTTTTGAAAATATTCATTTAATTGGACTTTAATAAAAAAAATTACAACGATTAAATTTAAATTTATACATTTTTAAGATAAATTTTAAGTTTTTATTAACCAAAAATTTGTTGGGAAACCCTAATTTGTCAAAAATACCATAGAATATTTTGATATTTTTTATTTTTAATTTTTACACTAACTGTTCAACTACTTTGTTAGTGTTGTATTATAATTATATGATAAATTTATAATCACTATGTATTATAAATAAAATACATAATTATAAAATTATTAATTCACAAAATAAAAATTAATATAACATAAATATGTACTTTTATCTCAATGTGGACTTATAAGAGAAAGTGAAAGACAAGGGTTTGACAATTTGTACTTTTAATATAAAATAATGACGATGTAATTATAAAATGAAAATGGAACAATAATTCCATATTTTATATGTTATGATGGATATTTTTAGATAAATATATGTAAATGAAATAATTTAATCTGATGGATATATATTAAATGATTTATCAAACTACATTAAACAAAAATTACCAGATTTACCCTATATATATGTGTTAAATTGTACAATGATTACTATCAACAATGCAATAAAAAATGAAACTACTCACTAGATTTGAACCTCATGATTCAAAAATTTTAATCCATTTTTTCAAATTCAATTCAAAATGTTGAAAAAAATTAATATTAAGATAAAATCACAATGTATGATGATAAAATGACTTCGTGAAACTGTGTTTTATGCCATTAAATTGACTTATAAAAGAATTCTTCAAAAAATGATCTAAAAAAATTATGTATTTATTTTAAAATAAATTGTTGTTATTTCAATTTATGACAAAATAAAAAAAAATCATGGGACTTTCAAAAAACATGATTTAATTAAAAAAATTAATTTTTACAGTAATTGTTATTTTTGACTATTTAATGAAAAATAACATTATTTTTAAAAAAATAAAAAATTATAATGTACGGTAATAATGAGATGAATAGTTTTAAAATGATATTATTTTTAAAAACACTATTTCTAAAATTCTTTAAATTATTTATATTATTCCAAAAACATCCAATAAAAATTATTTTGGTGAAAAAATATTAAGGAATCATAAAATGAATTTAAACAAAATTGACTAAGAATTTATGAAAATATAATAAATATATTTAACATATATAAAATATTTTTCTTAATTTTTAATAATTTGTTTAACCCAGTTCATACTCTCTAATCCAATGGTAATGTGATAAATTTCATAAAATAATAGTACATTTTTTTTCTGACGTTAGTTAATCTCAGTTTTTCATGTAAATATATTTATTAGTAAAATTTAATTTATATAAAGAGAAATATATCCTAAAATCAAGGGGTGTTGTTTATGGAATTTATCATTCCATTATTATTCTTAGTCTAATTTTAATTTCCAAACTAGGATCCTTTATGGAGATCCCAGGAACAGTTATTTGTTTTATATGCCATGTGACCACTGAAATGACTTATAACACTGCCCAGACACTGTCTTCATGTTCTTGATCCTAAACCATGATAATATTATCCTTATTATGGGATACCTAAACAAAGATCATTTTGATTACAACACTCCCCCTAAAATAATGATGGCGGGGAGACCATTGTTATGGTCAACATCACCCAATCTTAAGAACCTTGGCTTGGCCTTGACTTTGATACTTTGTTTTACCCTTTCATTGGTTACATTCGTGGAAACCATATCCAAAACAGTCATGAACTATAACATCAAATTTACTGTTATGAATTTAAAACCTTCAAAACTAACATTCATGCTTCCAAACACCTTCAACACGAACCAAAATAATTATTTAGTCATCACATAGTACAAAAAATTAATTTCAGAAATTATATATCAAAAATTAACATAACAACTAGAAAAACACGTCATAAATTATTTTTCCTCTTAGGACATATAATCTTAATTAATAATCATCATCGTCGAGCCTGAATAAACTTAGGAAATTATTCCTAGACACTAGAATATTGCTCCCAAGTCCTTACATGGGCCCATTCATGTATCCATAAGATCAAAATAAGTGGAATGATCATCAACCATAAAACATTATCTCTATTTCACACAATCATCACGATGAACTCCATAAAATATTAAAATGGTTCCAAATCAATGTAATAGAAGTAAATAAAATGTGTTTGATTAGTCATATAAATTGTAATATGAGATATGTGTACCAAATTTGTTATACATCATTAACACATAGAAATACCTAAATATAAAGACATTTTCATTATCATTTCCATGATATCAAACTATCAAAAAAAATATTATAGGAATATTTCATTGCATTTAAGGACATCAATTCCCCAGGAAAAAATAATCTATATGATGAACTAGCCACCCATAGTGAACTCCAAGGTTCTCCTCCTTTGATATATATACAATCATTTTCTTTTCTGAGTCGTAACCAACATCAATTGGATAAACTAAAATCCATTAAAGAATTTGACACCGGGATTAATCCTATATGATCCTCCACACCTACTTCCTTCCAGTATAATGGGGATTGAAAATGTCAACCATATAGCTCCTTATTATATTCTATCAAGATATAATGTTACACAGTGAATCCCCAATGTCACATTGAAACTAGTTATCTGAAAAATAATATAATACCACAATTACCCATAGAAAACAATCACTATATATAATTTTTGAATCCTCTTAATATGGATTATTTGTTTGCCTATGGAAGTATCAATATAATGTATCTCCAATGACATTCTAATTGGTAACCCTAGTAAATATTCTACAAAATAATGAATAATGTAATGATACATACCAAAATTTAATGAATTGAAAGATAATACAAATGTAATTTAATCCGTACCTTGAACCATAGATGGCCCCTCATCATCATCCATTAGAGAAATACCCACTAAAATTATCCATCCTACCACATCTCCATTCTCATTCCAATGATATTTTATTGTCTAGGGAATCGATAACTTCAACAATGTTCCTCCACCCACAACATTCATTGACCCCACAATACTCATCCATGAATCCATTGGCAAAAATAAGGAATATGAATAGCCCTACCACATTTTTGGATCTCCTTTGGAATCATCTTATAAATTTTTTGATGGTTCTATATTAGCTTAGAAATTAAAAACCTAGTAGAATCACCCACGTAGTTGAAACTCGGTCATAACTTCTATGACATGTATAATTGCAACCATGATTATCATTATCATATTTCCACTAATTGCTAAAAAAATTGTCTTCTAAGGGTTAGGGGAAAATTAATAACTAACCTTCTAGGGGCAGGATGTATTCCTAATAACATGTACTCCTCCAGACCCCTCTTAAACATTTGGGCCTTATGCAACACCTCAGTGTATAATTTTAGACCTATTAACCTAACCTATATTCTGATATTATGATAGAGGCCTATAAAAAAAATAAACTTTTATCTTACCATAAGACAATAAAATAAAAATAGATCTATGTAATGAGAATAATAGAAATAGAATGACATAGATCCAACCTATATCTCTGTGAACTCCTATGAATAGTTTATCTTTATTATGAGAGGAAGATAATTTTTTAAGAAAATATTCTTGAGGGTCATTTATGTTTTACCCTATCATCTTCATGACCAATTCATTTCATTCCACCATCTATAGACAGATAACTAGAACCTAAAGATCATCATATTTACATTCTAATATATCATAGTCTATAACAGAATGAGAATTGTCTTTATATATCCTATCCATACCGATTTTACTTCAAGGATTCTAGTAACATTAATTGATGATCAATGTATGAGATGGATGTCTTGATCTTACCTGATTGTGGTCTTATAGAAATTACATCCATGAATGAGGGAAATCCAAAAAAGGGTTGGATGAACTAACTCTATGTCCTAAATGAATAGAGTCCTAACATGAGCATGTTGGGGAATATCCTCTTATACCACTATTGGTGGTACAAGTGTGTCCTCCCTTAAACCATTAACAGAAGATAGATCATAATTAGTACATGTGATCACACAAATTTACCAATATGAGGTATCCATGCCCAATGGCATATCCCTACTAGCACAATAGATAGTCAAATTAGTGCATTATATACTTGAAATTTAGACAACATTATTTATAAAATAACGTAATAGTATAATAATGTTGTTGGGGTTTGGCTTAGTGGTAAGAACCCCATAATCCTACATGAAAAATGGGGGTTCTAAATCCATTGCGCTCAGGTACTTTAGCAAACTGTAGCAGCGGTGGTACTTTTGATCGGCGGGTATTGTACCAGAGGTAGGACACTATCGCAGTTGTGAGTACTATACCAGTCGGGTCACTATTCAAAGAATGGGCCATAGGATAAAAAATAGGACCTACGGGCTATGTAATGGGAAACATGCCCACTGGGCCATTGGTCTATGTAATGGGTCTCCCTCTACACAGTTAAAATAGGCCATTTCATTACTTTAATAATAAAATGAGGCTTTGACCCCAACCTTCTAAAATAAGCGTAATAATATTGAAATAATTTATTCTAATACAAATGTATCATAATTATAAACAATAGAAATATATCACTTAATTGGGAAATGCAGGAATATCTTGAAAAAACATCATAGATTGATACCATAACTTATGAGACATAATTTGAAGAGAACAACATGCATATATATATATATATATCACATGCGATCTTTAATTCATATTCATGATGAATGAATGACCCCAACTCCAAAAAAACAAACTACAATAATGTATTAGAACTAGTATCATACTAATTTTATTAAACTTATAATAGAAATAACATCAATTTACACTCAGTGGTCTAAAATACTTGTGTTGGACATGCACACAAATACAGTGTCTATATGTTTCCCACACAACCTTACTCTTTATTACCATTCCCCAAGACATTTTAAAGAAGAATAAGATAACAAAAATCTTATTTCATTGATATCTATTTGTAATCGCCAACCCAAATAAAATAATTTGAACATATGGGCCACAAGGATTAATACACAGATTCCCATAACCAACAGGTTTTCGACTTGTAGTGGGAGTATGAATGTTGTCAGTGTGGAGAATATACCCTCAGTATTGTTAAATACTTGAAAAAATAATATAAATTATACGATATGGGAATAAATAAAAATGTATATAAAAAATTACATGTTTAGTATCTTAGATATACATAATAATATAACTAGGACCCCCAAAGTGGACAGTCATGATGGAGTATGATTAAGACATACATGTAAATAAAATCCTGTGACTTACCAAAAAATCTAATCCAGAATATTTATATGAACATAATGAATTTCATCATAGAACTTTTTTATTATGAATTTTTATTTCTAGGGGTCCCTGATCATGACGTCTTCATGTGCATCATAATTCATACAAAGGGTGTGAGAGTATAACAATTAAGACAGCATAATTGCATTATAAGAAATAATATATATTAATATATAATAGTGTATTTCATGATATAAAGTATAATTAGAAGTAATCATATAGAAATAAATAAATCAATTAATTGATTGATAACAAAGACAAAATAAATCATTACCCCCCATGCATTGACATGCTGTGTGTAAGATTTCCAAAGTTTTAAAACAGATACCACATGGCGTGACAAAATTACCAACATTAGTTTAAACACATGCCTATTATTATTTTCTCTATGTTCCTACATAAAATAACACCACAAGACCCACTCTAATTGTATCTATTAACCAGAACACCATATGAGTGAACATAATGGGGTTTATAATCATTATATGATAGTATGTCCTACCTAACATATTTTCTATATTTATATATTCACATATACCCTACATCAAAATCATTTATATAAACCTGTAGTTGAATAATTCTCAACAACCCTTCATGGACTAAACTTATATCAACCAAAAAGAATATGATTTATATAATACAATCAAATGATCTGTAATACATAATTTTTGTCATATCATTGCACTCACCCTCCAACAGGTAGTTTAACCAATACCGAGAGACTGGTTCAACCATAAACATGGAGAAAGGTTTCATTTGATTTGAAATACATAATGAAATATGTATTATTCCATAGAAAAATATTTCAAATAAAAAAATGTTATCAATAGTTTCAATAATAAATTTTCACATTTCAAGAATAGATCTCATGGGACGCACTCTCAAACACATGAATTTATTTCAATCATGTATATTAATCATTGGAAATAAAATCCTGAATACATATATAAATTTCCCTATATGATAAGGATGTTTTTAACACCAGATTATGTATTCCATTATCATGGTTCCCTAATATGTAATTCACCCATAAGTGGATAAAACCCAAAAACTCTATGAATCATCATCAATGTGACATGAGTTTTTATTAACCGATACTCAAGAGAGGAATAATATAGGATTAAAGCATGGTTACTCACAAAATAATAGCCTCTATGGGAAGCACCACTGGGATTTTGTAGAATAAAAAAAATCCTCCTAGATGGTGGGTGTCTCACAAATATTAATAACAACAATGATATACCACACAATACACAATATTATATTCCTAAACATCCAAATAAATGTATTTTCAATAAAGATATAATAAAATAGAAATGATGAGATAAGTCTCTTCATATTTCTCTACTGAGTCATCCAAATATAGATGCACCAGAGATAAAGGATGTACGGAGGACATAGATAAATAAAAGTAATAGAAATATTGATGAAAAAAGGATATAATATTTCCTTAGTTGAGGGCCACATCCGTAATCATCCTTCTCTAGCAAATTTCTCCGAAATCACCAATCCATTATAGGGGATATGAATTAGGCGATTCATTCAACATAAAATTAGTGAGAATGGAATTGAACACCACATCATAATGAAGAAAAATGATTGAATACTAAAAATATCTCATTAAATGAAATCCATGGAAGTATAACTTTTTCTAACCATATAAAATTAAATGTGGATTTTGATATTCCACCAATGGTAGTTTTCCCATGGTTGTAGTGTTCCTAAGAATAGCCTATAAAATGTGTATCCCAATGACAAGATACTTTAGAACATGTATTTTTACACTCATTATGCCTTAAAAATGGGCATTGTGGGGATACACATGTAATCACAAATGGAATCCACCCCTGAGCACCGCGTCTTGTACACAACATGCCAAGGTAATTTCCCCCTATCCCAATATACACTAAGAACAAACTATTTTGAAATTTCTTGTACTAGGGATTGGTATAGCCATTTTGATATGGAAACCATCAAAAATCACTTTTAATCTTTGAATCACTTCAATAACAATCCCTACCTATGGTTCATCCATAACATGGATCAAAAACATCATTTATGATATATTTTATCAACAATTAACATATCTACTAGAAATGAATGTTTTATATATAATATTCAACATCATTTTCTATCCAAATCAACTTAAATGGGAAACAAAACAAAAAATCAACACTTCTTTTAAAATTATTATACATTTTCAATTACATATATGTATTCTTATTTCACATAATAAATGTGATATGGGTAAATTTATATAAAATGAATTAAATTACTTCTCTTCTTTTATTGATTTCATCCCAAAAGTTCAATAAATATTTGAATAAATTTTTCATTAATGGGTGATATGTTTAGACCTCTAATTTTTTGTCTAAAGAATTAAAATTCTTATTATTTTGGAATCTATATAGTATTGGATTTATTTATCTATTTAAAAAAGTGTCATTAAACATTTTTATCCCTGAGTAAGATTGGTCTATTTATTTTGATCATTATGACCACTTCTTCTATTACATAATTTATTCTCCTCCTTTATGATAAAGTATCTTGAATTATTAGTTCCACTGACTAGAATCAAGTATCCCCATATTTAATGTCTTTTTTTAATACACAAAAATGTTTTAACCTCAAAAATATGAATATATATTTCAAAAAGTCCACCCTTTTATGTTCATCATATAGGTGAGAGATTCATAATGAGTTATTGTTGGATAGATAGTATGATGGACATGACACTGATTTTAGTATCAAAATATGGTGTAGATAATTATTATACAAGAGGGGTGAATTATATACTTTAAAAAAACCTTATGGAAATTTTTCTTAAAAAAATTCACAAAACCTCTATGCTTTAAAAAGATGATTGATTCCAGAAAAATGATTTCAGAAATAAAAATTAACAAAAGTTTTCAAAAAAATATGATTTTCCTTAAAGAGTATAAAATACTATGTAATCTTAGTACAATTATAAGGAAGTATATGAAAATTATTCTTTTCCTAAACAATCAAAAGTTTAGCGGGAAAAAAATTGTAAACACTATAGGTAAAAAATATTAAATCTTTTAACTCAAAAGGAAGGCCATAGAACAAACTTGGATAAAGGTACCTTGATTTAAACATTCAAGAAAGTCTATCTTACCCAAACCCAGGTAAGCCCTCAATCGAATGATCGATATCTCTATTGTTATCCCCGCAAGAACTCGATTTGTAAGGAAATTGTCACCTCTGACTTCACATCCCGAAGTCTCTAATTTAAAGGAAATTTCACATCGAAACAAAGTATATCTGCATGAAGCAAAGTTTTAACAAGCCATTAAATCTTTCTTTAGGAATCCTGAGAGTTTATTAGAGCCTCCCTCTCTATAAATCACTTCAACAGCATGTAATTGATTTCTTCCAAAAGTTAAAAATTCCTGAGCTCGTTCAAATGGGCTCTTATTTATTGGCACAGCTTCAACGGTCGTCTCCCTCCTCTAATGGTCATATATTTCCTTGAATTTCAGAGGGACCTATACATGTGTCACTCAAACAATAGTTAGTTAGTAACTGAAATCACGACATTATTTTTCAATCAAAACACATGTAAGCAAAATTATGGTTACATAAAAAAATTAAATATGAAGAATGTAAGATAATAAATAGTTCAGAGTCTATCAAAAAATACATTCGATATCTATAATATAAGGATATTTGAATTCTATTTTCTATGGAATTTAGAACCTTAATTATATAAAATTTCAGAGTCTAGATTTCAAGTATATTCATATCTGGATTAACATGAATTCTGTGTCTGAATTCATAGAGTTTGGAGTCAGGCCTCATAAGAGTTCGGAGACAGAATTTAGAGATTTTGGAGTCAAAACTCCTAAGAGTTCAGAGTCTGAATTTAGAGAAATCAAAGTTATAACTCATAAGAGTGCAGAGTCTAAATTCAAAGAACTCGTAGTCAGAACTCATAAGAATTTGGAGTCAGAATTCAGAGAACTTGGAGTCATAACTCGTATGAGTTCGGAGTCTGAATTCAGAGAGTTCGGAGTCAGAACTCATAATAGTAGGAGTCCGAATTCAGAGAACTCAGAACCTGAATTTGGATCTTGAAAATAGAGTGCTTTATATCTATATATTATATGATTCTGAGTTTTTTGATACGAAACATAATTTTATACGTAAAAAAAATAATGAACAATGAAAAACATGGTAAGGATAAATTTCCATAGGGAAAGAAAAATATTCCTTATGAATGTAAAACATAGGGTAGAATGAGATTTTCATTTAGATAAGGTGTTTATGTTTTTTCAATAAATGATGGAAAGGTAAAGTAATAAGGAAGCATTATTGACTCAACAATCTCCCCCAGGTATTAGGGAATTGAAAAGTCATAATAAAACCTTATTGTCTCAACAATATCCCCCTTTTTGGAAATCACAATATATCCTTACGAAAAAAATATAAGGACATAGAAAATATTTTTCGAGACTTTGAAAAAAATCATTTCTCCCTTTATTGATGGAAAATGATGAATAAGACCAACTCCCCCTTAGGCTTTGGTACTCTAAGGATCATATTCTAGATTTTCCAAATGATATTTTTCATTATCTTGAATACGGAAATCTTCGTAATGAAAACTCTCCCTTAGATAAAATCCCCCTTACATAGGGATAATTAATCTTTACATAAAATTATTTTTCCTTTCTCCCCCTTTGGGATTTTCAAAAACAATTTAATGTAATGGAAAACTAATTGTGGTACTTGAATGATTAGTTCAACACATCCAAAAGACAAACAACAACAAAATTATTTATTATTAGAATGAATTTTTACAAGGAAATGAATACAAAAAAATATCGGATTACAAAAAAGTTAACATTCATTTTCCATCTGCATCAAAATCTTGACTATAGTCTTCAACTATATGAGATTTTTAATATCTTCCTCTTCTCTCTTAAGAATCTGATCCAAATCCTCATCATTATACTCCAAATACTTTATTCTTTCTTCCAGAGACTTAAGAGTCTCTCAATGAGCCTTCAAGTCATCTTTTTTGATTGAAAAGTTTTTCTTCAATCTCAATCGGATGATAACTTTCTCTCTTCCAGCTTTGGTAAACAGAATACAATTTCCCATTCAGATCCTTCTCTTCCTAAATCCTAGTATTTTGTACCAAAGTTATCTTTTCTTCAAAACTGGTTGTAGGATCATTGATCCTTCCATCTTCGATGTAAATAGCTTCCTTTACGCAATCTTGGAACTCCTCATGTTCTCTTAAATATTCTACTATATTTTTTGATGATCCAACCATTTTCTTACATGAACTCTTGTGGGATTCATAGTTAAAGAAGAAATTCTTAAAGTATGCCTCAAGAATTACACATTTATCCATCACCATTGATAATGAATCTGTTTTAGGATTTAATTTATGTTGAGGCATTTTTCATCTAGATTCTATGCTTGGAAAAATCAATATGGTACTAACAAGCTTCTTTAAATACTGAACAACAAAATCATGTCCCGGAGATGATGATTATAAATCTAAAACATTGTTAGGGGAAGGTTCTTTTTCAATCTCAAAATTTTTCCACGTTGATGATCCACCAGCATCATTCGTCTTTAAAACAACATTACTAGTTGTATCAACAACCACCTTTTTTCCTTTATCAATTCTTGGAATTGTTTCTTGATCTAGAGATTCATGTTCACTATCAGACAGTTGATCAATCATATACTCATCTATCTCTTCATTTTTAGGTCTGCATTCAACATCTTCAGGATGAATAAAATGAATATTATAACATTGTTCCTCAGATAACTTGTTCACTTCATCTTTATCCTTGTCATCTAACCTAGGATTAGCAAACTTCGAAGATTCTGTATGAGAAGATAGGATTGAAAATTTATTGGATGAGCTTTCATTCTCATGAAAGTCTTGAACTTACTTAATCATGTTATTAGTATCCCCACTGAATTCAGTATCTTCTTTGTACTCATTTGAAAACTTGTTTTTCTTCAACAACCTTCTCTTAGGATTTCTCCGGAGTCATGAACTTCTTCCCCGAAGTCTCAGGTAAGGGTTCTACTTGGAATGATTTTGGTACTGGAATTTTTCTTGAATCTTTTTCAGTATCCATTAGAAGTGATTGCACTATCTCAGTCTCAGACATCTTTTTCCTTAACTTCTTTTCTGTAGATTTCATCACAAGCTCATCTGCTATCTTTTCTTTTAAACCCTTAGCTTTTACAGGATCCATGACAAAGTGTGTCTCTCCTTCCTTCCGATTATTCTTATCATCACTCCACTTGGCTAGAACCACATCTGGATAAACATTTTTTCTTCATAGGTTTTAGATATGTGGAATGAGCTTCCTATGATTTTGAAATTTTTTATTCTTATTCCACTTTCTTCAACTTCCTCTTCTTTGCATCCTTTTTTAATGGTTCAAACAATTCATGATTTTTCGGAATAGCTTCAGCTTCTTCCTCTTGTAGGTCATAAAAGTTTCGTGAGTCCTTAGAAATACCAATTTTCATCCTATTCAGGGTATCATAATTTACTAGCATGACTTTCCATTTTTAGGCTTCAAACTGCAAGGAATTTTGAAATACCCAAGACACCGAATAGTCAACTTAGAAATAATGGTCAGGTACATGGTAATCTGGGACATTACATTCCCGTTCTCGATATTCTCAATCATAATTAGAATTTTCATTACCAGATTATCCTTCCTCAAGTCCACCAAATAATCAAGGATTTACATACCTCTCTTTTTCAATGTGTCAACGTCACCTTTTATTGGAATGATAAATCCTCAAACCCATAATTCATGGATCCGATTATTTATAGAGAGGTGAGAAATATTCATAGTCTTGACATCATCAATATTTTGGAACTCCATGGATTTCACCTTAATAAATCTACCATTGACATTTGGAAAATTGTTGGAATAGAACATGGATTCCATTTTATATATAATTCCAACAAATATGGATGCCTTTGTATATGAAAGAGAATAAATTTTACCATTTCTCTTGAAGGAAAAATTCTTTTCTGCCTTATTCCATAAAAAAATTTACTGATTCATAAAACATAATAATAAGATCTGGATACACCAAATCATGAGACCCTGAATTTGATATGTAAAAACTCTCTCATCCATTGAGATTGATATTCTTCGAGATTAAAGAATCACATTTGTTAAAGAAATTCAGATGCACCAACATTTCTCTATATACCTGCCTCTCCGAAATTTACTTGATAGTAGATATATATTTCATAGAGTATTCGTCTACATACATTCATATTTGAGAAAAAATAGAGAAGTTCAAAATATTCTTTAGTATAGATTCAGAACATTGGCACTCTTGAGCTTGAGATCGATGTTGGAAAACAAGCAGGGGTTATTATTATAAGTTCTTGATGTGACAGTTCATCTTCCAAAGTGAATCCAATGGATGAAAATCATTCAGATTAGATCTGATGGTTGATATGATGGCTGCAAGGAAATCGTGGTAGGATCTGAACTTATGAGGTTATTAAAGAAAAAAATTTGGATTTAAGTAAAAATAGAATCTACAAAATTTATTACCAATAGGGAATAAACACAATGAAAATTATGATTAATAAACTTATGAAAGGACACATACCTTTCGGATTGCTAAGAAAAAAATTTTATTGATGAAAAATATTCTAAAAGAACTTTAGATTCAGAAAATTTGATTACAAAAAATAAATTTGAAAACAAAAAAGTCTATTATGAGAATTTTAAGTACAACAATAATTATTATAAAAATTTAGAGTACAAAAATCATCATCACCAATATTTTGAGAAATATAACTACAAAAAATTTCATTATGAATGATTTGAAAAATTTTACTACAGAAATTTTTATAACAAATTATTCAAAAAATCTGAGTAAAAAAATTTCGTTATGAAATATTTGAAAATTTTAACTACAAAAATTTTAAAAATGATAGATTTGAAAAATCTGACAAAGAAAATTTTCATTATGAAAGATTTTAATCTATCTAACAAACAAGTGTAATCCCCCTATCAAAAGGAGTTTATTATTCTAATGAGATTAGTTTCATCAATAAGTTAACAAAGAAGATTATCTTGTGGTTATCATTCCTAACTCTTGTTTTATGTATTAAAATCTATCAGTGGGTTAAATATATTTTGAAAATATTCACATGTTGATCATGTGTTCCGATAAATTGAATAATGATATTGTCTTTTCTGTCGGATCCCTAAGAATGTGATGCCTGATATCTATCTGTTTTTCAAGAGAGTGATGTGAATGGTTTTTAAATAAGGAAATGGAACTAGTATTATCACACAGAATTTGTGTTTTTGTAAAACTCATACCATAGTCTGTGAGAGTTTGTTGCATCGACAACACATGAGAACAACAACTTCAAACTACTACATATTCAGCTTCAGTAGTGAAAAGTGATACTGAGTGTTGCTTCTTTCATGACCAAGAAACTAATTAATCTCCTATGAAATTTCAGATTCTAGATTTTAATTTTCTATCCATTTTACATTCAAAAATGTCTACATCCGAAAAAACATTTAAAATAAAACTATTTCCAGAAGAATAAAAGAGTCCTAAATCCATGGTTCCATTTATGTAGTGAAAATTTCATTTCACATCCTTTAAATGAGATTCTATAAGATTATATTGATATCTTTCACATAATCATATTAATAACATTAAGTCTATATGAATTTCTATCATGTAAAGTAACCTTCCTATAATACCTCACAATGATTTTTGATCAACTTGTTTCCCAGCTACATCAAGATCAAGTGTGTTTGAGGTACCAATGGGATTAATAATACTCTTAGTTTGTTCATATCCATACTTTTTAAAAATATATTTAATATAATTATTTTGGTATATATAGATTCCTTCTGGTTTTTTGAGAAAATTTAAAACTAAGGGAAAATGTTAATTCACCCATCATACTCGTTTCAAACTTAGATTTCATTAGATTTTAAAATGAATCAGTTATAAATTTTTTAGTTAAACCAAATATAATGTTATCAACATAAATTTCAACAATAAAATTATTTTTCTTATCATTATTTATAAAAAGGGTTGGATCTTCATTTCCCTTAATGTAATTATATTGAAGCAAAAATCATGTAATTCTATCATACCATGTTTCCAGGAGCTTTCTTATGTCTATAAAATGCTTTGGTATTCTTATAAAAATGTTCAAGATGTATTTTATCTTCAAAACCAAGAGGTTGTTGAACAAAAACTTCCTCTTTAACATAACCATTATGGAAATCACATTTCTCATCCATTTGAAAAATTTTGAAGTTGAAAAATGCTCCAAAGGAAAGTAAAATACGAATAGATTCAAGTCTAGCTACTGGAGATTAGGTTTCTTCATAGTATATTCCTTCTTGTTGTTTATAACCTTTAGCATCTAATATAGCTTTATTTTGTACTATGATTCCATTTTCTTCACACTTATTTCTGTAGCCCCATTTTAATCTAATAATAGATGTTTCATTAGGTCTTTCAACCGACATCCAGACTATATTCCTTTATAATTCATTTAGTTCATCATTCATAGCTTTTATCCAATAATAATAACCTAAAGCTTCATTACTGTTTTTTGATTTAATTGAGAAAGAAATTCTAGATGTTCTACTTCAATCGTTAAAGAACTTATAGTCCTTACGAGTTTATTAACATCATTGATGATACTGTCACTGGGATGATTCTTATAAAACAACAGATTTGGGGTTTGTAAAACATGTTCATCAACATTTTGTAGAAAATATTCTGGGGTAAATGCTTCAGAAGCATCTTCTTGTACATTTTTCTTTATCAGAAGGATATTCTAACAAAGATTGATAATATGTTTTTGAAAAAACATATGAAGATGTAGGTTGTGGTTATTAAAAAAACAAAAGGATCCGTTTCGTCAAATTTGAAATGTACTTTTTCATTTTAAGTACATGATTTTTATTAAAAACCCTATAATCCTTAGATGTTGTGGAGCAGCCAAAGAAAATTCATTCAGCAGATTTTGGTGAGAATTTGTATAAGTTGTATTTTGTACTCAGAATGAATAATTTGTAGCCAAAATCCTTGAAGTTGGTATGTATAGAATTTCTACCATTCCATAACTCATAATGAGTTTTATTAAGAAAAGGTCTAATAAAAACATGATTTATAGTATAACTAGCAGTACTTATAGATTTAGCCCAAAAATTTTGGGCTATAGAATATTCACTCAAAATTATTCTTCTTATCTCTTGAATAATTCTATTTCTTCTTTCAACAACACCATTTTGTTGAGATGTTCTGGGTGTTGAGTTGTTATGTGTAATTCCTTTTCTACTTGAAAATGATTCAAAATCATAATTTTGAAATTATTTTCCACAATCATTATGAATAGTTATTAATGGAAGGTTTTTATCATTTTTAACTTGAGCTCTAAATCTTTTGAAATAAGAAAAAAATTTACATTTCTTTTCTTGAAATTGGAAAAACATAAATCTAATGTAATCATCATATATTACAAATACATAATATTTTCCCTTAATGCTTCTAGTTTATGTGGGACCAAAAATATCCATATGCAACAAAAGTAATGCATCAGTGGTTAAGACTTCACTGACTGATTTAAATCTTGATTTATATTGCATTCCATATTGTCAAGGATCACAAACTATTAAAGAACCAAATCTAAGCTCTGGTAGATCCTTAACTAGTATTTTCATAGAGATATTATATAGGTTAATATGGTTACAGTGGACTAACCTTCTATTACATAACCAAGAATTATCTTCCATTTCACTAAGGAAAGGTAGATCTTGGCTCCTAAGAACTTCTATGTTTATTGTGTAAACATTCTCTTGCCTATTGGCAGAATGAATAAACTCTTCCTTGGAATTATGTATTAAGCACATGCCATTCCTAAAATTCAAAAGGTAACCTTCATCACATAATTGAATTATTCTAATGAGGTTGTGATTAATAAACATAACAAAAAAAATTGAAATAAATGTTTTTCTAAGAAGATCAATGTTACCTTTACCAATGATTATTCCCTTAGTATTATCTATGATAGTTAGTTTTCCTCTTTTTATCATGATAATCATTTCAAAGAAGTTTTTAGTACAAAACATATTTCAGGAACATCCACTATCCACGTACCAATTATTGATATTATTACATTATTTATTTTCCTAAAAAAAAGAAAGTTAGACTTTCAGAATCAAAACTTCTTTCGATCCATAATTTTTAGATAACAAAATTTTGGGTATCCACATTTGTTTAGAAAAATATGCTTTATGAAACCCAAGATATTGAACATTATTCAAAGAGAAATTTTTTTATTATAATGCCCACCACATTGACATTTAGTAAAAAATGGGGCTCTATATGGAATAAAATAGTTGTTTTTGAAAATAGGTTTTCTTTGAGTATAACCTACTATAGTAGTATTACCATTAGGATTGATTTGAGAATACATCGTGTCAATATTTTCCTTATGAGAAGTAAAGTTTTCAAGAAGTTTCTTAAGAGAATATATTTGATATTTTAGTCTTATGACAAAATTCTTATCCTCAGGGATTATTTCCTTAGGGTTAAATTTTTCCTCAAAAACAGTTAATTTAAAAATAGAGTTCTTAAGATCATTAGAATGTTTTTCCTTTTCATAATTTACTCCCATATGGTCATTAGAATGTTTTTCTTAAATCTCATCTTTATCATCAAGATCTCTAGAGATGTCTGAAATCTCTTTTGTAAGAACATTTTTAATAGTAATTTTCTTGTCTAATTTCTATGAAATTTTACAAATTTTTTCTTCAAATAACTTATAAAATCAAGATAATTTGTTATAAGAAGGTGTTTATTCATTATCTGATGATGAAGTACCTTCATTAGAGGTAATATCTCTAGAGTACTAATTTATATCTAAATATAATATTTTTAAAGTCTTGGCAGAGCGTTGCATGTCCATAAGACATAATTTGGTAAAGAAGTAGTAGTAATAAATCCAATATTTTTTTGTACTGATGATTCATTTTCAAAATATTCACTTCCCGAAGATTCTCCATAGCTAGCACTCCATGTATCATTTTATTTAAGGCTTTTATTTTGATTCAAATGATAGAACTACTTCTTGTTTATTTTTGAATTTGTTTCCTTATATTCCTTCTTTTTCAATAGAGGGTAATCATGTCTGATATGACATGATCATCAACATTCATAACTAGTAACTTCTACATCATTATTCTATTTGAATTATCCCTAATTAAACTTATTATGATACCTCTTTTTATCTACTATCTTGTTCATTCTCTGAGAAAGATTAGAAAATTCATGTTCAGACATTCTTGTATCACTATATTCTGACTAAATAGTGACCTTTTTTAATATGATTTGGTTACTCTTTCTAAAGTATTATCTTTCATATGTTTAGAAGTAGTTGTAAAAGCAACTCCTCCATTACCATTCTTCTTTTAAACATTATCATCATCTCTATTCATTCTACTCTCATTCTGAAGATGAATTCCAAACAACTCATATAAAAAAATATTGGCAAAATTCTTGTTCTCATCAATTGTTGTCCTCTTAGAGTCCCACTCATTTGACATGATGTCTATGACCTTATCTATAAGGGACGCATCACCCAAAACTTTTTCTCCTATAGACTATTAGCTATTACTAATAGTCATAAACCTTTTCTGATATTTTCTTGTAGGTTCTCTATTAGGAAAGTTAAATCCATTGTATTCTACTATCAACATATCACTTCATGCCTCTATGAATTTAGAAGTACCAAAATGTGTAACCTTATGTTTCTTCTAGATACTATTTATATCATTACATAATGATATTTGACTATAGATATTCCTAGTCATGGAACATAGCAATGTATTTATGACTCTGAATGTTTCTTGATATTCTAATTTTTCTTCATTAGTAAAAGTTCTCAATTGTTTATTAGGGATCTTATAGTCTCTTGTCAGCATTAGGTGGTTATCAACTCCAGTGTTAATAATGAACATTTTCATCCTATCTCCGTAGTAATCATAATAATTTTCATCAAAAATAAGAGGTATGGTTGGATTTACATTGTCGATAGAACCAACATTTAATCCTTCCATCTTAAGGAAATTATTTCTATAGAAACTTGTTAGTAATAAGAGTTTGTAATCCAAAGAAAATATCATAATCAAGGAAAATAGAACTATAGTATCTCAATGAAAAATGTGAATCCGAACTTTATGAGTCTGAAATTTTTATTCTGAAAGAAATGAAGAAGAATATTTTTTTTTGAATCTAATCATGAGATAAATTCAGATTTAACCAAAACTCTAAATCCTATAGTTATATTGGTTTAGGGTACAAGGTCACCTCCTATGATACCAATTGTTGGATCAATTGTAGGATATATATTATACTGATTGTAGTATCAAACATTAGAGTTGATACTCAATATTCACGTGGGGTTTAATTGTATACTTTAAATAAAAATTAATGAATTTTTTCTAAAAAAAATCCACAACACCTCTAAACTCTAATAAATTTCATGATTACAAAAATGTCATTTTAGAAATGAAACTTATCAAAAGTTTAAAACAACTAGGATTCTGCCGTAAAGCATATAAAGTATTATATTATCAGAATACATGTTTATAGATGTATAATAAAATTATACTTTTCCTCAACAACCAAAATTACAGCAGAAAACAAAATTGAAAACACTACAGGTAACAAATAGTAAATCTTTTAACCCAATGAGAAGAGTTTCCAACAACCATGGATAAAGCTCCACTAATTTATTCTTTAAAAAATTTTCTATCCTACCCAAACCCATGTAATCCCTCAACCCGAAGATCAGTATCTGTCTTTCTATCCCCGTAAGCGCTCAATTTGTAAGGAAATTAGCACCTCTAACTTCAAAACCAGATGTATCTGATTTCAAAGAAATCGCACCTCTAAACAAATAACATTTTCATGAAGAAAATATTGAACAAGATGATCTATCTTTTTTAACAAAGATTTTGAGTTTATAAGAGCCTATCTCTATGGAAATCACTTTAATAGCAAGTAAGCGAGTTTTTTCAAAAGTTAAAAAGTCATAGGTTCATTCAAATAAGCTACTATTTATATGCACAGCTTCAATGTTTGGCTCTAAAGAATCCCGACTTTTTATCACATAAACATTCATTTCATTTTACAAAACCGATGATCTTTATGTTTTTGTGTCTTGGAAACTAGGAACTTAAAAAAAGGAAAACATAAAAAATTCTTCTAAAACACTTGAAAGTCTTCTCCTCATGTTCATCCTAGGTTCATTACTGCATCACATAACCTGGGGACATACATCAATAGAAAGGGTGAGCAAAAAGCCCAGTAAGGGAAACAAGAGAAACATTTTACATGTGAACTTGAGATACTTCAATAATGACATGAAAATAACATTAAGGCATGAGAAAGAAATCATGATTCATTTCATAATAAAAATAACAATTTTCATAACTTGAAGATGTGGCTTCATCATTTAACATATAAAATCATGAACATATCACCAAGGTCCATCCCCAAGGTGTCATTTGAAAATTACCAAGGTTATTCACCAAGGTATCGTGAAAATTGTAATCTCTAGTGGTTACATCATTACCCAATGCATTGAAGCGCTATCAGAGCGCACCCTTAAATTTGCCTTTATTGTCATGTGATCCACATATATCATCATCAATCATTTCATAAATAACCCATATAGCATAAAATAAATCGGTTTCATTTCAAAATCACAACATTTTAAAAACTGCTTTAAAGACATGATCTTTACGTCACTTTAAAACCCACAGAAAAGGAAGGTGGGTCTCAAGTATGTAAATCCCAGAATTTGAAATAGAACATATTGGTATATATGTGAATACCCCTTTACAAGAATGATCTTTCAGTATTCACTTAATAATATAAAATAACTTTAGAAAAAGAGAGAGACATTTTGGGACGAAAATTCTGCAGCATAACGGCTATGTTACGAGGTTTTAGAATACATTAAAAAGAGAGGGAAAATGGGTCAAACATTCATAAATGACCCATAAAATAGTAGATGGACAGAATAAGAATGATAAATTATCATGGTAATGAAATTTCATGGACATACCATTTTAAATGAAAAACATGGAAGGAAGATAAAAAATTAGATTTCTCTTATGAAAGTACGGCAGCCTAACTGTGTTACTTA
This sequence comes from Viscum album, assembly GCA_963277665.1. NCBI lineage: Eukaryota > Viridiplantae > Streptophyta > Magnoliopsida > Santalales > Viscaceae > Viscum > Viscum album. Next base: position 2,010,804,062 of record OY728145.1, on the reverse strand, counting down.
AACTTCAACAAAAATGATTTGAAAAGATCAAATAGGGTCTCTCATCATGTGAAAATAAGAGTTCAGTATGATAGATATAGAGATAATTCCCCAACATAATTAAAAAGAAACTTGAAAAAATTGACATGAAAGTAGAACGTTGAAAAGAATGAGAAGGGTGAAAGAATCCCCTAAAAAATTCGGCAGCCTAATGGCGCCACTTAAAACATCAAAATACTGAATTGAAGAGATCAAATGGGGTCTCTTATAATATGAAAATAAGATTCCAGTATGATATATATAGAGATCATACCCCAACATAACAAAAAGGAACTTGAAAGAATTGACATGAAAGTAGAACTTCAAAACTAGAAGGGTGAAGAACCACTTAAAAATTCGGCACCCTAACGGCGCCACTTAAAACATCAAAATACTGAATTGAAGAGATCAAATGGGGTCTCTCATCATATGATCATAAAAGATCAGTATGATAAATTTAGAGATCATACCACAACATAATAAAAAGGAACTTGAAATACTTTACATGAAAATAGATCTTGAAAAATGAGAAGGGAGAAAGGATCCGTTACAAAAATTTCAGCAGCCTAACGGCGCCACTTAAAACATCATAAAACGAAATAATTAGAGTTAGAGGGGATCTCTTATTATATGAACATAAAAATGGAAGTAAGAGGAGTATAAAAGAACACCCATTAACATAAGAACATGGAGAATAAAAGAAATTACATAAAAGAGATGTCTTGAAAAGAAATAGAGAGATCAGATCCCTTACCTTAAAATGTAACTCTTAAACCTCAAAGGATGGGACCTTGAGGGCTTGGGGGCACCTTGGGAGGACTCCTTGGGAGGTAATGAGACCCGAACATCGTTGGGGAAGAGTGCGGACTCGAATGGATGAGAGGAGGGCTTGGTATTTATAGGGAAAGTGAGGGGACAAGGCATTAATGGCCAAGGGACACCTCACATGTGCTTTTCTCAAACCCATGTGCTCTCCCTTGGCATTTACCAAGGAGTTAGGCCACATGGGGCCCCCAAAACAATAATTCATCACCCTTGGCCAGCCAACCCTTAAAATATCTCATGAAATCATCATGACACAGTTATGATGTCATTAAATATACCGAAACCCTACAACTGTATTTTCACTATTCACTAAAAATTCAACTTTCTCAGAAGGATTCCAAAATTTCACCATAATCAAATATCAATGCTCTGATTTCAAAAATGAACTCCATTTTAAAAAAATAATTTTCTAAATATTTTTATTTTATTTTTTAAATAATACACTATTCACTGAAAATTCATATTTTCAGAAAAAACCCCAAAAATTACCATAACATAATATCGGTGCTCTGAGTTCAAAAATGAAATCCATTTTATAAAAATAATTTTCTAAATATTTTTAATTTAATTTTTAATTAAAAAACACCATTCACCCGAAAAAAACTAATAGTTGAATAATAATTTATGAAACTGTTATTTAACCATTTTATTGAATCACATTACTTAATCAAGGTGCCTAGATTATTTTAAAACTTTCTTTAAGTGAGATTACTAATCAATTTGGTCATATTACTAATCCTAATCATAAAATCACTATTCATAATTTACTATTCATCAAAAATCATGTTGATCTTATTAGACTCCAAATTTTGTACTGAACATAATTGTAGAAGACCATTTTTTGAAAATCATTACACATTTTTAATTAATTAAGGTTTACATAAACAATTTTAAAATATCCTTTTTCTAAAATTAATCAAAAATATGCATACTATATTTATTCGGTCATTTGAAAATTCATAAACTTCATCATAAGAAGAAATCCCAATTTTTATTTAAAACAAAGGATTACACAAGGCAGTTACGGTCTCCTTACATAGCCCCTTATCACACCAGCATAGGACCTAAGTGTGAGGTGTGCTAAGGTGAGAGAATCTGAGGGAGGCTCGGCCAGCATCGCACGAGTAGTAATTTCTATCAGTTTGAACTTCTCGTGAAAGCGATCCTGTTCTAGCTTCATATGATGAAGTTCAGATTGGGTTTGGTCCAGAGCAAATCCCAGTGGTACTACCTCCTTCCCATGTTCTGTTAGATGGGCTTCGATCGGTCCAAGACTACTGGGTGAGGCCATCGAATCTTCTTTCTATATTAATTAACCAAGATTACTTGTATTTAGAGACAATAATCAAAACGTTTAGTTTACAGCGGTCATATTGACCAATGGTCAAATAAAGGTCAAATCCCAACCGTATCATTTTAATTATACTCATGTTATCAAATGAAACATTTTTGTTGAGTACAAAAATAAAATAAAATATCACATAAAATTAGGAAACAAGATTTATTCAAAATTTCGGGTCGTTACAATCTTCCCCCCTTAAGAAATTGCGTCCTCGCAATTTTTAAAATTGGGTTTTGAAATTTCATTGAAAGTCCCACATCGGAAAAAGAGTCAGTAACACCATTACTTTTATAGAAAGAAAAGAAAGTACAAAGGCCACCCGAGTTTACTCCTACTAGGATTCCATGTAGGAAACATGGGCATGGAGGAGAAAACAAAGGGTCACGTTCTGAAGGAGAGTGATAGAAAACATGATTAGGAGGAAGTTAACCACTAGAAAATCCCAAAATTATGATATGTCCAAGCGGTCTTTGATTACTTAGTAGGAAACGTAAACCAACAACGTTTTTGTTTTACGTTCCATTTCATAACATTGAGGAATTCATTTACAACATAGAACAAAAACATAAGGAAATATATCTACCTTTATGTAGAGTTTCATCCTTTAATAATTTTCTACCCAAAACTAATCTTTTCACTAAACTATGAGCATTCAAAACTACTTGGTCTCATCAAAACACAAGAATCATCTTCTAGAGAATCACATAATCCACAAAAGATTAAATATCTATTTCTTTTATCTTTAAACATTATCCCAAAAACCGAAAGGGTAAGGTAAAAAAACTCTTCAAAAAGAAAGAATCCCATAGGAATGGAGACTGCTTTTAAATCTTAAAAGTTCCATGTTACTACCCAAAGTCCATCATAGTCCATTCCATAAATAACGGTCCATAAAATTCCTCAAAATAAACCAAACTAAGATTGAAACCCAAATACCAGAAGGATTTGATAACATAGTCTTCCAAAATAAACTTTATTGTTCATCTCCAAACAACATCAACCACTCCTAACATCTTATAACAAAAGTATCTAACCTAAACATATTTAATCCAAGATAGGTTAATCATTCCCATAAGTAACCGAAATTACTATAAGTCCAACTTAAATTCACCGATTCTTCAAATATAAGGCAACCTTACTCCTCAATGAAAATACCGTTGTAATCTATTTACCTCGATCATATAGGGTCCCCAAAATAGTGAATGTCTTCCAAAATAAAAATCATATTTTAATCCCCTAATCATCTCTGTCATATTAATACGACAATCGTAGCATTTCCTGTCACATTGGTTATTGAGACATGTTCCTCCATTTCCTGCCATTAACTAAGAAAAGAAACTATAAATAGGGGCTTAAATACTTAGCCAATAATCATGAAAAGAAACTTAAAGCATACAAGGATAACTTATAGTTGAAAAGTATATCCTAACTTGTGATCCTGTAGGTTCCCATCTAGGTTATCCATGGTCATATATTCTTATGTGAATCTTAATTTTATTTTATCTTTGTTCCTTTAGCAATGGTTCATACTAAGCTTATGAATTTACCAAAGCATATCCCCCGGGAGTGTCGTAACCAAGAGTGCAGCAAGGCCCGTTTTCATGTACCAGTTCCCATTCGAGTCTAGCTCAAAGCAGTGTTTTCGGGTTTTACCCCTATGTACATCTGTGCCAGAGCCACCTCTACCTGCTTGTATCCAGAAAGAGATGTATTTTCATGGCAACCCCTTACTCAATACTCACCCAAATACCAGGAAGATTTCTTATATTTTAACTTTTCTAAAGGCTTCTTCCTAAAGTATTCATATCCTAATTCCCACAAATAACTAAACCATCCTTTGATACAAACTATAGCATCCCGACTTTTTATCACATAAACTTTCATTTCATTTTACAAAACCGAGAATCTTTAAGTTTTAGTGTCTTGGAAAATAGGAACATAAAAAAAGAAAACATAAAACATTCTCCTAAAACACTTGAAAGTATTCTCCTCATGTTCATCCTAGGTTCATTACTGCATCACATAACCCGGGGACAAACATCAAAAGAAAGGGTGAGAAAAAATCCCAGTAAGGGAAACAAGAGAAACATTTTACATGTGAGCTTGAGATACTTCAATAAGGACATGAAAAGAACTTTAAGGCATGAGAAAGAAATCATGAGGCATTTCATAATAAAAATAACATTTTTCAAAACATGAAGATGTGGCTACATAATTTAACATAGACAATCATGAACATATCACCAAGGTCCACCCCCAAGGTGTAATTTGAAAATTACCAAGGTTATTCACCAAGGCATCGTGAAAATTGTAATCTCTATTGGTTACATCATTACCCAATGCATTGAAGTGATATCAGGGCACACCCTTAAATTTTCCTTTATTGTCATGTGAGCCACATATATCATCATCAAACATTTCATAAATAACCCATATAGCATAAAATAAATGGGTTTCATTTCATAATCACAACATATTAAAAACTGCTTTAAAGACATGATCTTTACGTCACTTTAAAACCCACAGAAAAGGAAGGTGGGTCTCATGTATGTAAATCCCAGAATTTAAAATAGAACATTTTGTTATATATGTGAATACCCCTTTAGAAGAAAGAACTTTGAGTATTCACTTAATAATATAAATGAACTTTAGAAAAAGAGAGAGACATTTTGAGACGAAAATTCTGCAGCATAACGGCTATGTTACGAGGTTTTAGAAGACATTAAAAAGAGAGGGAAAATGGGTCAAAAATTCATAAATGACCCATAAAATAGTAGATGGACAGAATAAGAAGAATAAATGATCATGGTAATGAAATTTCAAGGACATACCATTTTAAATGAAAAACATGGAAGGAAGATAAAAATTAGATTTCTCTTATGAAAGTACGGCAGCCTAACGGCGTTACTTAAACATCAACAAAAATGATTTGAAAAGATCAAATAGGGTCTCTCATCATGTGAACATAAGAGTTAAATATGATAGATATAGAGATAATTCCCCAAAATAATTAAAAAGGAACATGAAAGACTTGACATGAAAGTAGAACTTTGAAAAGAATGAGAAGGGTGAAAGAATCCCCTAAAAAATTCGGCAGCCTAATGGCGCCACTTAAAACATCAAAATACTGAATTGAAGAGATCAAATGGGGTCTCTTATCATATGAAAATAAGATTCCAGTATGATATATATAGAGATCATACCCCAACATAACAAAAAGGAACTTGAAAGAATTGACATGAAAGTAGAACTTCAAAACTAGAAGGGTGAAGAACCACTTAAAAATTCGGCACCCTAACGGCGCCACTGAAAACATCAAAATACTGAATTGAAGAGATCAAATGGGGTCTCTCATCATATGATCATAAAAGATCAGTATGATAAATTTAGAGATCATACCACAACATAATAAAAAGGAACTTGAAATACTTTACATGAAAATAGATCTTGAAAAATGAGAAGGGAGAAAGGATCCGTTACAAAAATTTCAGCAGCCTAACGGCGCCACTTAAAACATCATAAAACGAAATAATTAGAGTAAGAGGGGATCTCTCATTATATGAAAATAAAAAGGGAAGTAGTAGGAGTATAAAATAACACCCATTAACATAATAACATGGAGAATAAAAGAAATTACATAAAAGAGATTTCTTGAAAAGAAAGAGAGAGATCAGATCCCTTACCTTAAAATGTAACTCTTAAACCTCAAAGGATGGGAACTTGAGGGCTTGGGGGCACCTTGGGAGGACTCCTTGGGAGGTAATGAGACCCGAACATCGTTGGGGAAGAGTGCGGAGTCGAATGGATGAGAGGAGGGCTTGGTATTTATTGGGAAAGTGAGGGGACAAGGCATTAATGGCCAAGGGACACCTCACATGTGCTTTTCTCAAACCCATGTGCTCTCCCTTGGCATTTACCATAGAGTTAGGCCACATGGGGCCCCCAAAACAATAATTAATCACCCTTGTCCAGCCAACCCTTAAAATATCTCATGACATCATCATGACACAGTTATGATGTCATTAAATATACTGAAACCCTAAAACTGTATTTTCACTATTCACTGAAAATTCAACTTTCTCAGAAAGATCCCAAAATTTCACCTTAATCAAATATCAATGCTCTGATTTCAAAAATGAACTCCATTTTACAAAAATAATTTTCTAAATATTTTTATTTTATTTTTTAAATAATACACTATTTACTGAAAATTCATTTTTTTAGAAAAAAACCCCAAAACATACCATAACATAATATCGGTGCTCTGAGTTCAAAAATGAAATCCATTTTATAAAAATAATTTTCTAAATATTTTTAATTTAATTTTTAATTAAAAACAATATTCACCCGAAAAAAACTAATAGTTGAATAATAATTTATGAAACCGTTATTTAACCATTTTATTGAATCACATTACTTAATCAAGGTTCCTAGATTATTTTAAAACTTTATTTAAGTGAGATTACTAATCCATTTGGTCATATTACTAATCCTAATCATAAAATCACTATTCATAATTTATTTTTCATCAAAAATCATGTTGATCTTATTAGACTCCAAATTTTGTACTGAACATAATTGTAGAAGACCATTTTTTGAAAATCATTACACATTTTTAATTAATTAAGGTTTACATAAACATTTTTAAAATATCCTTTTTCTAAAATTCATCAAAAATATGCATACTATATTTATCCGGTCATTTGAAAATTCATAAACTTCATCATAAGAAGAAATCCCAATTTTTATTTAAAACAAAGGATTACACAAGGCAGTTACGGTCTCCTTACATAGCCCCTTATCACACCAGCATAGGACCTAAGTGTGAGGTGTGATAAGGTGAGAGAATCCGATGGAGGCTCGGCTAGCATCGCACGAGAAGTAATTTCTATCAGTTTGAACTTCTCGCGAAGGCGATCCCGTTCTAGCTTCATACGATGATGTTCAGCTTGGGTTTGGTCCAGAGCAAAGCCTAGTGGTGCTACCTCCTTCCCAAGTTCTGTTAGATGGGCTTCGATCGGTCCAAGACTGCTGGGTGAGGCCATCGAATCTTCTTTCTATATTAATTAACCAAGATTACTTGTATTTAGAGACAATAATCAAAACGTTTAGTTTACAGCGGTCATATTGACCAATGGTCAAATAACGGTCAAAACCCAACAGTCTCATTTTAATTATACTCATGTTATCAAATGAAAGATTTTTGTTGAGTAAAAAAATAAAATAAAATATCACATAAAATTAGGAAACAAGATATATTCAAAATTTCGGGTCGTTACATGCTCCCTCCTCTAACTATCATATTTTTCCTTGAATTTCAGATGGACATGTACACATGTCACTCAAATAATGGATATTTAGTAACTAAATGAATGATATCATTTTTTATTCAAAACATGAGTATCAAAAAATATGGTTACATAACCAAAATCAAATATTCGGAATGTAAGAAAATAAATAATTCAGATTCTAACCAAAAATACATTTTGTGTCTATAAAACAAGGATATTCATATTCTGTTTTCTAAGGAATTCATAACCTTAATTGTATATAATTCTAGTGTTTGTATTTTTAGGAAATTTGGATTTTGGATTCACAATAATTCAGAGTCTGAACTCAGAGTGTTCAGAGTCGAACCTTATAAGAGTTCAAAGTCTAAATTCAGAGAGTTTAGAGACAGATCACATAAGAGTTCAGAGTCTGAATTCAAAGAACACAGAATCAAAACTCAAAAGTGTTTAGATTATGAATTCAATGAACTCAGAGTTAGAACTCTTAAGAGTCTGGAGTCTGAATTTAGAGAACATTGAGTAAGAACTCAAAAGAGTTCAGTGTATGAATTCAGAGAACATTTAGTCAGAACTCATAAGATTTCGGAGTCTGAATTCAAAGTACTCAAAACCAAAATTCAGATCCCAAAAACAAAATGCTCTATATCTATGTATTATATGATTTCGATGTTTTGGATATGAAACTGAATTTTATACTTAGACAAAATAATGACCAATGAAAAACATTGTAAGGATAAATTTACCTGGAGAAGGAAAATTTTCCTTTTGAATGTAAAACATATGGTAGAATGAGATTTTTCTTATGATAAGGTGTTTCTGATTTTCCAAACAAGAAGGAAAGTTAAATTCAAAAGGAAACCTTTTTAACTCAAAAATCTCCTCCAAGAATGAAGGAATAGAAAAGTCATAAGGAAAACCTTATTGACTCAACAGTTATGTTTCACTACAGAAAAATAAAATTTGTTATTAGACTTCATGTTATCATTTACAAACACATTTAATGCTACTAATTCAATTTTATGTGACCCATATTTTCCAAAGGTCACTATTCTATCCTTACACAACTCAAAATCATTCAATAATATTAGATATCCAATAATGTGTAAAGGAAATCCATTATATAATAATATATGGATATTTTTGAATGATTTGAGTGTAACTTATCATTATAACACCTTTTGTTTTATTAATTAATTATTATTTTATTTTATTATTACACTTTATAATAAGATAGGAATCTTTTAACAGTGAAACCATATAAAAAAATTTACAAATTTGGTCAAAAAATCAACCATCTTCATCCATGTATTGATAATTATTATAATTTATTCGTTAAAAATTTTCTATTTATTTTTTATATTTTAATAGCTTATAGTGTTTAATCCAATTAATTTTCTCTCTATATTACTACAATATCATATAAATTTTTTATATAAATAAACAGATTCTTTTTATGTTCACAAATCATCCACATGGTTAAAAATATCACTAAAATTACAACATTTATATAAAAACATCTCTTTGTTAATATGGTGGAATGTTAACTTCTATCATATGTTTACTATATGTTTTAGATCCATTTATCAAAATAAAATTTTCAAAAACTCCTATCAATTTAATATTACAATTAGCATTATTCTTTGAGTTTTTTTTAATTCATCATTAATCGAAATTTTTACATTAAAGATCCAATTCTAGGATTCACCATCTTTTTTATGTCATCTTATGTTTCCAAAAATCGGACCACTAAAACATGTAAAACTAATAATAAAATTAACTATTAATTTAATTATTTTCATAATTTTAATGATACCATTGTCAATCTACCTAATTTTTATCATTCCATAAAATATAAAATTTTTATATAATCTTAACCTTTTATGTTTTTTAAACATCATACATAAATTTTTTATGTTTAATGGGAATTTTTTTTCTTTTTTCTCTGCCTATAAAATATATTTTTTTAATTTTTTGATTATTAACATTTTATTTAACATTACATTACATTTCTACATTCTTAGAATTATATTTCATTGGAATATTTTTTTATGTTATCAATATCATTTATCATATTTGACTCAATTTTATAAAGAATAAATTATTTTTCCCTTGATTATTGATCGTGTTTTATTAAATTTTCTCTCCTTATATAATTTTTAGATAATTAAAATACATTTCATCAATTTTTTTTTAAAATAGGAAAATTGTTTATATTTTATCCTCACAAGATGCATTATTACTTTCAATACAAATGAACACCTATTAAATCAATTTTTATATCATTAATTTTTCATTATCGTTAATGTTTGTATTAATATAATCTTCATCAACACATATCTATTTATAAATAAAAATTATACAAAATTTATGTTTCTAGGTTTAGAAATGTTTCTTCCATTCCACATTATAGAAAAAAATATTTTATTCAAATTTTTAGGTTTTATTCATTTCGAATATCCTTTAATTTTCATCAGTATCCTCACAATATTCTTCTCCATTCAAAATTTGAAATTGTTTTGTGGAATGTATAATATCTCCATGAATAAAATACATTCAAGGTATCTTTACTAAAATATAATCATTTGGATCCTCTCTCACATCTAAAATTTAGTGGCATGAGCTTTTGAGGTTCTATTTCAATATCATCTTCTTTACAATAATCATGTTGTTGTAAATATTATCCTTTACCACTATTATATTTTGTAGAATCAGTACTGGATAATTCCCAATCAAATTTACTCTTTTTCATCAAATACTGCATTTCATTATTGGAGAACAAATCAAAATTCTATACATGTAAACTAATGTAATTTTAGTTATAACAAAAACTTCATGAATAATATTATTTCATAAAATCTGTATATAATGATATGTCAGATCATTTCAATAACTGATGTGTCTTTTTCCATTTCATCCAAACCATTTATGGTGTTTTAAATTTATTTTACTTGAGTGATGAATTAATGAAAATTTTCATTTTATTAATATTTTTATATTAATATTTTATATTCTAAACATATTGTTTTTCTTACATCAATAAAATATTTCATGCATAATATTTTTATTTTTAATAACAATTCTTTTTATATTTTTTATTCAATTTAAATTGAGAAACTTATTTTCTAAAATATATAGATATATAGAATATTTATCATGATAATCATTCTCAAAATTCATTCTATCAAACTCTATCATCGAAACAATGTCAACATAAGGTGTAAAAACATTGGTGTAAACCTCTAACATTCCATTAGTGTAAGAAAACAATTATAGAAACATGTGAATTATTCGTAAATAAATAAATTTTAAAAAATTGCGAATATACTTACTATTTACTAAAAGAATTTGATAATTTTCCAATATATAAATTCAGATGTTATTTATTGTTGAACAGAAATAAAAATAATTTGTCCCGACACAATTATAAAGATCTAAAACAAAAACATATTGTCAATCTATAGTCGAAAAAATTCTCTTTATCCAGAAGAACACCGCATTGTTTTGTTTGCATTTATTATATCTTAAAAACACGCTAACATAGGTTTTAAAGAATATTTAATTATCCTAAAACTTCTTACACATACACCTCTTCATAATCATCATTTATTAGAATATATATTCCTTAATTTCTAAAATATTTTCATTGTAGTGAAAAAATATTATACAAATATTAAAATGATCACTCATAATTAAATTTTAAGTTATAAATTAAAATTAAAAAAATATATTAAAACAATTAAATGAAATTATCCTTATACTTATTCAAATATTAGCCCCTAAACCATCCCATCCCAACTAGATTCCATTAATATTTTTAAAAATCATTTGGGATGTGTTCTTACTACCCACAAATCATCTAAATCCCATTGAGATTGTTTGTATGTGGTTACTATTGAACTGATTCTATAGTCCATCACACTCAATTTTCAGCAAATATTAAAGTTACCATTACATATCGATTAAACCTTATATATATAAATAGTTACCCTTACATATTAAATATTTTCATATACATATCAAAATGATACCCCTTATATGTTGTAAGATTCGCCCTTATGTATAAGTGTAACTTTTACTTATCAAAGTAACCCTATCATGATATAAGTAGGATTCTAGGTACCATTATTCTTGAAATTAATTCTATTTTCCTACCAAATTTATCTATACCAAACATCTGTAATATTGTTGCCTCTAAATTTATTTTAAATACCTTTATACATATGACAATCCATCTCCTATGATAATAAAATTTAATATACATGGATTTTTTCATAATTTATATATTTGTAAAAAAACTATTACAGAAAAATATTTACAATATTTTGTAAAAATATTTTAACTACTTTGACATATAATATTAAATTAGGAGATTATTCTCCAACTCCTTTTTCAAAAATCCCTACCATGGTTTCAAAAAACCCCCATTCTCAAAATATCCCAGCCTATAACAAATTTCAATAAACATCTAATGGTTTCGACACATTTTTGGCCATATCCTATAACAAGTCATAATAACATGATACTCATATACAAAATATAATTGAAAAATACCATCAAAATATATAAATATTGGCCATGTATAACAATTAATTTATATGATATCATTAATCAATACTAATTCCACATAGTAAAAAACAATGAGGGAACCACACATCAGAAAATGACTCTAAGACCTCTATATATAAAACTAGGGAAAACTTCTTCCAACCACATTGACTCTAAGAAAAATCCTTATTAACAGTTATAACATTAATCAAACGTCCACATTCCACTATAATTATCATTAATAGATCCAAGATCTCTATGTTCACAAAAGATACCACTATATTATCCATTCTTTTCATTAACCCAAAACATGTTGAATTATGTCCCATGTAAGGGTGATTATACATAAACCAATTCACATACCGTAAATAATAAAATGTGGGATTAAAAAAATTATGTTAGATAAAAATAGAAGTTCTATCGTGATATTATATATGGACAAGGAAATTAATATTAATAAAATAACCCTATATTTACTACCTTATGTCAATGATGGTCTTTTTCAAACAAGAAACCATGGATAGAAAGAATATAAAATTATTTATAAATATTAATTTTAATAGCACAAATATTTTTCTTACATTAATGAATCCATAAATTATTGATATGTCAAAAAACCAAAAACTCTTAAAAAATTCAATACAATTATCAAAATCTCATATATTTTACATATCCTCTCTATATCTATAGTGTTTCACCCACTCATCACTAATGAATAAGCATTGATCGGTGGAGTACGGATCCCCCTGGAGGAACTATAACTCTTAAGGGGGGATTAATGATCAAGGTAGTATTGACGTCAGTAAATGGTTGAAATGAAACACATAAAATGGTCCAATATCAATTTATATATGTGGAGGAACCAAGTATTTTCATACAGTGGATTACAAAGTCTGACTAAAGTATTTGGGACTAACAACACATCTGCTCTGAGGTTGTAATAAACCAATTACCAAACATTCTTATATAGAGGACTCATGAACTATCCCCCATAAAATAGTATTTAAACTCAATTTTTTTGAATGGGAAGCTTTACCGGTTGTGTTTTTTTCTCCAAGGGTGTCCTAGAACCTTATATCAAGACCAAATACATTAACTAACCTCGTTAATCTTTTATAGAGGCCATAGATCATTTAAAAATACTCATTTATAATTATCATTGATGAAATTTTAGATCACACACTTATTTTGTCTATGAATATGAATAATTAATTTACATGTTTGATTCGTACACATGCACTATTAGATATACAAAACACCAATTTACACACAACAACAACATGTAACATGTTGATCATGGTATGTGATCCTTATTCAATTCATGAGGGTGTATTGCATTCACCTTATTTCGTTGGTTTAATATACAATGTTTGTATCATAGGGGTACAATACATGTGGGTCTGGTTAATTTTATCGGAATATTATAATAGAATATAGATTCGTGTCTTTTTAACATATACATCATATTCCATATTCTAAAAGGAATAATATGTTTGAGGGTCATCAAGGTGGTCTTATATCAAGAATCAAGAGTTTTAGAATATTACTACTAGGTTTGGTCATTGGATGATAGTAGGTATGGGTCATGAATGTCAATCAAGTTTATACTGCCATAAAATATGTTCTATTTTTTCTCTCAAAAAGGAACTATGATATATATTCAAACATTAACTGAAATTTAAATATACAGTAAAATTCTACCGATAATTTAACGAAATGAAATTACTTGTTAAAATTACAAACATGTTTGGTTATATTTTACTCAACTCATAAACCCTAGCTCCACATCAAATTTATGTACGAAGATTTTTTTCAATAAACCTAATGTAATGTCAGAATAATACCATTGAAAAGTTTTAAATCATACTTCTACATTATCCCATATCAATTTATACATTCTATATGGATTTAACAAACAATCATTCGACCCACAAACTACCATTTCACATTAGATGAAATTCCCCACTCATGTTGAATATCATTGAAACACATCCTTTTTTATATTATATTTCTAATCAACTCATTGAAAAATTTGGACCACAATGATACCCATTCACAAATTTCATAAACCATCCCTTGGAATGACTTATAATGTCGATATCATGTTTACCATTTGACTCTATTCATATTGATCACATATTCATTATAAATGAAAAAATTAATATTCATGTTATCAGAAAGGTGATATATGTGGAAATGAAATTGGGAGATCAAAGGTCAGTTGAAATATGACCACTAGGATTGATGTTTTCAATCATGATCATCATTAAAAGGAGAAATAAAAAATTAAATTGAATAATAACAATATTGATAAGAGGATTATATATTTACAAAAATTTAAACATTAAAATAAATATATATATTTAATGTTTTCAAAAATAATCAAAAATGTTGTTTTAGAAAAAAAATTATGTAAAACCCCATGAAATAATTTTTATGGATTTAATTTCTATGATGAAGCCTCATAATCCATTGTTATTTCCCCCGTGATCTGATTTCAATTAACTATCCTCATTTAATAACAAGATCACCCATACTCCTTTATCTATATCATGGGTTCATGTTGAATCATTTTCTACTAACCATGTAGAATTGAAGTTATAGGGGAATTTATATAACAAATATAGTATGATGGGGTTGTTTTAATATATGATATTAGAAAAAACATTACCCATGGCCCAAAACCTACATGAATATTACACCTCTATTAAATAAAATTCAAGACCTCAAGAAGAAATGTGTTATTATAATTAGCATACGAGTCTACATTTAAGGGAGTTCGACATTCACACTCATGAGAGAAGTATTTATTTATGATATATATAATAAAATTTCCTTAATATTTTACTAGAATAGAATCAAATTAAAACTCACCCTATGGTAAAATACCACATCCCATGATTAATTGAATTATCTATTTTCCCCAAGATTGTGTACTTTGGATAAATTATCATTTTAACCATTTAAAGGACCCACAAAATTAAACTCAATAATGTGTGAAGTATCTCAGATGGCTGAAAAACCATGTCACTATATCATACCCACCATTAATCATTTCAATTCCATAAATGAAAATAACAATAGGTGCTAAACTGAGAAACATATAAAATGGAATAATATGAAATATTACCTTTACATAGGCATGCATCATCTACCATTATAGGAATATGATCTAGAAGAATATATGATATGATGATATTGAAGAATCAATTTCAATATATATTATTCACTATGCCGGTCTCCTTTGGATTTATACTTCCTCAAAAGAAAATTATATACTCAATCTCATTCTAGGTGAATATATAAATAAAATAATTAGCTTACATCAAATGTTTAAATTCAACAGTCCTTAAAAAAATATATTTTTTCATAGTCTCACATCACTATAAAATGAAGTGGAACTCTAAATTGTGGACTTCAGCTATAATATTTTTCATTAATATCAAAATCTCTTATAAGATTTCAATAATGTCTAATTGCAACAAAACTCTCCTAGAAAATAAAAAAACCCATTTATTATCACTAAATCATAAATCAATGTCATTTGGAAAAGGATTCCATGATGATGAATAATTAATACACAGAATATGATTAATGATGTATGGTTCAATTTCTCATGAACACATAACATAGAACGCATAATCACTTTACTATCAAAAACCAATATTATAACTTAAAACATTCTTCATTATCTTTTTCTACTATTATAGTAATCCATACATTCATACCTATGAACCTAGAAATGATTGGATTTCCCATTAATAATAATATGGTTGGGTTTTAATTTTTCATTTTGAAAGAAACAAAAAGAAAAATAAAAAAAATTAAAAACATCCACCAAATACCATGTACCCAACCATTAGCTCATTGGTAAACCATTTTGGAACTATCAAATTTTGATTGTCAGGAACAATTTAGACAACCTAAATTTATTGTGTAAATACCCTGGTATAACTGCTGCAAAACTAGAATAAATTAAACAAAAACTCTATGAGATACGTCCATAGCAATATATATACTCATTCTACAGGATAAACATCATTTATTGATAATATATATCACATTTCTTGGACTATATCTGTTGATGACGAATAAGGAAACCACAATAATAAAAACATGACACCATGTCTTTATTTTTATTATCCAATCTAACTATTTTATGGACTAAAAAAAGTTATATCTTTTATATACTAAGAATTAAATTCCTACAATGGGAATTAGCTAGCATGCTACTACTACACAAGTAATATAAAATAAGTTTTTATGACCTCAAAACTCTTAGTGTCCATGTTCTGTGCCACCAACCTAGATAAAAAAATTCCAAGAAGGATGGATTTATCAATAACACCATAATGTTCCATAGTTTTTTCTTATTAACTTGAGAAATATATAATAAATTGTAAATACTCATTATTATTATAGAAATATTCTACAAAAATGATTATTGAATGAATTAAGACAATAAAAAATGTTGTATCACATCAATATAGATGTAGTTTATTTACTATAAATGTAATTACCAGGATTCAATGGAGTACATTAGTGATTCATGTACACACCTAATGAAGGGTCCTCCTAAAAACTAAATATGTGGAAAATAAAACATGATTTTCACATCCAATATAAGTGTAATTACTTTATACTAGTCAAATTGGACACATTGATAATGATAACACATTTTTCATAAAGGTATTCCAACGGCACCATATGCGCCTAAAGCTCTTCCACACTAACCAAAATATTATAGAGGATATTAGTATAGTATATGTAAAACCTGATGTATAATCAATATATTAATATGGGAAACCCTGAATAATCATCTAAAAATGTGACAATGATCACCACCATCACTATGGGAATCACTTCTTCCATTTTATCTACAGATCCAAATGGAAAACTATCCAATAGGTTGGTAATGAATGAAAATAGTCTAAAATTTCTCTAATCATCCTATATAAGGGTCCTACTCAGTACTAATGGTGGAATTTGACTCACATTCCCAATTGAACATTGACATGAAATAATCACAATCCACCAAATAAAAATTAAGAATAATAGCATTGGTTCTCCTCATGAAATTATGTATTCATATAAAATATACATATCACTAAAAAACGAGAATATGGTATCCACCAAAGACATTGAAGGGATAATTTTCACAAATACATGTCTCTAGCTAAATATGTATAACGTGAATCCCTATTAAAATTTCCATATATTGAATAATGAAACAAAAATGAAGGAATATCTCATTCAAGTATCAATGAGTTTGAGTGTTACTGAATGAGACAACTATTATAGATCAAAACCTACCACATTTCACAATATTTGAATTATCCTTCAACACATCTATCATTTACCTAACCATAAACACTATATGATTGATAAGGATCTTTTTTAGGTGGTGGTGGTGATAGTTCAGAGTATCTCCCACCTTTAACTTTTTCATAAACCACAAGTTCCATGATGAAATCTACATCCTATAAAAAAATACAAAAAAATTGAGTCCTTAATCTCAATATTTTCTTTAAAATAGGGTAATTTACATGAAACTTCATTATCTATCTCTAAGAAAATGTTAAACTCACTGAAAACCAAGGTTTATTAATAATAAGAAATATAAACACATAATTTTCAATCAAAGAGGCTATCATAGGTAGGAGATGGAAAAATCCACATCCCCTTCAAAAACTAAACATAGAGACCTTAATCAAACTATTACATTTAATAATATTGTTTAAAAAATGTCCTTTCAAGAGATCACCAATACAAAACTACAAGTAAATTTTTATTGTCATGTTTCCCAAGAAATTGTCTAGAATATTCAAAATTCAAAATATATTCACCAGAATATGACCACCAGATGTTCCAATAATACGGGAAACAATAGTTTCTCACTCTAACTAGTCATACACAACCTAAGGATTATTAATTCTTCAGAACCCAAAGAGTCCATTAAAATTAGAATTCATGAAATATATATTTATTATATGGGTGGATTTTTTATGATAAGTGGGAGATAATATTTTCTATTTAAGATGGTGTATACTGAACTCATGCATCAAAGGAAAACCCAACTTCATAAGGGAAGAACATTTCACTTAATCAGTTAGTTGAATTTATGACACACTACTTTACTAGTCAATAATAATTGGCTCATTCATTATCATGGGAACATCATGGACATGCCTCTAAATTTGAGTTGTATGTATGTGGGATAAATCCTTCATTTTATATAATAAACCCATGATTACCAAATCATATCTGAGAGATAATACATAGAAAGGACCTAAAAATAGAATTCACAATTATATGATGCATGTACAATATTTACTGTAGACCGAAACAATGTTTTAATAGTTTATACCTATTAAAAGATTATTATCATCTATGTAAATAGATACATTATACTATATATTATCACAAGGATCCTAGATCTAAAATCCAATCTCAATATTCTTTGACATCATTTCCCTAAATTACCAATACCATCCTCATAAGACTATTAACTCTAAACAGTATCCTTTTGAATCTACTGTTTAGATTGCACTATAAAATAAACTTATACATTAGGTATCCTCATATTCCAATCATAAACCAATTGTGGTACCCCATTCACACATCCAATGTTTTTAGAGAAAGGGAGTATAATTAATATTATATTATATACATCAGATACATCATCCTTTAAAAACCTACAACATCGACCCAACACTGATACATAATATAATAAACAAAAACTATATAAATACATTAAAATATAAATTATATGGTAATTTGTATATGAAATTTTAATCAATAATACAAATGAATCACTAGAAAATACAATGATAAAAATATATATTTGATATATTCCTTTTGAATAATGAATATATGCCAATGGAAAACTCTTGCTCACTGAAAGGAATCTTTGAAATGTCATTGTCAATATCCATCACCACTATAATACCATCATATTCCACTAATAACATACACATTCGGCACCAATTACTCCTCATCAACCACATTATACTATATAATTTGTATCATCTATGTTGACTTTTTGTATAATGTCCCCTGTAATGGTGAGTATAAATATACATAGAAGGACCCATAAAAAGTTGTTCTTTGAAAAGAAAAAACATGCAATACAAAAACATATAGATGATCCAAATAATCTCTATAGTTAATGAGACTATGTATTATAATATTATAATAGTCCTTATTGCTCAAATCAATGTATCATCGAATCTTTCCTGGAACATAAAAGACAATAATATAAAGGGAGGCATAAATATGTAAGTTGACATTATATATATTTTGAATATATTCCTGGAAACCAAGACTGAATTAGATATTATATGTTCAGAAACAATCAGAATATATCTTTCCAAAACTACCTTGGACTCATATAATTCACATAACCTCTCAATAACTGATTTAGTGGACCCCCACATCTCTATGGAATAATCAATTATTGGTGATGTTCTAAAACCTATGGAGAACCCATGCCTCATTTAATGGTTGTTTTGATTGAGGATGTATCGACTGTAATGGTTGAACAAACCATATCCAATCACATATGGTAGTACTAAATTATATCTATTAAATACTGAGTCCCCACCTCAAGGGGTAGTATTGAGTCTGATTTTAGTATGGATGTCATGTGCTTCATTAGTATTGTGGGTATAAGGCCCCAACCTTAAACCTTAGTTAATATTGAATTAAATGAGTAATTCACATTGATGATCTTTTCAGGTTTAGAGTTTTATATAATTAGGACATAACTATTACATCTCAAAAGATTACAAAGTTGTTGCTTCTACTAAAATTTCCATAAATTAAAAACTCTTAAAAAGAAACATGTCTAGTTCCATGTTTTAGGTAGCATGACTTTCCCTTGAACCCATCCTTGACACTATTCCACGCTAAGTCCTGTGAAAAACAATTCAATAACTTGGGATGAGCATAAAAAGCTCAGTAAGGGATACACAAAGAATGAAAACTGTTAGTTTTTCAAAACAACAAGTAAACCATGTAAACTTTACCAAAGTAATAATTTTCACCTTTTCAAAGTAGTAAAAACTCTTCAATAAATAAAAGTTCATTACATACCCATCTGTAACCAAAATATTACCATAAAACCGATATGAATATCACATAACATATAAAGGTAACTTCGGACATAAACAAACTTAAGTGTAATAACCATAAGGTCGACTTCCACACATATCACTTAATGGAATAGCCATTCGGCTAACTTCCATACATACTTAATGGAATAGCCATACGGTCGACTTCCATACCCAATGTATTGGAGGTTATAACGTAACCACCCGTCCTGGTATTCACGGCACCACCTGTTATATGGTTTATCACGTAACAACCCGTAAAATGTCTAAGTACCATTATAACATTATAACACATAAAACCAACATAACAGAACGATAAAATTTCCACATTTCAATCGTAATATATCATTTAAATATATTGACATAATGTAATCATTTAACAAAACCATTTTCAATACCAAAATACAAAAAAAGTATATTGTATTTATTTTATTTTAAAAACATTACTGCTTGTTGAGGAAGCCAAAGATCAAATAATACTAGCAACGGCGGAAAAGGTCGTTGTCACCGCATACGTAAAAGAAACATTCCTTTTTTTAATTTAGTAAAACGCTTCGTAGAAAAAAGATTCCTTTTGAATAAATGTAAAAGTCAAAGGGGTTTATACACCGTATAAGAGAAGGTTGTGTATAAAACAAAATATGCCTCAATGAATGGAGATTGAGACGAAGACCCTTACAAAGATGGTATCCTTGGTTTAAGGATAAACCAATTGAATAATTATGTGTGAAAAACGAATACACCAAATATAAGTGGATATTAAGTGTAAAACAATCAGAGGTTATTCACACATATTCATAGAACGACATATTCAAGGAGTACAAGTTTATCCCAAAGAATCAAATTGGGTTAAAAAGTTCCCTTGGAAAAATCTGACAGCCTAATGGTGTCAATTCAAAATTCAGAAAAAGAGTTTATGAGAGATAAAAAAAGTATCTCATCACATAAAATTTACATAAATAAGGATATATGAGAACATATCCCAACATAACAATATGTGAATTAAAAGACCCAACAAAGAAGTCTTTTAAAAAGTGGAGGGTGAAGGTTCCCTTACCAACTTGGGTATCTTTCAAAACATACACCCCATGAAAGAAGGTCAATACATCACTGATGTAAATACTCATAAATGAAAGTATATTACACAAAGAGTAGAATAATGGGATGTAAATACACCAATCAAAGGAAATTGTGGGAAATATAGCATAATTCTCATGGGAATAAAAGTGAGATGAAAAATCCCTTACGAAAACTCGGCAGCCGAACGGCGCCACTTAAAACTTACAAAATGGATTGATGAGAGAATCTAGGGTATCTCATCATATGAACAATAAAAATTAAAGTAAGATTAATATAAAATAACATCCCAATAACATGAAAGATGAGATTTAAAAGGAATGACATAAAGAGCATACTTAAAAAGAAAGAGAGGAGTAGGATCCCTTACCTCGGGTCCGACTTGACTCGATCCTTCGTTAACGTCATGAATAATAAACTTGAGTTAATTTATACTTGATTAAGAACCTTTTTCAAGTTCATTATTCATTTTATATCAATTATTGACATGTTATAAACATTATGTAACCATTTAAGTTAGTGATGTTTGTTTTGACCATATTTGGTTCTTAAGTCAAAAGTGGACTTCTTACAATTACATGTTCTTCGTGTGGTCAATGGTTCATTATATCCAGAATGATATTCATGATTTTGATATCATATATATCATATATATCCAGAGTATACATGTATTTATAATATTAAATAATTATTTATAGGTAAGAAATGAAATGCACCGTTCATGGAGATGGTAAGTCGTACGTACGCATGAACGCTACTTTCATTTATTTGTCATATTAATGGAATTAAAACTAAATGAGAGGTAGGTATATTTTAATACAAGAATTATATTCATCATTTATAAGTAAAATATATTATATATATTCATTATAAATATGTACATATAATAGTACATTACATTTGGGGATAAGAAATGAAATGCACCATTCATGGAGACGGTAAGCCGTACGTACGCATGAACGCTACATTAATTTCTATCTCATACAGTAATGGAAAGAAATAATAATCATATAGAGTAATATTATAATTCCAGTATTATAACATATATAATAACTTTAAATCCATCCTTTATACATCCCACATATGGAATTAACGAATCACATCACTTTGAAGGGGCGGTAGTCCGCACTTCCTTAAATAAATATATCACGTTTACCCATAATGGAAACCACAAAGGTATGCCATAAATGAAAAATACAGAAGCTTAAGTAAAACATAAACATATTATATATCATATATAAATATAGTGACATCTTAATGGCCAACTTTGAAGGTATTATATGAGTGTTGAACAATCATCGTTTTGTGAGGCAGAAATTTTCCATCCATGGAAACAGTATGTTCTTTAACCATTAGATGTAGGTGTGTGTAAGTGTAGCTCGAATCCTTCTTATAAAAACATCCTAGTATATTGAAGATACTGGAGTTTTTACAAAAGAAATTAATAAAAAGAGTTTATGGGGTTGGAGAGGCAAAATAATACAAAAGGACTCAAGTGAAGACATTACCTTAAAATTGGGTAACTCCCTTTAGTTTGAGCTCAAAGGCTTGCTTGTGAATACTTCATCCCAATGTGAGGCTTCAAGGAGTAATAGAGGGAAGTGGAGAGACAAAATGGGCAGAGTTTGGCCGAGCCAATGGCTTTGGGAGTGTGGGTAAGGAGGTAGAGGTGCGTGCCTTTTATAAGAGGAGAGGAGGGGAACTCTTGTAAAGTTAAAAAATGTTACTTTATTTTCAAAACAGTTTCGGATATTAAAGGTCCCAAATTTATGTATTTCGAGGATAAGGTGATAGGGGTTCTAAATAAACTCATCCAATAGGTTTTGGAAATGTGTAGGTCTTAGATATTACATTATCTTTCCATTATATTTAAATCGTTAAATAATGACGTCATCGCTGCATCATCATGATGTCATAAATAATTTAATTTATTTAATGTCTAAAAATTTTAAAAAAACTACTATGATGTAAGAAATATTTTTAGATTTCCAATGAATATTTATAGTCAATAATATTACTGGTATAACTCCATTTAAAAATTGTTTTAGTAAAACATCTCATGTTTGTGTCATTTTTACTTTAACATTAAATAAAAAGCAATTTATGTCTTTTTCCAACCAAAGTGGATCCATGTGGTCGCCAAGTTGACCCATGGATTTTATTGGTCGGTCATGACACATCCAATTGAGGTAGGACATGTGTCTAGGTCATTTCATTTTATTAAAACATTATTCTTACCGAAAACTACACTAATTAACTCTAATTGCGATTAAAAACTTAATAAGTTACTATTCACCAAAAAAATTATTTTTATCCCATTGAACCACATTTTACTTCTTAATGAAAACCATGTATGTCGGATTTTTGAAATTCAAAACAAAAAGATGAAAAAATTTCATTTAAATGGAAAAATCAGTTTTTATAAGTACCACTTTGTGGTTTCACTATTCATCAAAAATTGAGGTTTTTCAAAAAATTACCAAAATTTCACCCTAAGCTATATTTGATATTCCAAATTCAAAAATGATGCCTATTTTAAAAAATTCAAAACACATAAGTTGACTTAATTAATTTAATAATTAATTTCCACTGTCAAAACAAATAGTGTATTTTTATGAAACAAAATGTATCAAAAGATTGACACTAGTTTAAGTCCGATTTCAATGTGAAATTAATTCCAAATACCACAATTGGATTAGATGCTAAAAATATATTCTAATATAACATTAAAACCAATTAAAAATATAATCTAATCATATAAATAAATTATATTAAAAAGAGGTTTTGAATTTAAATACAACATTTTTCACTATTCATTAAAAATTGAACTTTTTTTTTTTGGAAAAATACAAAAACTTTACACAACGTAAATTTTGATGTTGCGATTCTAAAGAAGAATTTAATTTTGTCAAATATAACACATACCATTGTCAAAATGTGGATTTAAAAGAGGTTCGCCATCAAAAGGCGGTTAATCGACCTTTTAATGAATATTAGAATGTTTACGCTTAAAATTGGATTCATTTGCATTTTTAATCCTCTAAAATTTATTGTAAAAAGTAAAAATATTTGAAAAACATATATAATAATTTTGTATTTAGTTCTATTCATTCCCTCCATCACAACAGCTTCGCTTTAACTACCATTTAAAATTATATTATTTTATTATTAGAGTGCAACATAAGATTCCCAAGAAACTCGTTGTTGCGTGTTGGGTACACCATCGAGCATAGCATCCCCTTTAATGTCATATTAATATTTTATTCACAAATATGGATAAATATGAAATTTTCATATTCTTTATTTACCTGGGGTGTTACATCCTTCCCCTCTTTTGAGAAATGCATCCTCACAATTTTAAAAATGAGCTTGGAAACATCCTTGAATGTCCCACATCGGAACAAGAGTCGGTAAATCAATCACTTTAAAATAAAGAAAGATAAGTACAAAGGTCACCCGAGTTATCCCATAATACGATTCCGTGTAGGAAAACAATGACATGGAAGAAAAAGAAAAGATTCATGTTCTTGAGGGTGAGTGATAGTAAACATGTCTAGGAGAAAGTTAACCATAAGAAAATCACAAACTTGGGATGGGTTAATCGGTATTTGATTCACTAGTAGGAAAAGTTAATAGAAAACATTTTTTATGTTAATTATTATTGAGGAATTTATTCATAAGGAAACAGAATCATTTATCATGTTGACTTTCAACTTTTTTAGATTCCTTACACAAATTCATATTTTCTCCAAAAGCCGAGTATTTAGGAAGACATGTTCATATTAAGAGTACTATAATCCACTTCTAGAGAATAACATAATCCACCAAAGAGAACTATATAATTCCCATGTCTTTAGGCTTTAACCAAAACCAAAACCAAAAAATGTTAGTACAAGATCAAATAATCTAGATAAGGATAACCCTTTAAAAAAAATCTATGCTTAATCTCCAAAATTTGTCCAACAAAACCCAATGTTCAACGAGGACCATCTGATAAACAATTTTTCCATAAAATTCATCAATGTAAACAAATCTAAGATTTAAACACAAATATTTGAAGGATTTATTCACATAGTCTTCCAAGTTAAATCGTAACATTTATCTCCAAACAAAATCAGTTGCTCCTAATGTATCGTATTGGAAAGTAATTAACCAAATCACATATCCTCCATGATAGGTTAATCATTTTCATAAATAACCCAAAATAAACTTACTCATAATTCATAAAATAATATATCTAAAAAGAATCAGTCAAACTAACCAGGGACTTCACGTAGTCTAGTGGTAGACGATAAATACCTGTCACAATTTGGTTGTGGGTTCGATTCCCATAGCATTGTCTGATGCGATGGGTAGTCACAAAGTCTACGTGTTGTCCTTTTTCCAAAACTATATAATTCTCAAATCATTCCCCAAAAAAGGATAAAATCATCAAAAATAACCATAACATAATTTAACCTCAATTTTATCTCATGCCTTTCACTTGAATCATAACATATAGTAACCCATAATTACCTCAAAAGTAAGGATCATATAAACCCAAATGGTTCTTTATAACTATGTCCA
Source organism: Viscum album (assembly GCA_963277665.1). NCBI lineage: Eukaryota > Viridiplantae > Streptophyta > Magnoliopsida > Santalales > Viscaceae > Viscum > Viscum album. Next base: position 2,010,778,287 of record OY728145.1, on the reverse strand, counting down.
AAAAAGAAAAGGTAACTATTCCTTGAATAAAATTTGCATATATTAATCATCAGGGTTACACATAAAATAAAAAGTCTTATAATGTAACCCCATCATCAAAAGATACTTAATACTCTTAAGAATTTCACCATAACTCTTGAAGCCCTTATATGTTGACATATTACTCATTCAACATTCTTCATTATCCATTAACCATTCCTTTCCAACTTATTCCAAAATACCTCTTTCCTACAAATAAAATCATGAATCATATCCTATGATTCCAAAATAGGAAAACAATAGTCATGAAATAATACATACCTTCGATTGGTCATTGTCAGTTTCTTCATCCTCAATCGGAATGGCATTAGGTATTGGTAAATGAATATTTGTACGACATTGGTGATCCCATTCCCGAAACATCTTCATTAGACATGTGTCTACATAATGACCATACACACCACATTTAAAACATTCAATTGATCCCTCATAAATAACTTCTTTCCCTTTACTCGAGTCAACTAGATGCTTCCTTTTTCCATGGCAGGTTCTTGCTTTATGACCTTCATTTCCACATCTATAGCATATTTTTGTCCCTTTGAAACATTTTCCTAGCTGTTTCTTTCCAGATCTTTGACACATAGGTTTTTGTACACACTTACCTTTATGATTATTACATGTAGTTTTGTAGGGATTTTTTTCTCCAATATATGTTGCCTTATAGAAATCACCAAGGTATAGGTGGTCAATCATGACTCCAGATAGTAGGTTGAGGATAAACATAATAGTTCTCATTGCAGCTCCTATATCATTCAGTTGCTCGCTCAAAAAACTATCACAGTTTCCTTCACATCCACCGTTACCTTGGTGCCTGCTAGATCCAGCCATTCACTAAAACCAAGATGGTCAGTGTGAGTATATCAACAAAACCATCATTTACTAAAGGGGAAGATAAACACTAAGATATACTTACTCATTCACTTTATCTAAAAACTATGACTCTTTTTGAAATCCTAACCATTATGGTCATGTCACTTATTCTTAAAGAATACCCTGACCTCTAAAGTCATCTAAACCGACCTTTGATGCCAACTATAAAGCCCCATCCATAAACCTTACTTAATATTGAATTAAATGAGTAATTCACATTGAGGATATTTTCAGGTTTAGAGTTTTAGAGAATTAGGACATAACTATTATATCTCAAAAGATTACAAAGTAATCACTTCTATTAAAATTTCCATAAAATAAAAACTCTTAAAAAAACATTTCTAGTTACATGTTTTAGGTAGCATGACTATCCCGTGAACCCATCCTTGACTCTATTCCATGCTAAACCCTGTGAAAAACACTTCAAAAACTTGGGATGAGCATAAAAAGCTCAGTAAGGGATACACAAAGAATGAAAACTGTTAGTTTTTCAAAACAACAAGTAAACCATGTAAACTTTATCAATGTAATACTTTTCACTTTTTCATAGTAGTAAAAACTCTTCACTGAATAAAAGTTCATTACATACCCTGATGTAACCAAAATATTACCATAAAACCCATATGAATATCACATAATATATAAAGGTAACTTGGGACATAAACATACTTAAGTGGAATAACCAAAAGGTCGACTTCCACACATATCACTTAATGGAATATCCATTCGGCCAAATTCCGTACATACTTAATGAAATATCCATACGGCTGACTTCCATACCCAATGCATTGGAGGTTATAATGTAACCACCCATCCTGGTATTCACGGCACCACCTGTCATATGGTTTATCACGTAACCACCCTTAAAATGTCCATGTACCATTATAAAATTATAACACATAAAACCAACATAAAGGAATGATAACATTTCCAAATTTCAATCACAATATATCATTTAAATATATTGACATAATATATTACTTTATCAAAACCATTTTCAATACCAATATTCTAAAAAAATTATATGGTATTTATTTTATTTTAAAAACATTACGGCTTGGTGAGGAAGCCAAAGATCAAATAATACTCGTGGCGGCGAAAAAGGTCGTTGTCACCCCGTACGTAAAAGAAACATTCCTTTTTATCGTTTAGTAAAATGCTTCGTAGAAAAAATATTCCGTTTGAATAAACATAAAATTCAAAGGGGTTTATAAACCGTATAAAAGAAGGTTTTGTATAAAACAAAATATGCCTCAATGACTAGAGATTGAGACGAAGACCCTTACAAAGACGATATCCTTGGTTTAAGGATAAACACATTGAATAATTATGTGTGACAAATGAATACACCAAATATAAGTGGATATTAAGTGTAAAAAAATCAGAGGTTATTCACACATAATCATAGAACTACATATTCAAGGAGTACAAGTTTATCCCAAAGAATCAAATTTGGGTTAAAAAGTTCCATTGCAAAAATTTGACAGCCTAACGGCGTCACTTCAAAATTTAGAAAAAGAGTTGATGTGAGATAAAAAAAAGTATCCCATCACTTAAAATTTACATAAATAGGTATATATGAGAACATATTCCAACATAACAATATGTGAATTAAAAGACCCAACAAAGAAGTCTTTTAAAAAGAGGAGGGTTAAAGGTTCCCTTACCGACTTGGGTATCTTTCAAAACATACACCCCATGAAAGAAGGTCAATACATAATTGATGTAAATACTGATAAAAGAAAGCATATTACACAATGAGTAGAATAATGGGAAGTACATACACCACTCAAAGGAAATTGTGGTAAATGTAGCATAAATCTCATGGAAATAAAAGTGAGGTGAAAAATCCCTTACGAAAACTCGGCAGCCTAACAGCGCCACTTATAACTTCCAAAATGGATTGTTGAGAGAAAATAGGGTCTCTCATCATATGAAAAATATAAATTACAGTTTGAGTAATATAAAATAACATCCCAACAACTATAAATATTATCTTTAAAAGGAATGACATAAAGAGCGTACTTAAAAAGAAAAAGAGGAGTAGGATCCCTTACCTCAAGTCCGACTTGACTCGATCGTTCTTTAACGTCCGGAATAATAAACATGAGTTAATTTCTAAATTCTTGAGAACATTTTTCAAGTTCATTATTCCTTTTATATAAATTATTGACATGTTATAAACATTATGTAATCATTTAAGTTAATAATGTTTGTTTTGTCGATATTTGTTTCTTAAGTCAAAAGTGGACTTCTTACAATTACATGTTGTTCGTGTGGTCAATAGTTCATTATATCCAGAATGATATTCATGATTTAGATATCATATATATCATATATATCCAGCATATACATGTATTTATAATATTACATAATCATTTAGAGGTAATAAATGAAATGCACCGTTCATGGAGACGGTAAGCCGTACGTACGCATGAATGCTACTTTCATTTCTTTGTCATATTAATGGAATTAAAACTAATTGAGAAGTATGTATATTTTAATTCCAGAATTATATTCATCATTTATATGTAACATACATTATATATATTCATTATAAATATGTACTTATAATAGTACATTACATTTGGGGATAAGAAATGAAATGCATCGTTCATGGAGACGGTAAGCCGTACGTACACATGAACGCTAATTTCATTTCTATCTCATACATTAATGGAAAGAAATAATAATGATATAATGGTATATTATAATTCAAGTATAACATCATATATAATAACTTCAAATCCATCCTTTATATTTCCCACATAGGGAATTAACGAATCACATCACTTTGAGGGGTCAGTAGTCTGCACTTCCTTAAATGAAGATATCGTGTTTACCCATAATGGAAACAATAAAGATATTCCATAAATGAAAAATACAGAAGATTAAGTAAAACATTAACATATTATATATCATATATAAATATAGTGACATTTTAATGGCCACCTTTGAAGTTGTTATATGAGTGTTGAACAATCATCGTTTCGTGAGGCAAAAATTTTCCATCCATGGAAACAGTATGTTCTTTAACCATTAGATGTATGTTTGTGTAAGTTTAGCTCAAATCCTTCTTATAACAACATCCCAGTATATTGAAGATACTGGAGTTGTTAGAAAAGAAATGAATAAAAATAGTTTAGGGGGTTGGAGAGGCAAAATAAAACAAAAGGACTCAAGTGAAGACATTACCTTAAAATAGGGTAACTCCCTTTGGTTTGAGCTCAAAGGCTTCCTTGGGAAGACTTCTGCAAAAAGTGAGGCTTCAAAGAGTAATAGAGGGAATTGTAGAGACAAAATGGGCAGAGTTTGGCCGAGCCAAAAGCTTTTTGTGTGTGGGTAATGAGGTAGAGGTGGGGTCCTTTTATAAGAGTAGAGGAGGGGCACTCTTGTAAAGTTACATAATGATACTTTATATTCAAAAGAGTTTCGGATTTTAAAGGTCCCACATTAATGTATTTCTAGGATAAGGTGATAAAGGTTCACAATACACTCATCCAATAAGTTTTGGACATGTTTAGGTCTTAGATATTACATTATCTTTCCATTTTATTTAAATCGTTAAATAATGAGGTCATCGCTGCATCATCATGATGTCATAAATAATTTAATTTATTTAATGTCTAAAAACATAAAAAAATACTATGATGTAGGAAATAGTTTTATATTTCCAATGACTATTTATAGTAAAAAATATGACTTATATAACCCCATGTAAAAATTGATTTAGTAAAACTTCTCATGTTTGTGTCATTTATACATTAACATTAAATAAAAACGTATTTATGTCTTTTTCCAACCAAAGTGGATCCATGGGGTCCCCAAGTTGACCCATGGATTCTCTTGGTTGGCCATGACATATCCAATTAGGGTAGGACATGTGTCTAGGTCATTTCATTTTATTAAAACATTATTCTTACCTTAAACTATACTAATTACATCTAATCAGGATTAAAAACTTAATAAGTTATTATTCACCAAAAATTATTTTTATCCCATTGAACCACATTTTACTTCTTAATTACAACCATGTATGTCGGATTTTTGAAATCCAAAACACAAAGATGAAAAAATTTCATTTAAACAGAAAAATCAGTTTTTATAAGTACCATTTATTGGTTTCACTATTCATCAAAAATTAAGGTTTTTCAGAAAATTACCAAAACTTCACCCTAATCTATATTTGATATTCCAAATTCAAAAATGATGTCTATTTTAAAAAATTCAAAACACATAAGTTTCATTAATTAATTTAATAATTAATTCCCGCTGTCAAAACAAATAGCGTGTTTTTATGAAACAAAATGTATCAAAAGATTGACACTAGTTTAAGTCCGATTTCAAAGTGAAATTAATTTCAAAGACCAAAATTGGATTAGATGGTAAAAATATATTCTAATTTAACTTTAAAACCAATTAAAAAGATAACTAATCATATAAATAAATTATATTAAAATGAGGTTTTGAATTAAAATATAACATTTTTCACAATTCATTAAAAATTGAACTTTTTTTGGAAAAATACCAAAAATTTACACAAAGTAAATTTTTATGTCCTGATTCTAAATAAGAATTTTATTTTGTCAAATATAACACATACCATTGTGAAAAATGTTGATTTAAATGAGGTTCTCCATCAAAAGGCGGTTAATCGACCTTTTAAAGAATATTAGAATGTTTACGCTTAAAATTGGATTCATTCGCATTTTTAATCCTCTAAAATTTAATTTAAAACGTAAAAATATATGACAAACATATATAATAATTTTTTAGTTAGTTCTATTCATTCCTACCATCACAATAGCTAGGCGTTAACTACAATTTAAAATAATATTATTTTATTATTAGAGTGCAACGTAAGATTCCCAAGAAACACGTTGTTGCATGTTAGGTATGACATCGATCATATCATCCCCTTTAATGTCATATTAATATTTTATTCACAAATATTGATAAATATGAAATTTTCATATTATTTATTTTCCTGGGGTGTTACAGTGGGAATATTGACACTCTGTTTAAATTAATCAATATAGAGTATCCTACCCCATAATAGATGTTGGAGTACCTAAAATCCATCTGTCAAATAGGAGGCACATTACTTATAGTGAGTACATTTCTAGGGGTGTAACTAAACACCATGTATACTATAAATTATTTTACAAAACACTACTACCTTATCTATTAAGATAAGAACATCAAAAAAACAAAAATTTACAATAAATTTATTATGATGAAAAATATGATAATAATAAATTTTATTAAATGATAAAATTCCACGAATACACTATTTACATATTCAATTATAGAACCTTGGATAGATTATATGAAAAATAATAATAAGTACACATAACACTGGGATCCCAATCTATCTAGAATTATATGTGAGTCACTTTTGGATTATGGTAATGTACAACTAAAATGAATCTATATAAGTTAAACATATTTGATATGTATAAATAAATAATAAGGCTTATGGGACATGGAATATTATTGGGAATGTACCAAAAGAAGCACGATTCATTTCATCCTTATATAAATAATTTTCGACATATATATACATAAAAATAAATCTAAAAATCTACATAGTGTATATTCTTATAGGAATAAAGTCATGTGGCTTATTATTATGCGAAATGCTCCTATATGAATATGTCGTTTAAGGCATGAGTTTCAGTCAACCATTTACTCTCACACACCCAGCTCTCTATGTTCTAAACATGAGTTCTAACATAGATTAAATGACCTTGTGATATCAAATAAATTAAAATCATACTCATCATCCAATGATGTGGCCTGATGTTTTTATTACCATGATAATATTTGTGATATTTAACAATGTGTATAAACCATAGGGTTATAGTTTAAATAAAACATATCGTATTGTTTGTATAATATAAATATTGTGGTTAGAATTTAGTTCCTAGATGAAATTTAACATTTATACCTCTCTATTGATCCAACAAATAAAATGTGTTCACCATCCCTTACACCTAATGTGTGCCACATCACGACATAGGTGCTCATCCATGAGACCTCCATTTCTACCATTACACATCGGCTGAGAAGTATTACCCAATATAATTTAAATTATACTGATTCCTCACTATTATTCTTCTACTATTATATTATCTTAACATCATTATTCCTTACTCTTAAACATCCTCTCACTTCTACACTGACCCCGACGTTGGCTCACCGCTCAAAAATATAAATCACCACATGAATTCACAATCATGGAAAAATGACCATTTTGATGATTCTAATAACATATCATCAAATGATAAATGATAAAAAAGTATTATGAAATAAATAGAGAGAGTTGGGGTCAATGAAAATCTATCCAATATTCATGTTTAAAAACATTCATAATTGATTGTGTGAATATGTAAAAAATTTAGGGAAAAATAATTGTAATGAATATTAAAGTGCAAATATATAGTAATTAAAATTTAGATTTCAATGTTGATTTAAGGGTTTCATAACTAATTAAATAATAGAACATGGATTGAAAAATGATGTCACCTCACAATAATTTTTATGGTTATTTTATTCATTAGATGACTCTATATGATCTAATCATCATTGCCCGAGACAATATGATATCAGTTCCACATCATTCTATAAGAAATAAATATCATCCATCCCATTCATATCTGTCTATGGTTAAATAAAATTATTAATGGATCACCCTTGAAAGAATAACCCAATGTATAATTTATATCATCATCATGATCCAACCTAACATTTTTAATAAATGGATATACTCAACATAGATATCCAATCCTAAGTGAAAATTACTTATATTTTGTTTTATATTCAAGGTCTTTCACACAATTATAATATCATAATTATAATAGAAGATTTTTGAAAAGATATTAATAATAAGACTTGTTGTTTAAATATTTATTTAATTTATAATTATAAAAAATACCATTTAATTCAAGTGTCTAAACATCTTACTCAAATTCAGATTAAAGCTAAACCCCGCATATTGATATCAATGAAATAGTTAGAAATTATTTTTAGATCATTAATAATGAAAATTTTATAATTTTACCCCTATAATGTCTTATGACATTAAAAGGAAAAATATGTAAAATATCTCCCCCCTAAAAATCCCAAGACACTATATTAATCAACCATTAAATCTTAATCGGGTTTTTCTTAGAATGTATCTCGATCAAATTTATAGGAAATTAATATTGATTTAAAATACATAATTTAAATTATAAAGATAAATTTAATAGATTAATTTAATGAAATATTATATATAAAAACTAAATATGTTATATTAAATGATTTGTAATTAACTACATTTTTTATTATTAAAATTTTTGAATATAAATTATATGTTAAAAAAATTAGGTACCCTTGAATAATTTTAGACAATTTCATCTTTCATGAACGCTTTTATATTAATGAATTAAGTGTTTAAATAGTTGAAATTATCAAATTCCACAAGATTACCATATAAAGGATTTATTATTTTTAATATTACATTGATATATTTAATGAAAATAATATATAATAAATTTTAGTTTGGTTTTGAATTATAAAGTAGGGGTTTCATCATATCATATTCATGTTATACCACTTGGGGTTGACAATATTTTTAACAATTTCTAGTATTTTTGTTTTTGGATTAGGTATGGATGTAAAATATTTTCCATTATATTATTAAATATGGTATTCATATCTAGTGATTCTAAGTTGATGTTCAATGAAATATTTAATTGAAACATCAGTTTTATTTATTTAATAATAAATTAAATGTCAAATAATTTATAAACCTAACATAAATTGTAAAAATATTTTTAAAAGTTAATTTATCCGAATTTTAGTATTAAATTTATTTTTTAAAAAAATTATTTTCCCTAAACCATAGTTATATTTAAATTTGATAATGATTTTTTATAAAATTGATTTTTAACTGAATAATAAATTTAGTAAATACTACATGAACTTTTTTTGATGAAGTGATGAGTATACAATTGGATTTTATGTAAAATATTAATTGGATAAAACATATCCTTTTTAACCCATAAGTCTCGTATTCTAATTATTTATTATATTTTAATGACACATTTCTTGAAAGAAACCGAATTCATTTAATGTCAAATTGAATAACATTTAATGGGTAAAACCAATATTTCATTAGTTTTGGGTTTGTTCAGTATAATTCATAAGAATAGAGCATATTTATTAGTATATTATTTCAGAAAATATTTAAAAAAATAAATTCATTTAAATATTAAATTAAAATATTAAAATTAGATTGAATTATTCTTAATATATTATATGCCTTTTGATTTATCCATTCCTTTAGTATACATTATTTTTTTCATTGGATATAGATTTATTATTATATTGTCAGTTCTTCTCTGTGTTATAATATTGGAAAATTGATATAAAATACATATCTATTTTACTATATATAATTTATACTTTTTCTAGTAGGATAATTATATTCTCTTTCCAAGAAATATTAGATTGTGTAATGTTTTATGTATATTCTAGATTCCAATGTAGGTATATATATTTGTGCCTAAAATTATTGGTTAGACTAAGTAATTGGATAAAATATAAAATAATTACAAGTATATAAATATATATTGGATTTTCTGATGGAAATTTCTATATATTATATATATATAACCATTTCCCTTGACTGTCTTCCATCTTTGGTGTTACGGAAGTGCATCTAGTAACATTAAAATGTTCATTTACTCTCTTGTGAACGGATATAGACGTGTTTTTTATTTTTATCTATTCGTTATGAGCATGATGATTTATTACAAAAATAGGTTTTTTAGATTTTCCCTATGCAAGTATATAAGATTTCAAACCTTCTGGTGTGTGGAGTTATTTTATATTTCTCTCAATGATATGTGATTTAATATAGTGCACAAACATATATATTTAGAATTTTTACTATTTTTATTAAAAAATATTAATTATTATAAATATAAAATATTAAGTCAAATTAACTTGTATATATATTATTATTATATAATAGATTTCATATTTTTTGTGGAATATAGTTTTTTTAGTCACACCATTATTTTTCACAATTATAGAACTAAAACATAATGTGTTCACTTTCATATATTAATAATTTAACATTTAGTTACATAGATTTTTTGTAGACCAATAGTTAGTAAACAATGATTTAATAGGATTACTCTCTATTTGATTTAGAAGCATCTGAGGTTGTGTTCGGTTGGAGATCTCTTTTGGAACTCTATTGAGTCTATTTATAATATTTTGACTCTAGTTGTTATAATTATGTATTTATTCTATACTTTAAATATATTTCATGTACAATTTTATACATTTTAAATATTTATAAAAATAATATTTTCATATTACACTGGGTCCCCAATATGCATTCATACCCTATGTGAATTTGTTAAATTATTTGGAAGAGTTTTACATAGGCACATGAAATGTTGTATTCTATACAGAATAAATTATTGAATTATATCCTTCTTTAATGATGAATGTTGATTACATATTAAAATTTTAATACCCTCAACACAAGTTGACAACCCCTTCTGATCAAGGAATGTTCTTAGGGCTACTGTTGATTGTAAAATATTTGCTGAAATATCTAAACAAGGTCATTTCATGTTGTATCACAAAATTAATCATAATTTTTTTGTTATTTTTATATAGAGATGATATGTCTGTCAATACATGAGAAGTAACATATAAAATTTATTTATTGATTTATTTATGGTGGAAGGTAATGTTTCCAAGGGATGTATATGAGTGAGAATTTTATTAAGTGTATGAATTATGACATGGTGAAAGTTTATAATCTTTTTAGAGAGTAGTTGAGGTGGAATGGTTTTTTTCACACATCATTGATATTATGGTACAATAAGACATTTATAATCTATTATAATCTATATATATATATATTTTATTTTATTAAATGTAATTATTTATAAAAAATTGATGTAATTAGTGTTTTTTGATATAAATAATTTTGGGTGGTGTAACTAATTAAATTCTATGGAATTTTTTTATTTTTCTTGATGGCACATTATTTGTTTGGTATTATGAAATTAACATTGTTTTATATATTATCTAATGAAATTTTTATTTGATAATTATTCTTTAGTAAATCTAAAGTTAACGATATATATTAATTAGTTTGGAAGTTTTATGTAATTAATTATAAAAATTAAATTTTATATATTTTCTTTTATTATAAATTTTAAAAATTTGGTGGTTTAGAGAATTTGTGATGTTCTTGAACGTTTCATCACCTCTGATCTCTAAAATGACTCATAGTGATCAAAAAACATTTTTGAGTAGTGATTTACATTAGTGAAATTAAAATTCGAGGGTCAATCAGATCATGATGACCATATGTGATTCATAATATAGGGAGCACCATAGGGTTATAATTATTCTAATTTTCATTATTTTAGAGTCATTAAGGATGATAATATTTGTTTTTCATAAAATAAAATAGAATACTTAGTTGATTGTTTGTATTTTGGGAGTTTTACAACAAAAACATGGTGAGCATATTGGGACAATGATCTGTTATTTTTGATAAATCAATAATCATGATATGTAAAGTATTTTTTCATGAAAAATCATTATGATTTAAGGGAAAATAATCTATGGTACATATTTTATATTTATTCATGCCCAATATAGATTTTTATGATATAGATTTTGGTTTAAATTTTTAATTTTGGAATGAAAATCCTGTTTTGTTTTTTTTTTGGAATTTTTTTTCCATTATAGAAAATGTCCAAAAAAATCCATTTCGAATATATTTTTGTTCATGTGGTTATCTAGTAGTTATTGGACCCTTACCAAGAAGTTTTTTAGAGGGAAAAATGTTTCACTAGGCTTGTTGTATTTTGGTTTTATTTATTTTCTCAAATATTGTATTAATATTTTTAAATTAATTTTTATGAAATTAATATTTGAAATATTTAAATAAAATATTTCTTCATTTTCTATCCATCATATCAGTATACTTAAAATGACATCTTAATTGGAAAATATAATTATATTTGGAATATTTTTTGGAGATTATATTATAAATTTTTATCAGATGATAATTGTGCGATATAAAAAAATAATATGAAAAATGTTATTTTGGATTATTATTCTTTATTATTGATGTGTAGAAAATATTCATCATTATGTTTGAAGAAATAAATTAATAACAATTGTATTTTTTATGTTACAAAAATATGAAATGACTTATTGGTAAATATGCACATGTGATATATATGTTTTATGATTTTGATGACCACTATATTTATGTAAATATATATAATTATCATTATTATTTTCATATTGAGATTTATATGTATATTTTATTATATATATATATATTAATATAAATATAATTATATCTTAGAGATATAGATGATAATAATGTAAAATATTTTAATACTAATAATAACATAATTATTTTCATGTTATTATATTTGTGAGTCTGTGGGTATTACAATTTTTCAGAAGTATTAGTATAATATTGTAATATAGAGATATATATTTACTACTTATCATTTTATGTCATTTATAGATATATATATATATATATATTATTGTAATTTTTGTATTCATATAATAAGTAATCATTTCACTATTATTTGTATTATGTTATTCATAAAATGTTATCTGTAGAAATAGATTAATTGGGGAAATATAAAAAGAAGAAACACAAATGGGGGGATTTTAGGTTTGGTGGCATGAGACCCAGCGGTGTACCGGTGGGATCTCCCCCCCCCAAACATGTAATTGTACTTATCCATTATCATATTTTAATTCAAATCACAGTATATTGTTGTAGTTTTATCATTTTGATTAAATATTTTTTTCAACCATTACTTCTCAAATATATGATTCTCAAGATTTGATTATAGTAACATGTGATTCAATAAAATCATTGGTGATACAATATTTATTCATAAGGTTTTTTTTAAATAGAATTAAGGGATGTTGATTTCAATCATGTTAGCGACAATTCTATGGATGATTCTTTTAGGTGTACTGATAGATTATTAGGAACTATGTTTAATAATTTATTTTACTGGTTCAATAGGATTGGTGTATTATTTGTGTTAATATTTGTGTTATATTATGTGTTTTTATAGTGTAATTAATTTATTTTTTTGGAATTATTTATTATAAAATATAGTTTTGGTTAAAATTGATATCATTTATTAGTTTTATAATTTGTTTATACCTCATAATAATTGTAGGGTTGTGATATTCTTGTTAATGGATTAAATTATTCGATGATTTCAACCATCATTTTCTTTTTAGTTGATTTTTGCCAAAAAAATTACTTCTTTTTATTTCAAAAGATTTATTAAATCATAAAAATATTTATTTAGAAATTATAATTACTATTTTATATGTATTAATATAATGTATTAATTTCAATTTGATCCATTAAAATATTAAATATTATTCACATGTTTCTATCATTATAAAAAACTAATTTTTATTATGAAAAGGTTGGAATATGAATTTTACCTATTAGAATTGTTTGGTTACACCTATATAAAATTATTATAATCGGGTTTTGGTGATTTTTTATTATAAATCTATTATACATTCTAATTACCAAAATCATTACCATTTAAAAATTTACCTTTCAATTTTATAATAATCATAATCTTAAAATTATATGATTTATGTTTACAATATTTTATAAAATAATATTTTTCTAATATATATAGAAATCAGAGTTCTGTCAATCATCTTAATGTTATTCCAATTGGGTAAATTTCATAAAGTATTTAACACATTATATTAGTTGTTTTGGATTAAGAAAAATGGATTACTAGTTTATATTATATAATTCTATTTTTATATTTAGTTCATGAGTGTAAATTGGGGTTTAAAAACAATTTACATACACAATTGAAAATTATTAGTATGCACCATATCATTATCCACATTATGGTTATACTATTCATTGTTTTTCTATAACTCAATGACTCTTATTCATTATTTTGTTTTTATGAAATCATATCATTCTTGATTATAAATTCATTTAATATCATGTTGATATTTTAAATGGGTAAATATTCATTGATACCTATTTGGGAATCATGATTATTGTATACCATAAGTGAACTCCATTATTTAATATTGTTTAAACTATGTATAAAATTAAGATATTAATTTATATTTGAAATTCCTATATTTATACTAGTATAATTAGATGGAACATATGCCATTACATACAGATTATTTTTCTTACTACTATTATAGATGACATATTTTTTTTTATAATTTATTATTTTCTATGTTATTAGTATGAATTGGTTATAAATTATTATATTTTTTTTGTTTTGTTGGATTGATTATAGTATTAATTATTGATTCCCATGTTATATTTTTAATATATCATGATATTATAATCTATATTCTTTTGTACTAAATATTTGATTATGTTATTTTGAGTAGAAATATTTTCAACTGAGGCATATATATATATTTCTTCTAGTCATGTCACATAGGTGGAAGTTGTAGTCTAGAGTATACACTATTTTTAGGTGAATGTATAGACATATGTGTGTTCAATGAATGAACATTCGAAAATTAAATATATATTAAACATATTCCACTATATGGTCATCAATTTTGTTATTAACTAAGATGACATATTCTCCCTTACTATAATATTTTCCTTACTATAAGAGGATATAGGGTGAATGTAGAGACCCGAAGCCTGACGTACATAGACTTTACATTACTTTTGCGGAATACTGAGTACATAAAAAAAACACACACTAAAGGATCGTAATAGTTTAGTGTCTTTGGAAACTCGGAACGTAATCTTCTAATCGCGGTGAAAGATCTTCAATATCTCCCATAAAGATCTTCTTTTTTTTCTACCTAAAACCTTTCTTTATATCTTGGGGAAAAGAAAACATAAAATGGTGAGCTCAAATGCTCAGTAAGGGTATACAAATGAAAAATCAATCACATCATATTCATAAGAACATAACTTTTGGAAATCTTAACCTGCAAAAGAGAGCATAATTTCATAACATGGGATAAATCATAGTAGTGAAATGAAATCCCAATAATCATAACATAAAACATGAAACATTGTGGCATACACACATAATCATAGAGAATCATTTCTTGTTAGTCAAGACTCATTTCCAAGACTATCTTAGTGGACAAAGTCCCTTTCTGAATCGAGTAACCCTCGTTTCAGTCCTATTTCACTGAACCGGTATAACCTACCATTTCAGCCATGTCTATCTCATGAGATATAAAATCTTTACCCAATGCATTGGAGGGAGATATAGGTCCCACCCATCTCATAATGATACCATTCTTATGTGTGCCACAAAATCATAAATCATACATCATTGCATAACCCATGTAATACAAATGGGAATCTTAAACATCATGACATCATAAAACAATTCATACAAGATAAAGGAATTCATAAAATTAATTCAATCAAAACATGATCAAATCAATGTAATAATAGGGATAAAAACAGAACCCTTTTATTATCTTAGATGGAAAATAATTTTGATAAAACACTTGAACTCCATTCTTGAGGAAAATATCCTTTCTTCTTCAAAAACATTTTTCCTTTCATAACATGTCATACGACTTTAAAATAAAAGAAGTTGATTAAAAATAAACTTGAAAACTTGTAAAGTAAGCTTCTTGGAAATAATGTTTTAAAAATCCATTCATGTTGTATAAGTTAAAAAAAACATTCTTCGTACTTTTGTCGGAAAAGTCAAAAAGTACTTCGTACGAAAAAGCGACAAAAGATTCCTTTCATATTCTTTACTAAGAACTCACCAAAGGGTAAAATTGGATTTAAACTATTGTAAGTTGATGGAAACAATATTACATATTGAGGGAACATGGATGTGGATGATAAAATACGCCCCAGTAAATACTTACAAATAAACAATCTCGGATAAAAATGAGATTGTGATATTTCCCTTACCTTAGGTCCGACTTGATTTGTAAGTGTCCGAACCTCCTCTTCTTTGGAACGCCTCTTTGAATCCTCCACTTAGGGAACTAAGATTGGTCTTTGAAGAAGACCAGAACCTCTAGGATTATTCTAGGGAAGTGGAGAAGGGATTTTGGCAGGGGTTGGCCGAGCTTGAGTGCTCAATTTGGTGTGAGGAGGAGGGGGAGGAGGTGCCCTTTTATAAGGGAGGAGAGGGGCACCTTATGAATATATCAAAATATTATTTTATATTAAAGTCAAAATCGGTTTATAATGGTTCCAAAGGGTCTTATTTCGAAGCTAAAGCGGGGAAGGGTCGAAATCCTATCAACCAATAAGATTTAGACAAGTTTAGGTTATTATTTTAACCTTATCAATTAGATTTAACTCTAAGTTAAATAATTTAACTTTTACAGTGTCTTTTTGTTTTCTTTCACTATATGGTTAATACACTTACTATAACATTCCAAACGAACCCCAAATTGTTTATTAATAATATATATATCCTTATCTATGTCATTTGGCCGAACCTTAGATTTTTAGGAATAAAATAACAATTAATAATATAATATTTTATTTAAAAACTATTTTGTGTCAATTTTGACACTATTTGATATATGATTTTTGTGAAAGTCATAACAGAATTATATGTTCGAACCAAGTTGATTAAATCAACACTAATATATCATAGTAACCTAGAAAATTAGTGTAATTCATAAAAAGTCTCAAATTACATTTATTTGAGCATTTATAACATCAATTATGTTAACATTTCCTTAAAAGAGTAATTAATGCATCATTGTTGTGTCATAAATAAATTAATTTATTTAAAGTCTAAAAATTATAAATAAAATATCATTATATAGGAAATCTTTTTAGATTTCTAATGAATATTTACAATCGAATTTATCTTATGTATAACCCTATATTAAAAATGTTTTAGTAAATAAACTTTGATTTTAACTCTTTTAACTCTTCTTTGAATTAAATAGTAATAAATGTCCTAATCTAATCCAAGTGGGCCTAAATGATAATATTTTACACCTAAGGTTGTTTTTTCTCGATATAAACTTGTCCAATAGAATTAGGACATGTGTTAGGGTAATATTAATATCATTCTTACCCTTAATTACCTTATTTACTTTTAACCGTGGTAAATAAAAGTAAAAAGTTACTATTCACCAAAAATTATTTTCATCTCATTGAACCACATTTTACTTACTGACATCAACCGTGTCTCTCGGATTTTTGAAATTCCATTCACAGAAGCGGTAAAATTAAGTTTTATGAAAAATTCAGTTTTTAACCTACCACTTAGTGGTTTCACTATTCATCAAAAATTGAAAGTTTTCATAAAAATACCAAAATTTCATCCTAAGCTATATTTCATATTCCAAATTCAAAAATGAAGACTATTTTACCAAATTCATAACATAGAAGTTGAATTAATTAATTTTATAATTAAATCCCGCTGTTAAAACAAATAGCGTGTTTTTAAGAAACAATATCTATCAAAAGATTGACACTAGATTATGTCTGGTTTAAATGTGAAATTACATAAAATGACCAACATTGTATTAAATTGTAAAAATATATTCTAAATATACTTTAAAACCACTCAAATTAATGATTTATCACTATTAATTATTTCGATTAAAAAAGTTGTTTTTAATTATAATTTAGTAATTTTCACTATTCATCAGAATATGAAAGTTATCTGAAAAGTACCAAAATTTCACCTTAGGCTAAATTCGATACCTCGAATCCAAAAATGAAGTCCATTTTGAGAGCTAACATTTCTAAAATTTTAAAATGTGGTTATTACTATTCATAACGGCTAGTTATAATAATATTTTAATAGCATATCGTTGTTTAGTGAAACTCGGTATTGCGTACTACACACGCTATCGAGGAAGGTCGCGATTGCGTGTAATGCAAGGCAAGTCAAGGATGCGTGTTGTGCAAGCTCCTTTTTGTGTAGCGTAAAACACAAGACATTAATAATATTAAAAAGAATATTTTTCATAAAATCGTGGGCTGTTACATTCTACCCCCCTTAAAATGAATTTCGCCCTCGAAATTCGTCGGGGTTATAAATGGTTTACTATTCGAAAGTTTCTTTAATAGAAACCCACATCGTAAAAAAGAATACCAAAACTTGGCTTTAAAAACTAAAGTATGAAATGTAACGATTACCCAAATAAACTAATCACTGGGTTTCCACATAGGTGAAAATATGGATATGGAAGAGAAATCTAACCATCATGATCTGATGGAGAGTGGTAGAGAACATGGCTATGGAAAAGCCAAAAATCACAAATCCATAAATTTGTGACGATCTAAGGTACCATCCGATTCATCAGGTATAAGATCACTAGGACAACATTTTTGGTTTTCAAGATCATTTCCCTAAAGTTGATGAAATTGGAATTAGAAGAAATACTTTCGTGATTTTGGTATAGTCTCACCCTTTTTCGTTCTTTGGACAATTTCCACTTCATCTCTTAAAGAAATGAAGTTTAATTTGTCATTCATGATGTGTTAGCAGATCATGTGATAGAATGATGGGTCATTCCATCTGTCTCAAACAAAATGTTAGAAAAGTTATCAAAAAAAATACATAAGTCCATCTATAGTGAGATTAATCATATATGGTTCCTAAAATGAACTTATACTTCACATATCATACTGCTTAATATAATAAAACTAGTTTCTACTAAACAGGGTCTTCCTGTAGGTCAGTGGTAGGCGATAAAGGCCAGTCGCACTTCGGTTGTGGGTTCGATTCCCACAGCCTTGTCCGAAGCGATGGGCTGTCGCCCGTCCTGCAGGTTGTCCTTTTTCTAAAACTACATTACAATAACATCACATAAATAATATCAAAAAAAAATATTTCTATACATAAACAATACTAACTTATGGTTAACATAATCCATTACAATCTTTAGGCTTATCTAAAATACTTCGGTCCAAGCTCATAGTACAAAGAAAATGATTACTTGAAATGTCGTCAACCAAGCATGTGAATACCATCATTTATCCACCATATATCTTGTTGGTCACATTCCAATCATGTGAATACCTTAATGATGTATTCTCTTGAAAAAAATGAATACCCATTAAACCTTAGTGAAAACATGAATTCTGTCAAAAGTTAACTCTTTCCACATACCAAAATCCAAAAATTCTATATACTCAAACCATGATATAACCTTCTCCTTATATCATTCATGAGCTCATGAATACTATCAAACATTTAATTTTCTCCTTATCCCTTCATTATGCACATATCATCTACATTCCAAAAATATCTGAATAACCTTTCATGGATACTGGTAACATTAATCAGACAACAATGTAACAATCCTTACATGTCTCTTTATTCCATAGTACAATGAGATTACTTATACAACATTACACATGATAAACATGTAATCATTCCACTACATTCTTAAACCATTGACATAGCTTCAACAATTCTTTCATCTCACATATCATTTGTAGTCTCTTCATCATCATCCACATAAATACTTCCCATCCGACCATACTGATTATCTTCATGAGACTTTCCCTTCGGGCATTGGTTTGCATAATGCCCGTACATTCCACATTTAAAACATTTAACCATTGTCGATGTCGTAGCAATACCATTATCCTCATCCATGTTGTTAACTGAACCTTTTCCTTTGCATTTACTTGCTTTGTGTCCTTCTTTTACACACCCAAAGCATCTTCCAGTTCCTTTGAAACATTCTCCTTGATGCCTCTTCCCACATGATTTACATAGGGGAAATTGAACTTTCTTTCCTCTATGCTCATCATGAAACTCCATCTTTCTCTTATTAGTCGAGTCAGGAAACTTACCAAATTTTACTTTATTGATCATATTATGAGATTGCTGATTCGGCATAATAATTATTTTTGGACTTCCAAATCCCATTTCATTATGAAGAATATCATTCCCTTGTCCATCATATCCTCCATTATCGTGAATCATCTTGTTTCCAGCCATTTTCTAAAACCCAAAAAGAATAGTGTGAGAGGCAAAAATCATGCTAGGGAAAACAACATAATAAAGGGGGAGTACCCTCAATATCTAACATCTTATGTTAAATTCTATGATCGTTACCGTAGTTCTAGGACTGTATCATATACGTATACTTATCCTTAGGGACATCCCTAGACATACGTTATAAATATCTCTAGGGATCTCACTAAAGTTCTCGCATCCTAGTTTCTAAAGGTTGACTAAACCTTTCCTCTGATACCAACTGTAGAGACCCGAAGCCTGACGTACGTAGACTTTACATTACTTTTGCGGAATACTTAGTACATAACAAAAACACACACTAAAGGATCGTAATAGTTTAGTGTCTTTGGAATCTCGGAACGTAATCTTCTAATCGCGGTGAAAGATCTTCAATATCTCCCATAAAGATCTTCTTTTTTTTCTACCTAAATCCTTTCTTTATATCCTGGGGAAAATAAAACATAAAAGGGTGAGCTCAAATGCTCAGTAAGGGTATACAAATGAAAAATCAATCACATCATATTCATAATAACATAACTTTTGGAAATCTTAACCTGCAAAAGAGAGCATAATTTCATAACATGGGATAAATCATAGTAGTGAAATGAAATCACAATAATCATAACTTAAAACATGAAACATTGTGGCATACACACATAATAATAGAGAATCATTTCTTGTTAGTCAAGACTCATTGCCAAGACTATCTTAGTGGACAAAGTCCCTTTCTGAATCGAGTAACCCTCGTTTCAGTCCTGTTTCACTGAACCGGTATAACCTACCATTTCAGCCATGTATATCTCATGAGATATAAAATCTTTACCCAATGCATTGGAGGGAGATATAGGTCCCACCCATCTCATAATGATACCATTCTTATGTGTGCCACAAAATCATAAATCATACATCATTGCATAACCCATGTAATACAAATGGGAATCTTAAACATCATGACATCATAAAACAATTCATACAAGATAAAGGAATTCATAAAAATAATTCAATCACAACATGATCAAATCAATTTAATAATAGGGATAAAAACAGAACCCTTTTATTATCTTAGATGGAAAATAATTTTGATAAAACACTTGAACTCCATTCTTGAGGAAAATATCCTTTCTTATTCAAAAACATTTTTCCTTTCATAACATGTCATACGACTTTAAAATAAAAGAAGTTGATTAAAAATAAACATGAAAACTTGTAAAGTAAGCTTCTTGGAAATAATGTTTTAAAAATCCATTCATGTCGTATAAGTTAAAAAAACATTCTTCGTACTTTTTTTCGGAAAAGTCAAAAAGTACTTCGTACGAAAAAGCGACAAAAGATTCCTTTCATATTCTTTACTAAGAACTCACCAAAGGGTAAAATTGGATTTAAACTATTGTAAGTGGATGGAAAAAATATTACATATTGAGGGAACATGGATGTGGATGATAAAATATGCCCCAGTAAATACTTACGAATAAACAATCTCGGATAAAAATGAGATTGTGATATTTCCCTTACCTTAGGTCCGACTTGATTTGTAAGTGTCCGAACCTCCTCTTCTTTGGAACGCCTCTTTGAATCCTCCACTTAGGGAACTAAGATTGGTCTTTGAAGAAGACCAGGACCTCTAGGATTATTTTAGGGAAGTGGAGAAGGGATTTTGGCAGGGGTTGGCCGAGCTTGAGTGCTCAATTTGGTGTGAGGAGGAGGGGGAGGAGGTGCCCTTTTATAAGGGAGGAGAGGGGCACCTTAGGAATATATCAAAATATTATTTTATATTAAAGTCAAAATCGGTTTATAATGGTTCCAAAGGGTCTTATTTCGAAGCTAAAGTGGGGAAGGGTCAAAATCCTATCAACCAATAAGATTTAGACAAGTTTAGGTTATTATTTTAACCTTATCAATTAGATTTAACTCTAAGTTAAATAATTTAACTTTTACCGTGTCTTTTTGTTTTCTTTCACTATATGGTTAATACACTTACAATAACATGCCAAACGAACCCCAAATTGTTTATTAATAATATATATATCCTTATCTAAGTCATTTGGCCGGACCTTATATTTTTAGAAATAAAATAACAATTAATAATATAATATTTGATTTAAAAACTATTTTGTGTCAATTTTGACACTATTTGATATATGATTTTTGTGTAAGTCATAACAGAATTATATGTTCGAACCAAGTTGATTAAATCAACACTAATATATCATATTAACCTATAAAATTAGTGGAATTCATAAAAAGTCTAAAATTACATTTATTTGAGCATTTATAACATCAATTATGTTAACATTTCCTTAAAAGAGTAATTAATGCGTCATCGTTGTGTCATAAATAAATTAATTTATTTAAAGTCTAAAAATTATAAATAAAATATCATTATGTTGGAAAGCTTTTTATCTTTATAATGAATATTTACAATCGAATTTATCTTATGTATAACCCTATATTAAAAATGTTTTAGTAAATAAACTTTGATTTTAACTCTTTTAACACTTCTTTGAATTAAATAGTAATAAATGTCCTAATCTAATCCAAGTGGGCCTAAATGATAATATTTTACACCTAAGGTTGTTTTTGGTCGAGATACACTTGTCCAATAGAAATAGGACATGTGTTAGGGTAATATTAATATCATTCTTACCCTTAATTACCTTATTTACTTTTAACCGTGGTAAATAAAAGTAAAAAGTTACTATTCACCAAAAATTATTTTCATCTCATTGAACCACATTTTACTTACTGACATCAACCGTGTCTCTCGGATTTTTGAAATTCCATTCACAGAAGCGGTAAAATTAAGTTTTATGAAAAATTCAGTTTTTAACCTACCACTTAGTGGTTTCACTATTAATCAAAAATTGAAAGTTTTCAGAAAAATACCAAAATTTCATCCTAAGCTATATTTCATATTCCGAATTCAAAAATGAAGACTATTTTACCAAATTCATAACATAGAAGTTGAATTAATTAATTTTATAATTAAATCCCGCTGTTAAAACAAATAGCGTGTTTTTAAGAAACAATATCTATCAAAAGATTGACACTTGATTATGTCTGGTTTAAATGTGAAATTACATACAATGACCAACATTGTATTAAATTGTAAAAATATATTCTAAATATACTTTAAAACTACTCTAATTAATGATTTATCACTATTAATTATTTCGATTAAAAAAGTCGTTTTTAATTATAATTTAGTAATTTTCACTATTCATCAGAATATGAAAGTTATCTGAAAAGTACCAAAATTTCACCTTAGGCTAAATTCGATACTCCGAATCCAAAAATGAAGTCCATTTTGAGAGCTAACATTTCTAAAATTTTAAAATGTGGTTATTACTATTCATAACGGCTAGTTATAATAATATTTTAATAGCATATCGTTGTTTAGTGAAACTCGGTATTGCGTACTACACACGCTATCGAGGAAGGTCGTGATTGCGTGTAATGCAAGGCAAGTCAAGGATGCATGTTGTGCAAGCTCCTTTTGGTGTAGTGTAAAACACAAGACATTAATAATATTAAAAAGAATATTTTTCATAAAATCTCGGGCTGTTACATTCTACCCCCCTTAAAAGGAATTTCGCCCTCGAAATTCGTCGGGGTTAGAAATGGTTTACTATTCGAAAGTTTCTTTAATAGAAACCCACATCGTAAAAAAGAATACCAAAACTTGGCTTTAAAAACTAAAGTATGAAATGTAACGATTACCCAAATAAACTAATCACTGGGTTTCCACATAGGAGAAAATATTGATATGGAAGAGAAATCTAACCATCATGTTCTGATGGAGAGTGGTAGAGAACATGGCAATGGAAAAGCCAAAAATCACAAATCCATAAATTTGTGACGATCTAAGGTACCATCCGATTCATCCGGTATAAGATCACTAGGACAACATTTTTGGTTTTCAAGATCATTTCCCAAAAGTTGATGAAATTGGAATTAGAAGAAATACTTTCGTGATTTTGGTATAGTCTCACCGTTTGTCGTTCTTTGGACAATTTCCACTTCATCTCTTAAAGAAATGAAGTTGAATTTGTCATTCATGATGTGTTAGCAGATCATGTGATAGAATGATGGGTCATTCCATCTGTCTCAAACAAAATGTTAGAAAAGTTATCAAAAAAAATACATAAGTCCATCTATAGTGAGATTAATCATATATGGTTCCTAAAATGAACTTATACTTCACATATCATACTGCTTAATATAATAAAACTAGTTTCTACTAAACAGGGACTTCCTGTAGGTCAGTGGTAGGCGATAAAGGCCAGTCGCACTTCGGTTGTGGGTTCGATTCCCACAGCCTTGTCCGAAGCGATGGGCTGTCGCCCGTCCTGCAGGTTGTCCTTTTTCTAAAACTACATTAAAATAACATCACATAAATAATATCAAAAAAAAAATTTCTATACATAAACAATACTAACTTATGGTTAACATAATCCATTACAATCTTTAGGCTTATCTAAAATACTTCGGTCCAAGCTCATAGTACAAAGAAAATGATTACTTGAAATGTCGTCAACCAAGCATGTGAATACCATCATTTATCCACCATATATCTTGTTGGTCACATTCCAATCATGTGAATACCTTAATGATGTATTCTATTGAAAAAAATGAATACCCATTAAACCTTAGTGAAAACATGAATGCTGTCAAAAGTTAACTCTTTCCACATACCAAAATCCAAAAATTCTATATACTCAAACCATGATATAACCTTCTCCATATATCAGTCATGAGCTTATGAATCCTATCAAACATTTAATTTTCTCCTTATCCCTTCATTATGCGCATATCATCTACATTCCAAAAATATCTGAATAACCTTTCATGGATACTGGTAACATTAATCAGACAACAATGTAACAATCCTTACATGTCTCTTTATTCCATAGTACAATGATATTACTTATACAACATTACACATGATAAACATGTAATCATTCCACTACATTCTTAAACCATTGACATAGCTTCAACAATTCTTTCATCTCACATATCATTTGTAGTCTCTTCATCATCATCCATATAAATACTTCTCATCCGACCATACTGATTATCTTCATGAGACTTTCCCTTAGGACATTGGTTTGCATAATTCTCGTACATTCCACATTTAAAACATTTAACCATTGTTGATGTCGTAGCAATACCATTATCCTCATCCATGTTGTTAACTGAACCTTTTCCTTTGCATTTACTTGCTTTGTGTCCTTCTTTTCCACACCCAAAGCATCTTCCAGTTCCTTTGAAACATTCTCCTTGATGCCTCTTCCCACATGATTTACATAGGGGAAGTTGAACTTTCTTTCCTCTATGATCATCATGAAACTCCATATTTCTCTTATTAGCCGAGTCAGGAAACTTACCAAATTTTACTTTATTGATCATATTATGAGATTGCTGATTCGGCATAATAATTATTTTTGGACTTCCAAATTCCATTTCATTATGAAGAATATCATTCCCTTGTCCATCATATCCTCCATTATCGTGAATCATCTTGTTTCCAGCCATTTTCTAAAACCCAAAAAGAATAGTGTGAGAGGCAAAAATCATGCTAGGGAAAACAACATAATAAAGGGGGAGTACCCTCAATATCTAACATCTTATGTTAAATTCTATGATCGTTACCATAGTTCTAGGACTGTATCCTATACGTATACTTATCCTTAGGGACATCCCTAGACATACCTTATAAATATCTCTAGGGATCTCACTAAAGTTCTCGCATCCTAGTTTCCAAAGGTTGACTAAACCTTTCCTCTAATACCAACTGTAGAGACCCGAAGCCTGACGTACATAGAATTTACATTACTTTTGCGGAATACTTAGTACATAACAAAAACACACACTAAAGGACCGTAATAGTTTAGTGTCTTTGGAAACTCGGAACTTAATCTTCTAATCGCGGTGAAAGATCTTCAATATCTCCCATAAAGATCTTCTTTTTTTTTCTACCTAAAACCTTTCATTATATCCTAGGGAAAAGAAAACATAAAAGGGTGAGCTCAAATGCTCAGTAAGGGTATAAAAATGAAAAATCAATCACATCATATTCAAAAGAACATAACTTTTGGAAATCTTAACCTGCAAAAGAGAGCATAATTTCATAACATGGGATAAATCATAGTAGTGAAATGAAATCCCAATAATCATAACATAAAACATGAAACATTGTGGCATACACACATAATCATAGAGAATCATTTCTTGTTAGTCAATACTCATAGCCAATACTATCTTAGTGGACAAAGTCCCTTTCTGAATCGAGTAACCCTCGTTTCAGTCCTGTTTCACTGAACCGGTATAACCTACCATTTCAGCCATGTCTATCTCATGAGATATAAAATCTTTACCCAATGCATTGGAGGGAGATATAGGTCCCACCCATCTCATAATGATACCATTCTTATGTGTGCCACAAAATCATAAATCATACATCATTGCATAACCCATGTAATACAAATGGGAATCTTAAACATCATGACATCATAAAACAATTCATACAAGATAAAGGAATTCATAAAAATAATTCAATCACAACATGATCAAATCAATGTAATAATAGGGATAAAAACAGAACCCTTTTATTATCTTTGATGGAAAATAATTTTGATAAAACACTTGAACTCCATTCTTGAGGAAAATATCCTTTCTTCTTCAAAAATATTTTTCCTTTCATAACATGTCATACGACTTTAAAATAAAAGAAGTTGATTAAAAATAAACTTGAAAATTTTTAAAGTAAGCTTCTTGGAAATAATGTTTTAGAAATCCATTCATGTCGTATAAGTTAAAAAAAACATTCTTCGTACTTTTTTCGGAAAAGTCAAAAAGTACTTCGTACGAAAAAGCGACAAAAGATTCCTTTCATATTCTTTACTAAGAACTCACCAAAGGGTAAAATTGGATTTAAACTATTGTAAGTGGATGGAAACAATATTACATATTGAGGGAACATGGATGTGGATGATAAAATACGCCCCAGTAAATACTTACGAATAAACAATCTCGGATAAAAATGAGATTGTGATATTTCCCTTACCTTAGGTCCGACTTGATTTGTAAGTGTCCGAACCTCCTCTTCTTTGGAACGCCTCTTTGAATCCTCCACTTAGGGAACTAAGATTGGTCTTTGAAGAAGACCAGGACCTCTAGGATTATTTTAGGGAAGTGGAGAAGGGATTTTGGCAGGGGTTGGCCGAGCTTGAGTGCTCAATTTGGTGTGAGGAGGAGGGGGAGGAGGTGCCCTTTTATAAGGGAGGAGAGGGGCACCTTAGGAATATATCAAAATATTATTTTATATTAAAGTAAAAATCGGTTTATAATGGTTCCAAAGGGTCTTATTTCGAAGCTAAAGTGGGGAAGGGTCGAAATCCTATCAACCAATAAGATTTAGACAAGTTTAGGTTATTATTTTAACCGTATCAATTAGATTTAACTCTAAGTTAAATAATTTCACTTTTACCGTGTCTTTTTGTTTTCTTTCACTATATGGTTAATACACTTACTATAACATGCCAAACGAAACCCAAATTGTTTATTAATAATATATATATCCTTATCTAAGTCATTTGGCCGAACCTTAGATTTTTAGGAATAAAATAACAATTAATAATATAATATTTGATTTAAAAACTATTTTGTGTCAATTTTGACACTATTTGATATATGATTTTTGTGTAAGTCATAACAGAATTATATGTTCGAACCAAGTTGATTAAATCAACACTAATATATCATATTAACCTATAAAATTAGTTGAATTCATAAAAAGTCTAAAATTACATTTATTTGAGCATTTATAACATCAATTATGTTAACATTTCCTTAAAAGAGTAATTAATGCGTCATCGTTGTGTCATAAATAAATTAATTTATTTAAAGTCTAAAAATTATAAATAAAATATCATTATGTAGGAAATCTTTTTATCTTTATAATTAATATTTACAATCGAATTTATCTTATGTATAACCCTATATTAAAAATGTTTTAGTAAATAAACTTTGATTTTAACTCTTTTAACTCTTCTTTGAATTAAATAGTAATAAATGTCCTAATCTAATCCAAGTGGGCCTAAATGATAATATTTTACACCTAAGGTTGTTTTTGGTCGAGATACACTTGTCCAATAGAATTAGGACATGTGTTAGGGTAATATTAATATCATTCTTACCCTTAATTACCTTATTTACTTTTAACCGTGGTAAATAAAAGTAAAAAGTTACTATTCACCAAAAATTATTTTCATCTCATTGAACCACATTTTACTTACTGACATCAACCGTGTCTCTCGGATTTTTGAAATTCCATTCACAGAAGCGGTAAAATTAAGTTTTATGAAAAATTCAGTTTTTAACCTATCACTTAGTGGTTTCACTATTCATCAAAAATTGAAAGTTTTCAGAAAAATACCAAAATTTCATCCTAAGCTATATTTCATATTCCGAATTCAAAAATGAAGACTATTTTACCAAATTCATAACATAGAAGTTGAATTAATTAATTTTATAATTAAATCCCGCTGTTAAAACAAATAGCGTGTTTTTAAGAAACAATATCTATCAAAAGATTGACACTTGATTATGTCTGGTTTAAATGTGAAATTACATACAATGACCAACATTGTATTAAATTGTAAAAATATATTCTAAATATACTTTAAAACCACTCAAATTAATGATTTATCACTATTAATTATTCCGATTAAAAAAGTTGTTTTTAATTATAATTTAGTAATTTTCACTATTCATCAGAATATGAATGTTATCTGAAAAGTACCAAAATTTCACCTTAGGCTAAATTCGATACTCCGAATCCAAAAATGAAGTCCATTTTGAGAGCTAACATTTCTAAAATTTTAAAATGTGGTTATTACTATTCATAACGGCTAGTTATAATAATATTTTAATAGCATATCGTTGTTTAGTGAAACTCGGTATTGCGTACTACACCCGCTATCGAGGAAGGTCGCGATTGCGTGTAATGCAAGGCAAGTCAAGGATGCGTGTTGTGCAAGCTCCTTTTGGTGTAGCGTAAAACACAAGACATTAATAATATTAAAAAGAATATTTTTCATAAAATCTCGGGCTGTTACATTCTACCCCACTTAAAATGAATTTCGCCCTCGAAATTCGTCGGGGTTAGAAATGGTTTACTATTCGAAAGTTTCTTTAATAGAAACCCACATCGTAAAAAAGAATACCAAAACTTGGCTTTAAAAACTAAAGTATGAAATGTAACGATTACCCAAATAAACTAATCACTGGGTTTCCACATAGGTGAAAATATGGATATGGAAGAGAAATCTAACCATCATGTTCTGATGGAGAGTGGTAGAGAACATGGCTATGGAAAAGCCAAAAATCACAAATCCATAAATTTGTGTCGATCTAAGGTACCATCCGATTCATCAGGTATAAGATCACTAGGACAACATTTTTGGTTTTCAAGATCATTTCCCTAAAGTTGATGAAATTGGAATTAGAAGAAATACTTTCGTGATTTTGGTATAGTCTCACCGTTTGTCGTTCTTTGGACAATTTCCACTTCATCTCTTAAAGAAATGAAGTTGAATTTTTCATTCATGATGTGTTAGCAGATCATGTGATAGAATGATGGGTCATTCCATCTGTCTCAAACAAAATGTTAGAAAAGTTATCAAAAAAAATACATAAGTCCATCTATAGTGAGATTAATCATATATGGTTCCTAAAATGAACTTATACTTCACATATCATACTGCTTAATATAATAAAACTAGTTTCTACTAAACAGGGACTTCCTGTAGGTCAGTGGTAGGCGATAAAGGCCAGTCGCACTTCGGTTGTGGGTTCGATTCCCACAGCCTTGTCTGCAGCGATGGGCTGTCGCCCGTCCTGCAGGTAGTCCTTTTTCTAAAACTACATTACAATAACATCACATAAATAATATCAAAAAAAAAATTTCTATACATAAACAATACTAACTTATGGTTAACATAATCCATTACAATCTTTAGGCTTATCTAAAATACTTCGGTCCAAGCTCATAGTACAAATAAAATGATTACTTGAAATGTCGTCAACCAAGCATGTGAATACCATCATTTATCCACCATATATCTTGTTGGTCACATTCCAATCATGTGAATACCTTAATGATGTATTCTATTGAAAAAAATGAATACCCATTAAACCTTAGTGAAAACATGAATGCTGTCAAAAGTTAACTCTTTCCACATACCAAAATCCAAAAATTCTATATACTCAAACCATGATATAACCTTCTCCTTATATCAGTCATGAGCTTATGAATCCTATCAAACATTTAATTTTCTCCTTATCCCTTCATTATGAGCATATCATCTACATTCCAAAAATATCTGAATAACCTTTCATGGATACTGGTAACATTAATCAGACAACAATGTAACAATCCTTACATGTCTCTTTATTCCATAGTACAATGAGATTACTTATACAACATTACACATGATAAACATGTAATCATTCCACTACATTCTTAAACCATTGACATAGATTAAAAAATTCTTTCATCTCACATATCATTTGTAGTCTCTTCATCATCATCCATATAAATACTTCCCATCCGACCATACTGATTATCGTCATGAGACTTTCCCTTAGGGCATTGGTTTGCATAATTCTCGTACATTCCACATTTAAAACATTTAACCATTGTTGATGTCGTAGCAATACCATTATCCTCATCCATGTTGTTAACTGAACCTTTTCCTTTGCATTTACTTGCTTTGTGTCCTTCTTTTCCACACCCAAAGCATCTTCCAGTTCCTTTGAAACATTCTCCTTGATGCCTCTTCCCACATGATTTACATAGGGGAAATTGAACTTTATTTCCTCTATGCTCATCATGAAACTCCATCTTTCTCTTATTAGCCGAGTCAGGAAACTTACCAAATTTTACTTTATTGATCATATTATGAGATTGATGATTCGGCATAATAATTATTTTTGGACTTCCAAATCCCATTTCATTATGAAGAATATCATTCCCTTGTCCATCATATCCTCCATTATCGTGAATCATCTTGTTTCCAGCCATTTTCTAAAACCCAAAAAGAATAGTGTGAGAGGCAAAAATCATGCTAGGGAAAACAACATAATAAAGGGGGAGTACCCTCAATATCTAACATCTTATGTTAAATTCTATGATCGTTACCATAGTTCTAGGACTGTATCCTATACGTATACTTATCCTTAGGGACATCCCTAGACATACCTTATAAATATCTCTAGGGATCTCACTAAAGTTCTCTCATCCTAGTTTCCAAAGGTTGACTAAACCTTTCCTCTGATACCAACTGTAGAGACCCGAAGCCTGACGTACATAGAATTTACATTACTTTTGCGGAATACTTAGTACATAACAAAAACACACACTAAAGGACCGTAATAGTTTAGTGTCTTTGGAAACTTGGAATGTAATCTTCTAAT
The DNA here is from genome assembly GCA_963277665.1 of Viscum album. Lineage (NCBI taxonomy): Eukaryota > Viridiplantae > Streptophyta > Magnoliopsida > Santalales > Viscaceae > Viscum > Viscum album. The sequence goes on along the minus strand of OY728145.1, from coordinate 2,010,746,884 downwards.
CGCGGTGAAAGATCTTCAATATCTCCCATAAAGATCTTCTTTTTTTTTCTACCTAAAACCTTTCTTTATATCCTGGGGAAAAGAAAACATAAAAGGGTGAGCTCAAATGCTCAGTAAGGGTATAAAAATGAAAAATCAATCACATCATATTCATAAGAACATAACTTTTGGAAATCTTAACCTGCAAAAGAGAGCATAATTTCATAACATGGGATAAATCATAGTAGTGAAATGAAATCTCAATAATCATAACTTAAAACATGAAACATTGTGGCATACACACATAATCATAGAGAATCATTTCTTGTTAGTCAAGACTCATAGCCAAGACTATCTTAGTGGACAAAGTCCCTTTCTGAATCGAGTAACCCTCGTTTCAGTCCTGTTTCACTGAACCGGTATAACCTACCATTTCAGCCATGTCTATCTCATGAGATATAAAATCTTTACCCAATGCATTGGAGGGAGATATAGGTCCCACCCATCTCATAATGATACCATTCTTATGTGTGCCACAAAATCATAAATCATACATCATTGCATAACCCATGTAATACAAATGGGAATCTTAAACATCATGACATCATAAAACAATTCATACAAGATAAAGGAATTCATAAAAATAATTCAATCACAACATGATCAAATCAATGTAATAATAGGGATAAAAACAGAACCCTTTTATTATCTTAGATGGAAAATAATTTTGATAAAACACTTGAACTCCATTCTTGAGGAAAATATCCTTTCTTCTTCAAAAACATTTTTCCTTTCATAACATGTCATACGACTTTAAAATAAAAGAAGTTGATTAAAAATAAACTTGAAAACTTGTAAAGTAAGCTTCTTGGAAATAATGTTTTAAAAATCCATTCATGTCGTATAAGTTAAAAAAAACATTCTTCGTACTTTTTTCGGAAAAGTCAAAAAGTACTTCGTACGAAAAAGCGACAAAAGATTCCTTTCATATTCATTACTAAGAACTCACCAAAGGGTAAAATTGGATTTAAACTATTGTAAGTGGATGGAAACAATATTACATATTGAGGGAACATGGATGTGGATGATAAAATACTCCCCAATAAATACTTACGAATAAACAATCTCGGATAAAAATGAGATTGTGATATTTCCCTTACCTTAGGTCCGACTTGATTTGTAAGTGTCCGAACCTCCTCTTCTTTGGAACGCCTCTTTGAATCCTCCACATAGGGAACTAAGATTGGTCTTTGAAGAAGCCCAGGACCTCTAGGATTATTCTAGGGAAGTGGATAAGGGATTTTGGCAGGGTTTGGCCGAGCATGAGTGCTCAATTTGGTGTGAGGAGGAGGGGGAGGAGGTGCCCTTTTATAAGGGAGGAGAGGGGCACCTTAGGAATATATCAAAATATTATTTTATATTAAAGTAAAAATCGGTTTATAATGGTTCCAAAGGGTCTTATTTCTAAGCTAAAGTGGGGAAGGGTCGAAATCCTATCAACCAATAAGATTTAGACAAGTTTAGGTTATTATTTTAACCTTATTAATTAGATTTAACTCTAAGTTAAATAATTTAACTTTTACCGTGTCTTTTTGTTTTCTTTCACTATATGGTTAATACACTTTCTATAACATGCCAAACGAACCCCAAATTGTTTATTAATAATATATATATCCTTATCTAAGTCATTTGGACGAACCTTATATTTTTAGGAATAAAATAACAATTAATAATATAATATTTGATTTAAAAACTATTTTGTGTCAATTTTGACACTATTTAATATATGATTTTTGTGAAAGTCATAACAGAATTATATGTTCGAACCAAGTTGATTAAATCAACACTAATATATCATAGTAACCTATAAAATTAGTGGAATTCATAAAAAGTCTGAAATTACATTTATTTGAGCATTTATAACATCAATTATGTTAACATTTACTTAAAAGAGTAATTACTACATCATCGTTGTGTCATAAATAAATTATTTTATTTAAAGTCTAAAAATTATAAATAAAATATCATTATGTAGGAAATCGTTTTATCTTTCTAATGAATATTTACAATCGAATTTATCTTATGTATAACCCTATATTAAAAATGTTTTAGTAAATAAACTTTGATTTTAACTCTTTTAACTCTTCTTTGAATTAAATAGTAATAAATGTCCTAATCTAATCCAAGTAGGCCTAAATGATAATATTTTACACCTAAGGTTGTTTTTGGTCGAGATACACTTGTCCAATAGAATTAGGACATGTGTTAGGGTAATATTAATATCATTCTTACCCTTAATTACCTTATTTACTTTTAACCGTGGTAAATAAAAGTAAAAAGTTACTATTCACCAAAAATTATTTTCATCTCATTGAACCACATTTTACTTACTGACATCAACCGTGTCTCTCAGATTTTTGAAATTCCATTCACAGAATCGGTAAAATTAAGTTTTATGAAAAATTCAGTTTTTAACCTACCACTTAGTGGTTTCACTATTCATCAAAAATTGAAAGTTTTCCGAAAAATACCAAAATTTCATCCTAAGCTATATTTCATATTCCGAATTCAAAAATGAAGACTATTTTACCAAATTCATAACATAGAAGTTGAATTAATTAATTTTATAATTAAATCCCGCTGTTAAAACTAATAGCGTGTTTTTAAGAAACAATATCTATCAAAAGATTGACACTTGATTATGTCTGGTTTAAATGTGAAATTACATACAATGACCAACATTGTATTAAATTGTAAAAATATATTCTAAATATACTTTAAAACCACTCAAATTAATGATTTATCACTATTAATTATTTCGATTAAAAAAGTTGTTTTTAATTATAATTTAGTAATTTTCACTATTCATCAGAATATGAAAGTTATCTGAAAAGTACCAAAATTTCACCTTAGGCTAAATTCGATACTCCGAATCCAAAAATGAAGTCCATTTTGAGAGCTAACATTTCTAAAATTTTAAAATGTGGTTATTACTATTCATAACGGCTAGTTATAATAATATTTTAATAGCATATCGTTGTTTAGTGAAACTCGGTATTGCGTACTACACACGCTATCGAGGAAGGTCGCGATTGCGTGTAATGCAAGGCAAGTCAAGGATGCGTGTTGTGCAAGCTCCTTTTGGTGTAGCATAAAACACAAGACATTAATAATATTAAAAAGAATATTTTTCATAAAATCTCGGGCTGTTACAGTGAAAATGGATGATTTCCCCCATAATGGTTTGTAAATGAATATGTAGTACATAGTCATGTTTTTTATCTATCCTCAACACATGTATTGACTAGTTTTGACCTTCTTGATTTATTTAGTTATTTGATATTGTTAACATTGATTTTTTTAATCTGTGACTTGTTTCGTTCATATTTTGTGTGATTCCAATGAAAATGATTAATTATTATATATTTATATTTTTTAGATACAATTTATAGTATATAATAGATTACTATTTGTGAGAGTATTGATCATGGTTGTGCATACTATGTATTTTTTTCACACAACATAGGTGAACATAGTTGGACATGAAACATTACTAGTTAGTAATTTAGAATTGAAATTTATATCATTTTATACATGGATTAATTATATATTATCTAGGTGTTGATGTTGGTTTATCATTTTCAATCTCCATGAAGTGTGGGAGAATGAGTGATTATGTTTCAAGAAGGGACTCAATTTGTATGTCACTGTGCCCATGTAAATTTTTCGAATATATTAGTTATCTCTGTGTATTTAGTCATTATATTATTCACATAAAATAGATAGAGTTTATATATTATTTCTCATAAAAATAATAGTATACTATTATAAATGGTATTCTTAGTGCATAGGTACACCAAGGTTAATAGGTTTAATTTTTTTTCAAATATAAAATATCTGAATGATATATGTTGATTATTTATTATATCTCATCATTTACATGTGTTTTTATTTCCTGTAAAAAAATAATTAACAAGTATCTATCTAATACCTTATATTCTAAACTCCTATCATTAAAAATTGAGTAACATGTTAATGGATGTTGACTGTAGAGTTTGGGATAGTATATGATCCATAACATTCTATTATAAAACATGTTCCATAAGATAGGATAACTGATATGTCAAGGTTTTTATTGAGATTATTGGAATAAATAATTTCCTTTAACTTTTATATTTCATCCCCAAAATCCTATGATAATTTAATTTTTGTTATGTTTTACCAATTTCAAAAAAAATTATTAATAATTTTATTATATGATTCAAATAACCATCCCACCCAACTGATATGACATATATCAATGTGTTTTTACAATTTCCCCCCACTCTCTCTAAAAGGTGTGGAAATTCCAATTATTTTTACTTAATTAACTTCTTCTAAAATACCAATCAGTATGAGACTCATATTGTACCTTCCAATTTATTCTAATAACGAGATCCAATGTGATCATATCATGAACTATATAGTTAAAAAATTTTCCATTTTAACTACCATGATGAAATAGTATTGGCATTTTAAACATTGTTTCAATTTTTTTCCAAGGGTTATAACAATATTATAAGATTATGTAATTATTTTTTTATAAGAATTCAGTTCATCTACTAATCATGATAATATGAAAGAGATATTTATCCATGTATCAATAAATTTCGAGATCTTCGTATAAGCACTAGAAAATGTACCACATACTATTATATATTGTAATTATGATTCATCTAGTTAATAGTCTTTAAAAAATAACTATATCTCTGATTCGGGTCATCCAAAGTGTTACTAACTATCCATATTTTTAATTTTTCAAAACCATTATTAGATTTATTATTATATATAAATGACCCCTATGTTTTACAATGAGAAAAAATTATATTTTCAAGATAACTAGTTAAAAACATCATCATCTATCTAACAATTTTACACATATAAGATACCTTATAATCAATAAGAAAAACTTATTTCATGTTTCGTGGCAAATCACATTAGTAGAAGCAATATTGATTCATTCCATTAGCTAAAATTCACATATTAGAATATACTACCCACTATTTCTTGTGAATTTATTCTATAATTTCTTCAATATAAAATTTATTTTCCCCAATACCATGTTAGCGGAGAGTGGTGTATGGCCTCTAGGTAGGTATTATGTTATCTTCATAATTAACAAGATTTTTCAGTAATATAACATAAATTTTTATATAAAATTTATTTCAATTAAATTAATTACTTAGTCAAAGATTCATCTATAAATTATTTTCCTCTTATTTTTCTATTAGTTATCTATATTGATGAAAAATGAACCAAATTCCAAACATAAACTATATACTTCTACAATATCACATTCCCCATAAAAATATAAAAATTATTAACATTTCATTAGAATCATGTCGTAAGATATAACTATTGAATAATCAAATTTTATAATGTAAAACACATAATATACTTAGGTAACGTCACTTATATTATCTGACTCACCTCATACCCTCAAATATATTAACCTCTATAAGATATATCATTCACTTAGATGAGTTTAACATATAAAAACAACACATTTTATGAATTCATTCAATTCATTTCTCAATAAAGAATATAAATTTTTATATCTACAAGGTGATGGAAGAAAAATATTTGGCCTTTAGGTACCTATAATGTTCTCTCCATCCATAAAAAAATTTAATCATTGCCACAACATATGTTAGAATGATAAAATGAATCACCTTAAATAAAATCATTGGTCAAATACACAACTTTATCATTTTATCCTCAATATTTATTTAGTGAAAATGTTTGATGAAAAATTAATCGAAGTTAAAACATAACATATGTACCTTAAAAACATAAGGATATATTTCTCAAAACCAAAAACATCACAATAATAATTTAGATTTAATGTCCCTGAATAGAAATATTTGCTAATATATATATATATATTCTAACACATATCAAATCCTTTTTTATATTAATCATTATTTTAATTCCAGGCTAATTTTAATCTCTCCCTACGGGTATTCATCTTCAAAATTAAAACTTTGATGTCTTAAGAGTTTTAATGAAATGTGAGGCCATGTTATTCCTTTCAATCCTATAATGATATTACTATATTCCACCAGTTTCTCTTAACAGATATGTATTTTTCTTATGAAATTTCTAATATCAACCCATTTTTCACTATTTATCAATTACTTTTCTGATAACATGAATATATTTAAAAAATAAACTCAATTTATCATGAATAGTTTATAACTTTCTGTGACATTGTATATGATTTCCCTCTATTCATGATGCCATTTCAACAATCATAAAAAATTTAATAAAAAAATTCTTGACTTGTAAATATGATATGTATAAGAGAAATGGTTTTTAAAAAATGTAAAAAATTCCAATCATTTACAGATGGTGATTTTTTAAACTCTTTACTGATAATTTATTTCTAAAAATACATTTTTTGACAAATAATCAATAAATAATTTCAAACAAAAACCTTTTAAAAAAATTATTATAAAATATTTTAATATACAGAGTTTCTTTGAGACATTATAAATTCCAATTCTTGGAGATCGAATCATTTTGAACATCAATATTCTTGCATTCCATTGTTAACCATGATTTTATCAATTCATGAAAATTTTTCTCTTATCCACCAATAATGGGTTTTCATACCTATAACTAGTAATATAAAAATATATTATAATAGTTTTTTTGTTCTATTTCATAACATAAATCCCTCGTAAATCTTGTTTCACTATAAATTAGAACATTGTGACTATTTTAGTTATATATTGATCTAGGATCATCTTATCTCCATGATTACTAAAAACTCCAAATACATAACTTAAAACTATGATCTAATAAAATTTTATGACACACATACTACAAAACCAGAATCCTAATAATTTATTATAGTCACTATAAGGCCTAAATTAACCTCCTTGATTTCCAAAATTATAATCATTATTCTTGGGATAAAAATATCATTTTTATGAATATATCATTTGAATAATGTAATGAGATATTTTAAATTAAATAAAAAAACAACCATTAAACATTATTAATTTTAATTAGTATTAAATTGAATAAAAATGAGAAAACTAAACCTGAAAACTCTAATGGAAGGTAAAAATTCCTTTCCATCATGGATTGAGAAACACTTTATGAAACATAAGTATAAAAATTGAAATGATGATCCATGAAAATACTCCTGTATTTCAAAAATAATAAATTAGGATTTTTGTCCCTTCAAAAAAATTATGATAATTTTAAACCACTAAAAGGATGATTTATACATGTTATTTTGAGTAAAAAATACTTTTAGGATCTATAAAAAAAAGTCTAATAAATTATCATGCTTTATGTGTAGAAAAATATAAAAGTTAATGATATTTTTTAAATATCAAACATAATTAAAATTAGTACTTTGAAAATAACATTATAATTAATATAGGACCATCATTAAAAAATCATTACCGATTATCAAAAAAGGTTAGCAAACCTAGTAATTTTTCATATAGTCAACATGAAGATAATTGTTATATCACTACCAATTTAGTACCAATAGAATGTATTATAATAGAAAAACCTATAACTGATCAATTTTGTATCTATATATTTACATTTCATATCTCACTAAATCTATATCACATCATGTTGTTCTAGATCCATATCAATAACTAAATACTCTATCATTTTCAATCCCTTTTTATGAAAATATATCATCTAACCATTATTATATCAATTATTAAATTTAGTTCAAAAAACTTCTATAAAAACTTCTTTGAAAATATGTAAATAATAAATATCATAAAGGGAAAAAAAATTTGTTAACTAAAATCCTTCCTAAAAATACACATATTTTAATTCCAAGTACCATGATTAATAAAATCCTATAACCATGATCCTCTTAAAAATATAATCCATATTTTTTAAAATAAAAATACACAGTATATCAAATCACATACCCCATACAATATTTATAGAATCAAATATACCCATTATTACAACCAGTTTTTCAGGTGTAGGATACTAATTACAACGGGAACTCATACAAAAGAATATAAATTTAATTTTCACTAAAAACCAATATCAACATAACATATAAGGGAAAAATATTAAAATTCTCAAATTGATGTTATCTAGAATCCCATTTCTAAATTTATATCTTAAAAATCTATATCATCTTATAAAATGGTTATATACATAAATTCAACGAGTTTTTATGAACTCTATTAATTATGTGATCATTATTCACACGTCTGTTCCCACTAAATAATTTCATCTCAATATAGATTTTAGTTATTAAAAATCAATCAATATTGTTTACTATTATATATAAAAATAAAACATATACATTCTTAGACCATTTTAAGTATTCAACAATGTCTTATCTATTGTCCCCTTCCGCATGTCATCAAAATCATTAATTGTTTTTTATCACGTAAATGTTTTAAAGAGGTAATTGAATAATTTTTTTTCTACTATTATATATCTTACTCTATGATATCATTATGTAATCATCGTATCCCATGGGTTTAAAGGGTTTCACTATTAACATAAAATATTTTGTTTCTTGAATAATATATTTTTAAATTATATGTAATCCATATTTCGTAAAATTTATTTATAGATATTTTAATTTCCATTACTCTCATTTAATATATTAAGGTAAAATATTACATTCATACTATTTTATATAGTATCTTTATGTGTTCCATGATCTTAGTTCTCATATATTTCATTTTTTTCAAATTGACATATTTTACCCCACCACATCACATTTAACATTCTCAATATCTATTAAATTTTCTGGAATTGGAAACATTATTCATTATTTAATAAATTATTGTAAATAAAATATTATTTTTTAGAATGAGTATTGAGTTATATATAACATTCTTCAATAATAGTCACAAAACCATATTTACCTCGATGAGATGAATGGTTACAATTATTTCTTCTTGTTAGGAATTGGTCACTTCTTGTATAATTATATTATTACAAAATAAATTTACATTCAATGTATGCAATATATTTTCTCACCATTTGTAATAAGAATTGTGTATTTTTCAATACATTTCTCAACATATGATATATTAGATGTCTCATATAATAATAAGATATTCTTTTTTACAAATTGTTGCATGTGACATATTCTATATTTATTATTAATGCTACTTGTATTATAATTGTTTATATCAATTTAAAAATCATTAAAAGAATTATCTCATAGCTACGTTCATGATATATAATTTTTTAATATTTCCATGAAACAAATAAATTTAATTAGATCATCATATAACCCGTAGTAGTAAAACTGAGCGCAAACATAAAAATAAATCTCTCCAAGGAATAAATAGTTAATGTGTTTATAAAAAATAGAGACTATAAAAGGATGACAAGACCCCCCCCCCCCCACAGTAGAAGGATCTTTCTTTCTCCCATGATGGAGTTATCTTGATGACAATCATGATGAAAATTAGATGAATAACTCTTTTATCTGGGGAAATACACCAACCAATTAATTCAAAAACACTTCAAGAAAACACTAAATTAATGAAGCGGTGATATCATGATAATCATATAAAGATTGAGAATATGGATAGAGGAGTTATTGAGTTATGGATTGATAAATTAAAAATTCACTAACCACATGTAGATTATAAAAATGATATTATAGCTAACTGTTACTGGGTCCACTAAATAGTCTATTTAATGAAGATAATTTTAAATATGAAATGGTTTGAGTTTAAAAAAATGAAAATATAATGTTACACCTCTTGGAGTTTTCATTTATTGAAAACATAAATGATTGTGGTGGACCCTCAATAAACATATCAACCCTTTGGTTCATAACTGATTGAAACAATTTGATGAAGTATGTGGCACCCACAAACATCACATGTAAGTTAAAAAGAACATTTCCACTAACCATGAAATCACAAGAACTACTACATCATAGATAGCCCTATTTTATGACACATCTAAGAATCTCCCACATTCTCTAAAGACATAATAGGGATTTTTAAGTCATCATATATCATTATAAATGTATCTAGAAAACCAATTGGATTTGGATTCATCAATAAAATAAATAAGTTTTCACCAAAAATATTGTTTCAAACAAAATCATTATTCAATTTAAAAATAGTGTGACTCTAAACTCATTAATAGCATTGAAAAAAATATGCAATCCAAAATTCATAAATGTAATGAAAAAGAACATTGTAATTAAGATACAATGTTAATTGAACAATTAAAGGGTTATAGTTTGATCTCTGTTGAACATAATCATGTCGCTATATGAAATATTCCAACATAATATTTATACTTTTCATCTTATTTATTACTATATAATAAAATTTTTCCATGGCATTGAGTTTATGAATACAAATATTAATTTCAGATATTGGTCATTATTTCAGGTAGTTTTTGAGTAATAATGAAGAATTGTGAAATTTTCTAACTACATGTCATGTACTTAATAGTACTCATCGTGTACCCATTTTCCATGTGAAGTAATGTACTGTCTATGTAATAGTCGTGTAAATTTATATGTGGGTGACTTGTATGACCACCAAATGTGGGGGTGGTTGAGGCTTGTACAAAACATTCACAATAAATAAGAACACCATGTATTTTTCTTTTAATTTGATTAATCATAGTGGGGTCATGTCTCATCTCTAGAAATACTTTTTTCACCCCTCGGTTAGTACAATAGAGTGAGTAACTAGAATGAAACTTCGAGATCCTATAGATTATCCATCCAATATTAGATCAAGATGCTTCCAAGTGGGTTGGATTCCCACTAATTTGTTCTGTATTAACCAACATGTTCTATTCGATATTCCTCTTCTCTTAAGTGTTTTTCATGGTTGGATAATTTGGTAATTTTTTATAGATATACATCATTCATGTCCAATTCATGGGAAGACATTCAATATTGTTCATCATACATCATTAGGGTAGTTGGTTTGAGCATTTCATTGATTGTCTTTATATTATATATACTTAATGTTCTGAATACCCTTGTTTGGGGTATTGGGTGTTTAGGAATATAACCATATTTAAGACCTTTATGGTGTGTTTTTTTGTAAATGGTTATTAATTAAGAATAATGTTTTATTCATTGATTAGGGATATGTTTAACATGTTTGATTGATTATGTCCAATTGGTCTAGAATGCATGTTAGGATTAATTTTTTTTCTCTTGATCTTGTTGTTAGGATGGTGTTACTATTTATTTTAAATTAATGTGATTTAAATTGTGATTGTATGAACATGTGGAATTTTACTGTGTGAGCTTCATGAGGTAGGGTACTTTATGTATAATTTGTAGTTCTTTTGACCTAGAGATATTGACTGTTAGAGTTGTCAGGTGGACAGAGACAATTGTGGTTAAACGAGGAGATCCACCCATAGTGTTGTTATTAAATGAATTTTGGACCATTGGTAAGTCACTATTGAGATTCCATTTTGTCATTATAATTTACTTTTTTTAAGCATTCGAAGGGATATTCACCATGATATCCACCCAAGTGGTTGTTTTTAAAGTATTAGTGTTAAGTTAGACCAAAGGGGTTTGAGTGTGTGTGCTTCTGAGAGGGTCAATATTTATTAAATTGAAAATATGTTAAAATAGTGGGTTTATACTATGATAACATAACCAGTGGATTTCCTATGACTGTTTGAATTATTGTAACAATTTTACCAAGCTAAATCACAAGCTTGTACTTAGTCTTACTATTTTGTTTATACTGTCTTCGGTGACAATAGATATTATATTATACATGGGATAAATATCATACGATAGATCCATGATTTCATTATTGAATAGATTAAATAATTAACAAATGTAAATTAATGTAATTGAAAACATTAGGATTGTTTACATTTAAGTACTTCAAGGTTTATTGCTTTATTTCAACATATTTCATGCAATATATATTCACAGATAGTTAGGCACAGATATTTTGGTGGTTGCCTAGTGGGATTTGTCTCACACCTTTTTTGGGTCATCCTTTGTACCTAAATAGATTATATCGTTGTAGGTATAGATAAGTGAGATCACCCTTCATAATCAGGTACTTTATTATTGTTAGAGATGGAGAGAATGGAAGTAGATTGAGACTTTTGATGTTGTTGGTGTTTACTACATTACTATAATTGGGTTTCAATATTTTATATTTAGAATTGTAACTTCTTTGGATACTTTCCTAAACACCAATGACATTAATAATATATTTATAAATATGTTATTGTTTTTATACTATCATTCTTCCATGGTTTACTTCTCTTGTATATCATTACTACTTTTACTTGTGTTTAATATATGTTATCCTATGGTGCATAATCTGCAACTGTTACAATTTATTGGATTTCACCATTGGATGATTCATTTGGTTTGTGACTTTCTCAATGATTTTATTGAGGGTAAATTTCTATTACACCACTATGAGATGAGGGTATTTCGTGTCAATATTTATATAGGATCTTGGTTGAGATCACATGTCTTGCATTCTTGTTATACCATTTGGGGTTCTTTACTAGTTTCATGTTGTTCTGCTATATGATATTCGAGATATGCATGTTGTTGTGATAGATATAATTATAGAATAACATCTATTATTGTAGGGTATTGGAACGTTTTATTTCGATGGATTTCAAAAATTAGTTTCGGGGGGTTATGGTTCCTCTTAGATCAGAATTTGGTTGATAATTTTTGAATATTAATGGAATTTTGTAATGTTATGAGATAAATAATGATTCCAAACATTGATTAGTGGGAGTATGGGCTATCACAGGTAAGAATTTTTCATGCCTTGTACTAAATATTTTGTTTTAAATGGTTCAAGAGAGGTTACAGAGGCATTCTATTTAGAATCCTAGACAACACAACCTGTGTTGTTATGAACAGACACCATGTGTTCTTCTGTTCTAGAAGAATCAATTTTTCTTATGTACACAATGTGTAATATGTGTACATGCGAGGTATTGTTTGACCATGTGACTGACTTTTTAGGCAGAGACATAGGGTTGGAAAACATTTAGTAAAACATTTTGTGTATTTATTGTACAAGTTCTGTTGTAGAGAACCATATATTAGGCATTGTGACCAATGGCATGGGTGTACGAAACATAGGTGGTACATGATTTGTTATATTAATGCACTCTATGTTGAGTCAACCATGTATCTGACCGAATGACTAATGACATGGGCAGTTAGAATGTAAGTAGAATACATCGTTTCATTGGTGAACATGTTCGGTATTGTTACACTAGTGAGAATCATGTAGTTATAGTTGTGTAAAGGAACTTGGGTAGGATGAAAAATTAAAGTACACACCATGTATCAGGAGGAACATATCATGTGTATGGTTGTTATATGACCATGATTGGAAGAGGTACAGATAATGTTAAAAGCTTAAGGGAAGACATCGAGTAGGGGTTATATACACCGCGTAACCCAGATTTGAAAAACATTAATGTATCTTCCCATGTACATTTCATGAAAAACAATGTATTTTTACTTGAAAATCATGAACTGAGGGCTGGAAATACCACAATTGACATTTTATGCCAGGTTTTACCCTCTCCTTCCCCCCTCATTGGAATCCCCCAATGGAATGGAATCTTAAGATTAAGGTGGATGCATCGCTCCCAAAGATTGGGCTTGTTGGCCTCGGCCTCCTGGCCCGAAATCATCATGGGAAAATATTTTCTGCAAAATGCGAACCCCATCAGGCCTTCTAAGAACCTGCAGTTCCTGAGGCCATGGACATCCTTACCTGTATGGTGATCGCCTTGGAATGCGGATGGAGTGATATCATTGTTGAATCATACTGCCTCACTATTATAGACGCTATTAAACACAATGATGGTGGGATCAAGTCATTTGGCATCATCATGAGGAGAATTATCTCACTTTTCCAACTCTTATATTTATGCACCTTCTCTTTTACCAAAAGGTAAGGTAACAACGGAACTCATCAGCTAGAGGCCTCAGGCCCATTCGACTACAACGAGCTCTAGCTAGACAATTTCCCTTCATGGCATTGCACATGTACTTCTACTGATTTTATGCATTATCATATCCTATTTTAGGAAAAAAAAGGTGAGAGATTGACCTTGCAGAGCCTTTAAACCAATCTATACTCTAGTTATACAACACAAATAGGGAAATGATCAAAGACAAGAAATGGTAGATTAGGGACTACTTGTGTATCCTCCCGTCTGGCCCGTTTTGGCACCAACTATTATATCGTACGTAGGTGCTGAAGCATAATTATTTGATTGCTTTTTTGAGGATGTTAGTGCCCCTTCCAAGAGCATTGCATCATGACCCATAAATGTAATTGTTGATGTGGGTGTTTTAGCAGAACCATATTCAAACATTCTCAGGAGACATGGGACCATAGGGTACAAATTCGTGGTTGGAGGTCATTCATTCTATCTTTGAGAATCTAGAGACACCTATGGAGAGGGGGTTAAAGCTTGTGATTTACATTCTATGTGATTGAACTAAGAGATGGTTAGATGATATCTCACATGCAATACATCATTCAGATATGTCTTCAAAATTGTTGGAGAGGCCATTCTATGATTACTTATATCCCGAGATGTTGAGGGCCAATCGAGAATGGGATTTAATGAATTTGGGGTATACACACTTTTAGTGATGGATTACAAATCTTTTATTATGGATATTTAGGGCTTCACACTGATTCTAGGAGTTGATGAGTTATCATTGGATACACAGTTTGAGGATGGTCTCATGTATAACATCTGATCACAGGTTAATGTCTTCATGATGACATCAGTGATTTCTATTGGGAAACAAGTGATAATTACTGAGTGAAATTGGAGGATGCTTGGATTTGCGATCCAGGATGGTTCGACATCCCTAGTAATTACTTCTTCGACAGATAGCAGGATGTGAGGTAGGGAGAATTTATTTGAAGATTCTTCCTGTATTTAGGCGGTATGCTATCAATGTAGGAAGAGTTGGCATATGATACCAAATTTTTTGAAGGACCCAATCGAATGTCGATCTAGTGGAAGTATGGGTCACCGTAAACATTTTTTCCAGGTGTTATCACTATCTATGAGTGATAGGGGTTCTATTATGACTCCACATTAAGGAGAAGGAACCCTATTTTCTCATCAATTAGGGAGCTGGAGTTCATCAGGTCTTTCAGGCCGAGGTGGTGTCCATAGCCGTAGTAACCAGATGGAAGAAATTCAGTGACAATAAGGTTGATCAGCTTATAGTAGTCATGTAGGGTCATAGGTCTATGGTACAGGTCAGACATTTGCTGTGGAAAATAATCATTAGGTGCAGGGTCTTGGACCCTCAATAGTTATAGGTATGATTCTAGATTCCTCATGTTTAGCTTCTACTCTTCTTGATAATGAGGATTCCCATAGTTCTATATCTGTTACTATTTTGGAGATCTTCTAGCTCTGCATATTCACATATTGATGATTTTTTGACAGTAGAAACACTGTTGGAGATTAAGAAGCCTAGTGAACAACAATTAAATGAGTTCCCTCTTGTAGATGGTGGGTGTCACTTCATATGGGACCTCAATGTCTTATTGATGACAGGCATTGATCCCACTCTCAAAATGGACTGGTTAGTCTTTTTTAGGATTTTTTTGACTAATATCGTTGAATGTTGAGTTCACATCACTAGATGGTAGGCCTTTTATACAAAATAGAGAATGGGATGTCCATACAAGATGTGATGGACATGATCATAATGGGTTGGTAGGACTTATATCTTATATTCTATTTCATATCTATATTATGAGGGGACTTCATAGGTTGCCTATATTCTAGTGGTGGATTTTTCAAGGATGTATTTACATATAACCTCTTTGGTTTACCTCTTTAACGAGAGGTATATTTCCCAATTTATCTTATTCTAGGAGCTCACCAATATCAATCCATCCTTATAAGATCACTGCATCTGAATTACAGGGTCTCAAGAAGTAGATAGAGGAGTTATAGGTAAAGGGTTTAATCTAGCCTAGTACTTCTCCTTGGGGACCTCTTGTCCTTTTTGTGAGGTTGGTAGATGGTAGCCTCATACATTTTTTGGATTATTGGAATATAAACTTGTTGTTGTCCAAGAATTGATATCCCTTTCCGGGTATTGATTATCTATTTTATTAGCATTGTGGATCACGAGTGTTCTAAAAGATTGAATTTCTACATGGTCACAATTAGTTGCATGCTAGACCATCAGATATACCTATCACAGCCTTTTAGTGTATTTATGGTCTATACAAATATTTATTTATTCAATTAGTCCTTACGAAGGTGCTGAATGGTTTTATGGATCTAATGAACCGAGTGTTCCTTCCATACATGGATTCCTTTATGGTACTCTTCATAGAAAATATATTGGTTTACATTCACACTCGAAATGACCATTCAATCTATCTTTATATCATGTTTAGTACATTGATATAGAATTAGTTATATTATATGCACTCAAAATTCAACTTTTAGATAGACCAGATTCACTTCATGGTTCATGTTATCTCATAGATAGGATTATAAATAGACCTAGATAAAGACAGAGCAGTAGTTTCCTGGGAGAATCCCATGAACATCTTTGGGGTGTTGTGTATTCTGGGGCTATCAAGATACTACATGTGCCTTATAAAAGGATTTTCCGACTTAGTAGTTCCACTGACGAGCCTGACTAAGAAGGTTATAATGTACTTGTGGAATGATTCATATGATTCATCATTTTAGGAGCTGAAAGGTAGATTGACATTAGCCCCAATATGGATTTTTTCAGATTTTGGAAACACTTACACTATTTACAGTGATCCATCAGGTATCGGGATGGGTGATGTGCTTATACACTGGGAAGGAACCATTGTGTACGAGTCTTGGTAGTTAAGGCCACATGAGATAAAATTACCAGATGCACAATCTCGAGTTAGATGTTCTGGTGTATTCTTTACGTTGTTGGAGACATTATCTTTTGGGAGAGAATTTTTTGGTATTCACTAACAACAAAAGTATCAAGTATATTATTTTTCATCGTGATCAGAATTCGAGTCAATGAATTTTTATTGAGTACCATCAACCTTTTGAAATTGAGGTTGTATAAACACCTAAGAAAAGGAAATGCAGTGGATGATGCATTGAGAAAGAGGTCACGTATAAAGGAAGTTCAGGAGGCCAGTATTGAGTGGTAGCTTATAGATTTGTTCTCTGAGATTCATTTTGAGGTGCACGATAGATCAGGGAAGAAGTTTCATTCTTTTGTGGATACTAAATCTACTCTTTTGGATCGAGTGATAAAGAGAAAAATATTAGATTACGATGGACTATTCCTATGCGAGAGTGTGTTAGTAGGGGACCTACTCCTCAGTTTACCGTATACGATGATGAGATAATGCAATTTCAAGGGTGTGTATGGGTGCCGACAGACATATTTGAGGACATGATGTGATTTTCATTTCTCGATTAGGGAATATCATCATGTTGTCACCAAGATGTATCAATACCTACACTATCAGTATTGTTGTCTAGGTATGAAGAATGATGTGGCTTGTTTTGTTATGTGATATTCTACATGTCTATAGGTGATGGAAGATAATGAGTGACCGGAGGAGATTTTACAATAGTAACCCATTCTTGAGTGGATGTATAATGATGCAGTGATGGGTTTCATGACATGTTTATCATAGTCACCTTGAGGGAATGATCCAGCTTGGGTTGTTGTTGAAACACTCATGAAGGTTTCACATTTCATGTTGATCAAGGAAAACATCACTATTATTGCTCTTGGATAGTTGAACATTAAATTGATTTTACATTTTTAGGGGTATCGACACTCTATAATTTCATATATGGATGCCATATTTAATTTCCTTGTCTGAAAGGGACTAAAGAGGGGTTTGTGTACACTTTTACTACTAAGTTATACATACCTTCCCCAGAAACATGGTCAGTCCAAGCGCACGATTCAAGTTTTGGAGGAAATTATTTGAGAATTAATCCTCGATTTTTGGGGATCTTGGGAGAGATGCATACTAATTGTTTTGTTTTCATAAAATTACAGCATTCAAGGTATGATTTGGATGGAACCATCTGAGACTTTTTATGGAAGGCCGTGCTGATCACCCGTCTATTGTATGGAGCTAGGAGAGTCAGCTATGCTTGGACAACATCTTGTCCCGAAGACCACAGAACACATAGAGTTTATTAAGGAGAGGATGTATACTCCACAATCTCAATAGAAATATTATTCTGATCAATTGAGATAACCTATGGAGTTCAAGGTAGTAGATCCAGTTTTATAACGTGTGACACCACCATTGGGAAACAAGAGGATTATGAGATCAGTGAAGATTTCACTGAGATATGTTGGGCATTTTGAGGTTTTAGAGTGAGTTGGGATGGTTGCCTATTGGTTTTAGTTACATCTTAGGTACTGGGATATACACAACGCTTTTTATGTTTCTTAGCTACAATGCCACTTTTCATACCAATCACACATTTTTTAACCAGAGGATGTTGAGCAAGAGGTGGATACATCCTTTGAGGAGCACACTATTCGGATATTGGATCACAACATTTAGTTTCTACATGGCCAGTCTGTTCCTCTAGTATGCATTCTATGGTAGCATGGTCAAGTATATGATAAGACATGGGAGAGGGAGGCCGACGTACATTCATAGTGGTCAAAGTTGTTTGAAGTTTATTCTTTTCCACCCATGGAAGGGAAATTAGGGGATGAATTACTTTATGGGGGGGTGTTTCTAATAATCTGGATCTTCATTTGAGGTATGTATTGTTATTTCATGTTGTTTTTGAGGATAGAGGAAGAATTGGTAAATTTTAAAAGTACACATAATGTACTCAATAGTATACATCTTGCACCCTGTTTCTTCATGTCGCTGTATACTAGACATGTAACAGTCATGTACATGGTCGTATGGCTGACCGGGCCAACCGCCTAATGAGGGGATCTTTTGAGGATAGTACACGTCTTGTACATTCAATGAACACGTTGAGTACATTTTACTTTAATTGATTAATCAGAGTTGGGTTATGTCTCATGTACATCAAAAATTTCATCTTCACTTGGTTTTTACAGGTGAGCGACTAACGGCCAAGAAATATTGATCTCCTACTGTTTCTATTTCTGATCTCTGATTGAGACTCTGATAGGTCCAATAGATTCCAATTGGTTAGTTCACTCCTTCCACAGAGTCTATCTTCTTGATTCTTATTCTCGTGTGGGTTTTTCATGGTTGAAATTTTTTAATCTTTTTATATATCTACATAGTTTTTTCAGATGATTCAAGGGCTGAAGATAAAAAATATCCAACGTACAACATTAAGTTAGGTGGTTTGTTCCTTTCATTTATTTTCATTGGTATATGTATACTCTATGTGTCGATTACCAATGTTTGGGGTACAACATGTTTTGTAATTTATCCATTATTAAGACATGATAGCTTGTGTTTGTTTGGGAACAATATTTTGATTATGCATCAGGATTTATGCCTTGATTATGGGTGTGTTTCCCATGTTTGATTGATTTTGCCCATTTGGTCATGAGTTTTAGTTAGGAATTCATTGTTTTCCATGCCTTTTATTGTTAGGATGGAGGTACTGTTTATTTTAGATTCATTTTATTGACATCGTGAATGTATGGCCAAGGGGAATTTGAATATAATATATTCCTAGGAAGAGTCATTTATGTATAATTTTAAGTTATCTTGACCCATGGGTGTTGACATTGAGAGCTACCAGGTGGTCAGAGACTAGAGGGGATAGAACAAGAAAGCTAATCAGAGGATAATTAATATATCACTGCTAGACGATTGGGAATTTACTGTTAGAGTGGGAAAGTGGTTATTATAATTTATTTTTTCTAATATAAACACGGGGTATTGACTGTGAGAGTCACCCAGGTGGTTTTTTGTAAATTATTAGTGTTGTGTGAGACTGAAGTTGTTAGGCATTGTGAGCTTCCTAGAGGTTATTTATTTATTGTATAGAAGAAATGTTAAAC
Source organism: Viscum album (assembly GCA_963277665.1). Classification (NCBI taxonomy): domain Eukaryota; kingdom Viridiplantae; phylum Streptophyta; class Magnoliopsida; order Santalales; family Viscaceae; genus Viscum; species Viscum album. The sequence continues at coordinate 2,010,726,873 of OY728145.1, read as the reverse complement.
CAGAGGATTTATACTGGGAGAACATTCCTAAAAGAGTTTCTTTTGAATGTTTGAATGATTGTGATGAGTCTTTCATGATAATGAAAAAGCATGTACTCGGTCTCACTAGTTAGTTTATATGGTCTTATGAGACATATGTTTCACTATTACACAGGGGATATAGAGCATAGTCTATATCCTTATATTTCATTATTCAATGGTTTTAATAAATTAAGGATGTAAAAGAATATATTTTAGAACTATATGATTATTTTATTTTTCGTATTTCCTTGTTTATTGTTTCAATTCTACATATTACCTTATATATTTATTCACTGAAATTTAGCCATAAAATTTTTGTTGTTTTCCAACTGGGAATGGTCTCACACCCTGTTTGATTCATGCTTCTCTACCTTAACCGATATATTGTTGCAGGTATTGATAGGGGTTGAGCCCATCTTCATCTGGTACATCATTGTTGTTAGAGATGGAGATAAACGGACAAAGAGAAGGCTTGTGATGCTGTTGTAGTTTACTACTTTTTTATTATTTGATTTACATGTTTTATTTCCAGTATTGTGAAATTTTTTTCTACTTTCCTAGATACACGTGACATGCATTATTTATTTATATATATGTTGTAGTTGTTTTATACAATTAGTCTTCCGTTGTTTACATTAGTTGTATGGTATTAATACTTTCTATATTAGTTAATATATTTTATATTATTGTGCACACTCTACCAATGAGGGAATAGTTATTCACAAAACGCCCCCTAGGTCCTGTGGTGTGACTACCCCAAGCCCACCTCTAAAAGGCCAAAGGCTGGTGACTAGCATCGATGGCACCAACCTGCAAGTGGGAAGCATTAGCCTAGATACCTATATGCACACACATGCCCAACCATGTCCCAAAACACAAAAGGGAATAAATATATAACTGAATAAATGTAGTGAGAGTACATCAAAAAGAATTTGGTCTAGAATATGATCCCAAGAAAAAGTATTGAAAATTTTAAAGTACAAAATGTGCTTTGATTTCCATCTGTAGTAAATCCCACCTGATTCTGAGATTAGTAATGCAAGTGTAAGTCAATTTTGTACTTCCAATCCACCTAGTCTTACTAGGCCTTGTTTGGTCCTATGCCACCATGTCCACTGTCGTAGCATCTGTCCATCCCGTATCCCTGAGTAACCATGTCGAAACCTCAGTTTTATAAACCAGAAACAGGACGTGTGAGAAAATCCCATGTAGGGGTGTGTAACACAGTAGTCATTAGAGAACCCAATGTAAGAAGAAATAACACCCAACAATTCCTCAATATATAGCATGAAACATAAAGCATCTCACACCTGGTGTATTCATTGGTAGTAATAGTAGCCTTGTCAGTCACAAATGTCGATGTTCTTTGCCGCTAGAGAACTCCACCAATATCGATTATAGTGGGCCTTCCTGGTCACCTAGAGCCACTTACCACTAAAGTTTAACTACATTGGAACTCATCTAGGATGAGTACCAGTGGTATGCCTGGACACTCAGAGCTGCTCCCCACCGTGGGCATGTCAGGTCACATAAATCTTCTTCCCACCATGGAATAACGGAGGAACTCATCCTATCAACAACTGTTGGTCTGTTGGATCACACAGATACTCTCCCCACTGTGATCCTATTCGTTCACATAGAGACACTTCTATCAAGGCCATCCTTGAGCAGTCTTCAGGTCTCAACCAACCTCAATGTTTCGTACATAGCGTGCATGGGATAGACACTCCTCAATCCATTAATAACATCTCGACATACATGAAAGTCCCCATAATTAATATTGTAAGATACTCTTCCTCGAGAGGGTCCCAACACCGTGAATATCTCATTAATTGGATGAGAAGTTTTCAATATTCGAACATTTTAGTTACCATGGGCCCGGTTGTGATTGGGCCTGGTCCGACCCGGTCAGACCAACCTAACCAACTCGACTCTGGGGGTCCACATATCCATGTAAATTCTGAATGACCTGACCGGACCATGTTTGGGCTTGGGTCGGTCTAGTCTGTCCAGGCTAGTGTGCCAAGACCCACAAACCTTGCAGGAGATGACCTAGTTTGTCGAGGGTCAACCCTGTTGTGTCACCTAGTGACCCGAACATGCCCAGCCTGGCCTGATGAGGGCACACGTCTACCCTACTGGTGTAGGTTCGGCCCACTAGTGCAGGTCCAACCCAGCCCTCTGGGGGCTCGGCCTACTTGCAAGGGGATGAGCCCTGTTGTGTGACTTTTGTGAGCCCATAGGATGCATCATCCAACAACATCCCCTCCAAGCCAAATGTGACCCACAAGGGCAGGCGGTACCTCATGCACGGTTCCCTCCAAGCACCGCACCCAATTGGTCACAACACCTCCATCCATCCAGGTGGCCTAGACATGGGCCACCCATCCACTATGTGCCCACCTGGCCCCATATCCGCCCACAGTTAGACACAATTAAAGACCTGAGGCCTCCCTGTCAACGTTGCCCGCTAGGGCGGGCCTGCCGCCAGTGCATAGGCAGAATCAACAGCGGGCCACTAGAGGCACTATGGTGGTCTGTTCTGTGTGCCACTTTGCATCAAGGGTCTCTGAGTGAGGTCGTATTCATTGAGATGCCATCAAATTGGCCTTGTCGACATTTTGAGAATGAGGCCACTAATAACACATGAGAGGAGGTTCTCAGGCCTTATTCGTGGAAGCCCATGCCCTCCGCATTATAGGTTTTTACATGGGGTAGATCATGTCAGTTTGTGTTTAACCATTAATTCCAAGGTTTGATCTTATATAATCACCTAAAATAAAAGTCACCCTCCAATTATAACAAAATAATTGTTGATTAATATTTTCACTACTGAATCTGTGTTCTTCAATTAGAAATGTATGGGGAAGAACAATGAATAAAAACCACTTCCACATTTAAGATTGTTGTTGCATGTTCTTCCTCTAGGGGTTTTAACATAGAGGTTGGTTCTTGGCTCTGATCTTTGAAGGTATTCAATGAAGAAGTTGTTCTAACAGCGTTTGTCGTTCTTTTCTGGGGTAGAAGTCCATCAGAGGTTCTCCATAAAATCCTCCTAATTATCAATTAATACATCCCCATAATGTGTAAATATAAATTCGAGTAGTTAGCATTGTTCCTTTTCTGATGTGACATCACATCTTTACGCTATTTTATTTAAGAAACCTTATCACAATTATATGACATTAAAGTGTCATTATGATGCGGGTTAATAAACCATTTATGATCCTTGTTAATTCACATCATCGCCTACTCGTTTCTACCTCACAACATCACCATCCTCCACACAATGGTGAGAAAGGAAATAAAATAATTCATTTAAATTATTTTATTATTTTTCTAGAAATTTCTGAAAAATAACTTTTTTGCTCGTCCCTTTCCGGATGATGATATTTTATTTCAAGGAAAATATTTTTATTCTTGAATACAATTATGACCTAGGATTTTGGATCCAATCTATGGTTTAAATGATATAAAATCATGCTCGCACTTTTACTAAACGTACCTTAAAAAAATTTCATTTTTTTCGGGTTCTCTAGTCCTCAGAATCACATTTTGTTGAGTTTATTGATCTTGGAATAATTCAAAATAATAATATTGGCCATAAATTCCAAGAAGTTACATTCTCCCCAACCCAGGTATTTATGTCCTCGAATTCCAAAACAACAACTAAACAGAATGATGGGGGTCAGGAGCATGAATCTAAGCCTCCTTCTCACATGTGGTATCTTGGGGATTCTCGTTCTCCCAGCAGGTGTGCACTACAGGAATCAACTACCCTCATAGGACCCACTCATGTCGATCCTCTATCTCTACTGAGAACTCTAAAAATTTCACCTCATCATCAATGTCCAGTTCTCCCCAGTGGATGATGTGAGAATGATCATGCATGTACATCCTCAGTTGTGACACATGGAAAACATCATGCACCTGGTGCCTCTATGGAGGAAGATCTAGGTGAAATGCCTCCTCACCAACTATACTCAGGATCTAAAAATGTCTGATTAAACTTGGAGATAGCTTTCCTTTCTATCTAAATCTCCACAATGCTCATCAGGGTGAGACCTGAAGGAACACATGATATCAATCATTGAACACCAAGGGTCTCCATCTCCTATCTTCATAAGACATATACATGTTCTTTGTAGTCCTCATCTACTTCTGGATGATCTTCACCTTCTCTTTGCTAGACCATACCTGCTATGGACCCATGAGTTTCGACTCCCCAAGGTCTTTACATCTTATTGGTGATCTACAAGCCACCTGTACAAGGCCTCAAATGGTGTCATGACAATGGTGGAGTGATATATATTGTTTAATTCAAACTTCAACAGTGTCAGGTGGTCCTCTAAACTATGGCCAAAGTCATTTATGAAAGAACGATGCATGTGATGAATGTTTTGTATGGTCCACTCTTTCTGACCATCCGACTGGGGATGAAAAGATGTTCTCAACTACAGTTATGTCCCAAATGTCGCATGTAATACCATCCAGATATAAGATGTAATGTGGGCGTCATAATCTGAGCTGATCATCGAAGTCACATCGTGAGGCCACCCAATCTCTTGGACGTAGAGGCATCCAATTCCCTACACTGTTACCTTCCCCCATATGGGTATGAAGTTAGCCAACGTGGTGATTTGGTAAAAGATCTTACAAATTAAGTCATGACCTCTAGAAATATGTGGTATCACATAATGAAGTCCATAAAGATACCGTCCCATTTCCACTCCATTACCTCGAGTGGTTGAGTCAAGCCTGCTGGAACCTGGTGGTCGGACTTAACTTTCTATCAAGTGAGGCATCGTGAAATGATCTCGACCACTTCTTTCATCACCCATGTCCACCAATACTGATAACGGAGGTCCTCATACAACTTTTCTACTCCAGGATGAATTTCAAGAGGGGATTTATGGAACTCACTAAACACCTCCCCCAAAACACCACAGATATTTAGGTGATACCTCTAAAAACGATGATATACTCCCCTCATTTATAAAATCCTTCAGGATCCCATCCTGAGGATATCAAAGAATGTTGTTCCTCATAGTCAACATCCCCAATTTGTGCCACATGTACTCGCTGAAGGAGTGGTGCAGTGATAGCCATTGACTGTAGGTAAACAGATTAACTATCCTTGCTGATGGATACTTGAATAATGGATAACTGGTCAATGGACTCACTCAGAAGCTACAACCTGGTCCTCCTTCATAGAGCATCTTCCACCACATTCCCTTTTCCCAAGGTATAGAAAATCAAAAAATTATAGTAATGGTGGAAATCCCAAGATCATTGGTGTCTCAAGTTTAGGTCATTATGGGAGAATATTTATGTGAGACTCTTGTGGTCAGAGTAATCATTAAATTGTTCACTCTTCAGGTAGTGCCACCGAAACATCAAGGGAAATACCACTACTCCAAACTCTAGGTTTTTGGTCCCATAGTTCTTCTAATGATTACACAATTTCCAAGAGCTGTAGGAAAAAAATACATTCACCTACATCAGCACAAAATCGAGCCTTTTATTTGATGTTTTGTAGTAAACTACATTCCCAACATCCTTATATAGTAGTCTCAAGATGGGGAACTTGTCATTCATCACTTCAACTCATGGAAACTCTGCTGGCATTTCTCCTTCCACATGAAGGGTTTTCCTTTCCATTTCAATGCAAGTATGGGTGGAACTACACTAAAAATTTCTAGAACGAACATTCGATAGTAATCGGCCAACCGCATGAAGCTTCATACCTCAGTCACACTCCTAGGTGGCTCCCAAGAAAGCACTACCTAAATCATCGTAGGATTGATTTCTACTCCTACCTATGATGTGACGTAACCTAGGAAATGGACCTCCCGAATTCAAAATTGGCATTTTGGGAGCATACCATAAATTTGGTGCTCTTGTAGTGTATCCAGGACTATCCCCAATTGTATAGCATGCTCCTCCTCTGACACTGCGTACACCATGACATCATTAGTGAAGACTACAATGAACCAGTCATGGTATGGCTATAATATCCTATTCATTAATACCATTAACAATGTTGGGGTAGCATTAATGCTAAATTGAATCACCTAAAACACATAGTGGTCATAACGTCACCTGAATGTCATCTTTGATACATTCTCTTCTCGCACACGAAGGCAGTGGTAACCTGATCTGTGGTTTATCATTTAGAACCACTTCTCCTCCATCAACTAGTTGGAGATGTCACTTATTCACAAATGTGGCTACTTTTTCTTCATGGTCTCTTGGTTATGGTGATGGAAGTCTCTGACCAACCACAAACTCCCATCTACTATCTTGGAAAAAAGAATTGGGGCTACTCATGGTGAAGCGCTGGGATCAGAAACTTCTTATCATGAAATCCCTCCAACTATACACTCATCTCGCAAAGCTCTGTGGGAGCCATTAGATATGCTGGTGTGGATATTAGTGTCATCTTATAGTACAGGTCGACACAATACTATACCTCTCCACGAGGAGGTATTCTGAGAACCCATTAGGGAAAACATCCTCATAGTCAGCCACCACAAATGGAAAACATAGACTCTTCCATTCCACAACACTGAGGGTGAGTCTCGCCAACTGGTGAGTCATCAGATACACCCTCATCTCAGAGAGTCCATCCTGCTCTGCCAGGGTTTTCATTTTTCTAGTGAAGTGAAACCTGGTCCCATCTGTGTAGACAAAATGCATCGTACACCAAAAATAATCAATATCACCATGGAACGTGGATATCCAGTCCATACCCAAAATGAAATTTTAAGCCCTTGACGCTTCTACTAGGAGATCCTAGAAGAAGATATCACCTCCTAGAGAATGATCACACTGGTTGCATCAGTTTGTAATCGTCGAATAATCTCCCATAGGAGTCTCCAGTCATAAGGATCAAGACAACGGCTCCACAATAATATCCATGCTCTAAATGAGAGATGTGTCAACTATGGATTGACTAACACATGTGTCTATAATTATTGAGGCTAGGGTGGAGAAGACACAGATCTTAACTTAGATCATCTCTGGAGCATCTGTCTTGTAATCCTCTACTTCCTTGAGCTTAGCTAACCCATCTATTCCTGCTCCCTCAGGAAGGGGTAGACACCATGGTGGTGATAGTGGTAACATAGAAAACTGTCAACCAACGTCTCATGCTTGGTAGCTCCCATGTCATGTTCGCCACCATGTAGACCTCCTTGCCCGAACCGTTGTCGTTTCCTCGGTGTCTCTTGGGCCATATTTCAAACATCTGTAGGGTGGTTCGGGCAGTCATAGGACATGTGTTTCTACCTTCCTCATGCGTATCACTACCTAGCTCCCTACTGAATCCCTCAATATATGGAGCCATGCACCACTGACCCTGAGTGCTTGGGCCATACTCTGAATGACTTGGCCCGCTAGTGCCCACATATTGGCTTTCTATTTCCCACCAAAGTCTCTACCACCTGGGGTCTGATAGAGGCTTTAGTTATTGGATCATGCTCCTCCATGAAGATCTTTACATGAAAGGATCATTCCTTCATCTCATCCTCGGTAGGGATGCAGAGAGACAACAATGATGCCCTGATCTCTCACCTGAGTCCCTACCTAAAGGATTGATTGCGAATGAAAGGGTCTCACACCATGTTGGTGGAGTAGTAGCGATGCTCTGGAAACCTCTACAAGTACTTGGACACTATCATCCTTCCTTACTATAGGTGATGTAACTATTTAATATGCATAGAGAACAACATTGGAGGGAAAAACTAATCCTTTAAAATCCTCTCGAAGTTAAATCAATTGAGGGTCACCTCATCATGGGTCTGGATGGTCAAGATACACCATATCCATATCAAGAATTATAGAAGCCTCGCCTCCAAGACCTCCATCATGTTAGGCAGTGTCCTCACTATGTGGAAGACTCGCGTCACTGCCTCCAGCCAGTCCTCAGTGACCTAAGGATCTTTCACTCCCATGATCCTAGGAGGTATCCCTCTATGTGTTGTGATTGATGCTCTGGACTCCTTGGATTGATGTAAATGAGGCTATGAGTCATTCTTTGGTTTTGTCTGAAAAATAGAGGGTCATTTTCTTCATGTTCAGTTTGAAAGCTGGAGTGCATGAAGAGCGTTCATTGTAGTTATTCACTCCTTCACTAAGGTGTAACTTGTGTTCTCCTTCAGGAAGAATGATTTTTTTTATATTAAGTGATCGTCAAGTATTGATGTAGTCTTTCTGTATGCATTATTTTCAGAATCCTTTTTCCTACTGTATGTACTCTTCATGCAACTACTTTTCTACACTCTTTTCACTTCTCTTTTTGTGTCCGGTATTTATCCTTCCTTTTATAACTTTTAGATCCAAAAATGGGAATGATTACCTTTTCCTGGGTACTAGGTACGGTTCCCTGACATGCCAACATCTATCATTAAATAACATTAAATTCATTAAAAACATCAAATATTATCATTCCTTAATAAATAAATAATATTGAGAGTATATAGTTTGACTGATAAATCTTTCATTAGTAGCCTTCTATAGGTATAAGTGTAACATTGGACATTGTATATCAGTCAGCTCCTATTGGTAGCTCTTTCATCTTGTACTGGTAGCTTCTTGTAATGGTACCAGTTATATTGTGTATCAATAGCTCTATATAACAATGACTCCTTCTATCGGTATCTTGCTTGTCTATCAGTAGATTTCTTTTCTCAATGACTCTGTATCGGAAACCACATTTTTTAGTAGCCTTATTCTATTTGTAGACTTATGTATACTTGTATAATTGTTCTATCATTAGTTCTGCTTCTATCGGTAGCTGTCTGTATCTGTGACTTGATCTATTGGTGACATGTGCTTACTTGGGGACTTACATATACCGGTAGCTCTGCGTATCGGTGACCTCTGCTTACCGGAGAATATTTATATCAGTAGACTATGTACAGGTAGATCTGTATAAATAGCTACAGGCTTAACAATGAATAAAACTTATCTTTTTTATGAAAATCATATCCAATTGAGTTAGAATTACTTCAAAATTCAGATAAGCATGGATCAACACTGATTGACATATTTCAAAGATTATTTTAATATTATTATCCGATTTATAATAGAATTCCATAGATTGAAAAAATTAATATATATATATAAACAACTATTTGGGATTATCAAAGTATGTAAAAGCATAATTGGGTTTATCAAAACAGGTGAGGTCAAAAATCTCCCCCTTTTTGATAATCACAACTTCTGATATTATAATCCAAATATAATTAGTAAAGTATCAGAGTAAAAAAATTTATTATAAAACACATATTTCAATGAAAAAATAGGAAACTAATGTATCCTAGAGAAATGAATTAAACTCCTAAATGATATTATTGCTCCCCCTTTCTCATAAAAGTTATTATTCCCAGACATGTTTCCATTAGATAATATTTCTCGCCCTTTGTGATTAGAAAAAAGTGGTACTAGAAGGAAAAACACATGAAAAGAGAAGTAACAGATGGGAAAAGAAATTAAGATCACATATATGCCCTGGAGAAAATAGATGAAAAGGAGAAATAGAAATGAATCAAAAATAAATACAGGTGATTCCTATCAAAAAAAATCTAGTCCTTGATCATTCCACATCTTTAGAAGGAGATTTCTCTTTGGGATTAGAAGAAGATTCACGTGAGGTTGATGCAGGTGAAAGCTTAGGAATTCCAGAGATGATCACATGAGGTTGAGCTACTGAAACTATGCACGGTCTATACTGTGTAGTTATCTAAGTGATCATAAGAGTAAGGCTTCTGATAGCTTGGACTGGAGTCATCTGAATAGGATAATTAGAAGAGGTAGAGGAAGGTAAATTTGGAGGTACAATCATTGTCCTAGAATCTACATGCAACAAAGGTAACATAAGATTCCTGAAATCCATATTGATTCCTCCTCCTCTCTCCATAGATGATATGAAATCATCCATTATCTACATATATTTTCCAATGTAGGGGTCAACTCTTTGAGATTCCTATCTTGTTCTCTGAATACATGATTGATTGTTGGGAGCTTCATGTTTTCTATCATAAGCATCAAATGGTTGTTGAGTTGATTCTTGGTGGAAACCCTTTGGAAATAATAGTCTACATTGTCTTTCACCTTTTTGTGAGAGGAATAATCTTATCTCATAAAGTCTTGATCTATCTTTATTATTTCTCTAGCTAAATCTGTATTAAAACTCACCACTTTGGTTAGATCAGATGAGTCATCAAGGACATTGGTTGATTCTGAACCAAGCTCCTCCTTCATCATAGCTGTAATCTGATCTAAATCCACTGGAGGTATGGAAGTAATAGAACCAATAGAGATGGTTACTGTTTCCTTGAAATATTTGTTCAACCCACAGATAATATTTATTACTTGATAATCCTGGGTGCAAACTTGATCTCTCATAGAGGTTTTAAATCCTCCAAGGACTGATACCATCTGGCTTACAACACCTTTTACAGAAGCTAAATCTTTATTTGTTTGGGGTCTTGAACTCATATAAGATTCTAAAGAGATAATAGACTTCTTTAGAACATCAAAATCTTCCTCTAGTCTAGATACTTGAGTCTGGAAAGCTGTAACTTCATCTACTATTTCTGCCACAAAGGTAGAGACATTACAACCAAGAGAGAGTTCAAAAGACTTTTCCGAATTACGCATCTCTTCAACAAAGCGATGCTTTAATTTGGTAATAGAAGCATTAGAAGACTCTTTCATCTCATTATTTAAGGATTCAAGTTTAGCACAGTTGATCATATTTTTAGGCACAACATTAGTTTCAACCATAACAAGTTCTCTTTCAGATACTATACTGGATACTGAGTCATTCATAATTGATTAAAAAGATGAAACTATTGATGCTTCCATTTTCTTTATTTCTTCCACATAAAGGATTTTCATATCAGACTTTATCTTATCTAGATCATGTATTCTGACCACATCTTCATGTAACAACTCAATCTTAATATCATAATTGATTTTTTGTCTATTGAGGGATGCCTCATTATCATAATCTTGATAATCTAAACCAAAAACCACAAAACCTTGGTCTTCTTCCCAATCCTCAATTCCAACTGCTACTGAAACACTGCCAAACCTGATTGGATACTCCCCCTAAACTTGTGCACTCTCTTGTACAACAATGGCATTATCAGCAGGTCACAATTCCTCATACGAATCTTCTACAATCAAATCCATCTCTGCAATAGAAAAAGGCTCCTCTAGAATAGGAAAGTTCCTTCCATCACACCCACTACATCCTTAATAGGCACAACTGAGATTACAATCATTGGAATCAGACATAAGCAGACAGAATCAGAGGCTTTAGATTCATTCTCTCATTCTTCTTAAATCTCAGGAGTCGGTTGGTCTTCCTCAACAATAGGTGTTTCTTCTTCAAACAATGTTTCCTTTCCTAAAGATATAATTTTAGCAACATGACTTGGTGGAAATTCTGGATCCCTTCCATCATCCATATAAGTCTCCTCTTCATTAGTCTCATCACTGTACTCAGGTTCTTCTTCAACAGGTCCTAGACCTGGGTCCCTCACATCCTTAGGCCTTAAAGGATGATCCAGAATATTGTACTTATAATATAGCTTATTGTCATCATTAACCCACTCTATTCTCCATGTTTTTTAGTTTACCTTCATGTATTTTCAAATAGTTCTTGTGATTCAAAAATTATTCTTTACCACTATTGTCTCACCCTGAGTCTCAGCTACCCCTTTCACATTGATCATCACTGGGATCATCTTGGAAAACAATAAGGCATTTGTATTTACATTGGTCTAATCATATCCTCCATTTGAATCATCAGCAGCCTGCATAGATTCACTTTCAAACCTTGTCTCAATAGATTTAACAAATAGATATCCTGATATGTTAAATTCGTAAAGTCCCCTCCACTTGTAATTAAAACATGCTGAACAAATTTGAACAACAATCTGTTCTCTCCATCTATTTCAGCAGCCCCCACCCATATCTACTTTCCACTACCAGTGAGGTCCTCTAAATTAGTCTCATAATCAAATATGTCACTTGTAGGTGGTACTAATCATGAGAAATATCCATGAACACCTTCATGTGGAACCTCAGGGCATTCATCCCACTCAACGGATGAAAAAGGTATCTCCATTCCATTGACAAATGAAATCAATCAGTTCTCATCTTCTGATTTCTCAATGCTTACAAACTCATATAACTATTTCACTAGCTTCGGATAGTAAGGGCCATTGTTGTTCAAAAGCAATCTTCCCACTTTTTATCTTCCAGCACCTCTAGAACTAACGATTTACTAGACAACAACCATTCCACGCATAACTCTTTTTTGATCACAATAACTCTTTTCTATAAATGAGGGTTCACTGGTCGCCTTCCCGACCTTGTTCTACTAACACTGCTTCTTCCTTCTTGGTATGTCTTCTTCTTCTTCAAATTCGGATAATCAATGTCATCTCTAATAGTAGGGAGTTTGGTTTTTTTCATCTCTAGTTCAAGGAACATAGGGTTTTTGAGAGATTCAGGAGCTAGGGATTGAGGGTAAAGGAATGGTTCGGTGGATTGAAATGTATCTAGGTCTTAGTTTTATCATTTAGGAATCATAAAATAAATATTTAAAATATCATAGGTATAAATGATTCAGATTCTAGCATCAAACGGAAGTTTAAAACAGTGCACATCGGTTGGGTATGTCTTTTAGAATTCCTAACAGTGAGGTTTATCATTCATTGAGGTCCATCGGTGAGGTATCACATCGGTGAGGTTTATTACTGAGGTATCAGATCAGTAAGGTTTATCAGTGATGTAACACATTGGTAGGGTATATCAGTCAGGTATCACATCTTTGAGGTACCTACCAATCAAGGTTAATCATTCGTAACTCATGTCTATTGTAACTTAACTCATCTGAACTTAAGGTTTTGTTGAAAACATCTACTAACTATTGTTCAGTAACTATAAATTCAAGAGTAATATTACATTTTTGGTAATGATCTCTCATGAAAATGGTGCCTTAAATTAATGTGTTTGGTCCTTGAGTGAGACACATGGTTCTTTGAAATGTTAATTGCACTAGTGTTATCACAGTTTATTGAAACATGCATAAAGTCATAACCATATTCCAAAAGAGTGTGTTTCATCCATAGAATTTGTGCATAGCAACTACCAGCAACTATATACTCTTCTTTAGTAGTAGACAAAGCAACAGAATTCTGTTTCTTACTACACCAAGATACTAAGGATTTTCCTAATAATTTACATGTTCCTGATGTGCTTTTTCTATCAAACTTGCAACCATCAAAGTGAGCATCTAAATAACTCATTAACTCAAAATATTTTCCTTTGGGATAAAACATACCCAACCTTTTAGTATGTTTTTGATATTTAAAAATTATTTTAGAAGTAAGCAAATTAGATTTTTTAGTATTAGATTGCAATAATTCACACATTCTCAAACTAAACATAATAGCTGGTCTACTAACAGTAAAGTAAAGTAAGCTTCCAATCATACCTCTATAATTTGTTTGATACACTGGTTTCCTAGTTTCATCTACATCCAATTTATAGACAGTACTCACAGGTGTATCACTTTCCTTATTACTATCCAAGAAAAAATGTTTTAAAAGATCATTGGTATACTTTCCTTGATTCAAAATAATACCATATTCATTTTTAAAATCATGATATCCAAGAAAATATTTGTGTTCTCCCATTAAACTCAATTCAAATTCATTTTTCATACGCTTTGAAAAATCAATACAAAAAGAATGTTTAGAAGATCCTAAAATAATATTGTCAACATAGATTTGTACTATAAAAACATATATAGAAATTATTTTAATAAAAAGAGTTGAATCATCAATCCCTTTAGTAAAACCTTTTGAAATAAGAAAATTACTAAGTCTATCATACCAAGCTCTTGGAGATTGTTTTATACCATATAAAGCTTAAGATAGTTTGAAAACTCAATTTGGAAAATTAGGATTAGTAAATTGAAGTGATTGATCAACAAAAACTACTTCAATTATAAAACCATTTAGAAAAGAACTTTTTCAATCCATTTGATATAATTTGAAATTTTGATGAGAAGCATAGGCAAGTAGAATCCCAATATATTATAATCTATCTACAGGGGAAAAGTATTCCTCATAGTCTATTTCTTCATCATGACTATACCCTTGTGCTACTAACCGATCTTTGTTAATAACTTTATTTCCAGACTCATCAATATTGTTTCTAAAGACCCATTTAGTGCCTATGGTCAAATGTCCGTAGGTCTATAAACTAATTCCCAGACTTTTTTTCTTTCAAATTGATTTGGTTCTTCTTTCATAACAATTACCTAAAATTCACCATTGATTGCATCATTGACATTTTTATGTTATAGTTGTGAAATAAAATCATGATGATCAACCTGGTTTCATAGAGAAGCTCTAGTATGTGTCCCTCTATCAAGATTACCAACAACATCATCTAGTTGATGATTTTTTAGAATCCTATTTGATCTAGTAATGGTAGGACCAGAAATTCTAGGATCTTCTCTAAGTTCAGGTTCTATAGAAGCAGATTCTGGAATATGTCCAAAACTAGATGTCTATACAATAGGCTCATTGGTTTTATCATTATGGTCCAGAATAAACAAATCTTCTTCAAGATTTTCAAGAGAAGATGTAGGTTCATGTGGATAATGTTCATCACATTTCATGTGAACAGATTCATCCACATATATGGTTCTTTTACTAAAAACTCTATAGGATTTTCTAGTTAAAGAATAACCAATAAAAATTACTTCATCACTTTTGGGTGAAGACTTTTCAATATTATCCTTGGTATTAAGAATAAAGACATTGATATCAAAGACACTAAATTAATTAACCATAGGTTTCCTATTATTCCACAACTCATAAGGGGTCTTCTTAAGAACATGTCTAATCAAGACTGTATAGATAATATAAAAAGCTGTATTTATAACTTCAGCCCAAAATTATATAGGCAGTTCATATTAATTAAGCATGGTTCTAGAAATATCATTAAGGGTTCTATTTCTTATTTCTACAACACCATTGTGATGAGGTGTCCTAGGGGTAGAAAAGTTGAGACTATAGCCACTGTGTGAGAAATAAGATTCAAACTCATTATTTTCAAACTCGCGGCTTTGATCACTTCTTAGGGTCTAAATCTTAAGTCTACTAAGGTTATCTACAGACATGGAGTATTTAATAATTTAAGAAAAAGCTCCACTTTAGTTGGCTAAGATGTATACCCATGTATATCTAGAAAAGTCATCTACTAAGACATAAGAATAGTTCTTCCCATTTAAACTATAACCTCTAGAAGGTCCAAATAATTTCATGTGAACCAACTCGAGAGGTTGGGAAGTTGAAACTTATTTCATTGATTTAAAAGAAACATTATGTTACTTTCCCTTTTGTTAGGTATTAAAAACATTGTCTTATGGGAATTCATGTTTCGTTATGTCTCTAACTAAGTTCTTCCTAGCAAATTTTTATGTGAATGAATGTTGCAGTATCCTAATATTTTGTGCCATATCCAAGATTATTTATGAAAATCATTTTAACAATTAACATTTTGTTTAGCCAAAGAATTAAAATCAGAAGCATAAACATTTTCATTTCACAAAGGAGAAAATACTAAAAAAAATTGGAATTAAAAACATATCAATAATCATTTTCAAATTTAACATTAAAACAGTTATCACATAACTGAGAAATACTTAACATATTTTATCTAAGTCCATCAACAAATAAAAATTTGGAAATTAAAACTGAATTAGTGTTACCTATTTGAGCTAGGCTGATGATCTTTCCTTTAGAGTTATCACCAAAGGCGACATTGCCTCTATTAACATTGATTAAACTCTTAAAGCATGAGTAGTCTCCAGTAATGTGCCTTAAACATCCACTGCCCAAGTACAATAGCTTATTATGAGAACTCTTCAAGAAGATTTCATACAAAATAGGTTTAGATGGAAAATGATTTTGGTACCCATATCTTCTTGGTTACAGAATGTTTAGCAAGAAAAGCTTTAGTTACCCAAATTTTTCCTAAGGGATATAAATAATTTACATAATCAATAGATTTTGAAAGATAAACTTTATTTGGTTTATAACGATATAAATAACTAGATTAAGCAGAAAAATATTCATAAATATAATTAATAGTATTCTGTCAAGATTTAGAAATGAATCTTGTTTTAGTAAACTGTCTCTGTACAGGCTGATAGCCTATTGCAATAGTATACTTTGGTGGCACTTGTTTTACTATAATTTTAGTGAGAGTTTCTTTTCCATTTTTGAATATTTCTATGTCCTTCCTTAATTTCTCATTAGAAATTTTTAGTTCAGCATTTTCCTTCAGCAATTGAGCATTCTTTTCATTTTCTATAACACGGGATGATTTAACAGAACTGCTTAGAGCATGCTGTTTCATCATGGTTTTATACTTTTACATCAATTCATTATAAGTCTCTTCTATCATATTACAGTATTTAAACAATTATTTACTGGAAATATTTTCAGATTCAGAATCAAAATCAAAATCAGCTCTAGAATATTATGAATTTAAAGCAGGAGGGTCCAGGGTTACCTCAGATTTTTTTGACATAAAAACCATGATATCATGATTCTTTTCAGAGTCAGAAACTTCAGATTCACTTGTTCTATCTTCTAAAGCACTCCATATAGCATTCATTTAATTCTTATACTTATTCCCCTTGTAGTATAAACACTTTCTAATTTATCTATCAAAGTAACTATAATACAAATTTAATTTTAAATTAATTAGTAGTGGAATATTAAATATAGAGTATAATTTAAACTTAAGTAAAGATGCATAACAGATGTAACCAAAAGTTCTAGTCTCATGCCGAGACTTAGTCCTCTCAAAAAATATATATAAATTAATCCACACCCCAGATCGGGGTAAACAACAGTGTAAAGACTATCTGGGTACTAAGACCTCTAACATAGTTCTACATTGAACAAAAACTATAGAACACAGTCTATCCAGGTCACACATGACCTCTTCCACAATTCACAGTGGGCTATAGTAATGTGTAAGAAGTTTGGAGTGAGGATTTAGTATCCTCCAGTTCAGTCAAGGAGTTAGTGTGTAAATACATGTCACAAAAAAGTAAATGAATAAAACATACTAGAGATAAATAGATAGATATGAGTTTAGAGTTCTCTATGTGTTGTGAGTGATGCTCTAGACAACTTGTATTGTTGTAAATGAGGCTCTGAGTCCTTCTTTGGTTTTTGTCTGAAAAACAAAGGGTCATTTTCTTCAAGTTCAGTTTCATCATCTTGAGTGAATAAAGAGCTGTCATTGTAGTTCTTTACTCCTTGACTAAGGAACAGCATGTGTTCTCATTCAGGAAGAAAGGCTTTGTGTATGTTCAGTGATCTTTGAGTATGGATGTATTCTTTCTTTATGCTCTATTTTTCAGCATTCTTTTTCCTATTTTATGTACTCTTCATGCAACTACTTTTGTACACACTTTTCACTTCACCTTTTTTTTCCGGGTTATTGTCCTTCCTTTTATAGCTTTCAGCTCTGGCAAATGGAATGATTAACTTTTCATGGGTACTAGGTACGGTTCCCTGACATGCCAACAACTATCATTAAATAACATTAATTTTATTAAAAACATAAAATTTTACCATTTCTTAATAAATAAATAATATTGATATTACAGAGTTTGACAGATCAGTCTTTCATTAGTATCCTTCTGTTTGTATAAGTGTAACGGTGGATTTCGTATAGCAGTTAGCTCCTATTGGTAGCTCTCTGATGTTGTATCGGTAGCTGTTACTCTGTGTATATGTATCTCTATATACCGGTGAATCCTTCTATCAGTAGCTCTTTATTTATCGGTAGCTCACTTGTCTATTAGTAGCTTGCTTGTCTCGATTACTCTGTATCCGAAAAAAAATTTATCGGTAGCCTAATTCTATCGGTCGACATATGCATACCGGTAGACATGTTATATAGATAGTTCAGTGTCTATCAGTATCTGTCTATATTGGTGACTTGATATATCGATGACATATGCTTACCGGTGGACTTACACATACTGGTAGCTCTACGTATCGGTGACCTTTGCTTATCGGAAACTATTTCTATTGGTAGACTAAGTACTGGTAGATCTATATCAGTAGCTACAAGCATATTAATGACTAACACTAAACTATCCTATGCAAACCATATACTATTGAGTTAAAATTACTTCATAATTCATATAAACATGGATAAACAGTGATTGACACATTGCAATGATATTTTTAATATTATTATCAGCTTGATAATAGAATACCATATATTGAAATAATTAAAATTTATAAACAACTATTTTCGATTATCAAAGTATGTAAAATAATAATTGGGATTATCAAAACTGGTCAGGTCAACAATCACATACTTACAACTAATCAAAATAATTTATATTATTTTGATATTTTTAACGATAATCGAGAAGTAAATTTTCCTAAACAAGAATCATCCAGACAACATTCCAACACACGATGTGACTGATATGATTTAAATATTATTTTTTTAGTTAAAAATTGACTTATTATTTCATAACGTGTATCAATCATTGAAAATTGAACAAATTCACTCTAATTTTTGTGATATTTTAATATAATAATTCAAATTTTATTTGTGATGTGTGAATCTGTAAAACATCAAATTCATATACGTTATGAATAATATGATTCAATTTGAATGGTTTTAAATTATATTTTCATTTTAGTAAAAAGATAGATACTATAATAAAAATAGAAAAGAAAAATCATATTATTTTGATACATTCAGAAACAAATCCTTATTCAACTTGTGAAATTTCAAAAATAAATCAAAAAATAATTTCCTGCATGATTTTACTTCTATCACCATAAGTGTTTTTATATTTGAAATTTTCATTTTAGTTCAAAACACTTATCACGTACCCAAAACAAAAGAATGTCTTCCATGTTGTTTTTATATATTGGTAAAATGACTCAAAAGTCGTATGTGATTTTTTAAAAACATTTTCACCCCAATTTAATAGTTGGTGTGCCATGTATGACTAAAATAATGTTTTTTCTATAAATATGACATTTTACTTCAAAACACAAATCAGATAATTATAACAAATCAAAACAATTTGAATTTATTTGATACATTAAATCATTAATCTATAAGTTATTTTAGATGTGTATCAATCAAGCTTATCTAAATTAGATACATGGTGTGACCGATATGACACGATGTTTATGTTAATATATTTAAATTTACATTTTTTTTGAAAACATGTGTCACTCATTGAAAACTGATATATTTTTTTGCGATTTTCTTGACAATTTTGGGTAATTATTTATAATTAATTTTGGAGTTCTATGAATTAGTGTCATGAAAAACTGACACACGATATGACTAGTATGACTCAAAGGTTATGAATGAGGTTTTAATATTAATTTTAATAAAATTTTAAATTTTACAACAAAAAATCATGAAACAACATTAATGTTTTTTTATTAATTACGTACATTAATCCTTATGTCATTTGTGACTTGTAGGGTTCAACTGAATGTCAATCTAATGGATTGAGTGGACAGTATGTCTCCGAGAGTTAATTTTTATTCAAAACTGTCCATTTAGTTAAATAAAAAAGTCACGTAATATGAATAGATCAAGTTCATTTTTATTGTTCATATTATTTCAAGCCAGCAATACATAATATGTTTAGAACATCGAAGAATTCTCCACACCAAAATCTGATTGAATAGGCTCTTGGTGTGACTCATGGTCTATGTTATCTGTTTGAAATTATAATTTTATATTAAATATATTCTAACACACTAAAATATAATAAAACACTTATATAATGCCTTCTTATTGTTGGAAAAATATTATAAATTCATTTTTGACATATAAAAACCATTCAAATGTCAAACCAACCCACGATGTGATCTACATAACCCAATGTGCCAGATTTTTGTAGAAATTGAAATATTTTTAAATAAATATGACATAAAAATAGATAAAACACATTCATATTATTTTGATATATTTGTAAAATTATCCTTATGTATTTTTGAAAAATAGTAAACAACCACCATTCAATCTGGAGAACAGAGTGTCTGGTATGACTATAAGTGTGTGTTTTTATTTAAAAATGACATCTCAGTTCAAAACACATGTCACATAATAAAAAAATCATTTATATTTTTAAATGATTTAGATAGTTAACCAAAATGAATTTTTTAAGTGTGGGGAGGTTCCACACCTTATATATGATGCATGATGTGTCAAGTATGAATCAATGTGTATCTTATCAAATAAAAATTAATTTTATTATTCAAAACATTATTAGTCACTAAAAACTGAGAAAATGGGATCATATTATAATTTTATTTTTTGATAACCATTCATAAGGAATTTTTTTTGTGAAAGAATCAGTCCTAAAAAAACCGATTCATGATGCAACTTATGAGTCAATGTCTGTGTTTTCATTTTAAATTAGAATTATATAAAAAAAATAAGTGTCATACTCAAAAAAGATAAACAACATTCATATAATTTATACACATGAGATAAAATATCCTTAAATCATTTATTATGTTTCTAAATTAACCAGACATAATTCTAATGTATCCTATGACCAATACGAGTATATTTTTTTAATTTAAAATATAAATTTTTTTCAAAACACATGTCATATACTAAAATCTGATCAAACTGATTTTATTTTCTTTATTGATAATTTAGGAAAATGATCAAATATAATATTTGATTTGTGGGATATATCTACACCATAATTTTTTAAATAGTGTTCCTGGTATGAACCAATTGTTATGTCATCAGTTTAAAATTCATATCTTAGTTCAAAACATGTCTTTATCACTGAATCATTAGAAAGGACATTTATATTGTCTTTTTATTTTATTAAAATTATTTATAAGTCATTCATGACATGTATTAATTAGTGACATATTAAAATGACACATAATGTGACTGGTATGTCTCAAATTTCATGTTCTTGGTTAAAATTTAAATTTTATTAAAATAAACATGGGACATAAAAAACTATGATTAAAAATTTAGAATGTTTTGATAAATTTGAAAAATTATCTTTATTTTTTTTGAATTATTGGAATCAACCATACACTAATCAAATACACGGTGTTCCAATAATGAGTACATGTTTTGTTATTTGAACATGATATATTTGTTCAAAACAGACATCACATACTAAAAACTAGTAATGTAACACCCCAGAATTATAATATAAGAACACTGTATTTCATAGTGGGTATAATACACAACAACATATGCATAAGAGAATTTAATATCTAGAGATTTATAGTATAATTTCTATTTTAGATAAATCTAATATCTTCCATAGAATGAAATGAATTCAAACACTTATATAACATTCCTTACACCCAAGAACAACCATGTTCAATAGCATTGATTACATGGAAGAACGTGTTCTAAATGAAAAACAACATTATTTTTTTCATATTATTATTTAATATAAAAAGATATAACCTAGTTACTAAATTATATGTAATGAATATTACTATATAACCAATGAAAATATATTGTTTAAAAAATATAAAATTAATTCATCAGTTACGAATTTATTAGAATTAATTATAATAAACATTTAAATATAAAGTAAATGTTTTTCATAAAAAAATATTTTTATGAACCCAAATGTGATTTATATTAAGATATTAAATTAATTAATATTATAGTAAGACATTAGTTAAATATTTATATTATATATATTGTCAAATATTTTTGATATCAATCCAACTGATTTTAAGGCACAATATAAGAACAAAACTAATATTATCCATGGAATCAAATATTTTAATAAAGGTTATTGACCACAATTTTTTTGGGGAAGCCATTATAATTTGAATTCTGACAATTTTATATACTATATATTTCAAAAAAACTTCACATTTGTAAGTGAAACATGAAAATTAGGTTATGGGGAATTTTTTTATTTTTCTCTGATGTTCCATTTTTCAATTTTTGGTGGAAAATAAAGGAATTAAATTTAAAAATTTCTTTTTTCTGAATTTATTTGTAAGGTTAAATTATATTTAAAAGTGGTTTTAATATTTTATTAGATTAAATGTTTTCCATTTTTTCTATTTTTGGTCATTCGAATAAATTTCACTTTAAATTTAAATATAAAAACATTGCATTCTTTTCGACATGATACTTTAAAAACCAGTATTATCCCCCCTACTATGGGATTAATATTAAAAATTATTCTTCCATTATAATGATTATTATTTTGAAATATTAATTCTTTATTTGAAATAAGTAAAATTTCTAATGATGAATATGTTCATCTTTGTTTTTTATCAAAAAATATTATTGAAAATAATTAAATATAATTACAATTATTAAGGTAAAATTCAATGTAATATAGGACTAAACCATAATCATAACAACCAAAATAACATATTCACATTCAAAAAATCCATTTTATATGCATATATTGACCATATTTTTTAATAGATCAAATTTTACAATAATTGGACAAACATCAATGGAATAAATGTGGGTGGAATTGTATTTCCAAAATTTTCAAGTGTGCCACTCATTGTCCACTATAAAAGGTCTTCTATCCTCCAAAATCCTCAGAACTATAAATCAACTTTGACTAGACCATTATATTTCAAAATACATCATAAAAATACCTTCTCAAATCATATATGCCTACCCTTTTTAAATAATTCATCTAAAGAAGCTCTTTAGATCAAACCAAGAGGAGTTACCCAAAAAAGAGGAAATTTATTTCTATAATCGCTTTAGTTTTTTATCTATTCTCCACCACATAAAATAATTTTCTTAAATTATAATTTAAACAAAAAGTATAATAATTATGGTATGATTTTTTTGTTAACTACTTTACCATAATATACACACAAACATCTATCTAATGGGTAATGAACAAATCATTCTTTTGCACTGTGAACTACCACCACACGAAGAGAAGTTTTTATTTTTTTCATTTACCACCTTCCATGGTGTAAATTATGAATGAATTTCTCAATATATATGATATAAATAAATATTATTATGACATTATTTTGTTAATGAATATTTATAACACATACCATTAAAATTAAACATTTCTGTAAATATGAAAAGGTTGTTTGTGGAATTGTGGACTACTACCACTTCAAAGTGATTTGATTTGTGTCCCCTCTAATGGGAGCACACTAAAAATTATTTTAATTAAACTACATGCATATATTTATAAATATTATAATTTAATTATAATATAAATATATATATATATTTATTCTATTCTTTTAATATGAAAAATAATTGAATGTAGCGTTCATGTATACGTACGATATTACATCTCCATGAATTATGACTTTCATTTTTCATCTCCAAACATTATGGATTATTATAAACACATGTGTAAATAATATATATAATAATAAATCCATTATTTTTTCCCTATTTTATAAAACATCATCTAATTAATATGAACAACACGTATCAGGTTTAAACACACTCGACACACAATGCAATCAAAACTCGAAACAATAAAAATAATTATATATTTATTTAAATGGGTTAAAATATATTATAAGATTAAAATATATGATGTTATAATAATGAATATTCTTCTTTGAAAGTTCATTAATACTCCTAATTCCATTAT
This sequence comes from Viscum album, assembly GCA_963277665.1. Taxonomy (NCBI): domain Eukaryota; kingdom Viridiplantae; phylum Streptophyta; class Magnoliopsida; order Santalales; family Viscaceae; genus Viscum; species Viscum album. Next base: position 2,010,703,142 of record OY728145.1, on the reverse strand, counting down.
ACATGAGATTAATTGATGATCGTGCGAATGGAAATGCAAGCTAATGGATTTCGTTAAAATTTACATTACAATGAGACTTATTTGTTGTTTTGTACCAATTATTATGTATATGATGTATATAATTCACATTAAAATTTTATATAATGAATATACATATTCCCATGATATCATAAGCTTCCTTTAATATTTTGGTTTATAAGGATTATTATTCAAATATTTCAATGTGGTATTGGACCCTTTGGAATATTTAATGATTATTCTACTCAAGAAAATTTTAAATTAATATATTTTCATTATCACTTTCATTGTGATTATTAAAATTATTATAAAAAAATAATCTTATTATAATCATTTAAATATCAACAGTCAATGGTTATGGATATTATTATTTCCTAAACCATATAAAACTTTTACATATAGTGTTCACTTTGACAGTTATTCGATTAATAAGCGAATTATTGTTAAATAAATAACTTTTATTTAATATATATATATATATTTTACTTGGAATATACTTTATTGATAAAATTGATTGTTTGATATGAAGAATTATTTTGGACATGAAATTATTGATGGGTCTTTGACATTATATATCCCCTCGTTGCATTTACAATGTCTAATGAGACAATTATATTGGCCAAATTAAATTGGATCCTACCAGTAGTTTTAAAATATCTAGAGAATGGATCATGATAGTATATGTTATCATCTTCCTTATATAAGGAATCAAATAATTACAAATTTCCAACATTTATATTTCAGCTATCATTGTTAGTTTTTATTAGGTTTTCATGTGATAAAATATGTGGATGAATATCATTCTTCATTTTATTATTTGTTGGAATATGTTTTTTGTTTTATATATTTGAATATTGTTTATTGTTTATATAGTTATTTGAATTGAATGTGTTATCAGGTATTTCACTTATTTTGTCGATTTATTTTCATTAATTCATCATTTATCACTTTTTTACTTACCATTAATGATAATTTGAGCTCACAATTATTAGGATTTCTTTTCCTCGGTTGTTGGGAATAACTATTTGAATAAGAAATCAAGGATTTATTTTGTTTAATTTTTTTATGTATCTTGTTTGTATTTTGTTTTTTTGAATATATTTTTTGTATAATGATTGTAAAATGTCTTCCCAATACTGAAAAACTAATCGATTATTCAGGATTTTATTCCTTATTATCATGAAAATGTTAAATACAAATTCACATGCACCTAGATTCTAGAGTCATAGCATTACAATTGGTATTTGATGATTTTTTGAAAAAAATTTGTGAGATATAATTTGAAAAAATATATTTTGTAACATTACCCTAAGATATAATTTGAGGATAAATATTAAAGACATCATATAATTTTACTAAGGTTGATTATATATGGGTATTTCTAGAAATGAATCCATATCTAGATTAAATAAGTGGACATGGTTCTGGTATAGATATACCATGGAGTATCAACTGCACAACGTTGTGTCAATCCTAGCTCAACATTAACTGGAACATGACAACATTCCTTACTGTTTCATTGGTTTGACACTCCTAAGGGATACGTTAGGGATAATTCAATTTTTTTTCAATCCATTATAAGGATTTGAAAGTAAAGCCATCCCCAGAAAAACCATTTTTATTATTATGAGATTAGTTATTGAATTCATTTTTTAATGTATGAGTAGAGATTAAATTGTTTTATATTATCAATTATATTAAATAATTTTTCATATACACAATAGAATACCATTTTTATGAAATGGTTCATTTATTGTTGAATTATATTAGTACTCTTTGAAAATTTAGAAAATTACCTGTTGAGGAAACCAATATAGCTTGTATTGGAAATGAGAATGTTATGAAACTATTAGGGATTCATAATCAGGTTATGAAACATAACATTGCCCCAATGTTAGATCCTTATCCACAATGAGATTCCCCTATATAGGAATTTTTTTATTCGATAGAGTACCATAATGTTTATTATGAAGACTAATACAATAAAGATTGTATAGTGGATTATGTATTTGTGGAAGATATTTATACCACTATGATATAGTGAAAATGAAGATGATACAGTTGTTTTGTATTTTATTTAAGGAGATACTGATCAATGGTGGTATTTGATCTATAATATGATAGAGGAATAATAAATATAACTCATGGAATGAAGAAATATTATAGATACATTCTTTGATTAGTACTTCTATGCAGATAAAAACTGTGATATAGAGAATTTTCCAAAGATTAATAAAAAAGGAGGACGAATGTGCCACATACTGCGAAACTACCTTAATGAGGCTAGAAAACTATGCTACGGATTTCATGGAAAATAGTGAATCCATGTGTGACCACTTCTATGAATTCCTTATGATAAATCTCTGAAGGGAAATGGTCTCCCATAATAATTTGTAAAATTATGAATTTTTATTTGTGATATCATGATGGATATGTAATTTCCTATAATCAATACATTCATTGTAATAATATAAATGGCCATAAAATCACCATGAAAAAGGGACTTAATCAAAGGAAAAGAAAAGAAAGAAGAATTACCCTATATGTTGTAATTTAGGAAAGATTCACCTTAGTAAATGATTTAATGTATTGAGAATTTTTTTTAATATTATGGATAAAAGGGCCATAATGAATAATAATGTAATATAAATAAGGAAAAATAGAATACTCATTGTTAAAATTTCAAGGATATGGGGCACCACAAAAAATAATTACAGTCAAGTCAAGAAAAATATACCTTAGAAAAAGCTAAGGGGTCCGGGTAAAGCATAAGATTTTGAAATCTCTTATGTGGAATGATTATTTTTTATTAGTTCATGGATCATAGATAAATGATGTAAAATAATTTTATTGATTATTTTCTCATCATATAAATTATAAAATATAATATTATTATAATATAATTCTTTTTCATTAATTATTTGAGATCATATGTTGAATTTCCAATGAAAAGTGATTCAGAAGAATGCCAAAAAAATTGGAGAACACATGAATAAGGGAGAGATGAGAGTAAATATGTTCATACTAGTAAGTCTACGATGATTGTATAAATAAATTAATTGTTAATAAAATATAAAATAGGATAATTTATGACTACCCAAGAACTCGATAATGGTTTATTGAATAGGTTAACTCTATCAATAATGGAATTTATGTCAATTTTAAATTTATGGATATATAAAATAATAGTTTTTTTAAATAATAAATATGGAAGAATGATTCTTCCAATAAAATTATTATGATAATTCATGTTATTTCCATATTTTAAGAGAATAAATGATGAAGAAGTTCACAAAATTGGCTTGTAATGATAATTGAACTACTTAGTATTGGTAAAATTCTAATGATAAATTCATTTTTGAAATTCATTGACATTACATACAAAATGCTGGATCATTATAATATATAATAGTAAACCATTACTAAAATTATTAATATAGAATCAGCATGTGGTTTTATATATTGTTGTATTACCCCACCATATTAGAAAAAAGGTTTAAATTGTTCATGTGGAAATAAAAGGACAATATTGTGGGTATGGAAATGTATATTTTCTTATATTATAATATTGTGAAGGAATTATTCAATCATAGGGAAAAAATATTTTCAGACATTTTTTTCACATTATCATCATTACTTATGATATTAATGGCCATTATTCACACATATGTTTAATGGTTTTGTGGTCATCAACATTCATCGTAACATGTTCACAACCATACATCATCAGAACTGGATTATTATATATTTCATTTGTATCCTTGTTTTTATTTCCTGACTATGTTTTATTACTAGGGATCCATGTAATGTTACCATTATAATATTCATTCTCACTTTTTATGAAATATTTTTGTTAACCATATTTTAACTATAGATTTTTAATCTATACTATTTTAAAATATTAATCCCCAGATTAACATGGTCAATATTAAATTATTATGATGTACTATAATTATGGTGGGGAGATTGTGACAACCTAATATTCTAAAATAATAATATTTTATGTGATTGTGTCTATAACATGAAACATCAAATGTATAAAACACTGTAATATCCCAATAAATTATAATATAAATATAATTTTAATTAAATTTAATATTTTATATCTTATGCAATGCATGCAAAGAAATATTTTTCAATCCTTACATGAAATAAAGAGCTTTTTAATATGTTTTATTACATTCAAGACTATGTTATAACTAAACAACTTAAAATTATTAAAATTTAATTATTTAATATAATATGATATAACATAGCCATTAAATTAGCTGTTATGAATTGTATTTACTACCTTATGAAAATATATTATTTATATATATAAGAAATGATTTCATTAGTTGTAAATTAAACACAAATGAATATATGAAATAATTAAATATTAAGGAAATATTTTTTATAAGATCATTTTTTATGCTCCCAATGTTATTTTACCATAATAACCATAATTAATTACTATTACAGGATGATTTTAATTAAATATATATTTTATATAACTAGTTAAATAATTTTAATATTCATACAATATATTTTATAGGCATAATATAAGAACAATCCCAATTTTATGCAAACAATGAATATTTTTATAATTCCAGTTTTACCAAATTTTATTGAAGTACCAACATTATAATAAATTTTTATGAATTTTATAAATAATAAATTTCAATGTAAAATTAATATTTTTAATTAAAATAGATAAATTATCATTGGATGTATCTTTGGTATATTTCTATAATGTTTCATTTTTAAATGAATAGTGAAAAATAATGAATTTTAATTCAAAACATCTTTATCGCTTAATTTATTTATATATATAAAAAATATTGTCAATTTTTTTAAAAGTATCATTAGATGAAACATTTATTAATTAATCCAATATGGGTCATTGTAATTATTTTTACTTTGAATTTAAATATAAAAACATGTTATCCTTTTGTAGGTTTTTTACATTAAAACCCCGCGTTGTCATCCCATTAACAGGATTATTATTAATTTAATTTCCTAAACTTATGTGATTGGAATTTGAATAAATTTATTAAATATTTGGAATCATTATAATTTTAAATTTTTATTAAGGATAATTTTTTTTTCAATGATATTTTTTGAGGAGGTAATCAAAATTAATTACAACGATTAAGGTGGAATTAAGCATACAAGGGACTAATGCATAATGATAAAGACCAAAATGACATAAAACTATGTACAAAAGCTTTTTGAATAAAAAATTTACACCCTATTATCCCTTTTATAATATTTATACCATAATTGGATCCACATTCAATGAAAAAAACATTGGTGGAGTTCATTCACCAATGTTTAAAAAAGTGTGACTCCACCCACACTATATATTGCATCCTCACCTCCAATATTGTGAACTTTCATTTTCATACATTATTATTACATCATTATAAAGATAAAAAAATTATAGCATTAATACATTAGGATCTATAGGTTTAGTGTCCTAAAAAAATGTGGACCAAACATAACTTTTACCACATCAAGAATAAAAATTTATTTAATTTTGTCCTCTCTAGCTTCTTATTGGCTCTTGACCTTTCATAAGTATGCGTAGTCACCTGAGGATATAAATGAAAAATAGAGTGAGATAAAAGACCAGTATGAGGATAGATATTAACAATAAAACATTGGGAGACTGTAATCATAACACTAAAAAAGGATCATGAACATGAGAGGAATCATTAATAAAAGACAGGAAATGTGGGAATGTATAAAAAATGAAATATCATGTCTTAGTGGTTAACTAGCACACATAATTGTGAAAAAATCTTGAGTTTTTTTCAAACTTATTTTGAATTTTACTCATGATATTCATTAATTTACCCAAATAATTGGAGTTCGTTATAATTCTGAGCGGAGTGGTCATATCTACTCAATCATATTAAGTTTTATAATTCTAGGCACTTGCATCACATCATAACATTATCATTGTCATGAATACCACATAGAAAATATATATAAAATGGAAATAACTAACCAATTTAAAGGAATGGTTTTAATATCATAATAATATATTCTAAAATTTGGGTTCCCAAAAGAATGTTGGAATGGCATACATGACAAAATAGCCATCAACCTTGAGTGAGAAATAAATTTTGTGTTTTTGAAAGATGTGTTATTTTGGAAAATATATGTTCATCATAAACTATAGTGGAAAACATTTATATCAGAGAATAGGTATGATAATGATGATATACTTATTTTTATGGTGTGACTATAGAAAAAATATAGTGAAAGAGGGATTACCCAAAGAAATAATGTTATGTTCGAGAATTCCACCATACCATGTATCTAAATTCATTCTTCATTTTGAAGTCTTGTATAACCACATTAGATTCGTTAATTAATAATTAATTTACATTTTTTACCAGAATATGGTTTATTATGGTTTCATTAGGTTATTGTATGGGCCTTTGGATGAGTAATAGGGTTTTAAACCATTGTTTGGGAATGTTCGTTTTTATGTTTTTCTTGAACAGTTCACTTGTACTCATAAATGGATGTTCATGTAGAACAAGGGTAAACATCCATAATGGGTATTACATGTTATAAATGATATTCAAGGAGTTTAAATTATATTATAATTAATTATGTTATATACCATGTAGATGTATAATTAGATAAAATTTTAATATTTTCATCTGGGTTAATTTGTGCGATTTTTCGACCATAATGAACTTATTTTGTTAAAGCTTATAATAATACATACATAATTTCTATAAATAACAAGAAATAGTATATAATAAATATAATATAATATTTATCATCTATAAAAGTGGTTTCATTAATAGATCTGAATGTGGTAAAAGAAAAATGAAAACATGTCATTCATGAAGGTGATAAATTAACACATCATGAAAAAAAAATTTCTTTTTAAGAAAAATGAGGTGAAGGGGTTGGATGATATATTATCACATTAGTGTCATAAAATTACGTTATATGAGATATAATTGAGTTTTAATAACATTTAGGTGCATATATGTGGGGATAGATTAATAAAACAATGTTAAATTGAAATAAAAAGAAGGAAAAGAGACTGGGGGAATAACCTCTTGAATCCTCCTCTTGAGATCCTACTTAAGGAACCTAGGATTGTTCTTTTGATGAGACCACAAGCTCTTGGAAGGTTTATATGAGCTATATAATATTATTGGGTAGTGTTTATAAAAGGCATGAAGCTTGAGAGGAGTGAGTAAATGAGGGTGTGTAAGGTGGTATTTATAGTGGAGGGTAAATGATTTTTCTTAATGTTTTATTCATTAGTCTATTAATTTCCACCATGATAAGCAATAATGATAATTAAATGAACGATAAGTGTGAAAAGGGTGTGTTTTTTTGATTTTTTGGTGCTTACATCACTTGTGAAATTAGGAATAGTGGTTTTAAAATATAATTTACTTATATGGTAAATTAATGTATTTTCTTATTCACCAAAAATTCATGTATTTTAGACAAATAAAAAAAATTCAACCTAATCATTTTTCAATGTGTAAAATCAAAACACTATGTCTATTTTTCAAAAATAAATTTCTATATATGATAAATTTAACTCTTTATTTATATAATAATTTGCATGAAAATAATGTTTTTAAGGCATTTGTTTACTTATTCCAAAACATAGGTACAAAAAGATTTCACAAAATCCTACATATATACTATCATAGGTAAGTTTAAAATTAATAAGGGTAAATTACTATTCATAAGTGTAACATTAATATTAATAAGGGTTTGATACAATTCACCAAAATTTTTGTTTGTTCAATTAGACTCCAAACATCTTTCTGATTGCGACTGCGTATGTCAGATTTTCAAAATTCAACATATAGAAGTAGAATTTTTTTTAATGATCACGTAGTAGTTAGTATCATGACATTTCATTGTGATTTATAATGTTATTATAATACAATACATAATTATAAGATGTTATTTCCATTTAAAAAATATTGGGTTGTTACAATCTTCCCCCTTATGAAATTTCACACTCGAAATGTTATTTTACATAAACACATGAGGTTTCTTATCCTTCATCAACTATTCTGGTTCCCACAGAGCATCTTCCAACATATTGTTCTTCCAAAACACTTTGACAAGGTGGGTTTTCTTATGGTGATTAAATTTATCTCTCTTGTCTCGAATCTCTACTGGATTCTCCTCATAGGATAGATTATCTTCTAATTGCACCAACTTTGAGTTCCATACATTTGAGAGATCTTTTATATACTTTCTCAGGTGTGACAGGGCATATACATAATGGACATGAGCAGTATTCGGTATGAGTGCAAGATGATAGGCCATAGCTCCTATGCGGTCAAAGATCTTAAAGGGGCCAATGTATCTTGGGCATAACATCCCATTATTTCCAAACCACGTGACTCTCTTCCATGGAGATATTTGAAGGAAGACTTTATCTTCATCATTGATCTCCATGTCCCTTCAATGGCTGTCAATATATCACTTTTTCGGACCCTGAGTTGATTCTATGTGATTCAAGATGATATGAACCTTCTCTATCATCTCATTCACAGGATCAAGTACATGTACTTATCTCTCTCCAACATCATCCCGACATGATATAGTTCTACATCTCATTCCATACAGTGCTTCATTTGGATCCATCTTAATTCTCGAGTGGAAGGTATTATTTTATGTGAACTCAACTAATGGGATATGATTATTTCATCACCATTTAAATTATAAAAAACATGATCATAGCATGTCCTCAAGGGATTGAATAGTACCTCTAGATTGGCCATATGTTTGGGGGTGATAGGACATGCTGAAATTTGTTTCTATACTCAAGTAATATTGAAGGCTCCATCATAATATAGATGTGAACCATGGATCATAGTCAGATTCAATAGAAATTGGAACACCATGCAATTTCACCACATCCTTCGCATATATCATAGCAAGTTTTTCATGTGATAGGTCTTACTGAATAGAAATAAAATGGGAAGCCTTGGTGATTCATTCAACTGCAACCCATATCACATTATTTCCATAATACATCATTAGGAGACCCATGACAAAGTCCATAATGACATTCTCCCAATTCCACATGGGTGTTGGAAATTGTTGCATCATCCCATTGGACATTGTTTTCATTACTATAACATGGTAACATACCATGAAACATGAGATTTATTATGTGGTCTCCTTATTTATATTACCCTACCAGACGTCTTTGTAGATATCTTGGAAAATTTTCGTGCTACGAAGATGGATAGAGAATGTTGAGATATGTGCATTTTCAAATATTTCTTTCTTTATCCTAGGTGACGAAGGCACACAATGGCGTCTTCCAAAACTAATAAAACCATCATCGTCGATATGGAACTCGTAAAGCATCCCTTGTATTACTACATTCAACAACTTCTATAACTCCAGATCATCCCTCTATGCCTCCTAAACAATCTCTTGGAAAGATGGTTGTTCAATAATTTTTTAAAGAAAAAATGTATCAATAAACCTTATGATTTCCAAATCCATCATTTTAATATCTAGAAACATATGGTCTTCCTCAATCCGTATCATGGACAGAGTAGTAGGTTCTTTAATTCTTAGAGCATCAGCTACCTTGTTAGACTTTCCCGAATGGTAGTAAATAGAGCAATATTAGTCCTTTATTTGCTCAAACCATCTCCTTTGATGCGTTTTGAGATAATTTTGTGTGAATATATTCTTTAAGATTTTTTGATCGGTGTGCCCTAGATCGTGGTTCAAGTAGTTCTACTAATGTATCATCAACTATCAAGTGTTTAATGATATAACATTATCATTTTGCAGTAGTAAACAACCCATGAATTTAATTAAAGAATCATTGTATATAAAAATACTTTATTCAGATTTCTGTACTGTGAGTTAAAGTGTAGTGATCAGCCTTCCCTTTATCACTTGAAGCTTCCACAACATTCTTCAGTCTAGACATAATTTCCCCTATTACTTGTTAAAATACTTAGTGGGTTTGACAATTGTGAGAAACATATCAAAAAACATCGGTCATACCTAGATAATCCAAGATAAATACAAATTTATGTGACAGTAGAGGGCCTAGGACATTTTTCAATCGCCTTTTTTTAATGGTCTACAGAAATTCCCTCACATGTGATCATATGTCCCAATAATGTGACTTTCTTCCTCCAAAAGTGAAAGATTCAATACATGGAATATAATATCTCATTTCTCAAAGTATCCAAAACAAGCGTTATATGTTCTTCATGTTCTTACTTGATCATAGAGTAGATGAGAATATCATCGATAAACACAGCTACAAATTTTTCAAGGTAATGAATAAAGGCTATATTCATTAAATCAATGTCGATTTATGGGGAATTAGTATGATCATTGGGCATAACAAAAAACTAATAGTTCACATACCTTGAATATAAGGAAGTCTTATAGATATCTTCCTTCTTCACCCTTCGATGATGATATCTAGAATGAAGATATACCCTTCCGAAGTACTGATCTACTCTTAACTAAACAAACAAGTCATCAATCCAAAGAATATGATACTAGATCATTATGGTGATCTAGTTGAGTTTCTGATAATTGATACACAGTCATATTTTTCTATCCTTATCCTCCACAGAGAGCACTGGATCATCCTAAGGTTATGCACTGGGGAGTACAAAACCTTTTTCCAAATGTTCTTACTACTACATATTTAACTCCTCCAGTTCGATATGATCCATTCTGTAGGGACACATTGAGATATGATTAGCTCAATGTAAGTGTTATATTTATAACTCTACCTCACAATCCAGGGGAAGTATTTGTAACTCTTCAATAAATACATCACTGTATTCCCTCACAGTGGTATTTTCAGCAAGGTTGGCACATTCCTTTGACTCAACCATTTAGGAGAGGTATGCTTCATCGTAGATAATCAACACCTACACATTTGAAGTATTTTTTAAAGGAGATTCATCATCTTCCATGAATTTACAAATGATCATGGGATGGTTTGGAAATGAAAATGTTGTTTCCTTTTCCCGATAGTTGATTTGTGTTATATATAACACGAGTCGATCCATGCCCATTATAGTGTTAAATTACACTAAGGGAAGTATTACAAGATTTTTTGGAAGAATATTCCCACATCATCTAAGAAGATGATATTCAAAAACTTGGGTTACAATGATTTCACCACTTAGTGTTTTTAAATATATCTCAACATCAAGGATTCAAGTCTGTGATTCTATCATTATAGAAAACATAAATGATATAATAAAATGTCTAGAACCAGAATGAAATAAGACATTTTCCATTCTTAAATGAATAAGAAGAGTACCTTGTCGGAATTTATTATCTTGATCCACTTATAAAGTAGTGAGTGAATAATCTTTTCCACTTTCCACTAGATTTGGTGTCTAGTGACTCTAATTACCCTCGAGGAATCGATGTTTAGTACACTGGAATACATAATGTCATTTCTCTCTATAGTTATAGTATTGAGCCATGGGTGGTTCTCTTCTTTCTTCAAGAACATTCTACTACCTTCTCATGTCCTTCTGACACTCTTGAGCATGTTGTACTTATTTCCCACACTTGAAGCATTTACCCATCCTTTTAAGGAAGTTACCATGATGTAACCTCCCACATTGTTTGCTTGTGGTTCGTTGAGTTTTGTTCCCAACTTTATCATTAGATCCTCTAGCTTGAAACTCCATATTTCATTTCATATCACCATAGTTGAGGGACGATTACCCAAACTCCATCTCCACATTGAGAGCACACCGAACAACATCTTCATTACTCCCAATGTCTTGAATAAAAAGAAACTTTCTATGGTGTGGTTTTAATCCACAAAATAATCCATAAATTTTATATCATTGTTGATAACAAAAACCAAAGCGTACCTTACATGACTCGAGAAGCTCGCTTCCTTGGCTATGATAGATTCTCCATCATTTTTCATAAGCTCTATGAATTCTCTCCCCTTATTTGTGTGATGAGTTCGTGGGAAATAAGTGTTAAGAAACATTATCTTAAGGTTTTCATATTCTATCACTTCAATTTCATCACATGGATAAGTGTTCTTAATCAAATACCACCATTGATCAGCCTCTCCATCATGATGATAAATGGATAGTTTCACCTTCTCCATCTCAGAAAATAATGCACAGATAATATATTCTCCATGGAATTTACCCATTGTTCCACAACTAAAGGATTAGAAGATCCACTAAACATCGTTGGTTTTTTCCATATAAAACAGTTAACATCCAGTTTCTCCCACTAAGGTAATGGTGGATGTTTCCAATCATATTGGGTATTGTTTGTAGCATGATATAGTTGGTTAATCATCACCATGATGTTTTAAATTCCACCTCTAAAATCCTTGGGGGTGTCATTCATGAAATCGTAGAATTGTACCTCGCCTGACTTGTTGGCCTGGATTCTCCTAGTTCCCACCATTCTCTAAAATAGAAAAGGCTAGAACAAAACATAAGTCAACAAGTAATGAAATAATATATTATTCATTTGTAATATTTTTACTAAAATAAGAACTTATGGGATCCCTATATAATGCTTCTTGTGTGCATGTTTTTTATTTAGTCTTATACTAGAGGTTTTCTCTATGGTTTACTCATCCTAATTCCCAAATTAACTAAACATTGCATCTGATACCGACTATAGAGACCCTTCCTTTTCATACATTACTATTAAATTATTTTATAGGGAAATGACATAATATTATTACCCCACTATGATTCATATGTTTTGGGTTTTTGTAGAACTAGGACAAAATAGAAAATTTACAACATCATGCATAAACATTTATTTAATTCCTTCTTCGATAACATTTTATTGGATATTGAACTCTCCTATGTACTTGTAGTCACATGAGGATATTCATTAAAATGGGGTGATTTAAAATCCAGGTACAAGGGTATATACAAACAATATACCATTGGGTGATCATAGTCATAACATTGGAAAATGAATATAAACATGAGAGGAATCATTAATAAAAGACGTTAAATGTGGAAATGCTTAAAAATGAAACATCATGTCTTAGTGGTTAACTACCACACATAATTATGATAAAATATAGAATCTTTTACAAATATCATTTCACATTAACTCATGAGATTCATCCCATAACCCAATTCATTGGATTTTTTTATAATTATGGGCACACCCATCACATCCAAAAATTCTTATTGCGATATATAATTTCGGGCACACTCGTCACATCGTACCATTATTAGTATCTTGAATTCCACACAATACATATATCAAAAATGAACATAACTAACAAATGTATATAAATTGGTTTCATATCATAAGAATGCGTTAAAAATCATCACGTTCCCAAATGAATGTGGGAATAACATACTTAATAACATAACAATCAACATTGAGTGAGAAATAAAAGGTGTGGTTTTGAAAGAAGAGTTATTTTGGAAAAAATATGATTGATATAAACTCTAGTGGAAAACTTGTGTATCACATATAAAATATGATACCAGTCAATAATAATATTTTTAAGGAGTGGCCATAACTAAAATGTGGTGAAATAGGGAGAACCCGAAGAAACAATGTTGGATTCGAGAATTTCATGTTACCTTGTAACTGATTTCTTTATTCAAATTAAAATTATATATAACCACACTAGATTCGTTAATTAACAATTAAAAAAATAATTTACATGAATATGGTTCATTATGGGTTCATTAGGTTATTTCATGGGCCTTGGGATGAGTTATAGGGTTTAAATCCATTGTTCTGTAATGTTTCTTTTTATGTATTTGTTGAACGGTTCACTTGTATTCATAAATGGATGTTCGTGTAGAACATGGGTTAATATACATGGCTTATATTGAAATTAATTAATGATATTAAAACATTTTAAAAGATCATATAATGAATTCTGCAATATAACTTCTGGACGAATCATTAGTTAGAATTCAATGATGATCGTTTGGGTTAATTCGGGTAATTTTTCGACCATAACGGACCTATTTTGATTAATAACTTAGTAATAGGTACATAAGGTAATTCTAAAACATTAAATATGATATTATTAATATAACATAATTGGTTTCAACCTTAAAAATGTATTAATTACCAATTCCAAATGAGTTAATGGAAAAAAATAAAACATATCATTCTTGAAGGTGATAAATTAACACCTCAAGAACAATGATGTCTTTTCTAAAATAAAAATTAAGATTAGAAGAGGATAAATGTTATATTATCACATAAGTATCATAAAATTCATTTATATGTGATATAATGTAGTTAAAATACAATTTGTAAGTGGATAGGTCATGATATATTCAGAAATTAACTTTAAATTGAAATGAATATAAAGAAAACGAGAGGGAGGGAAATTAACACAGCAATCATCCTCCTCAGATCCTCCTTATGTAACCAGGATTTTTATTCTGATGAGACCAGAAGATCTTGGATGTAGGTGAGGGGATAGGAAAGAATATTGGGCATAGTTTAAACAGGGAATGAATCTTGAGAGGTGGGAGGAGATGAGGTTGTGAGGGATGGTATTTATATTGGTGGGGAGAAGATTTTTTTTAATCAGTAGATTATTAATTAACCCCATGATATGAAATAGTGATGATTCTTGGACCAAGAATAGCAAATAGGGCCTGTGATATCTAGATTTGGGTGCTCACATGACTTTTTATATTATGAATAGTGGGTTTAAATTAAATGTATTTATATGAAAAAGTAATGTATTGTACTATCCACCAAAAATTTAAGTATTTTAGAAAAATCATAAAAATTCAACCCATCAATTCTTTGATGTGGAAAATCCTAAAATGAATCCAATTGATCAAAAATATTTTTCTATATTTGATTAATTTTATTTTTAATTTTAATTATAATTTACTTGAAAAATACATTATTTAAAACATTAGTTTACTTATTCCAAAACATAGGTACATCATGCTTTCAATTAAATCGTATATATATACTATCATAGGTGAGGATACATTTCATAAGGCTATATTACTATTCATAAGGTTAACAGTGCTATTTTTAAGCTTATGTTGCTATTCATCAGAAATTAATTTTTTTCAATTACTCCAAACATCTTACTGATCACAATCACATAGGTCAGATTTTCAAAATTTAACACTTGGATGTTGAAATATTATGTGTAATTATGAAAAAGTGTTTATGATCATGATATTTCATTGTTCTTTATATGTGATTTTACTAAAATAAATAATTATAAAAATGGATTTCCATTGACAAATCATTGGGTTGTTACATCCAACATCATCACACCTCTCAATAAAATTTGGCTTGACCAAGATTTGAAAACATAAACCATAAAAATATCACCTTTCATCCTAGAATACTACCATTGGGACAAAATGTATTCCAAGAATCCCTTTGCTATAAATCAATATGAGTTACCAAAATAATAGGAAATATCATTCCTTTGACTCTTTAGTTTTATTTCCATTATCAACTGCCAAAATTATTCTCATTTCATTATTATATAACAAAACCAATATCTTGAATTTACTAAGATATTTTTTTTGTTAAGGATTATAACTAAACCAACACACAGTTCCATTTAATAGATAACTAAATTATCATTCTTGTGCCCGATGAACTACCGCCTCATGATGCAATGTTGTTCATTCTTCCATAACCTCCTCACGTTGTGGATATTATGATGAGAACTATATATATTAATATGATAATTTTTATATTTATTATATCTTAATTATTATGTTATTATTTTTAAATTCATACTATTATAATTCCCAATTTTTATAAATATAATAACATTGTTTGTTGAAGTGTTTACTACAACCTCCTCAATGTGAAGTGATTCATTCATTCCATACATGGATATTGTTAAGGATGATTATAGTAAACCTATGAAATTTTTATGTCATGTATATGAAACATTAATTATTATATAAATATTTAATTTTTTTTTCATCCTTTTAATATGATAATTAATAAATGTTTCTTTTATGCGTACGTACGACCTACTGTCTCTATGAACGATGCATTTTATTTATTATATCCAAATATTATGGGTTATTTATAATATATATTTATTTAATATATATGATAGTTACATAATTATTTTCATTATGGAGATGATGAAATCATGATTTATGTAAATTGATCTATATGTAACAAGATAAAATTTTCTCCATGAACAAGGAAATTAACACCTCAAATTGTCAAAATAAAGAATGATTACTATAAAAATGGAAGTAAGATATTATAATATAATTATATATGATATAATAAACATGGCTATTGTTATTTAATATGTCATTATCACTTTTGAAAGTGTTATATATAATTTTAATGGATGATCATTGAAAATGAATTGCATGGTAAGAGATTCCACCTAAATTTATACTCCACTGAGAATTAATTGCTTTTATACAACTAGCTTATTTTAAATTGTTTATATACGAACCATTTACAAGTTAAATTTTAGATAATAATATTCATTTGATATTCTACATTCCACTAATTTTATTAATTTGGGGAGATTATTATTTAACATTTTCAAAGTGGAATGATACACATTGAAATGTTTAGAGATTATTATTATTTATACATTTTTTAATGATTATCATTGCAATCTCAAATTATTTGTTATTTGAAAATTTATATTGAAGAAATAAACAAATATTAATCATTTAAATATCCTACTTTTCTGGTGATTGATATTTTTATTCCCTAAATTATATACAATTTTTATATATAGTGTTCACTTTAAGATTTGTTTGATTAACTGTATAATTATTGATAAATTGGTATCCTTTATTCAATAATGATATTTGATAAGGAATATTTTACATGGATTAAATTTATTATTTGATATAATTAATGATATGGACATTTAATTATGGGTAGTTCTGGGACATTATATAGCCCCATGATGTATCAATAGGTTCTCCTGAGACAATTCAATAGGAAATATTTAATAGGTTTCTAATATAGATTTAAACAGTTTGGAGGATAGATCATGATTGTAAAGGATCTCATGTTCCTAAGACATGATTTCAAATAATTATGAATTTACATCAAGTAAATTTTAGTAATCATTGTTATTATACATGAGGGTATCATATGATAAAATATATTCACTCATTTCTTTTTTACTTTATTAGTTAAATGGTATGTGTTTTTGGTTCACTACCCCACCATATTGTTCATGCCGTATCTATTTATTTTCCAAGAATATTTAATCATATATTTACTATTCCATGATTATTTATTCCTATTGATTAATTATTTCTTTGTTTACATACCCTTACATAGGATTCGAGCTCACCCTTACTATGTTTCCTTTACTTAGGTTATTATTATTAAACACTTAAATAAGCACCCAAGGATAAATTTTATTTAATTTTATTATTTATTATGTTGTTCTTTTTTATTTTCATATGTATTATGTGTATAAAGTCATTAATATATCTTTCATAGAATGATAAAATGATCGGTCCTTCGTCATGTGATTACTTGAAATATTGCAAATGAAACAAAATAATGCCCCCACACGAGGATTTTGGGGTTAGGTAATTATAAATAAAATATATTCAATTATTTTAACACATTTTTACAAAGGGATATATGTAATTTTTTATTATTAATAAATGATCTCCCATATAATTTATACATGTTTTTATAGGTATAACTCAATGTGTATGCTACGAAGTTAAAATTGAAAGTGTAGTTCAAAACACACAAAACATTATAAAATCCAATAGATAAAATTAATATTGTATTGATAATTTTTAAAATTTCTTCATAAGTCATTTTTTATTTACAATACTTTTTTTTCATTTTATTGGCACATGATGTGACTTGTATGAATCAAATTTTTTGTTTTCATTTTAAATAGTTATTATATAGAAAATGAATAGTGACGTATAAAAATGTGACAAAATAGATTCATAATATATTAATAATTTTTTAAAATGATCTTTATGTCACTTATGATGTGTAGGAAACAACTGCACATCATTATAATTCATGGTGTGACTGTTATGTATATAAATGTGTTTTTTTAAAATTGATATTTAGTTTAAAAAACACATCACATTGGGAAAACTAATCAAGCCCATTAGGATTTTACTTAAATATAATGAAAAAATATTCTTATGTCATTTATAATGATTAGGAATCAACCACACCTCAATTTGATACATGTTATTCTCATTACTACTAAAGGTGCATGTCATTAGTTTAAAATTGAAACTTTAGTTCAAAACACATCTCACATAATTAATTAAAATATAACACATTCATATTGATTTGATAATTTATAAAAATAACCCATATGTAATTTTTGAGATGTTAAAACAGATCATACCTTAATATGATATATTTTGTGAACAGTATGACTCAAAATATGAAATTTTAATTTAAAAATGACATTTTAATAAAATTTTGATTCATATTTATAAAATATTTTGGAAGTTATAGTAATAATAACTTATGGATTTGTTATATAGGTGAATATTTTCCATGACCTAGGGTGGTTTTTTTAAATGTGGTTGATGATTAGACAAATTTGAGTTTGTATTCGGGACTAAAGAAAATGGAAAATGGATTTTTTGAATTTTTTTGATAAATTTCTCTTTCTAAGGTAATATAAAAACCAATATATATATGAAATGACTATAATATTGTGTCTTTCTGTATATGCGATTTAAATTTAATTTCGATTAAATACACTATTTCCTTATTTATTATCATATAATTTCATAAGCTTAATGCATCAACATGATTTTTATTAGCCCTAGTTTTGTATTCATGAACGTCCTCTTTGTCATCCCAAAAAAATTACAAATAATGGTACCCCATTATTATCACTAAAAAATAACTGATAACATATCACCATTATTAGTGATTTATCTATCACCAATAACATGGGTTTTTTATCTATATCTAGAGAAGATAAATTTTTTTCCTTTAATGGATCATGACACATTTTAGGCATTTTAGTGCTTATAAACATTATTTTTTGTTTTGTTTAAGAGTTCATATGTAGTAGTGATTTTATTAAAAATATATATATGGTATATTTAGGCACAAATATATATATATATATATATATAATTGGTATATATATATAAATATACAATATGTTTCTTCTATAATAAAAATATAATATATGCATATATAAATATAAGGCCCTTAATAGTTTATAATTAAAAAATGAAATTAAAAAAGGGAAAGTTATGTGAGATGTATGAGTGTGTGGAAAACAAAAATAGAGAACACTATTTTTGGACAATCATGTGAACCTCAGAAATTGAAATGGACAAAATGAAAATTGAACATGGGGTAAGTATATAATATATATACATTAAATTTGCTATGTGTATATATATATACATGATTGGAAATGATACAATTTTTTTAATATTCATAAATATATATGTGTGTGTGTGTGTTTCAGGTAAAAAAAATGATGTCAAATCAAAATATATTTATATTTATATTCAGTGGTGTAGAATCCTAGAAAAATATAGATATATAAAAAGTATACAAAGATACATTAGTGTTAAGGAATAAAAAACTGAATAAAAAATTATAACTTAAAATGAATAAAAATAAAATCTGTAATGCCTTGGAGGATAATTTTTAAAAGTAGAAAATTCCATAAATATTTCATTGTATCATCAAATAATTGGTAAAAAGGAGTGTATTTGATAATAATAAAATTAATAACTATGTAATATTGAACAAACAATTTTCATGGTGATTCTTGAAATAAAAATCTTCCTCCCATGATTCAAAATCCAATTAAAATTATGTGATATCTTATTTGATTAGTTCATCATTTAGAGGAATAGAGTGAGTTTAGTGATTGATGAATTATTTTTATTTCTTTTTCAATAATATGAATTCTAGAAAAATTTGGTTATTGGTTTGTGGAATATGGAAAAATATTTTTAAAGCATAATGATTTATAATATTTTTGTGTCTTCTTTTAAGGGGAATAATGTTATAAAAATTTATTAATAATCTTATTAAGGGTAATTGTTTTATTCTTTTTAGATACCATCCTAATAATAATATTTTGTGTTTACGGATTTCTAGAGTTATAATTTAATGTGATTAATATTTCAGCTAGTTTTCATGGATATTTACTATGTCTAAATTATTATATGAAACCAGATTACTGTTTTTATTTTGGAGATTACAAAATTACTTATATTATCTGATTTTTATTATTTATTAACAAAAAATATGATATCATCTTATTAAAAATGAAATATATTAAAATATATGTATATATATAAATATATATTTTTTCTTAGTTTTAGAAAAATAGATTGATTGAACACTGTAGTGGAAAATGGAACCTCACAAAAGAATAATTATACTTCAGTTCATGGAATTGGTAAACAACATGAGTAATTTAGAGTGAAACTAAAAAATATGGGACATTTCTGCACCCCAATGATTGGCATTCGGTTTAAATCCTTAAATGTTCCATGTTTCCTCACTAGTTATTTTTTCATGGATTTTGAAATATTTTTATGAAAAATAATATGATTACCATTATTAAGTATTTATTTTAATTTCCATCATTTTAATTGTTGTTATATATTTCATATATTCATTAGTATATTTCAATGATTATTTTTTAGAGGAAATATATTTGTTTTTTTCTATTTTCAAAAATATATATCTTTGTACTGAAATTTTATTTTCATTTTGTAAAATAATGTAAGAGTTCTTAAAGGGAAAAGTAAATGTTTTTTTATAAAATTATTATATTTAAAATAAATTGATTTTTTAATAATGGGTTTTAGTAAAATAATGTTTTCATGTTTTTTATAGAAAGAGATGAATCTATGTTAAAACCCCTTAATTACATATTGCCTCATCCCATGTTTTTAAATGATATTAAGAGTTAAATTGATGAGTTTAAGGGATTTTTATCTATATGGTATCATTTCCATTAGATAGTGAAATTTTTAATTTGTCTTAGAATTATATATATTAAATAAAAAATTAATTTTTTTACGATAACTTCTTTCTAAATTTTCTAAATCGTAAAACTCCATACCAAAATAATGCTAAAAATATATTTAATGGAAATTTTTCAATATGGTAATATATTTAATTTTGAAAATAAAATATCACGTCTTTTTAACTTCATCTGTAAGAGGGAAGGATAATGGAATCTCATTTGGTATCAGAGAAAAGGATTGGGAAAATTTTATATTAGGATATAAATAATAAATTAATAACATGAAATTTATTTTGAGGATTATGGTGATTTGATTTTTTGTTCCCCTTAAGATGATAATGATTTCTATCAAAGGTAAATCTCTCTAGATGTTTTTTAGTATCTATTATTTGGATCATGGATTTATCGCAGTTCCCCTTGAATAAAATATTATTATAAGTTAACATTTTATATTTTTTCTAAAAAATTACCTTATAAAAACTAAGTAGTCACTACTATAAAAAATTTAAAATTTTTTTCTAATAATTTATATACTAAAACCTATAAATGATAATTATAAAAATGGGAATGTAATTTATTTTAGGTAGAGAATGTAATGAACTAGTTTTTCAAATATATATTTATTATTTTATTTTTTTCAAAGATATAATATTTTTATACATGACAATATATTTTATAATATTATATTATAAATTGATCTTTTAGTTATTTAGATAAAAAATTTTGTATATATATGAATATGGGTGTGCTATATATATAATTAGGTAAATAAAACGAATTTATAAAGGAATTAATTTTTTAATTACTTACTGAATAATAAAATTGTAATTTGAGATTAATATATTATGACATAAAAAATATTAATATTAATATAAAAATCTTATGAAAAAATTCATATTTTTTAAAGAAAATTATAATACCTAATCATATATAATAAAAGAAGAATTATATACATGACATTGAGTATATATAGTATGATATCGATTTAGATTAAATTACGATATGGTATATAATTTTTTAAATTAAATTTGTGATATATATATTTGAATAAAATTTAGTTATATATATATATATATTGAATATGTTAATATATATATATATATATATGTGTGTGTTTGTGTGTATTAATATGAAAGAATAAACATATACAAGTTTATATACATATATTTATACATGTGAAAATATATATATATATTTGTTAAAAAATTCATGTTTATGATTACAAAAAATTATGTTGAATAATTTTTAAATATATCTATCTGTATGTCCAAAAGATATATATATATATATATGAATATATATATTTAGAATCCATATATTAATATGTATCAATACATACATTTATAATATTATTATTGTATAAAAAATAATGTAAAATAAATATATAAACACAAAAATATAAATAGATAAATAAATAATATATATATATATATGTGGATCCAGAGAGTCAATAATTTAAAAAAATGAATTTTTAAAAAATAAGAATGGTATGTCAGATAATTGAGAGTGTTGTACAGAAAATGGAGAACACCATTTGTGGGAAATCATGTGCACCGAAGAATTTATAAGGAGAAATGTAATGTTTTATGTCATGTATATATGTAATATGAATTATATATATAAATTGAATGAGTGATGTATACATATAAATATATATATATATGAATTTACAAATGATATAGTGAAAATAAAAAAAAATAGAAACACCCACACATGGGAAAAGATATATATAGGTGTGCATGGTGTGATAAAAAAGTGTATAATATATATAGGTTAGTGGAGCAAGGTAAAAATCATATATATAATTATAATTCCATGTTCTTTAGTTATGGAATAAAATAAACCTAACAAAAAAAATAATCATTTGAAAAATGTAAAAAAAAATTAATGGGAAACCTTAGAGGAGAACCTTTACAAGATGATAATTCAATCACTATTTTAGGGTATCCAAAAATAATTAGAAAAAATTATATAATAATAACTAAAATAATAACTAAGTAATATTGAATATATAACGTTCAATGGCATATGGATTTTAAGATCATCCCCTCAAAACTCAAAATCATGTTAATGTTTCACAATTTCATATTTCCTTGATTTTTATAAGAGTGGAGGTGGGTGAGTTTAGACATTGAGGTAGGATGATAGAAATATTTTCAATTACATAAATTCTAGAATAGTTTGGAGAGATATTTACTGAATGAGGGAAAATATTTTTATAAAATGATTTTTTTAAATATTTCCAAACCCACTTTTATTTGGAATAATTTAATAGAAACTCCATGATAAAATGTTTTGAAGTTAATGCTATTTTTTGAGATTTCTAAAAATCTAATTCGTAATTTTTTTTGGCGTTTATGTATTTCCAATGTTATCTTTTCTGAGCTTATAATTTTATATAATTTTAATATATATTTTGTATGTCTATATTATCTTATGACCCAGCATTATTTATTCTGTTTTTTGTATTTTATGTGTGACAAATATTATCCTTGTGCTGACTTTAATTCTGAGAAAATGTTGTTTGTTAATAATAACTAATTAAATATATTTTAATATTTATATTTATATTCTCTATATTGTAACGATTTTAGATTAAAGGTGATTGAAAACACATTTATAAAATGGAATCATCAAAAATTAATTATCATAAACAAATTCATGGACATTTCAAACATGGTGGGGAAAGAAGATTGAACCCCAACATAACTGGATATTTTTAATATAATAACCCAGTTGTTAATTCAAGTACTAAATATTTCAAATTCTATGAATTAACAATTCAAATACTTTTTAATTCCTTATTGTGATATTCCATTTAGGTTCAGGAGGTATCAGTGTTGTTTGGGGTTGTTCAAAACCAAAAACATAGATTTATGGGAGAAAGTGTCCTATCACACTAGAATTAGTAACAGTGTGGGGTAGTCTACAAGGATACAATTTACTATAAATGGTTGGAAAGATAGTAAGGGACACCGCACAACTTGAAAAACCATGCGATTTTATGCAAACACTCATTCATAACACGATGTAGATTTTATATAGTGGTAAGACACATAGTTTTTGTTCGGTTAGTCCAATAGTGTGTACAAACTGGGTGAGGATCCCCTTCTTACACTAGTGGGAAAATCACATTCCCATCATTTGAAAAACTGTCTGTTGAAACCATGAAGCCCATTATTTGGGGTAAAATTTACAAACCTACATTAAAATGTTTTCTAACTATAATTCATATTTCACTTCTCATACATTGGTTGATGATAGATTTTGAGATCTCCCCTTGATGCATAAACTAAGAATCAAGAGATCTCCTCCCTCTATGCTCAGAATAAATATCTATTAGAAGCATCTGATCCATCATAGTAAGATCTCAATTCCTTGGGTGTAAGTATTACTTTCGTTTGGTAATAGATGTTATATTTTAGATCAAGGTAATATACCCTATTTATAAGTGCTTAATCCATACTTCATTTATCTCTCGATCTGAGTCGAATTTAGAGTTACAACTATACATGCACTCAACTATGGACCTATTGTAGTTTGTATCATGATTTTACCTCAAATTCATGGTGTTTGTATATATATTTTCTTGTGTTGAGTTCCCAATTTCTATAGAAACACCATTTAAATGGAATGAATTTTTTTAAATGAAAATGGGAGACCTTTGAAATTAATGAGAACCAATGATAATGATTAAAGGATATTAACCTTGAATTAAAGAATCCACTTATGTGTGTTGATTAATTAATTTTTCCCCCATAGGTGTAATATAAACTATGTTAACTTTTATATATGTCATTTACTCCATTTCATGTGATGTAAAATGATTAGTATTGAATTGTATTTAATTGGTTAATTAAAGGGAATAATATGACCATGACACATGGCTATTCACAAGTAATTCCATAAATAAGGTGGAGTTTCATTTATAAATAAATTCTAAAATGAAAATAAAAAGCAGGAAATCCTTCTGATCTAAGCCCATGACTTGATCATCATTTTTATGTGAGGATTAAATGAAATTTTCTAGGTGGTGTTTTTAGCATATTTAAATGACTTTTATTTAATGATAGATATTTTACTTGGGTGACACATGGGTTCTTATATGAACACCATCAAGGGAATCCTTTGGTAACGACCTTTCCTTGGCTAGAGTGATACATGGACCCCATATTGGACTACTAAGGAAGAACTCAGATGCATAACTCTTACATTCCCAATTGAAATTAGGAATCCATATATCTACATATAGGGAAATACACAAACTGATGGTTGTACATATATTCTTAGAGTGATAACTAGGATCCCTTAGTGGACCACAGAGTATAGAATTAATGGATATGATGTTAAATGAAACCTAGAGAGATACCAGGATTCTAATGGGGAATTTATATGATGGGATTTTGAGGTAATTGTTTCATGATATCCCAAGAGTGATACCCAGATTCCAAAAGAGGAATTCCAAATAAATTCCAAATTTCTTAAATGATTAAATTATGACATGATTTTTATGATGGGTCTTCCAAGAAAATTTATAATATTGTATTAGTTATGTTTATTATACTATGTTGTTGTCCTAGTTATGCATCTCATGATCACAACCATATGGGAGATGTTGTGCTATGTGATATGTACTATTAATAATTAATTAAATAAAATTTATTAGGATTCAATATTAATGTTAATTTTTAATTATATACATTCTGGTGATGGCTGAAGTAGGTAGTATAGGATGTGTGTATAGGGGAACTCATACATTTATTGTTTTCATTCATTGAGTAACTCATTTTCATATTTTTTTACTTCATCCATAGTATTGTTATTATATATGCCCCTAACATTTATAATTGGAGTGTTGGGTGGTCGTCAACTATGATTATATCTCACATACTATTTGGGATACATTTAGGTACCCATATAGATTATAGTAATCCATGTATGGATAACGGAGAATGACCTGCTCTGGGGTTGAGATTGCTATTTTGGAGCAGGGGAGAATAAGACTGGGAAAAATATTTTGATGATATCTATGACAAATTTGGGTTTCTGTTATTTTTTATATGTATTTTATTATGGTGTATACACCTATTTTGGCTTCTATGTATACATTAAACGTATGAAACCATGATTGTTTATAATTTTCATTCTTGTTTTGTTTATTTATATCTTTCATGGATGTTCTCTATTGTGT
The DNA here is from genome assembly GCA_963277665.1 of Viscum album. Taxonomy (NCBI): domain Eukaryota; kingdom Viridiplantae; phylum Streptophyta; class Magnoliopsida; order Santalales; family Viscaceae; genus Viscum; species Viscum album. Next base: position 2,010,676,971 of record OY728145.1, on the reverse strand, counting down.
ATGTGATATACTAATTTCACTACATATTTATTGTTGTATATCCACATTTCTACTCTCTAGTGATGTGGGTGAACTTTCCCGAGAGACACATCATATTTCCATACTACTAATCGATGTCCTCAGTCACTTGGGAAGACGCAATTATGGTAATAGGGTCAACCGGTATTGAGGAAAATTGTAGTGGAATTCTGGTGTGGAACATTAAAATGTTGTATCAGAGAACCTATGTTATAGTTTGATTTATTTATTTGGTGAAAATATAGAGATATTTTATGGTATTCAAAGTTGGTAATGAGTTTTTCCTGAGCATAGCTAACATGCGTATCAGAAATAACAAAATTTCATTGAATGAAAATTGATATCTTCAATATTTTGGCTGTTATGGTTGATTTGATTCAACTGTTTAATAATGCCACGAATTGTGATGTCATTATTGATTCTATTGTGGTTTTATTTTGTTCTAACCTGATGATATGAGGGTATTCTTCCTTATGCACCTTTTACGAACATACAGGAATCATATGCCATGAATTATTTCCATCCATTTAGGTTGACATAAATTTTTCATTATATTTTGATAGGCTTCAGGAAAGGTATTGTTATTATTTTGAGTAAAATTACATTTAGGGAACAAAGAAACGAGGGTGGTACAAAGAGTGCATGTCATTACCTAAGTAGTGTTTTTATGATTATACTCCAGATGACACCCTACTAATCCATTTGTTTCGTGTTGATTCATAGACCATGAGTTTCATGGAATATAATGTATTCGGGTGTTGATTGACTGGACACCATATTTTGGATCATTAGAAATATGGGCCCTTATAAATCGGAATTTGGTGGACTATTTTGTTCAACCATTTAATGTTAATTGTGATATAATGAAAATGAATATGAAAAGGAATTAAAATTTTAATTTCCATCGTACAGATAAAATGAACCTGAACTAACTATTAAATCGAGAAGTAAGAAGTACCTCTTAGTTTTTTATGATATATATGTCCCAAAGACCTGATTAAAGGAGTTTGCAGAGTGGTGTGTTCTTTTATTGTAATTCTTTCACCTACACAATTTTAATAACTACACTTTGTGCTATTAAATTTATTAATGATCTATATTTTTGATGTTCTCTTCGAATATGAAGATCTATACCACCATGATGTACTCTAGTTTCATGCTTGGATGGTGGAGGTGATCCTTCATTAGAGGTGGTGGGAGATGTTATACCTATAGATTCCTTAGTAGTTCCAACTATGTAACCTAGGATTATATGAGAAAATAGTGTTGAGGAGAAGTTTCGTGAAGGATTTATACATTTCATTAAAATGACTCAGGGATCACTATTACCTTACCAAACAATTTAACAGTTGATTATTGTGTTACAGTAGCAAAATTTCCCCACATTTTATTGGGATGTCATACCACAGTTTGTGGAGTCATGGATAGATGTCCTTCCATATATCTTCAACCATATTGAGTCACCACTAGATGTGAGTGTGAAGATAACTACTTTAATCCTTCATGATTCCACTAACAGATGGTGGGATATTACAACTCAAATGGATCTTCATCTGGAAATTTCATGGAGGGTTTTCATATTGGAATATATGATTTCATATATCACGGGACGTTGAGGGCTAGTAGATCCCATGAATTCATTCATTAAGAGTAAGTTGCATTATCGATTATAGATTATTCAGCCCCTTTTAAAGTGCCCATATGCTTCAGACCCATTATAATGGGTGATGAGTTATCTAAATCCATGTGATTCGAATATGGTATTAGGTAAGACATCATATCATAGGTGATTTTATTTCAGATGGATACCATTTTAAGAATAGTGAATCATTTGAGTATCACAGTGCATAAACTAAGAGAGGATTGGGGGACATATGGATCATTATGACTTCTAGATCTGGTGATACATTGTCCAGGTGTATGAATCATTGTTTGGAAATTCCATATGATGACATCAGCATATAGAGAACATGTTCATGCAGCTATTTGAGGTTCCACCATTGTGGTAGACTAGGATAAATGAGACCTAAGTGCATGAGATACTCAACTGAGTGAAAATCATATGCCATTATGGGCCATATATAGTGGTTTTGTAGAAATATTCCTCTAAATGTTGGTAAGAGAGGTTCAACAATGAATCCGCATGTAGTAGTGGGGTTAGTAGATTCTCTTCAGGTATGGAGATGGATTATAGTCAACCAATCTGGCCAAGGCAGTGGTCGTGGTCATGGTAGAAAAACCCCATCTTTACTATGACAAAAAGGTGGATTTTTTCAGTGTAGTGAGGCTATATCATAAGGATAAAAATTCGAAAAAAATATACATAGTTCAACTAACTCCTGAGGGGAATAATCCTGGACCTATAGTAGTAGAGGTTTTAGCATCTTAAATTCAATACATGTTCTTCACAGTGCTTTGTATATGTGGCCATTGAAGAGATCCTTGGTCTCAACATTGATCATATTGATGGAGTTATTAAACATGAAAATCTATTGGGAATAAAAACAAATTATGTACATATGTAATGCGAGTAACCCATTGAGATTTGTGGTGATCACTTCGAATGGGACTTATTTGTCCTTCAGATGAATGTATTTGACATCATACTCATGGTGGATTATTTGGTTCCCTTTAATGATTTATTTTATTTTAATATCCAAATACTGATTGTCACATTATCATATGGGGGAGTTTATATTCTCATGGGTGAAGGTGATTTCCATGCGAGCTGAACTAGACCCAAGCATTGTGGTTTGTGCCAAATGACAAAAAAAATTACATGTTTATATAAGGATAATCATGTACCACATTCAGAATATTTCACTCGAGTGTCTATTCCTTTCAAGGATTTTTTCCCTGATGACTTTTCATGTTTACCTCCTTTGAGAGATGAAGGTTTTTCTATCATGTTAGTTTGAAGAGTTCTATTTTTATCCCTTTCTCCTTACATGGTGGCTACTACTATGATGCTAGATCTCTTAATCCATATAGAGGGTTTAGAGACAAATGGGTTTTACTGAACCATTACATCTCCTTGGGGATCTCCAATCCATTTTCAAAATAGGAGGATAGAAACCTTAAGCTATTTGTTAATTATGGTATATTGAAACAACTAACAGTTAAGAACCTATATCCTCTATTGTGGATATAAAATCACTTCTAAATGCTCTAAGAAGCTAAGGTGTCATTGAAGATTTATTTGAGATTAGGTTGTAACTAATTTTCTGTTAGAGACTTAGACGTACATTATACATAGTTCCATAGAAGTTATGGTCTATATGAGAATTAGGTTGTTCCATTAAGTCATAAATGTTTGCAGGTGGTTATCATGGAACTAATTAACCATGTTATCTATCCTTATCTGGATTTATTTTTATAGAATTCATGGATGATATCTTATTGTATTTTCACACTTGACATGACCATGTCAAACATCATAATATCTTATTAAATAAACTGATATTCCATCTATTAATTTATACTCTCACAATGTTATTCATATAAATGTATCTAACTAACTTCTTGGGTCACATTATCTTTGATATAAGAGATTCAATTTATCTAGAGAATTTGACATTTTTCGTTTCGTGGGAGCATCCCATGATCATTTCTGAGGGACAGAGTCTCTTGGGGCTTCCAGGTAAGTATAAAGACATTATAAAGGGATTTTTAAAATTAAAAAAACTCTAATGTGATTCCCTAAGAAGTGTGTAAAGATTATATAGACATATTCATGTGAGTAATGCTTTTAGAAGACGAAATGGTGATTGACTTCAGCACCAACACAACTATTTCCAAATTTAAGAAGTAGTTACACTATATACTATGATGAATTAGGTATTGGACATGAGATGTTATTTTTTAGGGGACATATTCATGGAATATAGGTCTTAGAAGTTGAGGTATAATCAGAGGAATTATACAACACACAATCGTGAGTTACTTTTTGGATACATTACTTACTTAGAGAGCAGCTTGTGGTCATCACATACCAAAAATGCCTCATGTGAAAATTTACATGGAATGATCTGAATACGAGATTGAGAATGTGGGATGAATAAGTATAGGACTACATCATAGAGCATGACTAAACTCCTATAAATGTAAATTTAGTGGCCAGTGAACTGAGATGGAGGACTCATTTAGAGTAAGTCCAACATGCTAATAGAAATTCACATATTTTAGATTTATTTTGAGTTGAACATGGAGGTTTTAGATTGTTAGGGTAAGAATTTTCTATCATACTTTTTTAGACCATTAAAATTTTGGGTAGTGTGAGGATGATGTATTTTTTATATAATGAGGGCCTAGTCATATGGGAGAGTGTTGAAGTTTAGGACACACCAACTGCTGGGACCATAGTCGAGGATGAAATTATGTGTGTAAATGGTCATCTATGGGTTTCAAAGTCCAATAGTGAGGTGTAATGGCCCGGACCACTCCGGCCCATTTCTTTGTCAAAAATAAGGTCACGAAGTGTTCTGGAGGGTAAAATGGTCTTTTCCCACACTTTTCAAAAAAATTTAAGTAGAGGCCGTGTAGTGTGAGTACACGTTGTGTACCCACCTTCACTGGGTATACCCCGTGTTGAAGGTCATATCCTTGTCTTGTGAAATAAATGGGTATACGTCGTGTACCCAATACTACATTCCATGTAGTCCCTCCCAGCGTATGCATTACCCTGAAACCGTGTGTTGACCGCTCAATGGTCGTGTGCTATGTTGGAGCCGTGTCCTTACCGTGGGAAATAAATTTGTACACACCATGTACCCAATACTACACGCCGTGCAGTCCTTCCCCGCGTACGCGTTTCCCTCAAACAGTGTGTTGACCAGTCAACGGCCATGTGCCAAGTTGGAGTCGTGTCCTTTTCTTGTGAAGTAAATGGGTACACATCATGTACCCAATACTACATGCCATGTAGTCCCTCCCCGCATATGTGTTACCTTCAAACCGTGTATTGAGTAGTCTACGACTGCGTTTTGAGTTGAAGGTCATGTTGGAAACTGTGTGGTGACCATGTAAAATGTCCATGTACACGCTATGTACCATAAATTACACACCGTGTACTTTGGTTTTTCAAGCCTATAAAAGGAGAGGTCCCATCCTCATTTTCAACTCACCGATCTCCTCTCCATTCCTCTGAGCAGAGCTCTCCCAAGAGACTCAAAGGCTCTTTTCTTTCCATAACTTCTTCGCCCGAGCTCCGATTTACAATCCATCAGCGGCCATGGGATCATAACGACGAGACGGAACTTCTGAACTATGACCCTTCGGCCATTCCATCCTAGCTTCCACCCAAGGAGGTTTTCCGGGTTTTTACAGAAGTGACGGACGCCGACGGACGCCTTCTAAAGTTAATTTGAGGGATCGTTGTGATCAAACCTATTGAAGTAGGGGTCATACCTTCATCTCTATTAAATGTTCATCATGCGGGGTGGGTGTCCCCTTTTTTATGTGAAAAACTATTGAACCAGTTTAATAAAGATAATAAATGTCTTATATAACGGTTATGGGAAGTTTGTGGATACTGGTACATTATTTTATATCCTTTGATATTATGTTTTGAATTGAATAGTCTTATTCCTACTGAAAATAATGGTTGTTGGGGGCCTTTGCATGAGAAATTAAATGCATCCCTATCTTTCTAGACCGTTTATGGCTGGAAAATTCATGGAATGTGGAAATTGGTTAATAACGTAAAGTTGGCTGATTAAATGAATGTCTGGAACCCTTTTGTGACCACCCCGGTTGAACTAAACTAAAATAATAAACATTTGAGTCCTGTTGGGGTTAATTTCTGTCAAGGGGTGTTTTTATGGGTTTTAGTGGACCGGGTGAGCAGCGGGGATGCAGTTGGCTTGTTTGTGGGTTTGTGTGAATGCTATGTTTGTGATGGGCAGCGGGGATGCAATGAACCGTATCATGGGATGATGATGTACGATGTGGTTGTGGTTATGGTGGTTGGCAGCGGGGCTGCAGGGTTTTGTTTGAATGTGAAGGAACTATGGGTTGTAAATAGTAAATAAAATTGGGAGAGTTGATGAATGGTGGGGCATGGTAATGGAATGGGAATAATAGTTAATTGGGTTGGTTGGTTAATAATAAGAACTTGGTTATGTTGCTTGTGTTTTCCTAACTTGATTTGTGGATGGGCGGGATATGTTTTACGAATGATCGATGTGGTTGGTTGTGGATAGTTTCCCAGCTTTTAAGGAACTAATAAACTGATTATGTTGAAACATGAAAACCTAAATGGGGATGGGGTAGTTTGTTTTATGAATGAATCATAGTAGCAGTGCTGAGGCACGTGCTTAGTTTTCTATTAGAATACATAGGTTGGGCTGAGTGTTTGGTATATATATACATATCTGTATCTTTTTGTTTTATCACACCCCTGCCATGTTGAGCACATAGTGCCGAACACTCCCATTTCATGGGAGTGGGTGTTTTCCCCTTAGTTACTAGCTCCTTCCTGCTCCTTCTTCCCAAGGCTATGATGGCTTGATGCGACCTAAAACCTAAGACTCTTTGGGCAGGTTTCGATTGTGGTGGTTTATCCCAAGACTCTTCATGCAGGTTTTAATTTTTCCCAAGAACCTGCGGGATGAGGACCAGGTGTGTGCGGGTGGGATACGTGGTTGTGGGGCCCAGGTGTGTGAGGGCGGGATACTTGGTTGTGGAGCCCAGGTGTGTACATGTGGGATACGTGGTTGTGCGGCCCATGTGTGTGGGGGCGGGATACGTGGTTGTGAGGCCCAGGTGTGTGCGGGCGGGATACGTGGTTGTGAGGCCCAGGTGTGTGCAGGCGGGAAGAGTGTGGTAGCATCAGGACGTTCTCTGTTTGGAAGAGCAGCTAGATAGTGGGGGAAAATGGTTTGGGGAACCTAATACTCTTGATCATATATACTACTACTACCTGTTGTTTGTATTTTTTGGTGAGTGTCGATGGTGATGATGGGTGGATAGAATTCCTTGTTATGTTTTGGTTTCTTCTATTGTTCTCACGGGTCTTTAAGATGTCTCCCCACTTGTGCATGAGATCTTTAGGTTTCCCTACGGAGTATACTTGTATGCTCACCTTACGTTTACTTTCAGGTTTCCAGGAGGACTACCAAGGACATCCGTGATGCAACTATTCGAGAAATTTGGAGTTGTTGCAGTTTGATGTACTTGTTTCTTTTGGTATTGTACTTTTTAAGCTTCCTTGTAATTGTACCTTGTTTTAGAACTATTTAAACATTCATGTGGGACTGGTTTGGGTTTATATATATACACTTGTTCTATTTCTTTTTGGTGGTTAAATTGTCCTATTTTCCCGATCTAAAATAATAAAAAGGATAATGGCTCCCATATTTGTGAAAACATATACCCTTGGTGCTAGTCGCCACCTCGGGGCCTACTGGTGGCGGGACTCGGGGCGTCATTATCTCCCTTTCACCATTTCTTGCTCAGGAGGTGAATTTTCGGTGGGAGGGGGTCGTGACAGAATGGTATCAGAGGTGATGGTTGAGAGATAGGATGGAGGCTAGAGTTAGGCACAGTGAGGATTGCATGGGATGGTCAGGCAACAATGTTGTTTGATCTTGGTGCATGACATAGGCCAGGGAAGCCCGGCTAGGACACCAGATTTTAGCCCCCCCCCCCCCGAGATCCGACGCAAGGACACTGAGCCTACCGAAAAACCTTGTGAGACTACATTGATTGTAGGGTAGAGACCCTAGGAAAGGTACATGCATCATCATAATTGTGTTTTACTTGATTTGGGAGTTCTGGGAATGAAATTTAAATAATGTGATAAAATAAAACCTTGAGAAATTTCCATACTACATGGACTTAAGAGATCCTTATATACCGTACAGCTATGGCGCCTGGATGTCGTCCCCGGGTGACCCAGACGGCTGAGGCCCAACAGATTCAGGTGGTCGATCAGTTGATGATCGACCGAGAGGAGGAAGATAGCCAGTGGCAGAAGACTCTCTGTTCTTTCCAGTGGAAAACCCTCATGAAGTATGAGGGTAGTACTTTGGATACATAGACGGAGGGGTGTCTTGAAGAGATAGGGATCGCTTTTACCTTGATCCATGCTCCGAGGGAGTACTGGGTTCTCCTAGCAGTTAGTCATTTGAGAGGTGTGGCGTGACAATGGTGGACGCTCTACCTCGGAGAGGGGATAAAGGCAGAGGTTCTGTGGGCTGACTTTGAGAAAGAATTCTGAGAGGAATACCTTTCTTCCATGATCAAGGCGGAGAAGCGGCATGAGTTACGCTCCCTCCAGTAGGGGATTATGTCAGTACGAGAGTTGGGGATCATGATCAAGGATCTCTTACACTTTGATCCAGATCTTTTTCTAGATGAGGAGTCTCGGGCAAGACACTTGGAGGAGGTGCTTCGTCCTTTGCTCTAGTATGTTGTTACCCCCTTCACCCTTCTGAAGTACTTGGTAGTATTGAAGAAGGAAGAGGTTTTAGAGAGGATGCACTCACAGGGAGGTGCACCATGTGAGGGGTTTCAACTAGGTTCATCGAAGGGGATGGCCGTCAGCAGCAGGTCTCCTGCGACGGGACATTCCAGTTTCATGCCAGTAGGGAGCATGCCCCATCAGTTCCAGTTCAGATCTTTGGGTCTTCTCCCTTTTTCATGGGCCCAACACCAAAGTGTTTATCTAGTGGAGGTTTCAGGCACATTTAGAGTCGGTGCCCGACCCAAGCTCAGTATGGTGGGGGAGGGCAGGTTCAGCACCCACCTCAGCAGCACCAGTTGCCATTAAGGCCCTTCCAGCAGTAGCAGGACCCTGCTCCTCCGAGGGAATACCCTGTAGGAGGAGGCCGACCACAAGGAGTTCCTCAAGGTTCCCAACTAGGACATGGTCAAGGAGGCAGACGTCAATAGAGAGGCAGAGGTGCTGGGAGCAGATAGTTCATGCAGTAGAGGTGACGTCTATAGAAGGACTAGGGATCGATAGAGATGTCTTTGGGTTTTCTTGAATGCTCTCATTTATGTATTATTTAAATTAAGGTGCATCACACTCCTTTGTTTCACCGAGTCTATCCCATGCTTTGTGTCTATACGTATAGAGACATTCCATACCACTGGTGCTGAGTACACCAGTTGGAGGACAGACCAGTGTATCTTATTTTTTCCTTGTTCTTCTGAGCATTGTTTTTATGTTGTACTTTTTACCACTGATATGTGGAATTCTTGGCTTGTCGGTTATGATAACTTTTTGTTTCCTTGTTCTCTAGAAGCATGTAGCATGTCTGGATGTGTTGTAAAAAGAAAAAAACCTGACCCTTAATCGAGACACATTGATGCGGATGCGATTGAACTAGTGTGGACAAGTCAGTGCCGCCTTAAGCAGATAATTTCTTGACATAGGAGAAGGAATTTTCCCAAACCACATGTTCGGGAAGTGTATTGGTTGTGTGGTGTTGGGGGTAGTGCAAGTTGTTAAATCCTAATGTATGGAAGTGGGAAGACCCAATTCTTAGTCGAGACTCATTAATGAGGATGCTATTAAACTCGTGTAGGAAAGTCAGTGACGCCTAAAGCAGATAATATCTCGACATAGGCAAAGGAATTCCTGACACATCTAATTAGGGTTGAAGGTTAGGTTCCTATTATAACAAGGTCCCTAATAGGTATCTTGTTGGGTTCCTCTGGGTTGTATTTTGAATTATAGGGGACGATAATGTTTTAAGAGGTATCTGATGTAATGGCCCGGACCTATTCGGCCTATTCCATTATCAGAAAAAAGGTCACAAAGTGTTTTAGAGTGTAAAATAGACTTTTCCCACAGTTTTCAGAATTTTTTATGTACACGCCATGTAGAGTGAGTACACGTTGTGTACCCCCCCCCCCACTCGCTGGGTATACCCCGTGTTAAAGGTCGTGTCCTTACCATGTGAAATAAATGGGTACATGTCGTGTACCCAATAATACATGCCGTGAAATCCCTCCCCGCGTACGCGTTACCCTCAAACAGTGTGTTGACCAGTCAATGGATATGTGCCGTGTTGGAGCCATGTCCTTTCCATGTGAAATAAATGGGTACATGTCATGTACCCAATACTGCACACAATGTAGTCCCTCCCCGCGTACCTGTTACCCTCAAAACTTGTGTTGACCAGTCAATGGCTATGTTACGTGTTGGAGTCGTGTCCTTACCATGTGAAATAAATGCGTACATGACGTGTACCCAATACTACACGTCGTGCAGTCCCTCCCCAAGTATGTGTTACCTTCAAACCATGTGTTGACCAGTCAACGGTCGCGTTCTGTGTTGAAGGCCATTTTGGAAGCCGTGTGGTGACCATGTGAAATGGCCAAATACACGCCATGTACCATAAAGTACACCCCGTGTACGTTTGTTTTTCATGACTATAAAAAGAGGGGTCCCCACCTACTTTTCAACTCACCCCTCTCCACCCAATTCCTCTGAGCAAAGCTCTCCCAAGAGACTCAGAGGCTCATTTTCTTCCATAACTTCTTCGTCCAAACTTCTATTTACGACCCTTCAGTGGCCACAGGATAATAATGACGAGATGGAACTTTTGTGCTTGGATCCATCGACCTTTCCTTCCCAGCATCCAAACAAGGAGGTTTTTCCGGGTTTTTACAGAAGTGATGGATGCCGACGGACATCTTCTAATGTTGATCCGAGGGAGTGTTTTGATCAGAACCTGTTGAGGTTGGGGACTTACCTTCATCTCTCTAAATTATTCATCATGCGGGGTGAGTGTAGTCTTGTTTTCATGAAACTCTTTTGAACCAATTTAATAAAGATAATAAATGGATTATATAATGGGGATGGGAAGTTTGTGGATTCTTTTACATTATTTTATATCCTGTGATATTATGTTGTGAATTGATTAGGCTGGTGCCTACTGAATATCACGATCGTTGGGGGCATTTTCTTGCGCAATTAAATGCTTCCCTATATTTCTAGACCGTTTATGGATTGAAACATCATGGAATGTGGAAATTGGTTAATCACGTAAAGTTGGCTGATTAAATGAAAATCAGGAACCCTTGTGTGATCACCCCAGTTGAACTAAACTAAAATAATAATAATGTGGGTGTTGTTGGGGTTAATTTATGTGAATGGGGTGTTTTTATGGGTTGTTGTGGACCGGGTGAGCAGCGGGGCTGCGGTTGTCTTTTTTGTGGATTTGTGTGAATGATATGTTGGTGATGGGTAGCAGGGCTACGATGAATGGTATCAAGGAATGGTGATGTATGGTGTGGTTGTGGTTATGGTCATTGGCAGCGGGGCTTCAGGGTTGGGTTTGAATTTGAATGAACTATGGGATGTAAATAATAAATAAATGTGGAAGAGTTAATGAATTGTTGGGCATGGTAATGGAATGGGAATAATAGTTAATGGGGTTAGTTGGTTAATAAGAAGGACTTGGTTGGGTTGCTTGTGTTTTCCTAACTTGATTTGTGGATGGCAGGGATATGTTTTACGAATGATCGATGTGGTTGGTTGTAGATAGTTTCCCAGTAGTGAAGGAACTCATAAATTGATTCTGTTGAAACATGAAAACCTAAATGGGGTTGGGGTTGTTTGTTGTATATATGATTCATAGTAGTAGTGCCGAGGAACGTGCTCAGTTTTCTATTAGAAGCCCTAGGTTGGGCATAGTGTCTGGTATATATATACATATCTGTTTCTTTGTGTTTTATCTCGCCCCACCCATGTTGTGCACTTAGTGCCGAACACTCCCATTTCATGGGAGAGGGTGTTTTCACCTTAGTTACTAGCATCTTCCTGATCCGTCATCCCTAGGCTGTGATGGATTGAGGAAACCTTACACCCAAGACTCTTCGAGTAGGTTTCGATTGGGTTGGTTTAACCCAAGACTCTTTGGGCAGGTTTTACATTTTCTCAAGAACCTTCTGGATGAGGCCCAGGTGTGTGCGGGCGGGATACGTGGTTGTGAGGCCCAGGTGTGTGCGGGCGGGATACGTGGTTGTGAGGAACAGGTGTGTGCGGGGGGGATACATGGTTGTGAGGCCCAGCTGTGTACGATTGGAGGGGGATACGTGGTTGTGGGGCCCAGGTGTGTGCGGGCGGGATAAGTGGTTGTGAGGCCCAGGTGTGTGCGGGCGGGATACGTGGTTGTGAGGCCCAGGTGTGTGTGGGTGGGAATAATGTGGTAGCGTCAGGATGTTCGCTGTTAGGAAGAGCAGCAAGCTAGTTGGGGAAAATGGTGGGTGGTACTCAATACTCTTGATCTTATATACTAATACTACCTGTTGTTTGTATTTTTCTTGAGCGTGGCTGATGAGGATGTGTGGATATAATTCCTTGTTAGGATTTGGTTTCTTCTGTTGTTCTCCCGGGATATTAGGATGTCTCCCCACTAGTGCACAAGAGATTTTGGTTTCCCTTCTCTGTATACTTGTATTCTCATCCTACGTTTACTTTCAGGTTTCCAGGAGGACTACAAGGGTCGTGCGTGACCCTACTAGTCGGGACAGTTGGCGTTTCTGCAGTTTGTTGTACTTGTTTGTTTTGGTATTGTACTTTTTTAGAATCCTTGTACTTGTACATTGTTTCAGGACTATTTAAACATGAATGTGGGATTGGTTTGGGTTTATTTTATACACTTGTTCTTTTTCTTTTTGGTGGTTGACTTGTCCTATTTTACCTATCTTAAATAATAATATGGGTAATGCCTTCCATATCTGTGAAAACTCATACCCTTGGTGCTAGTTGCCACCCCGGGGCCTACTGGAGGCGGGACTCAGGGGTCATTTTCTCCCTTTCACTATTTCAAGCTCCGAAGGGGCATCTTTGGTTGGAAGGGGTCGTGACATGAGGAAATGAACCAAGAAATTCATTATTAATCGTATGTAGTGAACCCTTATTCCAAAAATATGTTTTATGATTTACAAAACCAATAGTAGTTTATGAATATGAAAACAAATTAAGCTAGTTTTGACATGTGATATTCTAAATATTAGTAGAGGAAGGTTAAATAAAAATGACAACATAGATATTTATAGTATCTACTCATTTATGAGTAAAGGTTGTATAAAATTGTGAGGGATTTTGTGATTTGGAAAACAAGGTAACCCTCATGAAAATATACCATTTGGGTTTTTGTTGACTAGGTCAAAAAGGATGGACATTTATTTTCTATCAAGGATAACATTTTAGTGGATAGACCAATGAGGTTGTATATCTGTAGGATAGTTTGGTTTCATGGTCTCCCTAATAATATAATTTTAGATATTGGTTCCTAGTTTTCATCATAGTTTTGGAATGGTTTGTAGATAAAAATGGGTATTCAGGTGATTTTGAGAAAAACATACCAACCACAGACCAATGTACCGTCCAAAAACATGACTCAGGTGCTTGAGTACATTCAATGGGCATGTACATAGATTTTCAGGGCTCTTGGGGGAGGCCCATTCTCCTAGTGGAATTAGAATCAAAAAATAAAATTCATTTTAATGTTCAAGTTGTTCGTTATGAGGATTTAAATGGTATTCTATGTTGATCACCCCAATTCTACAAATATGCAGGAGAGGAATCCATGCATGGACCTCATATTCAATTGGATACTATGAAGTAGTGTTCAGTTGATTTAGAACAAGATGTATTTTGTACAGTCTCGACAGGAATCTAATAATAATCACCGTAGTTGACCAATATATTTCTGGGACAGTGATCATGACTTATTATTTGTCTCCCTGAGGATGGGACATAGATGGATCCTGAGACATTATAAACTTTCCATTTTATATTTTGGGATGTTCAAAATTCTTGAGCATGTTAGGCTCGTACACTATCTCATTCAGTTACATAAGAGATACGAGGACATACAAGATTTCATCGATGTATCTCAAATGAGTTTTTATCATTCAGAACAATATCATGCATTTGAAAAAAATTCGGTTTTGTTATAACTTGAAGAATCCTTTTAGGATCATCCAATTTACAATGTTGATCAAAGCAGGATGGTTCTCTGAGGATGTCATGTTCCTCTAATATGGGTGTAATAGTTTCACAATAGTGTACAAAATGAGAAATTTGGGGGAGAGGCCTATATAAAAGAATAGTGATTGGATTTTTTCACATATTACGTTTCCCCATCATTGTATGTGAAATTTGAGGATGAATTGATTATATTGGGTTTTTTGTAAGAACATGGTTCTTTCATGAGGTACAAAATCATTTTCCTTCCATAATTTTTTGTTTTAAATTCTAATTAATTTTATAGTTTGATTAATCCTTGGGGTCATGTAGGTATCAGGTGTGTCATGGTATTTTTTTTAATCTTAATAATCTGACTTTAGTTGAGAAACATGCATATCTCACGATTTATTGAAACTGTACGGGGAAGGCTAAAAGGTTTCTATTAATAAAGAAAGGATAGATTAGGAGTAGGGGGATCCTGCATGGTCTAAAATACCATGTGATTTGATTTGAAAACATGGGTGGTTCCCTCTATATTATTTTAGAGTGTAATGTGACAAAACTTTCCCAAGGTAAGGAAAATAGTGTGTACAAACCGAGTGAGGTTCACATTAATACAGTTGTGGGAACACAGTTGGCACACAGATTGGCCAAACATGTAGAAAAACCATTTCACCCATTATTTTTTTGATAATTTAACAAATTTCCCTTAAAAAGTTATTATAACATTAAACCTAATTCCACTTTTCATACAATGGAATGTCGGGGTAATTTGAGATCTTTCCATGATGCCTAAAATATGAATTGATATATCTCCTTCATGAAAGCGTGGAATCAATGTATTTTAGAAGAATGAGATACATATCTGTAAAAAAATCCATTACTTTTATTCCATTATTCATGTCGTTTGTTTTGGTATGTACTATTTACGTGCAATATAATATACTGTATTTTTATGTTCTTCTTCTAAACCTCATTTTTCTCCCAATCATAATATAATGAGGAGTTGTTTCTGGATTATCACTCTACTATGGACCTATGGTAGTGTGTAAGAAGATTTTACCTCAATGTTTAGTTATATATATATATTATGGTATGATGCATTCCCAATTATTGGGGAGACACCTTTGAAATGGAATTAAATCCTTGTTTTAAATGAATAGGAACGACATATGCAATTAATGAGACCCATTGATATTAATTAATGGTTATTAACAATGAATTGGAACCACCAATATGGTGTGTTATTCAAAACATTAGACCACCATGGGTGGCATATGAACTTTGTTACAATTTATGTGTTTTTTATGCCTTTCAGTGGGATTTCAATTGATTAATATTGAATTGTTTTCGAATTTGATAAATTAATGAGAATGGAATGACCATGAGACTAGGATATTTACATGAAATATCTTCCATTTTCATGAGTTTCTTTGATAATGAAAGTATAATCCGATATAAATAAGAAACTAAACCTTTATATCATAGCCTATTCCTTGAGATAGATTTTGATGTGTGGTTTAAATGAAATCATCATGGCCATAGAATATGGATTGTAAATTTATTTTTATGTAATGATTTATATATTTCTTGAGTGAATCGTGGGTTATTATATGGAGTACATGGATGGACACATTTTTCTACTTCCTTTCATATTGCTGAGAGATACATGGAACCCATTGTGGACTACACTGTATATACTATGGGGCATCACTTTTATACACATGAGTAATAATTAGACTCCTTATATAGACTTCAAGGGATATTGTCAGTGGTCTGTTTGTATAAAATGCATGAGTGACACAAGGGTGATGGGAGACTTATTCTATATTGATGGAATTGTGAGGCTTCTCTTGATGAAATCCTAATGGGGGACACTGGTCTATGCAGCAGGTCCCATGAATTATCAATTAAATGAACTCAATTATGAATTGCTATATGACCGGCAGTTTATTTAGAGAATATATATCAAGGTCCAATGTATTTAGTAAAGAACATGTGTCCATGAAAACCTAGACCTTTATGGGTTGTTTACTTTCGGCACTACCTTCACATATTCTATAACTTCATGTATATGAATTTAATTATATATTCCCTATATGGATAGAATTATTACAATGGCTGGTTTCCTATAGGGATTTTATATCACACACTATTCGGGCTACCGTTAGGTAATCGAGAAGATTATAAAATTGTAGTTATGGACATGGAATAGATCCAAAAAATAGGGGTTTAATTGATATTTAATAGTATGGGAGCACATGACTGAGCTAAGGTTAATGATTCTAGGTATTATAAATTTTGTTATTTTTGTAGTTGATACATGTATTGTTCTATTATCTGTACACATGTTTTAGATTCACTATTTCCATTAAATGTGTGAAACGTAATGTTGTGTATGAGATTCCTTCATATTTGTGTTAATTTATATAATTATTGTATTTAATATATTGTCAGTTTGATTTAATTGTTACACTAAATTTATGTTATTGTGTATCTGTAGAGGTATACTATAGTGATGTGGTCATACTCCCCACATAGACACAATTTAGTATCTCACTACTAGTCAGAAACCTATAACATTTTGGGTGATGTGCATAAGGCCATATGGAACATTGATCTTTGGCTACCTTTTAGTATCATCGATGCCCAGAATGTTGTATTTCACGAATTGGGGTAGGGCATATATTACCATTAGTGTACAAAGTTGACTCATGGTTTTGTTTTTTAATCTTGTGATTTTTTTTAATTCTGATGATTATTTTTATTTGAAATTACTATTAGTATTCTAATAGTTATTAATGTTTTATTTATATTATTATTTGTATATATTCATTTCATGGTTTATAAATTTTTTTTAGTATTTTAAAGTACTTATGTATATATATATTATTAAAATATTTTCTTCTCAAAAAAACTATTTCATTATAAATGGACAAGTTATCTTTATATTTTAATACAGTTTTGTCTGAAATAATTGGTTCAATTTTTCTAATACATTATTTTCAACTAATATTTTCATGTATTTTTTGAGAAAGGAATATATTTTTTTAATCCCATTACTATTAACATTTCCAACAACATGTTTTTAAATGAGTTTCATGTGATAATTGACGATTTGATGTTATTTTTTTGGATAAGGTTTTATTTGTCTTGTAAAGAGTTGAGTAAAAAATTCATATAGTCATATTTTTATTAAATTACAACAATTTCATTTTCAGAATGTCTGTTTTCATTTATATATTCATATATCTTAAATAAAATAGAAATAAATCATTTATAAAAATATAAATAATTTATAAGTGTTGTTAAATTATATACAAATAAATAATATACATGATGGTTTCAGAGCCAGTCTAGGGAGAAAGAGTAAGGGTTGCCTTATTGTATCTAATAACTATATGTATGAGTTGGTGTAATTGAAATAAAAAACATTCTAATGTGAGGAAAATAAATTTTTATCCTTGAGAATATTTTTCAATCCAAAAAAATAATATTTAATTTTATAATAGGCCATACCTATTAGTGATATCAAAATAATTAATGTGTAGTATTCCATTATGTAAAATAGGGACATATATTTGAATGGCTATCATGTGAAAAATCTTATCACTGAAAAAACTATGTGAATTTTATCCAAATAATTAATACCCCATACACTATATCGGATGGTGATACAAGATCTATATTTAGTTAAGGACTGAGTGTAAAATTCATCTCACAAATTATTATTTTTGGTAGGAAATTATCTAAATAAAAAAAAAATTAATCTTGGATAGTTGAGTGGGTAAAAAATTATTAAAATAAATCATATAGATTTAGTAAAATAACTTCAGATAATATCCTAATAGTTAGGGATCCCCAGCTTGGTGTCACTCAAAGAAACATGAAGAACATGTTATCATCAAAAAATACAGGGGTACCTAACTACGACACAAAACATGAGAGCAAGACAAGACAATGTTTTATATAACATGCTTTTATTACATAAAAACCCAATGGAAATACAACAATGGAATAGAAAAAACAAATTGGATAATCTGAATCTAGATTAATGTTATATTAGATTTAATCTCACCCTTATTATTTTTTCAGTTTTCATTATTTTATGATATCACCTATTTAATATACATCATACACATATTAAGTTCATAAATACTACAAAATAAGTAAATTTACCAACAAATATTTTTTTCCTTTTCTTAATGAATTATTTTTATATAATAGTTTTGGAATCACTC
Source organism: Viscum album (assembly GCA_963277665.1). NCBI lineage: Eukaryota > Viridiplantae > Streptophyta > Magnoliopsida > Santalales > Viscaceae > Viscum > Viscum album. The sequence continues at coordinate 2,010,658,782 of OY728145.1, read as the reverse complement.
TTCAAACCATCAAATTATTTTTTTCACCCCAACATTAATGTGTCATACATTAGACAAACCACAAGACTATGTTACTCACCCAAAATTAGAATTCAAGTGAATTTATAAAAATAAAAATCCATCGTATAAATAAGTTTAATGAAATCATCATGTAAAGAAGTAAAGTTATATGTAATTGAAAAACAGGATATGACGAAGCCTGTTGTGACAATGTTGAAAACCCATTCACATTTTTTAAAATTTAAAAATCATTAGGACAATAGGTGACACAAAACCTAGATCATATACCTAGGAAACATTAATCAATATGGAATTAAATTCATGATACCTATGACACATATTATTCACAAATTAAATTCAATATATACATTCCAACTAAAATCAATAATTCAAAAATTTGAATTCATGGTACATAAAAACTAAATTTTATGTTATCTAACAACGAATGACAAGCATGGATATATCATAAAAAAAGTTTAGCATATAAACTAACATATAGAAAATATTTAAATTACATTTTTTTAACAATTTTTAAGAAAAATGGAATTTAAAATTAAATTATTATTTTAATATTTTTCAAATAAAAGTTACATTTTATAATTATTTATAATTATAATTTAACTATTATTATATATAAAATTATATTACGTTTGAATATAAACAGTATAAACTATTATTAATTATGAACACATTCATATATTCATTAAATGAATTTGAAATATTTTTTAATGATCTAATAATATTTATCATCAAACCTTTTTTAATCGATAAAAAAATTCAAAATAGAGAGATTAGTTAAAAAAGATACATTATTTTTATACCATATTATATTCTATATAATTTTAGAAATCTATTTTTCAATATTAAATTGAATATTTAATAATATATAAGATATTTTAAGAAGACATTGAATTTATTATATATTACATATAATTTATAAGTTTATATACTTTTATAAATTAAAATATCCAAATATACATTAAGTAATTATTTGTAATCATTTTATGAATAAATGATTAACAGTTTTAGTGAATTAATTTTTAATCATTTTAGTGATTCCACACGACATGTAAAATGCCATGGGGCCTAATATGTGACTATTTTGGAAGAACTATAATGAGATTAAAAACATAGAACAACATATGGAACAATTATACATGGATTAGACGATAATTCTAGGATAATATAAGACAGGGAACACCATATGGATCACTACCCCATGGTGATTGTAATCATGGTGTTTTAAAGCCCCCTGACTACACCATATGAACTCAAAAATCATGGTGGTGTTGATGATATTCAAAAATAAGAATCACTCTATTTGAGTCATTGATAAAAAAATTTCTTGACCAAATTGATCAGTTTTATTGGATTATATTATGACCCTTGGAAATTAATGTGAAACTAAACAGAGAATACTCTATCTTTAAGGAATAAAATATTCAAATGTATCTAAATAAATGATCATATAAAATTTATACCTAAAATTATTGAGCATTAGTAGATTCAATCCCTTTGGTTCATTGAAGATATATTGATGATTACCATGATGACATGTTGATGAATTAATTATTCCTACTATAGGAATACACCAAAAAATATAACCTTATACACTTCATGAGGAAACCCGAACATTCATAGGGGTTTAATCACATTCCGAAAGGGATAATCATACATTGGGATATAGGAAGTATTTAGATTTGGATTTGTAATGTAAAAATTACATTCATTTCCAATTTCTCCAAAAGTATATGATCTAATACTCATATAAAATCCTCTATGGTATATATTAATAGAAGAACATCAACCAAATTAAATTTCTGATGAGTCATCTAATGTGTAATAGCCTCAAACTCGCACATTGAGATTCAAATGTAAAAACATAATATTTACATGTTTTTATTTTATAATGATAAATATAACCCAATTTCAAAAATCCATCATATACACCATCAAACTAAAATATTGAATTACTCACATACCAAGTGATATATTAGGATTATATTTTATATAATTATGAAAAACTCTTGATATACAATACCTATTACTCTAAGTGAGTATTTTTACACTATAAAAAACTCTTATATTCCATAATATGTTTTCAACATATCCTGCAATGTTATTCCCACATGAATGTTTTAGTAAATAAATAATTTGATTTCATTATTTATTATTTTTGATGATATAAATATAATAAGGGCGACAGAAAATGATAGATAAGGGTAAAATAAATTTTTATCATTTGAATGTCATCAAAAATCATAACATGATTAAAAGGGTGTTACGATATGAAAAACTTGTATGAGTATTACATTGGATAATTATTGACAATAAAAACATTAATCATTAATCTTGTGATAAGGCATAATGATTTAAAAATTTTAAAAGCCATGATATTCAATAATAATCTTCAAAGAAATATCAATCATGATCAATAAAAACAAGAAAATCCCAAATAATTATTAAATAAAACATATTGGTATCTTGGAAAACTATCTTAATTGAACATTTACATGAACCCTTACAAATGAGATAACCTAAAATGGTTAAAACCCCTAATATCATAAGAGTAACTACTTAACAAGTTAACATTTTCATGTCGTAGGGTTTAGTTACATTCAGTTAACTCCATATCCATTACACAATGAATTTTAGGGCTATTTCGGGCTTATCCATTTGAATAAGTTGTATCAGGATCAGTTTTTCATATAATCCATATAAGGAACACACGCTCGTATAAGTTGTATCGGGGTATCCCATTCATTACATATAATGTTAAATTACAAATCATGAATAAATAATTTAAAAATATATATTATGAACAAAACACCTTTTAAAATCACCAACATTATTTTATTGGATTGTTATCCATTTGAAAATAAACATGTTTAATGAAAATGTATTCAAAACGGTCATCAAAATCCCTCTAGAAAAATGATATAGATGGTATAAAATGATCATAGTCCCAATGAAGAAGATGAATCATTCATGTATGATTATTTATATGAATATAACATTAAAAATTTATCATTTTATTAGAATTAATTAAAAAATTTAATTTTCAGTCAGAATATTTTATGAAAATTTTATATTATTTGGAAAAATATTATACATGAAAATAAACATGGAGAGGGGAGGCCATTTATAAATAATGAGAGGGGTACATTTGGAAACATTTAATGAATGAGGAGAAGAAATATCTACAGGAGAAGAAAACTAAAATGATCATATAAAATGAGGATTATATAGTTTCATTAAATGAAATTCTATAATAAATAATACAAATTATAAATATTGATTGAAACGTAAAATCCTTAAAATAATGTTAACTTTTAAATCATATTCCACATGAACGAATAATATCATCTGAATATTAAAAAAAAATAGTAAAATAAAACTTATAAAATTTAAAATCTTCATTATGTACACCTTATAATAGAATATTGTTCTATATAATAATGTTTTATCCCAATAAAATTTAATTTGAGAGGAATAAATATAAAACATATTCAATCAATGAATTGAGAATTATCCAATGTAGTGATAATGTGGAAAAGGTTTTAAAATAAAATCAACAAGTAGAAGTAAAACATAAATAGAATACTAGTAATTATATAAATATTATTTTAATAATATAATTAATGAAAATTATATATAATCAAATGAAATAAAATTGAGTTATGAAACCTATTATCTCCTTCATAACATCCCAATCATATCCCAATGGATAAAATAATTTGAATTGTAGCATAAAATATAATTAATAATGAATGATAAATAATATAACATGTAAAATGAGTAACAAATATTCCATATAATATGATCTAGGTTTATAAAATTTAAAATATTCATCAATGACTAAAAATTGAAATGAAATCTGTTACATTGATCCTCAACTAGCCATGTTTGGACATTAACTCTTCTTCATTTGGAAATATCCTTTTCATTGAATCTTATTATATCTGATGTTGGTATTATGCCTAAACAAATTAAAATATAATATTTTAATGGATGTTATAAATTGATTTGGGTAGGACATTGATGAATAAAATAGATACTAAATTATCCGGAGGCATAGAGAGGGGAGGCCATTTATAAATAATGAGAGGGGTACATTTGGAAACATTTAATGAAGTAAATTTACATAAATTTATTTTAATGATGATATTTCTCTATATTCTTGAAATTATAAGATTATATTATAATGAGTCTATTTACCATTATCTAATAATATTTTCACAAGGCTATGAGTTGTTTTAACCCTTATCTCTTGGTTTTAACCCACCATTATCCATTTTGACAGTTACTATGATACTAGTATTCATTACTCTTTAGGGGTCAATAATATTAAAATAAGAGTACACAATACCAATAAATTTAATATGGTTAGTATTATAAATAAAAACCTCTTACATGGGTCAAATATGTTAATTTTATTAATTTTAAATTAATTCTTGAAATATTGTTCATTGATAAATTTCATTAATATCATTTTTATAAATACATGAAATATTATAATGTGATATTATTTTAAATAACATAAAATAGTTTTAAAATGAATTTAATTAAGAGATGAGTATTTTAACATAATATAAACTTCCAATAAAATGTGTGCTTGTTTGGATATAATATTAAAAATTATCATTAGTTTTAACTCCATAGTTTGTCATTTGTAACCTTATTCATTGTAACTGATTTTTAAATATAAAAGGGTTATAATTTTACTTATAATTTAAAATTTGAGTCATAAACTATTAATGGATGAAATTTTAGGAAAAATATTAATCTAATATTCCTCATTTAAAATTATTATGCTTTTAAATAAATTAATAAAATTTTATTTAATATAAAATATTATTATCATCATTGTTGACATTATTCATTTAGTTTGATATGAATGTTATCAATATAACATAATCAATTATAATATATAAATTTAGACAAATATATAATATGTAATATTTTTATACAACAATCATGGGACACTTTGACATAGTGCATAAATATTTCTTTTATAGTTATCAAAATCATAAACATGATTTTTCAACTACTCACAATAGAACTATTCTGGTGGCATGTACGAATTTAATGTAACTGTTTCATAAATGAAGATTTAAAATAAAATAACATCCAAAAATATATTAAATTTTAAAATAATTAATTACTTCAAAATTATCATTTTTATGCTAACACAATCATTTTGATGTTATTTATGTCAATAGAGAGACGTTTTATAATTTTCAATAATTTCAAATAATATAAATGTCATTATCTTGGTGAAATAAATCCAAAATACAATATATTATAAATTTATATTTCCATGTTCTATTATATCGCATTATATTAAATAATAAAATGTTTTTGTTTGATTTTTAGACCTTATTTCATCATTGTGGAAATGTTTTGCCTATTTTACCCAAATTGAGGTGACAAATAGTTACCTTGGTTACTATTCATAATGAAAAATGAAAAGAGTAATATTTTTCATATTTTCAACAAAAGACTTAATATATGGTTTTGATTCTATGGGATAGAATTTCTATATGTGGTAGAAATTAATTTCAAATTAATCTCAAAAAATGTGATGGAAAACATTTTTGTTAAATTATTCCCTTTAAAGTTGAAAACTGACATTATACCATATTATATTATAATTTTGATGGAAATAAAATTTATTGTTTTATATTTCATGAAATTAAATATATTTTACTTTATATCTAATCAAAATTATATCTTGGATTTGTAAATACATGAATATTAATGTTATTTATCAAAAATTTATATGAATTTTTCACTTATCACAGAAATTTTTTTGAATTTTTATAAAACTATCAATAATCCATCCTATGGTTATTTTGAAATTATTAACTAAAATAGTGATATAATTTTATAATATATAGTTTCACCAATTTTGAGATACTAATAATAAATTTCTCTCAGAAAATTCAATTAAACCCATTTATGATGAAATCATATTTTTGAATCATAATATGATGTTACTAAAAAATTCAGTGATAATTTCATAACAATTAATCAATATATTTCTATTGAGTAGAACCATTAAATATATTTCAAATAAATTTTAATCTAATTAAAATATGTTAATTTCATAGCTATGATATAACCATAATATATTCTATAATAACATTTCATAGTTTATCAATGTTTGATGTTTTGTGTCATATACACTGTAGAAAATAGTGTTCTTTGAAAAAATATAGGATATTAAATTCTTACCCAATTAATAAATTACTTCCTATAAATTTTTACATGAGTACATTAATCATGGATTTTACATTAGAATATAATTTTTTAAAAACTGACATCACAATAATGGTTAATACAACATCCTCTTTAAAACAAATATATTTAAATATAGGGGTATTTAGAATAAAAATAGATATATTTTAAAATCAGAGAACATTTATGGGAAACGAAAATATAGATATGTATGTAAAATTAATGTCCATTAATGATGGATTCAGATAGTGAGAATTTATCACCAGAATAAAATGATCCTAAAAATTTTAGTGACCTCAAAAGCATAAAATAATGGGTTTGGAAATGAAACATTGATTCCTTAGAAATGATGGTAATAGTATAAAATTTATGTGTCAAGATACTTTTCCATGAGTTAAATAATTACCTTAACATATATACATAAACAAATATAATTGCTTGAAAAATATATTTTCAAACATTAATCAATCACCACCATAATCAAATCTTATTCTCTAGTCGATGAGTATTCAAGATGAATTTTTCATGCGTGTTCTAATTAAATTAACTTCAATTTGGTCAAATAAACCATTAAAGAATTTCATGTTATTCCTCCTTTATTTAAATATAAACTAGAATGAAAATGGGTAGAATAATTTATGATAATATAATAATTTTATAAAACATCACAGGATGAAATAATACATTTTACACCAAAATATAATAATAAAACCAATGGTTCAACATATATAATTCAAAAAATAAATAAACATATATCAGTATTAACATTAATAGCCTCACTAATAAATAATTTTTTATCATAACATTTTATAGAATACATTCCACCATAAATCCAAAAAATTTAATGAAAATCATTTGAAATAATCTATCATGATAAACCTAAGAGTTCTATATATATAAACCTAATTAATGGTGTCCTAGTATAACAGTAGTATCTTCAAATCATGTTAATTAAAACCAAAAAAGGTTGTGTATGTATCGTTCTATATATGAAAACTATAATCCATGATTATATTCGTCAGTTAGACTAATATAAAATCATCATAATCAATAAAGTTATCAAAACAATCAAATGATACAAATTGTAATTACATTGAACCCAGACATCTGGTTCTAGAGTTAAAAACCCAGTCTCAAAATTTTTGGGTATTATACTGATATATGTGATCCAATTTAAACCATATAAAACATACACAACAAATAGAAATATTAGAAAACTTATAAACCAATGTCCTTTTTTTAGGTTTTGGGTTTTGGGGTAATTTATAAAAAATGTGATATATACAATAACCATTATGTCAAGGCAGTATTTTTACACTATAACAATATTTTCATTTTCAATATTCTGTTTTTAACATCTCCTATAAAATAACTTAAACCTGAAACCTTTCTAGAAAAAAATCACAGAACATTATTCTTCATAATCTAGGGGGAAAGTAACTATAGAATATAGATATAAAATACTCACTATGGGTAAACATAAACATTAAAAGTTGAATTTCATTAGTGATAATTAGGTGAGGATAAGTGAATTATGAATTAAAATGTTTCTATTAGAATGGAATAATAGTACTATTACCTATCAAATCTCGTATCATAAATAATAACACATAAAATGAATCATTGAATATATTGAACATATCGATACTCAAGATATAACATTTTGTAGGTTATGTATATATATATGATAAAATAATATTGGTGCATAACATCAATTCAAGCCCAATGAAAAAGAATGTGAGATGAATAACACTTAAATATATCATATAATTGAATTGGGAATTAATCAATTGAGTTATTATTTTTTTTAAAAGGTAATCCCCACAAAATATGTAGAATAAAAAAATAATCCATTCACTTATAATTTCATAAATTATTTTGTCATTATATAAATAATGACAAATTGATATATCCCAATGAATGAAAATTGAGTTAAACACCTCTTACCGAACTGATTAAGTTCCCAATCAAAACTCCTTGGAAAAAATAATTGAAATTATGGCATAAAGTACCATGAATTATGAAGGAATCAATAAATATACATTAAAAGTAGTACCATGTATACAATTTAAAACATATCATTTGTGTAAAATTTTAAAATCACCTCATTGAATGGAAAAATGGGATGAATTTCCTTACCATGTGTATGGATATATCATTTGTTTCCATTAAATACTCTTGTTCATAGAACCTCATTTTATTTACATTTCAAGCCTTATAAGCTTTATATTCATCCAAAATAATTTCTATAAAACATGTGTCTAGATATTATGATGCTATTTTTGTGGGGAATGGAAAAATCAAACGGTTATTGATGTTTGGAGTAAATATGTGATTGGGATACCATTTATATATGAGGGAGGGACATGATTGAAATACTTAATAAATTAAATTATTATAAATTAATTTACATATCTTTTTGTAATAAAATTATATTTTACACATGTATAATTATGGTTATTCAAATTCCTTTATTAGATTTAATGATGGATGAGTTTAGGTGTTGGTTTTCACATTATCTATATTTTTTAACCCCTATTATTCTCATTGACAACAACTCTAATATCAATTTATATTACTTTTTCAGGGTCAATAATTTTACTATTAATCGAAAAGTGACCATTATAATTTCCATGTATTAAATTTTAAACCATATCCAAAAAAGTTGGAAAAATGTAGCATTTTCTGAATTCTAAATTAATGATAATTATTTATTATAAATTTTCAAAAATACCATTTTTGTGAAGAGTTGAAATATGATAATTCAATATGTTCCTACATAGGTCAAATGGTCCATAAAATAAATGAATTCGAATATATTGAGTAGACAGTCGTAATATACTAATATAATGAAATTTTTGTTGGTGTATATATCATTTTAAACACTATCTCAATGGTGAAACCCCTTCAAAAAGATAATCATTAATCATTGAAATGAATTTTTCAATATTAAGGGGTCATAATTTCACTAATAAATTTAATATTTGTGCATAAATGTCCAATGATGTAAATTTTAGTTCCTTTTTCAATATAATTGTCCACATTAATATTTTTCTATTTTTAAATAAATTAATTAATTAATATTTAATCAAATATATTATTAATGTTATTTTTTATATAATTAAATTATTTTTAATTTTATGCCATATTGATAACAATTGAATTTTAATATGAATTCTTAAAACATCTCTAATATATTAAATTTCCTTATAAAATTAAGGTGACACTTTAGATGAATCAAAAAATATTAATTTTTCAGTTTAAAAAATAATGTACATGATTTTTCTATTGCTTAAAAAATCATTGTATTAGTGTTACTTAATAAATTAAAGAAATTATTTCATCCCAAATAATTAAAAATAAATTTCTATATTGAAATAATAAATTAATATTTATAATAAAAAATTACAACCATACACATCCGTTTTTATAATTATGAATTTTTTAAAAAATATTAATATCTACATAGTGAAATTTTATAATTTTCTATAATTAAGATATATATATATATATATATCATTATAAAGTGAAAATGTAACTAAAATGACATAAATTTAAATATTTAGATATGTAGTCAAATTTTCCCGTAATATTAAACAGAATAAATTTTTGGGATGATTTTGAGGTCGTATTTCATGTTTTTAACACTGTCTTACCAATATCACCCATACTATGGTGATAAATATTTACCAAAATTTATATTTATAAGGACCAATAAGAAAGGGGAACTAATTTGAAAAAAGATCATCATGTTTTCAATTATTTTATTTAATGTTTAATAATAATTTACAAAGGTTGCCTAAATTAATTCAAAATTAAACATGTTAAAGGTGACAAAAAATGAATCTCCAAAAAAATATTTCTATGAATAAAAATGTTTCAATAACAAATTATTGTATAATATTTATTTCAATAACATTTAAAGAATTATTTTTAACCAAGACTGGTTCATAGAAATTTAAAATAATCAAAAATAGAGCTCAACTTTTTTAATACTGGAAATTATAAGATACATATAATTAACAAATCAGTAATTTTATTATCCTATGATAAAATCAAACCATTCAGAAAGATATCAAAAAAATTCTTATAATAATTTATACATTATAAATTTAAAAATTATATTATTTTTTTCAATTACATTTTATTTAATATATATAAATTAATTATAAATTTCTCTTACAAAAAATAAATAAAACCATTCATGAAGGATTCATATTTTTTAGAAATAAATGGACATTACTAAATTTTTGAGTTCATATTCTCTGAGAATTAGTCAATATATTTTTATTATGTGTGGTGTTTATATATTATTTATAATGTGGTTAATAATAATTTAACCTTATATTTTATATGTTAGCTTATAACTATAATATCTAAATAGTAATATTACGTTGTTCACATAAGCTCGATGTTATGAGTTGTGTATGATTTAGAATAGAGTTATTTTAATATATCGTTATTTTAAAAGTTAAAATTCAAACATCACACCTATTAAAGTTTTCATTAATTTAACTTGTTAATCTATTTCATTCTAAAACTATAAACAGACAAACCATTTGGTTTATAAATTATGAAACCATTATGTAAAAGGACATGAATCCCACACATATCACATATATGCTAAATTACTGTTCATTTTTACCACAACATCACTTGAACCACCATTGAATCTTGGTTCTTATTTTTATAAAACGCATAGAAATATTTCCTCAAGACATGACAAATGATAATCCATTATCATTGTATTTTTTTTGCATTACATGGTCTCATATTTAATAACTGTTATCACTTCAATATATTTTTCCTTAATCAAATATATTTATATACCTCAAACATAAAATATAATGAACAATAACAATTATATTATTAAAACATGTGATATGGATATAGAACCCCATATTAATTTCAGAACACAATAAAAATACAATGGACCACTATTCAACCCCATTAAATCTCATATATTACTACTCTTGATGTTATGTTGACCTTTTTATGGGTGTCTCACTATCATTGACAAGTTAATATAATTAATCACCCAATATTTCATATATCATAAACATTAATATAATTACAAAACCACCTATAATTTGATAATAATATTCATGAACTTCAATTTCATTTCACTTTAGGAATGCCACTCATTGTTATAATTTTATTTTTTCAATCAACACATCCACAAAACTAATAGATACAACATTAACACTTATTCTCCCAATAAAAAATTAAAATAATTAGTATTGAAAATATAAATTTTCATTATATAAAATAACTATCTTATATTAGATTAAAAATTATATTATGTTTATAAATGATGTCATCCGTATTAGAAGAGATCATACAACATTAGAAATAAAATTCTATAAACAAGTTATTAATTTTTATAAATAAATATCACTAATACGATGATTTATTATCTTTGTAGTCATTTTATGATGGAAAAACACTGAAATTCAGAATAAATTCGATCGTATGTTACATGTATATATTTATAAAACATGGAATTGGTACTTTATGTAAACAAATATTAGACTAAATACATTGGAATGAACATAAAAAATTGATAAATATTAAAATATATAAATTTTTAAAAATCTTCATCTGTAACTATGAATATGATAATTGAAAAACAATTTTCAAATGGTTATACCATGATTTCTCATTGATAAATATGAATTTATATGATGAATATTCTTAATAATGAAATATAAAATCCATTGTCTTCATAATTTTTTAAAGAAAATTTATGATGTAGATATAAAAATCATGAAATTCATGAATGTTAAACAAGAAGAAAATTATAATTAAGAATTTGAAAATTTTGATTAAAAAATATACTGATATGATTGAATAATATAAATAAATAATGGTATTACATTGTGAATTGGAGAAGTAACATTAACTATAAAGTCACATCATGTTTTTAAATTAATTACAGATTTTTAATTTTTTAATTGTATATATGAATTAAATTTTTTATAAAAAAAATTCAGCAATGATATTTTCTCATTGAATAATTATTTCTGGTGATGGGACATTAATCCAAATTTATGAACTCAATTAATAGAACATGCCAAGAACTATTGAAAGTTACAAATCTCCTCTAACATTCCGATTATGGATATTCAAATTTTACAATTTTTTACGTGTATATTGTCTTTTAAATAAATAAATTTCTCGCAAATATTGAAGTTAATTAAAGATAACACTTGAATCATCAAACCAATAATAAAATATAAAGACCCATTATATTCTCGATGGAATCTAAAACAAATGTATGAAAAATAACATTTTTTATAAATAAAAAACATGAATTTTATATATTTCCTTGAATATAAAAACATATTTAAATAGATAAGAGTATGTGTGATTTATGAATAACATATGTTTTGTTATTCATGTTTTTACAAAACATATGATCAAAATTTTAATATATTTACTTAATAATGTATGTCCAAAAATTATACATTTAAAAATAATATATGAATTAATAAATATTTTATTTTTTATGAAATCAAAAATATTTTATAAATATAATAATTATTAGAAAAATACAATCTATTTTCAAAAAAATGACAATTTTTATGATTTGTGATTTAAGAAAAAAATACATATTAATTAGAAAACACTTGGAGAGTTTTTTATTATTTAAAAGGTGCTTTAGCAATTCATTTTTGTTGCTAATATATTTTTGAGATGGGAGTTCATTGTTAATGGTCCATTATAGAAAATTAAATAATAATTATACTTTTTTATGAGATTTCATAAATAATAGTCATTGTTGATGGATAACCCACCCTTCACAAATTCCTCCGATGATTATTTTAATTATTTTGTTACAATGGGTCTATTTTAATTAATTTTTTTAGGAAACTACTGTGTTGCACATTGAAAACAAATATATCAACATTAAAAAAAATAAATTGCGATGGAAATGATTATGTGCCATAAAATATATTATTAATAAATTAAAAAAAATAAATGAATGACATTTTAAAATAATTAAATATAAAAAACATCGCGACCTCCTCCCACAAGGTGTACCCATTCTAGGCCAGCAATGTGAGAAGCGAGATAGTGACCCACAAGTCCTACCTCATGTAGGCCCTGGGTTGGTGACTAGCCCCATGGGTATATTAAACACACAAATAGAAGGCATTGACCACTAAGAGGACACATGAGAATGAGAGAGAAAAGACCTACACCCAAAAACTCCAACTCAGACTTAAATATAAAATAAAATCAAAATAAATATATGTAATGTTATGAAGGAACTAATAAAAATGAATGGAATAATTTTATGTACCAAAAGAAATTAAAAACGGTAGTGACCATAAAGCCCGAACAGATCCTATAACCCCAAGATAGTAGTAACCAACTCAATATCCAAAACCTGAAAAAAGTTTTAGATATACATAGGGTGAGTAAAATAGTATTCTTAGTAGGATCCTTCATGCAACCTCTCGTTCAAAAGTAAAGAATTCATTTTAAAGAGTAGTGAGCAACAAGTTAAAATAACTCATTAGATAAATAGTAATAATATGTTCCCAGCCTCAATATGGCTACTCTCACCATATATCGCATACAGGAATAAATAATAAAATTACTAATATCAAGGGTACCCCACTATTAGTTCCCAACTGGTTTTCCTCTTTTCTCCAACACCGCACATCCTAATCAATACTTTCCAAAAAGTATTTCCCATAGGCACATCAACATAGTAACATAACATGCACCTCATGAAACACTACCACTACGTCTATGTAACCAATATAACAAGTTAATTTTTTTGATCCAACATAGCTTATATAACATGTATCACACATTGATCAATTAAGCTGAAACCATTATAGCCCATATACTGAGTAAGAATTTTCAATCCATCACTGCCTGAAATCCAAATGAAACTCAATCCAGAATATATGTGTTTGAATAATTGATGTGGCACTATTATTGTATAATTTTGCCACATCTTTTTACTTAATTTTTTGTTATTTAATTAATTATTTAATCACTTTTTAATAAATAATTGTACTTTGGTATTTTAATAATTAATATTGTTAATTAATCAATTTTTATAATTAATTATGTAATTTTAGTCATCAAAATAAAAATTTCAATCTAACTAAACTATTCACCTTTAATTAGTCTTATATAGTTTGGTTTTTTTAAATCTTCTTGCCTATTTAAGAAGTTAATATCTTTTTATAAAAAATTATTTAATTGATGTTATTATTTTTAATCGAGTTAATATTTATTTTAATATTCTATCTATTAATTTAGTTTTATTATAATAGGTTAACAATGTTAATTAATATGCTTCATCATCCTGCTAATCATTTAAGTAATTAATATGTGTTTTTAATTATACAAAATAGTTCTCTTTCAATTTTATATGTTCAATTAGTTGTTTAATTAATTAATTAAGAGTTTATAAACATTAATTATATGATTTTATGTATAAATAATGATTATTAATTCATTTTTATTTGGTTTTAGTCTACCATTGAGTTAGAATATGACTTTCGGTAACCTACTGGGTCACCAATTATTTTCATTTTTATTCTCTGCTTCTTTGTAATTATCTTGTTTATTTATTTTAATTTTAGACTTTTATGAATTTAGTTTAACAATTATTCAGTTTATAATTTATGTTTTTTAAATTTATTTTTTAAATGATTTTATGTTTAATAATAATCATGTTTCAAATGAATGGTTTTTACATTACTTTTTAGTTAATTATTTTCAATATATTATTAAGTTTACCTAAGTTTTATTTTTATGTTTAATCCATAGATTTTTTTAATTTTTGAAGGTCGTCGTGAGTACTTTAATTTCATTTCTACCGGTAACTTTCATTTTCGATGTACTGGTAACCTTTTAAATAATTTGTACCGGTGACCTATTTATTTTTGTAGAGTAACAGTGATATTCATTTTATTCCATTAGTGATATTTTATTTCTCTCTAACTGTGCGCTTCTTTTATTCCTAACGGTGACCTTTCACCCCTCTTTTTCGCACCATTACTTTCACATACCAAAACCTCACCATTACCTAATTTTTTTAACCTCACCGTTACTCTTTCCTCACCACTGGCCTCTTCTCCACCTCAGAATTACTTATTCTTCATTGATCTCTATACCTACCGTTGCTTGAACTGTCCATCAGGCACTGTGATGTTTTCCACCATTTTTATCCTTCCATCCTCCATTCATCACTGCTTCATGAAACAACATCCTTATTTTTCTATTTGGCTGGGTTTTTTCACATCTTCATACCTTAACCATGACCTCAACTAAGAAGAAATCATCATCACATCTATACATCAAACTTGATCCATTGATACTGTAAAGATCTAGAGTTCTGTCCACAGTCAATCTGCTACAAACCATATAGGGGGTTGCATTATTAATCTTCAAAACAATTCCAAAATCCAGTCATTGAAGTAGAGGCGTTTCTACCTCCTAAATCCGCCACAGAGCAGGATTGTAGCTGAGGCCTGCGCTAGAGCCAAGATGAGCTGATGCCGCTGCTGAAGTCCGAGGAGTTGAAGCTGCTGCTAGTTCATCGCTGCCGAACCGAGGAGAATTCTTGTAGGTGTGTCCCGCCAAATAATGAAGGTCATGTTGGAGTGAAGGAGGTGTCGAGCCACACGTTGAAGACCCTACCACTGCTAATGGAGGAAGACTGAGCAGATCTCTGACCTGCCCTAATTTGTACTGCGCGATTTTACTGAAGAAGAACCCCCCCAGATTAGCTGAATTAAGGGGGAAGTGGAATTATTGATAAAATAATAACAACAAGAAGCAACATATTATAAAATAAAAATAAATGAAAAATTAAACATTAAATTTATTAAAAGTAATTAATAAAATGTTAAGGATAATGTTTTTACTTTAATTAAGTCAATTGAATATAATAGAATTTAATTATGTTATAATTTAAAACAAATATAATATTTATAACAAATTAATTATAAATTAAAAAACTAAACATAATTAATAATAAGTGTTTATAATAAATTAATATACTCTTTATAGTACAAATATATAATTAATAATAAATATAAATAAACTATAAAATATACTTATAAATATTTAAAATTAAATTATTATTTCTAATTAAAAAATTAAAATAAACAAATTAATAAATTAATGGAATAATTTAATTTCTTAAATTGTAATTACAATAATAATAATAAAATTATTAAATAAAAATAATTTATAAAATCTAAAATTTTAAAATTTTAATTACTTATGAAGTTAAATTTTAATGATTTAGTTAAATATGATAAACTAAAATAATTTAGTATTTATATTTATTAATTTAATTAAATTAATAAAATTTTGATAAAGATATTAATTAAGATATTTAATAATTATATTTAATTACTTTTTAATAAGTACTATAATAGTAAACATAAAATAATAACTATAATTTATTAATTTACTTTTGTTGAGTTTTATTTATTTCATTTTGTTTTTAACTAGTTCAGGTTCATTTAAGAGGCTAAAACACATCCAATTGCTTCTAAATAACTCATCCGGAGTTAGTTATGAGGGAAAAACTCATGAGATGTGCCATTTGCGGATAAAACATATGTGTGCGATGCTAATGAAAATGACTTTTAAAGTCAGTGGAAAATGTTCAGTGACATGCAATAGTTGACAGTTGATATATAAATCATATCAATAAACAGAAGGTGGGAGGCTCATTCATTTTGAAAAACACATCCATTTGAGAGAAGAGACTCCCAGGAGATGATAGAGCAGACACTGAGGCAATGAGCCCATGAGCAAAGTTGTTTTTGGGGAGTTCTGTTCCCTCTGTCCTTAGTTTTGTACTTTGTTTGTGATGTTTTTCACTTCATTTATCAAGATTATCATAGGTTAATATTTTCATATATTTGGAATTCAATTATAAAGGATTATATTTCAGACTTCTTCAATTACTGTATATTTTTTAGAATCTTATATTGTAGAGATAGAATTATGATTCTATGTTCAGTTGATTCACCTCTCAATAGATTTCAAAATTAATAATTCAATTTTGACTAGAGAGGTTGTTTTTAATGAATTTTTCAGAACATTAATTTCATTAATTATATAAATTTATGGTGAGTTTATTTCCCAATTTAATCTTTTTCAAACATCTTAGAAGTTTGATTAAGTTTTGGTGTAGTGAACTCCAAAACATAATCTTCTACCTGTTGAATTTCTTGGCGAGGGAGATTCATTAAAAAGTTCTTGAGGAGTGATTCAATAAAATTTGTGAATATGTCACTTATTTTAACTAGTATATTAGATTTATATAGTGACTTTAGTTGATTTGAGCACTTTTTCCTTTGATGTTAAATGTTAGTTTTCTTTAATACTTTAGTTTGACAGTACATAGTTTAAATTTTTGTTTCATCATAGAGAATATTGTTTCCTCATCATGTTTACATTTCATCAATAAAATAAAAAATATTGAATGTAAAAATATATTTTACCCACTGCTGACAACAGTGGTGATTTAAAATTGAAAAACATTAGAAATCACTCATCTTCCATCTCTATGGATCGACCCTGCACTGCTATACTAGTGTAGGAGTAATAAATGTAATTTTGAGGGTCGTGAAAACCGTCGACCTCATCAAAATGGGGCATCTTTTCATGGTAAGGCATGCACTGAGAGTCTAGGGTTTGAAAAATAAAAACAAAACAATAAAAACACACATAAATAATCATATAAAAAATCTATAAATAAAATATTTTCAAAAAACAATTTGAACTAGAACCTACTTCTTTAGTTGTCCATTAATATTCTTCATCAACATCGAAACTCTGTGTGTTTAATCTGAAAATTTAAAAAAATGGAATGTTTAAAGGCTCAAACTACTGCACTGGACCTTACTATGTTTTTTGTGGTAATTATGGACATACTTCTTGGTAGTTTGTCTATAACAAGCCACAACATGATTTTTACCATGAAGAAAATGAAAAACATGAGTCTAGTCCTGACTCCCTAGTTAAAATGGTATTAATTGAATCAAAACTAGATGCTAGGATGGAACTAATTAACAATTGGTTAACTCAACCCCATGAAATTCAACTTAGATATTTTCAAGAGTGAGATCAAAAAATGAAAAGATTGGAAAAAATGATCTTGGAATTAAAAAAAGGGTTAAAGAACAACAAGAATTTGAATAAAATGAAAACAAATGTTTATAAAAGATTTGAAAATCATATTGAAGAAGACATTGACTATGAAGATAGGAAAAAACATTCATTTTTATGAATTTGAAACTATTTAACAAAACATGGAGATAACCAACTCACTTAATGAAGAAAACATTAATGATGATCCCGAAAAGAAAATTAATGGTATTGATTTGAACCATTTTGAAGATGAATTAAAAAAGATTAGAAAAGATTTCCTAGTTCTTTTCATCATCCCTTCTTCTGAAAAAAATACATTTTTTAGATTTTTTGCGAATGTTGTTTCTTAGGAAGAAGATATACTTAAAACTAAAAACATTATTGTTGAAACTCTTCACCAAATTTTATGGACATTGTAAACAATGAGTCTGAACATAATATTAGTTATTGTCAGGATGGGAACATTAAACTAGAAGTTATAGAATCTAAAATATTTGAACCACAATTTAAAATTTCTCTACAGTGTTATGAAATTGTAAACCCAATAATCTATAAAATGATGTTGGATAATGAGGATGAGGGAATTAAATTTGAAGAAAAACTTAATGATGAGTTTTCATTTCCCTATTCTTATATTAATCACTTTTCTGAATCATTGTGCAATGAAATGGAAATCAGTGTTGGCCAACATGAGGAGAATTCTCATAATTTGAAAATTCCGGAAACTGAATTTATTGATACTGAATTAGAAATTACATCTCTTTATTTAAACTTTTTTCAACACTCAAATGACATGGTTTTGGAATGTGAACCTTTTGAATTTAAATATGAAAAAGAGGATGAGCACACACATGAGTTAGGCAAAACTGATTTGTTTGAAGTAGTAGATGTTGAACGTGTATTCACTGATGAGGAGATTTTTGTAGAGATTTACAACATTGTTAAACCTGAATCTAATTCTATTCAAATAAATTCTTTTCCTGGTTCGTCACTTTCATCCTCTACTATGAAGGGTGATGAGCCTTATTTTGTTACTGATAATGGTCAAGAGGGGGAATTACACATGGGTTACAATTTTCATGATTTTTTTCACCACTTTATTAAATCCCCTTTTGAACCAAGTAATTAAGATTTAACAATTTTAACCCTTGAATGTAAACCTATTAGTTTTGATGTTGAAAATGATAGCTGTGAGGAAATTTTATTACCGTTTGAAGATCTTAATACATTGTTTCCACTACTTAAAAAATTTAGTAATGTAAAATCTGAAACAAATATCGTAGTTGAGAGAACCATGTCCACAACTACTAATGAGTGATATTTAGGGATTTATGCAGTTAATGATATATTGGTTTTAGTATTATTATGTTTTGAGCCCACATAATTCATTGTTTTGTTAAAAATATTTGGTCCAACCACATTTGGTGGTTCTTATTAAAGAAAACACATCCACGTAGTGACTAAAGTTAGTTTTTAGGTGAGTCCGGCTGGAGACTTTAAACCCAGTGCTGCATGGGAAGCAACACATGGTTTTGATTTTGATTTCAATAAAGTTTTGTAATTCAATAAAGTCTAACTGAAGACTTTAAATGTAGTGCTTCATGGGAGTCAATCCATGCTTTTTCTTTGTTTTTAGTTTTTTATTGTTTTGTGTTGAATAAAGTGCTTCCATGTTTCCTTCTGTATGTACTATTTGTGATGGTTATTTGTTCCTGGTTTACATGCTCTGTGTTTCTATGATGATGTTGTTGTACCATTTATGAAGTGGAATTCCCATGCTGAAGGAGTAATGGAAAACCTAGTCAGTAAAGTATTTCAACTTTTTTCATTTATTTCTGCTCCTTTTTTACTAAAAAATTATGGTTACTAAAAAACTTCTTCTTGTATTAGAAAATCCTACTACATGTCACTATGTTGTGCATAAATTCTACATGTGCCTCCTCACTGAGAAACTGAATTACATTGTTATTAAAATCATTTCACCGCATGAAATTAAGTGTGGGGGGGGGTACATGCTACCAATCATTTAAATATGATAAATTTTGGAGTGTTTAGAATGATATTTGTCTACTTTACTGAATACCTAATTGAATAATTTTTTCTAAAAATGGTTACACCCAATTAATTTTTCACGAAAAAATTACATGATATATCTTGTGCAGAATTAAAAATATTGGTCAGTAGACTTAAATGGAATTCATATACTAGGTTGTAAAAAATATGATTATTTATTCATTGTGGAAAACAATATCATTGAACTTAATGTGAATTTTATACATTCCATAAATCTACTTAATTTTAAATCAGTTTTGAGCATTAATTGATTAATTGTTCTTCTCCATATTTAGAAGTCAACATTGGAGACAATGTTTGGATTTAAGTGAGGTGGAGGGGTCAATTCCTGACTGTGATTAACTGTGCTTTAATGAAATCCCATCAATTCCTACTACAATTTATTACTTTGGTAAACAAATATGGTTAAATTTTTTAAAATATCATGCTTATGTTTAGTCATTACAATGTACTCAATTGGTTCTTTCCTTAGGAAAAGTTCAGTGCTGGTAGTTAAGAACTACTTAGAAACTGAAATTGATGATAATGGATGAATGCTGAGGAATTTTAATTAGTGACTTTATGGAAATATAGTTTATGAACTATTTTTTGAAGTGATTTTGGTAAAATTTTAATGGGATTAGGATCATACCCTTGGAACTAAAAGTTTGATTCTGATTCTAGGGTCCTCATTCATCTTTTAATTATTTTAGGTAGTTGCTTTAATGAAAAAATGTAAATGATTTTTGATATAAATATTTTGAAACTAGATTAATTTTGGCAACTGGGATCCCACGGTGAGTCTCTGAGTCCCTAGATATTGGGTGTGTTTCAGTTAACTTTAAGCCCTATGTTCACCTTGAATAAGTTCATTCCACAGTGCTTAGCACAATGATACATCACTTGGAATAAATAAATAAAGTGTCTAGGGTTAAAAATGAGCTCATTAGGGTGAGGGGAGTAAGGAACACCAGATGAAGAAGGGATCAATTGTTTTATATGAGAATCATTTAGGTTGTATCATTGAGGTGATTCACAAAAAAATTATTTAATTTTTGGAACCTAGGTGAAAAATTCAAAGTACAATGTTCCTTGGTTAAGGTCATAATTCCATTGATATTTTATCTCACGTCACTTTTGAAATTAGAACCTGCATTGGGATTATAATGAGTCACTAAGTTTTATCACATATGAGGCATGACATCTTTGTTGATGTATGGTCATTGTGTTCTTAATTACCCTTTAGTATTTGTTATAGGCGTGATTCATATGAGTAATTCATTTTCTTAAATCCTGATATTATGTATTGTCCCCTATTTTGAGTGTTCGACATGTTACATTTTGAGTAAAATCATTAATACCATCCCTTTGTTTTTCAAAGATAATAAAACATGAGATTGTTTAAGGACAAACAATGCTTAGGTGTGGGAGAATTTGATGTGGCCCAATTTCCATATATTTTTTCCACATCTTTTTACTTAATTTTTAATGATTTAATTAATTATTTAATCACTTCTTACAAAATAATTTCACTTTTTTATTTTTATATTTAATATTGTTAATTAATATATTTTTATTATTAATGGTGTAAATTTATTCATCAATATAATAGTTTTAATCTTACTAAACTATTCAACTTCAATTATGTCTTATATAGTTTGGTTAATTTAAATTTGCTTGTCTTTTTAATAAGTTATTATCTATTTTTTAACAATTATTTAATTGATGTAATTATTTTTAATTAAGTTAGTCTTTATTTTAATATTTTGTCTTTTAATTTAGTTTCATTAGAATATGTTAACAATGTTAAATAATATGTTTAGTCATCCTGCTAATCATTTAAGTAAAAAATATGTGTTTTTAATGAAATAAAATTGTTCTCTTTTAATTTTTTATGATCAATTAGTAGTTTAATTAATTAATTAAGAGTTTTGAACCTTAATTATATTATTTTATCTATGAATATTGATTATTAATTAATTTTTATTTGGGTTTAGTCTATCTGTGAGGTAGACTATGACTTCCTGTAACCTACTGGGTAAATGATGCTTATCATTTTTAGTCGATGCTTCATTGGAATTAACTTTTTTATTTATTTTAATTTTAATATTTTATTAATTTTTGATAAACAATTTTTTAGTTTATAATTTATGTTTTTTAAATTAAATATTTTAATTATTTTATGTTTAATAAAAAACTTGTTTTAAATTAATGGAGTTTAGTTTTCTTTTTAATTAATTATTTTCAATCTTTTAATTTGTTTACATTAGTTTAAATTTTATGATTAATCCTTGTGTGTTTTAATTTTTGAAGGTCATCATGAGTACTTTAATTTCATTTCTACCGGTAACGTTCATTTTTTATATACCGGCAACTTTTTAATTAATTTGTACTTTTGATCTATTTATTTTTGTTGCGTAAGAGTGATCTTCATTTTATTCCATCCTTGATATTTTATTTTGTTCTAATGGTGAGATTCTTTTATTCCTAACGGTGTCCTTTCACCCATCATTTTCTCACCATTACTCTCCCATACCCAAACCTCACTATTACCCTATTTTTTTAACCACACAGTTACACTTTCCTCACTGCTAGCCTCTTATCCACCTCACCGTTACTTATTCTTAACTGATCTCTCTACCTATCGTTTCTTGACCTGCCCATCACGCACTGCTATTTTTTCCACCGGTATCATCCTTCAATCCTCCATTCATCTATGCTTCATGAACTAAGAACCTTATTTTTCTGTTTTTCCGGGTTTCTCCACAACTGCATTCCTTCACCAAGACCGCAACTAAGAAGAAATCACCAGTACAACTATACATCAAAGCAGATACATTGACACCGCAATGAGCTGTAGTTTTCACTATCGTGATGCTACAAACCTTAAGAGGGGTTGCAATATTGATCTTCAATACAATACCAAATTATAATCATTGAAGCATAGGATTTTCTACAACCAGAAGCCACCATGGAGTGGGATTGTAGCTGAGGGCTACGCTAGGGCAAAGAGTAGTTGAAGCCACCACTGAAGGTCGAGGAGGTGATGCCGATGCTGGTCAGTAGATGTTGTACCAAGGAGAAGCTGAGTAGGTGTGTCGAACCACTTAATGAAGGCCACACTATAGTGATGGAGGTGTCGTGCCACCTGTTGAAGACCCTACCGCCGCTGATGGAGGAAGACTGAACAGCTCTCCGACCTACCCTAATATGTGCTGCGAGATTTTTCTGAAGAAGAAAACCTCCCCCTGCTTGCTGCGAATTGGTGGGGGGAGTGGAATAATTGATAAAAAATACTAAAAAGTAGTAACATAATATAAAAAAAAATATCAAAAAGTAATCTTTAACTTTAGAGAAAGTAATTAATAAAAATTTAATGTTAATGTTTTTACATTAATTAAATCAAAGGAATATAATAGAATTTATTTTAATTAAATCAAAGGAATATAATAAAATTTATTTATGTTATAATTTAAAACAAATATAATGTTAATAAATAGATAAATTTTGAATTAAAATACTAAAAATAATTTATAATAGCTGTTGATAACAAATTAATTTGTCGATTATAGTATAACTATATAATTAATAATAATTATAAATAAACTATAAAAAATATTTATAAATATTTAAATTTAAGGTATTAATTCATATTACTAAATTAAAATAAATTAATTAATAAAATAATGGAAAATTTTAATTTCTTAAATTGTAATTTCAAAATTAATAGTAAAATTATATAACAAATTTATATTAAAAAATATAAATTTTTAAATTTTTAATTACTTTGATGTTAAATTTTAATGATTTAGTTAAATATGATAATCTATAATAAATTATTATATTGTATTTAATTTTATTATTTTTATAAAATTCATAGAATTTTGATAACCTTAATAATTATGATATTTAATTATTAGATATAATTAATTTTTAAGAAGTATTATAACAGTAAACCTAAAATAATAACTCTAATTTATTAATTTACATTTGATGAGTTTTAATTATTTAATTTTGTTTTTAACAAGTGTAGGTTCATTCAAGAGGCTAAAACACATCCAAGTGCTTCTAACTAACTAATATAGATTTAGTTACAAGGGAAAAACTTGTGCAACATGCCAATCGAGGATAAAACGCACGTGTACGGTGATAAAGAAAAGGATTTTTAAAGTCGGTAGAAAATGCTTGGTGACATGCAGTAGTTGACCGTTGATATATAATGCAGATCAAGAAGTAGAAGGTGGGAGGCTCATTCATTTTAAAAAACACATCCATTTGAGAGAAGAGACTCCCGGGGGATAATAAAGCAGACACAGAGGTAAGGAGCCTGAGAGAAGATTTGTTTTGTGGAGTTCTCTTCCCTCTGTCTGTAGTTTTGTACTCTGTCTTGGATGTTTTCACCTCTTTTATCAAGATGATCGTAGGTTAATATTTTATTAGCTTTAGAATTCAATTATATTGGTTTATATTTCAAACTTCTTCAAATTCTTTATATTTTTCAGAATCATCATCTATAAGCGAGATAGAATTATGATTCTCTGTTTAGTTGATTCACATCTCAATTGATTTCAAAATTAATAATTCAATTTCGACTGGTGAGGTTATTTTTAATGCATCTTTCAAAACATTAATGTCATCAATTTTGGAAATTTTTGGCGAGTTTATTTCAAAATTTAATCTTTATAAAACTTCTTAGCTGCTTGATTATGTTTTGGTGTGGCGAACACCAAAACCTAATATTCTGCCTATTGAATTTCTTGGCGAGGGGGATTCATCAATCGGTTCTTGAGGAGTGATTCAATACAGGTTTTAAAGAAGTCAATTATTTTAACCAGTAGATTAGATTTCCATAGTGACTTTTGTTGATTTGAGATCCTTTGTCTTTGCTGTTAAATGTTCGTTTACTTTAATACTTTAGTTTGACAATACTTAGTTTAAATTTTAGTTTCTTCATAGAGAATCTTGTTTTCTCATCCTATTTCTATTTCATCAATAAATACACATTATAAAATGTAAAAATATGTATTCCACACTGTTGTCAACAGTGGGGGATTAAAATTCAAAAAAAAATAGAAATCACTCATCTACATTCTCTGTGGATCGACCTTTCAATGTTGTACAAGTGTAGGAGTAATAAATGTAATTTTGAGGGTCGTGACGACCTCCAAACTCATCAATATCCACAACCCCTTACAACCCACTACACACATGTATGTGGATAACTAACCGTTATGCCTACCAGAAAAAGTAACTACCACCAGAAGAGAGTGTATCCAAGTTGGTAGTTATTCATCCATCATCCCACCGACATGTTGGAAAAAACACCCCCGTCTCTCAGAATCCCCAGGGTGTCAGTTTCTCAAACTAATGGGGTGTATTAGTGTTTAGAAAAACAAAAAAGATAGAATATAATATATCTCACAAATAAACTAAGGGCATAACCTTACATTAGAGTCAAGTATAGCTAACATATCTCAGACTCATGGATGCCACTATTAAGACTATGTATCCTATAATCACACATCCATTTAAAGTGATTTATTATATTACGTCAATACTTATTTATCACTTACACGTTATGTTAATTATTTCCATTAACATTAATTAACCATTATCAATTCCTCATTAAGTTTCATTATCATACCAACCAAGATCAATATTTACATTAAATTGTATCATCGTAATTGAATTACACAATGTTCCAACCTCATGGGTTATCATCATTTATCAAATCATTTATTAATAGAATTATTAATTTACTAAAATTGTAAAGTATTATATAAAAAACTTTTAAGATACAAAACATAAGGGGGATCAACACATTGAGTAGATGAACCACCCATCATGTCATTCCCAACTATAAAAGGAGTATAAACCCACCCTCTCTTGAGAAGCTAAACATGGAAAGCACATGGAATAACATGTGATTATTTGCCACTTTTTGGAGGAATGGTAGAAAAACTAGCTAGCTTTTGATGTGTGGAATGTAAGTAAGATAACCAACCGAAAAGATTAAGCAAGAATCCAATCATTCACATCTAAATCGATTCATCATCTCTAGTGTCCTCCCGGACACCCACATCCATGAACCGATGAATATTTAAACTCTAGTCATCAACTGTTTCCAAAATCAATGTGACTCCCTACACCCACATCTCATTACATAAATATATGTTCAAAACACATCATTGGTAGAAGGAAAAAACCAAGCAATTGGGATGTTGGACATAAACATGGAATTCTCCCTTCACACGCAATGTGCTCTCACATCTCTACGAATAATTTTTTACCCCTTATAAGAAAGAGGGTAAATCAAAACACAACTTCGAATTTTATTTTATCAAAAAAACTAGCTCATTAATTTAGCATTAATTATAAATTTTATTATCAGTAGGTTCCAAGTATGTGAATCCTAAATGAAAATCCATCATAGCTACCAAAAATTATTTAACATGATTACTGCATCAATTTTATATACATCTTATTACAAAAACAACAATCATATTAATTTACATTACTCTTTTTCTTCAGCCAAATAATTAACAATTATTTGTGGATTTACTTTCTTTTCCAATTTCATCATGAATGACATGTTAATAAGAATAGCATAGATATCATTCTATCTTGAAAAAACAAAAGGCAATAACATATGATCGATACAAATTTATTTATCCATTTATATTATTTGTCATTTCAATTACATTGTGATATAGTGGGATAAAATAGGATAACTCTACAATTTCATTTATAGGAATAGAGAGACCATGAATCTCCAACCTCAAAAGGTTTCTTATGCTCTTTACACATGAATAGTCCCACAAAACAGTTCTTGATCACCTCTCCTAGAGGACTACATCAACCATAGGATTGAGATACATGAACACACCAACCAACACCCAATAAAATTATATTAGAAATATGGATATAACATTCCATATTAGGTAAAAGAGAAATAGAATGGGTGGAAACCAGAATATGGATGATAAATCATACTTTATATCAAATAATGATCGATATTTCTTGGTTACACCAAAATAGATGTTTTTCTTACAGAAGGAAGAAACTCCAGGGAAGAGATGATCCAAGGCTACAACATTATTCTCGTATCCTATAGGAATGTGGGAATGGATTGATCATCACAATCTAGGGAACAAGGAGGAAAAAAAGGGAGTAAGATATCTCATTCCTTTAGAAGATTTGCTGAAGTAGTTGTTTAAGATACACTGGATTTTCCAATAATATGGGATTGAATTAAAACACATGGTTTGAAGAATTAAAGGAATCACGTACAATGTGAAAAATATTATTGGAGTTAAGGGCTATGAATCAGCCTAAAATCCCTTAAAAGGACTTTTAATACAAACTTCATCAAAAAAATGTTAAACAGGAAAAATTGGGAAATATGAAAACACATAAAAATATGAAAAGGGAAATAAAATATTTTTTGTAACACTTTTAATGGCACAATTTTTTGTCTCACCATTCTAGAAACACTATAGACCTACATTTTTAGAAACATTATAGATCTGACATTCTGGAAACACTATAGACCTACCGTTACATGTCTCATCATTCTAGAAACACTATAGACCTTCCATTCTAGATACAATTTATATCTACAATTCATGAAACAATATAGATCTACTATTAGTTTTCTAACCATTCTAGAAACACTACAGACCTAAAATTCTAGAAACACTATTCAAAGAACTGGAAATTTGGAAAAGTGTTGGGGATGAGTCACCTTGAACACCCAGAATACTTCAAATACCAGATTTCAGCAAGGGAATGGACTAAATTGGTCTGGGCCATTAAATCAGATACCTATGAAATGATAAACGTCTTCTAGAATCCAAAACAAACAAGATAGGAAATAGAAAAATGGCTCCATGTATCCATTGTTCGAGATACCTATCAAGGTTTTCAACACCAAACGAACGTGAATGCTTCAAAAAGGAACACACGAAACCACAAAAATACCAAATCCATATTTTAGAAAATATCTAGAGGGAGATACTTTCAAAATAGGGCAAGCCACATCAAGAAACCGAAGAAATACATATCATAAAAAAAACAATGTCTAAAACCACAAAACAAACATCATTAAAAAAAGTGATAAACATAGAGTACTTTAGGGTAATAAGCACATATTTGGGGCTCGTGTTCCCTGGAACTCTTCTCCACACCACCATTCTTCCACAAGACACAATTAAAGGGAATAGAACACCAGTACAACACCTTCTCTTTGTTGTCCTGGATATCAACATGCTGCTCCTTGAAGGCACCATCATCATCAATGTCGATCTCTCCTCAATCGATGACATAACAACCATCATGGGGATAACGACGGAGTTGTGACTCATGAATATCATCGTGTATCTCTCTCATCGTTGGGGGAAGTGATACTCTATATGCTACAGCTCTAATATGATACAAAACCTCGAAAGGCCTAAAAAAATGGGGAGAATGCTTTCTCTCATGACCAATCCTTCACTAACCACGATGAGGAGTCTACTTCAGAAACAAATGATCGCAAACATGAAACTATAAATGTATACTATTTTTATTGGAAAGTGATATTTCTGGATCTAGCACAACCATACAACTCTCAAAAATCACATGGACTATCTATCACATATTATGCACTAGATCTCGTCTGAGAATTTATAACTCTCCAACCGCAATCCAGCATAACATTGAACAACAGGTTCATCCTTACAAGTCCTCAAATGGAAACATACTGATGGTGGAGTGGAATCTATTTTTGTATTTGAAATCCACCGAGGATAAGTGTCGCACCCAAGAACCTCCAAAATCTAGGACATAATAACACAACTTTTCGTCAAGAGTTTAGATGGTCCGCTCCATCTAATAATCCATCTGTAGATGAAAAGATGTTTTAAGGAGAAATTTAGAACTAGAAGCATGATGGAGACCTCTCCACACCCGAGAGTTAAGACATGAATATTGATCATAAATTATCATCTTCAATACTCTAGGGAGTCTTACCACCTCCTGCAGATACTGCCTTGATTAAATCACTACTGTGATCAATTCCTTAGTGTTTATGAATTGGGATGATTTCATCAAACAACCCACTCCCACCCATATAGCATCATGGCCTCCTTGAGATCAAGTTATATTAGTAACAAATTCCTTCATGATTTCCACCCACTTCTA
Source organism: Viscum album (assembly GCA_963277665.1). NCBI lineage: Eukaryota > Viridiplantae > Streptophyta > Magnoliopsida > Santalales > Viscaceae > Viscum > Viscum album. Next base: position 2,010,629,169 of record OY728145.1, on the reverse strand, counting down.
TTGAGGAACATATTTCATCTGGAGAAAACCACCATGGACATGGTACTTTGTATTCAGCTTATGTCGGGCCAATCATCTAGACACAGGCTCTGCAATTGCACACTTCTTCTCTGGCTACCAAAACTGACACCTCAAGTTCCGGTAATCCTATTTCATGTCAGGATACACCGCTAACGGATATCAATGGAAAACTCTGAGAACCATCTCATGCATCACCAAAGGATTGAAATTACTTCCTTGATACACCACTAGGTATTGCTCATCCTCAGACTGACCATTAGGGTACTCGAATTAGAAATCTCAATCTCTCTATAAATCCAACAATAAATACCCCATCTAGAACAATTCCACCTTCTGTACCAGAGATTACTTCACCATCATCTGAAAAAGACATCCTCTTCCCCCAACTTCTACCATATCGAAGTATAATGTGGAATTTTGTTCCATTAATCTCTAGGAATCACCAGATTCTCACACTACATCACTACAAGACTTCATGCTTAGAGAATTAGCTATAACATTCTCCTTTCTAGGTTTATATCAGATTGGGAAGCCGTATTCCTATAAGAACACCATCCATCAACACTGAAGCATGCTTAAGGCACACTGAAAGAAAATATACCTCATTCTATTATGATCAGTGAAAAGGACAAGGCACTCGCTAATGTGGTAATCTATCCACAAATTTAGGGAAAACACCACATCCACCAACTCAAGATCATTGGTGTCATAGTTACGTTCATGGGAATTCCAATATAGGGCCCAATATGAAATGACTAATCTCTACTACATTAAAACACATCCAAACCCCATATGTGAAGAATCATAGAGAACATAAAACATAACACCCTCTACTAGGTGACAAAGAACTAGAGAACTTACTGACATCTCCTTTAGATATTTTTTAATGGTTCCGTGAATCGTGTATTTTAGTTTTTATAATAACTACTTCTAGGCGGTTTTAATGGGATTTATTTATGAAACCCAAAACATCCAATAGTTTTTTATTCAAATGTGTCTTGCTTTTTAATTGTAGACATTTGTTATTTTTTAACTTCATGACAATTAAGAATGTGCATTGGTCGAGTGGATGGGAAGTCGGACTCATCACACCCTTTTGGGTGGAATTATTGTCTACTATAGGACTATCATTATAATTTAAGATATTTTCATGAATCCTTATTAATTACCCAAGTATATCATATATATCCCATGGAATTTTGAATCAATTATTTATCATGTGGAATGTTTAAAATCACATGTATATGTAACACCCCGAGATTTTATGAGAAATATTATTTTTAATTTCTTTGATGTATTGTGTTGTACGCTACACTAAGATTATTTGGAACTATAAAAACATTATATTATCATGTATTATACGCAAAACTATTCTTGGATTTCATTACACATAGGAGAAACCCTTTTCGATAACTTGCATTGTACACAATATCGAGTTTCACGAAACAACGATATGTTATTAAAATATTATATAAACTAGCCATTATGAATAGTAATACCCACTTTTTTAAATTTTATAAATTTTATCATTCAAAAAGGTCATTATTTTTGGATTTGGAATATCAAAATTATCTTAGGGTAATTTTTTTTTTTTTTTTGAAAAATGCAATTTTTGATGAATAGTGAAAACACTAAGTTATTGGTTAAAAACAACTTTTTATTTAAATAATAATTTATTTTATTTCACATTATTTTAGGTCAAAATAGATACATAATACCTATATATGTTCAATATAATTCATTAGAGTCATTTTACAATAATTTCATATATATATATAAATTTTATTGAACTTTTTACTGTATTTTACCCATCTCCTATGAGCATTTGCAAATTTACAGAAAACGTAATTTTACCACTTCTGGGAGTTAAATTTCAAAAATTTGGGAGAGATAGTTGATATTAGTAAGTAAAATGTGGCTCAATGAGATGAAAATAATTTTTGTGAATAGTATCTTTAAACTTTTATTTTCCATGGTTAAAAATAAATAGGGTGATTAAGGGTAAAAATGAAATTATTATTTTCCTAACACATGTCATACTTCTATTAGATATGTTTAATTGAACCAAAAACAACCTTAGAAAAAACATATTACCCTTTGGGTCCACTTGGATTATATTAGGACATTTATTATTATTTTATTCAAAGAAGTGTTAAAATATTTGAAATCAATGTTTAATAACTAAATAATTTTTAATATAAGGATATACCTAAGATAAATTCGACTATAAATATTCATTAGAATGATAAAAATATTTCCTAGATAATAGTATTTTATTTATATTTTTTAGACATTATATAATTTATTTTATGTCATAATGATGATGGAGTAATTACATTATTAATGAAATATTAACTTAATTGATAAGATAAACACCCAAATAAATGTAATTTGAGACTTTTTCTTAATTACACTAATTTTATAGGTTAATATAACATATTAGGGTTTTCTAGATGAATTGTATTCGAAGTAATATTGCTTTTGTTAATTTATAAAAAACAAAATACCAAATAGTGTCCAAATTGACATAAAAGTGATTTTAAAACAATATTATATTATTAATTGATATAATGGTCCTAAAAATCTAAGGATCTTCCAAAAGACTAATATAATAATATATATGACATTACTGAAAAAATTGGGATTCTATTGGTAGTTTATAGTTAGTTTATTAACCATATAGTGTAAGAATACAAGATGACAAGGTAAAAGTTAAATTATTTAACATAGAGTTAAATTTAAATGATATGGTTAAATGGTATCATAATCTTGTATAAAACATATTGGATGATAGTATTTAGACCCATCTCCTCCTTATACTAGATATATGTCACTTTTTATCCATTATAAACCGAATATGAATTTTTTTTAAAATAATATTTTATGGTTTTCCTAAGGTGCTCCTCACCCCTCTTATAAAAGGGCACTCTAATTCTCTCTAATTTACAACCCCAAATCCATTTGAATTGGCCAACCCCTGCCCAAATACCCTATCAAATGTCTTCCATTAATCCTATAGGATTTCCTTTTGTCATAAATCCATCCTAGAGAGCCATTTAGATCATATCCAAAGGAAGAACTCAGAGAAGAGGTATATATCCTACCACCTATTTCAAGTTCCTTTCATATACCCCTTCATCCTTATTTGTTTTTTCCATTATAAAATAATAACTCTAGTATCTTATATATACATTGATCCTATTAATGAAATTTTATTACAATATTAATTATTTTATCCATCCTATGAATGGAAAATTTGCCACATGTGTGTATGTACGGCTTACTGTCTCCACATCATGGTGTGGTTCGTTATTCAAACATTTCATCATTTTAATGGGTATAAAAATGAGTATAAATGATATATATAATGAAATATAACATTATTATTATTCTTTATATATGATATACTATCAAATTTTATAATATTTTAATATCAAAAGAATGATATTGTCGCTCGTGCATAAGTACGGACTTCCATCTCCACGAACGCGATGAGATTCATTTTCCATGATTAACCATTCAATTTTGATTATAAAGTGTATATAATAAATAATAATTAATGATATTAAATAATAAAAATACTTTATTTATGTACATATAATTTTCATTTACTTAATTAGATTCAATTCAATATGGAAACGAAAACAACGTTCATACGTACGTACGGTCCACCATCTCCAAGAACGGTGTATTTCATTCCATTTATCGATCTATCATATATATTTATATTCATAATATATTATATATATATATCATGTTTTAAATTATATAATTAATTAAATCATGATATAATTAAATCTATCAAGAACAATATGTCGAAACACGTACGATAAATGAAACGATTTTACCCAAAGCACTAATTTTACATGGAATTTACAAAAAATGGGGAATATAAATTCATAATTGAATCATATATGATATCATAAATATTATTATGTTTATTTTAAAAGATAATAACATGTTTATTCCCACTATTAAAGAGTCTCTCACACATATGGATGAAATTGGGCATAAGGTAAGGGATAATTTTGAAAATTTATTTTTTTAGATTGCTTATACGTAAGTATTTACTAGGGTTATATTTTTCATCCATGTCCATAAAAATGTTTTTTCATAAAGAGTTTAATAATATTCCATGTATTTTTAAAGTCATGTTTACTATTATTTTTCTTTTACATTGTGTTATATAAGGAATCATTGATTGGTTTACCAAACGAGGAACTTTTTGACTTTTCCTGCAAAACTACAAGGAGAATGATTTTTTTTAACTTATACGGCGTGAACAGATTTTTACTGTTTCAGAAATCCTAATTTTCATGAGGATTACTCAATATAATTTCATTATTATTTTCAAAAAATTCATTTTATTTTAAAATTTAATGGCATTTTTATGAAAATAAAATGATTTTGAAGAAGAAAAGATATTTTCCTCAAGAATTCATTTCAAGTGTTTTGTCAAAACTATATTCCATCTAATATGACATTATTTAGTATGATTATGTTTCAAGTATAATGTATCTATTATTTACTTGGTTTTATTCTAATTATGATGAAATGATATCAATTTTTTTTATGGATTATGTTATCATGGGATGATGTTTATGAAACCTATTTTATTCTTTGTGTTCTGATGAATGATTTCTATTTATTTTGTGGCACAAGTAAGAATGATTTAATTATGAGGTGGATGGGACCTATATCTCAATACAATTACTTTGTTAAAGATTTATGTCTCAGGATATAGACATAGATTTAATGGAATGTGAATCTGGTTTAGTAATATAGGGCTCTAACGGCAAGTAAACCCGGTTCAGTAATGGACTTTGTCCACTATGGTGATCTTGGCAGCAATGCCTTTGCTACTATGGAAGTCGTAAAATGTGCATAATGGTTGCCAAAATTATATGTTCTATTCCCATAATGTTTTATCATGGATAATATTCATTTATTATCTATGCCTTTTGAACATCCAAGATTTATGTCATTACCCATGATTTTTAGGTTTTATGTTCATGTTCTTAGGTACAAATGTTTAGTGATTGTTTTAGGTTCTCCATGATTACTCCTACAGGTATTTGAGCTCACCCTTTTTATGTTTTCTTTTCCCCATGATATAAAGAAAGGTTTTAGGTATGAAAACCAAAGGGAATGTTCTTTATCAGAGATGTTGAAGTTATTTCACCATGATTAGATTATTGTGTTCTGATTTTCCAAAGAAACTAAACTTACATAGTCTTTGGGTGTCTGTTTTTTTAATGGATTAAGTATTACACAAAAGTAATGTAATGTCCATGTACTTCATGTTTGGGTTAATACAGTTGGTATCAGAGCAAATGATTAGCTAACCTTTGGAAAATAGGATTCAAAAACACTTGTGAAATCCCTAGAGATATTTCTATGGTATGTCTAGGGAATTTTCTATGGTTATGTATTAGTATAGGTTATAGTCATAGAATTACTATAACGATCATAGAATTAACCCTAAGATGTTATATATTAAACATAATCCCCCTTTATTATGTTGTTTTCCAAGAGATATTTTTTTCTCTCACACTATTCTTTTTGGGTTATAGACGATTGTCAGAACCCGATGGAATCGTGTTGATCAATGTAATGGAAAATGCAATGATTTCCCGCCTAAACAAACCAATTTTAAGGGACATGGAGTGAAAAATCATGTTTCTATAATTACTAATCTATGAATCATTCTGGGATTCCAAATGAGTATAGAAGGTATGAATATTCTATAGAGTCCTTCATGAGGAAAAGTCCACCTTCGTTCAGTGGGTCTTCTGATCCACTTATTGCTTAACAATGGATCAGTACCATAGAAATGATATTTTACATACTTCTTTGTTCGAAACATGAAAAATTAATTCTAGATTATTATTTTTTAGAAGGTGAAGGAGACCAGTGGTGGAATATAATTAAAAATACGAGGCCCCATGATGAAATTGAATCCATGGAATAGGATGAGTTTAGGAACTTGTTTTTCAATAAGTACATCCCCCATATTTTTCGAACAAAGATGGAAAATGAGTTCCTTGAGATTAAGCAAAAGGATGATGAATATTTTGGTGTATACAAGACGAATTGTACAATTCATGCAAGGTATGCATCTAGATTCATCATCCAACCTGAAAGTAATGATGATCGATTCCTCATTGGCTTAATACAAAGTAATTGAATGACATTAGCTATAAGAGACTTCAATAGCTATGAAGAAATTGTGCATTGTGCTATCAAGTAGAACTGAAAATTGGTGTTACATATCCATCTCATGTTTTTGAAAAAAAATAGATGGAGTTCAAAAAAAAATCTCAGAACAATGGTGAAACGAAGGAGAATGTTTGTATATCCTCAAATTGTGGAAAACGTCATGTTGTAGATTGTCTAAATGGTAATAGAAACTTTTTCCTGTGTGGAAAAGAAGGTCGTCGAGTAGATGAGTGCTTATGTAATGGGAAAAAATTTCTACTGACGTAAATAAAGAAAAGACTACAGAGAACACTCCACCAACAATTCAATGCTTTATGTGCAAGGAAATGGGGTATTATGCTAATCAATGCCCTAATCCAAGGGTTAATGATGATCCACGTGACCAACCACTTAAGTAAAACGGTAAAGGGAAGTCACATTAGATTACTATATATGATGTTTAATATTACAACAATGTTGTGGAATGATTAAGTGTTTATGTTATGGGATTTCCCAATATTATCAGTGAATCGCATTTATAATATCGTGGAATTTTGGAATATCTATGAATTAGTTTTCAATAATTATATTGTACCGGTAACCATGAAAGGTGATTGAAATATTTTTTAAAAGAAGATGATATGTGCATAATGAAGGGATAATGAGAAATTAATATTTTTGATAGTATTAATGATATCATGACTGATGTAAGGACGATGTTATATCAGGGTTTGAGTATATAGAATTTTTATAATTTTTATATGTGGAAAGAGTTAACTTTTGACAGTATTCATGGTTTCACTACTGTTCAAAGAGTATTCATTTTTCAAGAGAATACATGATTAAGGTATTCACATGTTTGGAATGTGACCAACAACAAGATATATCTTATGATAAATGTGGGACAAATGAAGGATTTCACATGCTCGATAGATGACATTTCAAGTAATCAGACAGAAGTATTTTTGATAATCCTAATGGCTTGAATGGATTAATTTAGACATCATATAATATTTCTTAAGCCTATAAATTTTTTATTTTATTTCTAAAATGTTATAATAGTATTGTTTTAGAAAAAGGACAACCCGTAGGATGGGTGACAACCCATCGTTTCAGACAAGATGTGGGAATCGAACCCACAACTGAAGTGCGACAGGCCTTTATCACCTACCACAGGCCTACCGGAAGACCCTGTATAGTATAAATTAGTATTATTTTATTATGTGGTATGAAGGATGATGTATAAGTCAATTTTTGGAACCATATACTATAAACCTCCCCATATATGATCATCTGTGTATATAATTACTTTTGCTCACCTTTTTTTGAGACAGATGGAATGACCAGTCATTATATCGCATGATATGCTAACACTTCATGAATGACAAATTCAACTTCCTTTATTTAAGATATGAAGTGAAAATTGTTCAAGTTATGACCAACGGTGGGATTGTACCAAAATAAATTTAGTATTTCTTCTAACTCCAATTTTTTCAACTTTAGGGAAATGATCATGAAAACCAAAAACTGTTTTCCTAGATGGTACCTTAGATCATAAAAAATTTATGGCTTCCTTATTTTGGAATTTTTCATAACCATGTCATCTACCACTCCCCTTTAGAACATGATGGGTATAATTCTCTTCCATATCCAAATTTTCACCTATGTTCTTCAATGTGGAAACCCAATGATGAATTAATTTGGGTAACTATTACGGTTCATACAATTGTTTTTAAAATTAATTTTTAGTATTACTTTTTACGATGTATGTTTCTTTGAATTAATATTTGATGTTGTAAACCATTTATTACCCCGATAAATTTATAGGTCCAAATTCATTTTAGGGGGGGGGGGTAGAATGTAACACCCTGTGATTTTATAAGAAATAATATTTTTAATTTCTTTGATGTATTGTGTTGTACGCTACACCATGATTATCTTGCACTAAATGCAACAATGTATTATATTGTAGAATATGAAAAACTATTATTGGCTTGTGTTACATGTAATAGAAACCTTCCTTGATGGCCTGTGTTATACGCAATACCGAGTTTCACTAAACAAAAATATGTTATTAAAATATTATATAAACTAGCTGTTATGAATAGTAATACCCACTTTTTGAAATTTTATAAATTTAATCTTTCAATATGGACATCGTTTTTGGATTCGGGATATCGAAATTAACATAGGATGAATTTTTGGTATTTTTCTGAAAAAATTCAATTTTTTATAAATAGTAAAAACACTGAGTTATTGGTTAAAACCAACTGTTTATTTAAATAATCATTTATTTTATATAAATTTATTTTTGGTCCAAATATATACCTAATACATATGTGTGTTTAATGTAATTCATTGGAGTCATTTTATAATAATTTTAGATATATAAAATTTTAATTGAACTTTTTACCATCTTTTACCCACCTCCTAGGAGCATTTCCAAATTTACAAAAAACATAATTTTACCTCTTCTATGAGTTGAATTTAAAAATTCTGAGAGACATGATTGATATCAGTAAGTAAAATGTGGTCCAATTAGGTGAAAATTATTTTGGGTGAATTGTAACTTTTAACTTTTATTTACGACGGTTAAAAGTAAATAGGGTAATTAATAGTAAAAATGATATTATCAATACCCTAACACATGTACTAATTCTATTGGATTGGTGTAATTCGATCAAAAACAACCTTATGAATAAAATATTACCCTTGAGTTCCATTTGGATTAGATGAGAACATTTATTTTTATTTTATTCACAGAAGAGTTAAAATTGTTAAAATCAATGTTTAATAACTAAACCATTTTTATTATAGAGTTATACATATGATAAATTTGACTATAAATATTCATTATAAAGATAAAAATATTTCCCACATAATTCTATTTTATTTGAATTTTTTAGACATTAAATAATTTAATTTATGACACAATGATGATGTAGTAATTACCTTATTAATTAAATATTAACATAATTGATATTATAAATACAAAAATAAATATAATTTGAGACTTTTTATTATTTACATTAATTTTATTGGTTAATATTACATATTAGAGTTGGTTATATGAATTTTCTTCCATGTAATAATGATTTTATGAATTTAGAAAAAACAAAATACTAAATAGTGTCAAAATTAACATAAAATAGTCTTTAAAACATATATTATACTATTAATTGATTCAATGGTTAAAAAATTCTATGGCTCAACCAAAAGACATATATAACAATTTATATGACATTAAATGACCAATTGGAATTCTATTTAAAGGTTATCGTAAGTTTATTAACCATATAGTGTAGGAATACAAGAAGACACAGTAAAAGTTTAATTATTTAACATAGAGTTAAATCTAAATGATAAGGTCAAAATGGTAAGCTAAACTTGTATAAAACATTATGGTTGAGAATATTTCGACCCAAACCACACAATACTTTAAATATGTCATGTTGAAGAAATTATAAACTAAATATGTATTTATTATACAGTAATATTTTATGTTTTTCCTATGGTGCCCCTCACCCCTCTTATAAAAGGGAACTCCCCCTTCTATCTAATTCACACTGCCCAAATCCATTTGGCTCGCCCAAACCTTGACCAAATACCCTCTCACATATCCTCCCTTCTTTATAGTGGCCTTAATTTAGTCATAAATACATCCTAAATATCCCATTTGATCAAACCAAAAGGAATAACATGAAGAAGAGGTAAATATATCACCTCTTATTTCAAGTTCCTTTCTTCTTCCACTTCCTCATTCTTTGTTGTTTCCATTCTAAAATAATAACTCAAGTTTCTTATATATACTGGGATGTAATTATAAAAATTTCACGACCATATTATTTATTTTATCCATCATATCAATGAAAAATTCACCACATGTGCGTAAGTACGGGTTACCGTATCCACTTCATGTTGTAGTTTGTTATTATAACATTAAATCATTTGGATGGGTATAATAATGAGTATAAATGATAAAAATAATAAATATAAAATTATTATGATTCTATATATAGGATATATCATCCAATTATATATGATTTTAATATCAAAAGAATGATATTGTCACTCGTGCGTACTTATGGACTGCCGTCTCCACGAACGCAATGAGATTCATTTTCCATGATTAACCATTCATGTATGATTATAAAGTATATATAAAAATAATCATAAAATCAATTACATAATAATGATACTGTATTGATGTAAATATATTTTGAATTTACTTAATTCCATTCAATTCAATAAGGAAACGAAAACATTGTTCATGCGAACGTACGACCTACCGTCTCCATGAAAGGGGTATTTCTTTCCAATTATCGATCTATAATATATATTTATATGCTTAATATATATTTTATTGAAATAATTTTTGACATTCTGGAATTTATTAAATCAGGATATAAGTAATAATATCATGAACCACTAGTCGAAACACATTTGTTAAAAGAAACTATTTTATAAAAAACATTCCTTTAAAATGGAATTTACAAAATAGTAGGTAATATAAAGTCATAAGTGAATCATTTATGATAACATAAATATTATTATAGTTATGTTACTAGTTAATAATATGTTTAATAACACTATATAGGAGTCTTGGAAACATATGGAAGAAATTGGACATAAGGTAAGGGATAATTTTTCAAATCTCATTTTTTTACGAGATTGCTTATACGTAAGTATTTACTGCGGTTATATTTTCCAACCATGTCAAAAAAAAAGTTTTTTCATAAAATATTTTGTATTATTCCATGTCTGTTTAATGTCATTTTTACCCCTATTTGACTTTATCAATGTGTTATGGAAGGAATCATACTTTTGTTTACCATACGAGGAACTTTTTAACTTTTCCGAAAAAAGTACGAGGAGAATGTTTTTTTAACATATACGGAATGAACAAATTTTTAAGGTTTCATAACACCTAATTTTCATGAATCTTACTCTACACGATTTCTTGAATATTTTCAACAAAATCTTTTTTAAAAAAATTAAATGGCATTTTGTGAAAATAAAATGATTTTATAGAATAAATGATATTTTCCTCAAGAATTAATATCAAGTGTTTTGTCAAATCTATATTATATCTAAGATGAAATTATTCAGTATGATTGTCTTTCTAGTATAATGTCATAATTATTTACATGGCCAGATTCTTCTTATGATGATGTGATATCCATTTGTTTTATATGGATTTTGTTACTATGGGATGATGTTTATGAAACCCATTTTATTCTTTGGGTTTTAATGAATGATTTATGATTATTTTGTGGCAAAAGTAAGAATGATTTTAGTGTGAGATTGATGGGACCTATATCTCCCTCAAATGCTTTTGGGTAAAGATTTATATCACATGAGATACACATGGATGGAATGGAATGTGAATCTAGTTCAGTAATATAGGTCTGGAACAAATAGTAAACCTGGTTTAGTAATGGACTTTGTCCACTATGATGGTCTTGGCAGCAATGCCATTTCTAATATGGAAATCATAACATGTGCTTAATGGTTTCAACAATTACATGTTTTATTCCCATGATATTTTATCATGGTAATATTCCATTATGATATATGCCTTATGCACTATGATGATTTATGTCAGTACCCATGATTTTTATATTTCATGTTAATGTTCTTATATTCAAATATTTAGGGATTGTTTTATATTCTCCATATTTACCCTTAATGAGCATTTGAATTCACTCTTTTTATGTTTTCTTTTACCCAGGATATAAAGAATGGTTTTTGGTAAGAAAACCACAGGGGATGATCTTTATGGGAGATTTTGAAGATCATTCTCCATGATTAGAGATTATGTTATGAGTTTCCAAAGACACTAAACTAATACGGTCTTTGGGCGTCTATTTTTTTTCATGTATGAAGTATTCCACAAAGGTAATGTAAACTCCATGTACGTCAAGTGTTGGCCTCTAAAGTTGGTATTAGAGAAAAGGTTTAGTTATCATTTGGAAACTAGGATGTGAAAACATTAGTGAAATCCCTAGATATATTTCTATGTTATGTCTAGGGATGTCTCTATGGTTAAGTATAATGATATTTTATAGTACTATAATTATAGTAATGATCTTATAATTAAACATAATATGTTATATATTGAAGGTTCTTCCCCATTATTATGTTGTTTTCCTAGCATGATTTTTTCCACTCACACAATTATTTTTGGGTTTTAGATGATGGCAAGAACCTGAAAGAACCATGTTGATTAATGTAATGGAAAATGTAATGATTTTCCTCCTGAACAAACCAATGTTATGGGAGACAGAGTGAAATATCTTATTGTTATGCATACAGAAGCTATGAATTATTCTGGGCTTCCAAATGAGAATAGAAGGGAACAATATTCTATTGTGTCCTTCTTGAGGCAATGTCCACCTTCTTTCAGTGGGTCTTCTGATCCACTTCTTATTAAACAATGGATCAGTATCATTGAAAATACATTTTCCATACATCACTGTTCGGAACATGAAAAAGTCCTTCTGGCTATATAACGTTTAGAAAGTGAAGGAGGCCAGTGGTGGACACTAATTAAAAATACGAATCCCAAAGATGAAATTGAATCCATGGATTGGGATGAGTTCATCAACTTGTTTTTCAATAAGTATTTCCCTCGTACTATTTGAACAATTATGGAAAAGGAGTTCCTTGAGCATAAGAAAAAGGATATGAATCTGTTGGTATATACAAGGTGAATTTTAATAGGCTTGCAAGGAATGCATCTAGATTCATCATCCATCCTAAATGTAAAGTTTATCATCTATTCAGTGGATTAAAACCAGTCATCAAAGGGAATTGGCTATAAGATACTTTTGTAGCTATGAAGAAATTGTGTGTCGTGCTATCAAGGCAGAACTAGAAGTTGGTGTTGCATATCCATATCATGGTTTTGACAAAAAAATATAGAGTTCAAGGAACAATCTCAGAACATTGGTGAAAAAAAGGTGAATGTTTTTTTATGCTCAACATGTGGAAATAAGTATAGTGGAGATTGTCTAAAAGGTACTTAAAATATTTCATGCATGGAAAAGAAGGTCATAAAGCAACTGAGTGCCGAAGTAATTGGAAAAATGTTTTTGATGACATAAATAGAGAAACAATTATAGAGAATGCTTCTCCAACACTTCAATGCTTCATGTTCAAGGAAATTGGGCATTATGCCAATCAATGCCCCAATCTAAGGGTTAATGATGATTGACATGAGCAACCTATTAAGTCAATGTTCAAAGGGAAGTCACATGCGGTCACTATATGTGATATTTTGTATGACAATGATGTTGTGGAATGATTATGTTTTTATGCAATTGGATTTCAAAATATTATCATGGAATATCAGTTATAGTATCTTGGAATTTTGGAATAACTAGGTATTGGTTTTCAATAATTATATGGTACCGGTAACCTTGAAAACTGATTGAAATATTTTTGGAAAGAAGTTGATATGCGCATAATGTAGGGATAATGTGAAAATAATATTTTTTATAGTATTAATGATCTCATTACTGATAGAAGTACAATGTGATATCATGGTTTGATTATATATAATTTTTAGAATTTTGGTATGTCGAAAGAGTTAACATTTGACAGCAATTATGTTTTCACTAAAGTTTAATCTATATTTATTTTTCAAGAGAATACATTATAAAGGTATTCACATGTTTTGAATGTAACCAACACCAATATCTACCTTATGATATATGGGGGTCAAATTAAGGAATTCACATGCTCGGTAGATAACATTTATAGTAATTGGATAGAAGTATTTTCGATAAGCCTAAAAGTTGTAATGGATTAATTTAGACATCATATAGTATTTCTTAAAGATATAACTTTTTTATTTTCTTTCTGAAATGATAGAATAGTATAGTTTTAAAAAATGGACAACTCTTAGGATAGGTGAATACCCATTGCGTCAGACAAGGATATGGGAATCGAACACACAACTGAAGTGTGACAGGTCTTTATCACCTACCACTGGCCTACAGAAAGTCCCTGTTTAGTAGAAATTAGTTTTATTTTTTATGTGGTTTGATATATGAAGTATAATTCCATTTTTGGAACCATATACGATTAATCTCACCATAGATGGCCTCATGTATATTTGATAACTTTTTCCAACCTTTTGTTTGAGACATAGGGAATGACCTATCTTTTTATCGCATGATCTACTAACACTTCATGAATGACAAATTAAACTTCATTTATTTAAGAGATGAAGTGGAAATTGTTCAAGGAATGACCCACAGTGAGATTGTACCAAAATCAATTAAGTAGTTCTTCTAATTCCAATTTTTTCAACATTAAGGAAATGATCTTGAATACCAAAAAATGTTGTCCAACATGGTACCATAGATCATAAAAAAATTATGGCTTTGTGATGTTGGGATTTTTCATAGGCATGTTCTCTACCACTGTCCATCAAAACATGATGGTTATATTTATCTTCCATATCCATATTTTCACCTATGTTCTTTAATATAGAAACCCATTGATGAGTTAATTTGGGTAACCGTAAGGTTTCATACATTATTTTTTAAAATTAAGTATTAGTATTCCTATTTTTTATGTAATTTTCTAGGAATGAAACTTTCATGTAGTAAACCATTTTTAACCCCGATAAATTTCGAGGGGGAAATTCATTTTAAGGGGGTAGAATGTAACACCCTGAGATTTTATGAGAAATATTATTTTTAATTTCTTTGATGTCTTGTGTTCTACGATACACCACGATTATCTTGCACTATATGATAAACCTTATTAGATTGTAGTATATGCAACACTATTCTTGTCATGTGTTACATGAAAGGGAAACCTTCCTCGATAGCTTGTGTTGTACGCAATACTGAGTTTCCCTAATCAATGATATGTTATTAAAATATTATATAATGGAGATGTTATGAATAGTAATACCCACCTTTTGAAATTATATTAATTTTATATTTCAAAATAAACTTCATTTTTCGATTTGGAATATCAAAATTAACTTATGGTGAATATTTGTTATTTTTCTGAAAAATTTCAATTTATTATAAATAGTTAAAAAACTGAGATATTGATTAAAAACGACTTTTTATTTAAGTAATAATTTATATTATTTAAAATTTTAATTTCAAAATAGATACATAATATGTATATATGTTCAATTTAATTAATTGGAGTCATTTTATAATAATTTTAGATATATAAAAATTTTATTGATCTTTTTCCCGTCCTTTACCCACCTCCTAGGAGAATTTAAAAATTTACATTAAAAATAATTTTATAGCTTCTGTGACATGAATTTCAAAAATCCAAGAGACATGGTTGATATTAGAAATTAATATTCTATTCAATGAAATAATATTATTATTTTGTGAATAGTAACTTTTAACTTTTAATTACCACGGTTAAAATTAAATTGGGCAATTAAGGGTAAAAATTATATTATTGTTATCCTAACACATGTCCTAATTCTATTGGATAAGTGTAATTCGTCCAAAAACATCCTTAGGAATAAAATATTTCCCTTTAGGTCCTCTTGTATTAGATTTGGTCATTTGTTATTATTTTATTCAATGAAGAGTAAAAATATTTAAAATCAACATTTAATAACTGAAACATTTTAATTTAGGGTTATACATAATATAAATAAGATTATAAATATACATTAGAAAGATAAAAATATTTCCTACATAACAGTATTTTATTTATATTTTATAGACATTAAATAATTTAATTTATGACACAATAATGATGCAGTAATTACTTTATCAATGAAATATTAACATAATTGATATTATAAATACCCTAGTAAATGTAATTTTGGAATTCTTATTAATTAAACTAATTTTAGAGGTTAATATTTCATTTTAGGGTTAGATAGAATAATTTTATTCAAATTAATATTTCTTTTATGAATTTAGAAAAAACAAAATACCAAATAGTGTCAAAATTGACATAAAAGAGTTTTTAAAACAAATATTATATTATTAATTGATATAATGGTCCAAAAAAAATCTACGGTTCTGTAAAAAGACGTATATAATAATATATATGAAATTAAAGAATCAATTGGGGTTCTATTTGTAGTTTATAGTATGTTTATTAAACATATAGTGTAACAATACAAGAAGACACGATAAAAGTAAAATTATATAACTTATGGTTAAATCTAAATGATAAGGTTAAAACGGTAATCTAAACTTGTCTAAAACCTATTGTTTGAGAGTATTTCGACCCATCCCACCCTTTCCTCTAAATATGTCACTTTGGAGCTAATATAAACCGAATATGAATTTATTATAAAATAATATTTTATGTTTTTCATAAGGCACCCCTCACCCCTCTTATAATAACGTACTCCCCCTTCTCTCTAAATCACACCTTAAAGCCATTTGGATTGGACAAATACTGCCCAAATACCCTCTAATCTGTCCTACCTTAATCATAGAGGCCTTATTTTAGTCAGAAAGACATCCTAAAGATCCCTTTTGGTCAAATAAAAAGGAAGAACCCAAAGAAGAGGTAAATATCTCACCACCTATTTCCAGTTCCTTTCCTCTACCACATCCTCCTTCATTGTTTTCTCCATTCTGAAATAATAACTCCAGTATATTATATATACATTGATGTTATTATTGAAATTTTACAACCGTATTTGTTATTTTATCCATCCTATGAATGAAAAAGTCGCCACATGTGTGTACGTACGGCTTACCATCTCCACATCATGGTGTAGTTTCTTATTCAAACATTTCATCATTTGGATGCATATAATAATGAGTATAAATGATATATCTAATAAATATAAAATTATTATTATTCTGTATATATGATATATCATCCAATTATATATGATATTAATATCAAAAGAATGATATTGTTGCTCCTGCGTATGTACGGACTACTGTCTCCTAGAACGTGATGAAATTCATTTTCCATGATTAACCATTCAAATATGATTATAAAGTATATATAATAGATAATCATGAATGATATTACATAATAATTATATTTTTTTATTTACATTTATATTTCATTAACTTAATTCTTTTCAATTCAATAAGGAAATGAAAATAATGTTCATGTGTACGTACGGCCTACCGTCTCCATGGATGGTGTATTTCATTCCTTTTATCGATCTATCATATATATTAATATTATGAATATATATTATATATAAATCATTTTTTACATTATTTATTTAAGTAAACCTCAATATATGTAATAATATCAAGAACAACAAGTCGAAACATGTATGATAAATGAAACGATTTTACCCAAAACACAGCTTTATCATGGAATTTAAAAATGAATGGGTAATATAAAGTCATAAGTGAATCATATATGATATCATAAATATAATTATGGTCATTTCAAAAGTTAATAATATATTTAATCCCACTATACAGGAGTCATGGACACATATAGAAAAAAGTGGAAAAAAGGTAAGGGATAATTTTTCAAATATCATTTTTTCTGAGATTGTTTATGCGTAAGTATTTACTGGGGTTACATTATCCATCCATGACCAGAAATTTTCTTTCATAATGTGTTTAATATTATTCCATGTATATTTAATGTCATGTTTACTCCTCTTTGACATTTACATTGTGTTATGGAATGAATCTTTATTTTTTTTACCATACGAGGATCTTTTTGTCTTTTCCGGAAAAATTACAAGGATAATGTTTTTTAACTTATAAGGCATTTACATATTTTTAATTTTTCATAATAACTAATTTTCATTAAAGATACTCTAAAACATTTCATGATTATTTTCAACAAAATCATTCTGTTTTAATATAAAATGGAATTTTGTTAAAAGAACATGATTTTGAAAAAGAAAGGACATTTTCCTCAAAAATTCATTTCAAGCGTTTTGTCAACACTATTTTCCATCTACGATGATGTTTTTTGTACAATTTTGTTTCAATTATAATTTCTCTATTATTTAAATGGATTGATTCTTCTTATGATGAAAATATATCCATTTGTTTTATATGGATTATGTTATGATGGGATGATGTTTATAAAACCCATTTTATTCTTTGAGATATGATGAATAATTTATGTTTATTTTGTGGCACAAGTAAGAATGAATTTATTATGAGATGGGGGGACCTATATCTCCCTCTAATAAGTTGGGTAATGATTTATATCTCATGAGATAGACATGGATGGAACAGAAAGTGAATCTGCTTCTGTAATACAGGGCTGGAACGACATGTAAACCTGGTTCAGTAATGGACATTGTCCACTATGATGGTCTTGGAAGCAATACCTTGGCTACTATGGAAATCATAACATGTGCTTAATGGTTACCACAATTACATGTTAGAATCCCATGTTATTTTATCATGGTTAATATTCCTTTATGATCTATGCCTTAGGAACTTCCAAGATTTATGTCATTACCCATGATTTTTATGATTTATATTCATGTTCTTATGTTCAAATGTTTAGGGGTTGTTTTATGTTCTCAATGTTTACCCTTACTAAGAATTTGTGCTCACCCTTTTTCTGTTTTCTTTTACCTGGGATATAAATAAAGGTTGTAGGTAAGAAAACCAAATGGGAAGATCTTTATGGGAGAATTTCAATATCTATCACCATGATTGGATGATTATGTTCTGAGTTTCCAAAGACACTAAACTAGTACAGTCTTTGGGCATTTGTTTTTTTTTTCATTTATTAAATATTCCCCAAATGTAATGTAATGTCCATGAATATCAAGTGTGGGTATCTACAGTATATATTTGACGATCTTCATTAATGGAGATATCCTTATTTATTCAAGGTTTTCCATCAATTGTATCCACATATGTACTACATAAAGATTATTTGAATCATCGTTATGATGATATGGGTTTGTTAGCCACTCAGTGGGAAACTCTGGAATTTTTTATCCTTCTGGGAGACAATGGTTTTGTTTGATCTTGTGATCTTTCCCATAAAATGGGATACTTATGTCTACTTATAAAATAATCTAGAACCCTTTCTTATCGGTGCCACTTAATGGGACACATCATACATTTTAAAGTCATGTGATTAGGACCTAGTTGTATAGTTTAATTTCATGTCGTATGGACATCTAAGCGGAAGGTATTGAAGAACTACCTTAAATTCTCTAGAAGACTTGGGGGAATCATTAGGGTGATCAGAGCAGTAATTAGGCTTCATATAATTTTTTTTCATATCAAATGTAGGCCCTAATAATCTATTTATTGGAAAATATAGGCCCCTAGGAGAATGGAATTTGGGCGTGCAAGTATGCTCTATGATATTTTGGGTCACGCAAGTAGGATGTGCGTTGACACACTTTTGGTTTGACTAAGGTGACCCAATACTCAAGCCTTTTCGTTATAATGGGATTCCCTTTTTCATTTTGTAGACTCTTTGACGGAATGGAGTGAAAAAAAGACCCCCTCAAAATTGGATATGAAATGAATAAAGGATCATATTCTAAGGTAAAGTAATAAAGGAGAAAGAAATGATTATCGGGGCACCCAAATGTTATGCATGTCAAGAAACATGTCAGGAATGATTGCAGCGTGCAGTAATCTGGAAGGCAGGGTGACATGGGTTTCCTATATATATCGGATTCACATCTGTGAAAATCCTTGAAACTTATGATTAGTCTAAGGGTTGGAAGAAAAGTTGGGACTTCCACCTAGGAGGAGGTGTAATACCCATGTGGATGTGGTCAAACTAGGTATGTAAGACCTGGGCAGGTTTTACAGATTCTTTGAAGGGCATCAGGATTTTTGAGACAGTCTAGTTTGGGCAAACTTATTTTTACAAAAATGATGATTTCATGCCAGAACTATTATGCAGAGGGAGCCCAGAGACTAATTCTTTCCATATAACACACGGTGAGGTAGGCATCAGCTTTTGGGACATTTACATGATTTAATGACATCCAACCCTTAGATACATGTATGATGAGTTTATTCCTTCCAAGGTGACATGTAATGACTCGGAGAAGACACCATATATGGTTCATGAGTTCATGAAAATATTTACAAAACTAAAGAACACAACCACCATAAAATCTCGCACCAGGAGGGATATTCATATAGAGGAATAGTTGAAATTATTTTTAAAAAAGAATAAGGAAATGGGTCCTAATTACACCCATCCTTCTAGCTGTACAAGGGAAAATAAGAGAGGTACCCCTGATTATATATGTCCAACATTGGAGAAACGATAATTTGATAAATATGTATATGAATTCAACTAAAAAAATTCTTGAAAAGACATGCCTGGAAGGTTTCTAGGTGATGTGGCTCAGCATGTATTTATTAATAATCTGAGATTCAAAAGGAGGGGTGAGGCCAAGATCCATTGTTATTGTGTCTATACTGGAAAAGAAAAGTATCTTAGTGTTGGACACTCCTATTTTGGCCAAGATTCATAAGATTAAATTTTAAATTTACATAGGAAATTCACTATTTAGAATTGAGGAACATTTACAAGTGTTGTGGGGATGGATCACAACTCACTTCAGATCTTACGCTGTACCATGTGGATTACAGGTTTTTGGATGTTTTTTTGCCCATCTGTTCAATATTTTTCTACTATGTCACCCTTTTCTTTTGATTCATAAATCATTAAATCTATATTTAGAATGCATTAGGATTTAGATTTATTTCCTTTTGAGAATCCACCTTCAGGGTGATTTATTGATGATTTTATGGACAATTTGGAATTTAGGGTATATATGCTAGCTTTCATAGATGGGGTGTTGGCCACCCAAATTGATGGAGAAATCATACGTGAGGCCAATTCTCTTTATAGATTTTCAAATCAATTAAAACATCTACAACAGAATACTATATCACCTCCTCGGCGTGTGCGATTATAAAAACACCCAATCGTTTCCTGACATCTATGGTTGTTGACATCTACCGAGATGACTGGGGATATAATTAATTTACCGGTTGTTGCTGTAGTAAGTAGATTAACTAACTGGTATGCCGAAAACATGGTGTCAACGTACCATTAAGGGGTACTAAATCATGTTGTTCCTTGAGTTGAGGTGAAGTGAAGTAGTAGGAGGGATATTCATCTAGAGGAATGGATAATAATATTTTTAATAAATAAGAAGAAAAAATATGGAGATGATGATGCTCCAAATTCACTGAAGAGACCACATGCCAGATATAACCCTCCTACCAGAATTAAGAGAGCCACACCATCCGTCCCTACAAAAGTCCTATTGAGTTGATCTGGTCTCTATCATTCTAAATAGTGGAATGATCCATTTTTGGATTCCTCATTTGTGACTATGGGTAATGTTAAGAGACTCAAATACAAGGTTTCATGATCCACTTAATAGACCTCTGACAAATATTATGAATATATATGACTAGAGGCTCTTCCAAAATTTCATATTCTATACTATGGTGCAGAATCCATGTGGATGGATCAGTGTAAATTGTTGCATATTAAATGTGTAGGGAATTCGCAGGCTTCTTCTGAAATTCTTTTTAAGGGTAATCTCAATGAGGTGAGGACCAACAATCAAGAGCTAGAAATGCTCACATATTCCAATGATGAATCAATTCCCACCACAAAGAAGGTGATGGAAATGTCATATCATGGTACTACCGATGGGATTAATTCATCATTAGATGAAGACTGGCATGACTTTGTAGATCCAAAGGATGTATATTTCCTTTCTCTCGCATTCTCATCCATTTCGGATACATGAATTTTTGTCAAAAAATTGTTACTTATGGAAAATATCATCTTAACATAAATATGTGTAATTGAATAAAAATTGTAGTTCCTTAACCATAGTATAGACTTAGATGAGCTGCTCTTGGATCTACCAGATCACCCCTTGAATTGGGAGAAATATGTTTGGGCCAATTGGCCATGAAATAGTAAATAGAGATAGTATAGGAATCTTCAATACCTCTCTCTGGAGATGATGTATTGAGCCTTCATAAGAAGGAGAATATGAAAAATCCCCAAATAAAGAGAGCCTTAGTTGAGCGCTATCTATGTTTTGGTAAGTCTATCTAATAATCATGAAATTTAATATATATTCCTGAATAAGAGTTCAAACTTATTAGAAATATAGGGGATTATTCTATTTCTTATTTGAATAAAAATAATAATAAGGTTCAAGGAACTATAGTGCGTTATAGTAATCATACACAACATCCTGTAAATAAATTGGATTATAACAAGGAATTAAACCCAAAAGAACAACAATCTTATCCCATCACTGAACTTATTCCTACTATCAGAGGAGAGGATGCTTTTGGTAATCAAATAATACATCATAAGACATAAAATGTAACAACAACTAAATCCTGTTCCATGATACATTTAGGTTCAATACATGCACTGGAACATCTGGAAAAACTGACATTGACCCCACAATTGTGGCTAAGGATGCTATTTGGGGTAAATGGTTTACGAAGGAAGGTTTTGAAGCAAACTCATTAAGTGCTCACACGGGTGAGAATAACATAGAATCTGAGATATCATGGGATTAAATGATGAACCTTACCATATATTTTGAATAACTATTAGAACATGTTAATCTATAAAATTATTTAGAAGATTTTAGAGTTCGCTGTATATAATCACATTGATGTTAGTTATCATTATTCGTCATGTAAATCTTCTTAATGATTAACCTTCTAACCATGGGTGGTTGAAATATGCAGTTCCATCTAATGAAATTGCAGCCACAATGATACTTAATGGAAGTATGGATATTGACGTCAACCCCACCATTGCAGAGGCAATGCCATGGGTGGATCTTTAGATAGCAGATATTCCTGAGATTCACTCTGAAGATCCTAAGCATATTAATGATAGCACTACTCATCCAGAGACATCGAACAGAATCGGTGAAACTAAGAATATTGGAGAGTATTCCTCTCATGTTGTTGACCATTTTTTAGGTAAGAGATAATGAAATTGTTTTTTCCTTAACTTTTGTTATCTATTGAATCTAACCGTAACCAAACTTCATGATTTACCATATAAGGATATCAACTTTAGTGGATATTTCTAGGGGTGAAGCCTCTCAATCAGCCAAAAAACATTGGAAGATAGAGCATCCATTGTTGAGGAAAGAAAAGAATTGGGAAATTTGTTAGTTTCCATAGTCCCAAAATATATCCCTCTTTATAATAGTGATTCTGACTCAGACCCATAACTATAGAAGGCTTCTTATCATACACGTCGCAAGGTATGGAAAATCATATGGAAGATAATATCTGAGATTCCCCTTGAGGACATGCATTCAAGAATTCTATTACATTCATCTCTGTTTATCAATATTGAATTTGGCGGTTTCTAATACAAATAAATTATTACTATAGTGAAATAGACAATTTGGAGGAGGGAAAAAGAATGAAATCATAGAAAGGACTTGATAAAAAATTGTTGATCAATATTGAAGAGTTCCTAAAAATGTTGTCCCATGCTGAGGCTAATCATACTTCAATGTTTAAGGGATTGAAGCATGCAATTAAAGAAAAGACTGCTCAGCAGCAGGACCTTCCCCAAGAGTTAGATATCATTATAGGGTAATATGATCATATTAATATCAAATTAAGAGAAGTATAGATGTATGGTGAAATGGACATTATATATGCTAGAAAAGGACTTCATTATGCCGAAGAGAACAATGATTGTCAAATAAAGAAGCTTCAATAGGCAGATGATGGGGCTCAACAGGATGTCAGAAATATGATGAATTATGTAGAAATCTTGTTATAATATCCGATTTATGACAAGTGAGAGACTCCAATTTGTGTATTCTCCAATGTGAAAAAAATTCACAATTAAAAAGTATTTTCTCTTTAATCTTTTTTGTTTTGACGTTATCCAAATGATTTTGTTTTACACAATCAAATATGCCTAGTAAGAAAAGGTTAATTTTATTATGGTTATATAGAAAACCCCTCAATATTATTTGTCTTGAAATATTTTTTCTCAGTATTACCTAAATCATAAAAAATATATGTTTTGTGAGTTGGGACTCCACTTATGTTCAGAATTAATGTTGTGATTTCTCAATATAGTGAGTGGCATGTCTCTTGTTATAGGAAATTTAGAGTAATGCAGGTTGGAATATAAAGGGGTAGTATTAATGGTCGAATAGTATTGACCATAAATTTTGTAATTATATCCCAAAAAAGACTATATGGATACGAATTGCATTAATACTATTTAGATATTTCCATGGGGAATCTTGAGTCATGATTTTTATTGTCACCAAATCTAAAACTGTTATCAACAAAAGGGGAGTTCCCTCCAAGAAGGAATTTACGATTATTTTGACAAACTTGTTATGGGGGTTGAATTATGTAGGGATAGCTAGGTCATATGATATATAGCCAAATAGTGGCATCTTTTGACAACCATAACTATTATGTACGCAACTTATACAAGTCCACCTATGAGCATGTACTACATAGTCATGAAAAATATCTCTTTAATAATTTAACATTTTCCTGCAGATAGATAGGGGAAAATAATATTAGGGTGACTCAAGACCATAGTGGGTGGTTTTTCTAAGGAATGAAATTGTAAGAATTAAAGGGCTATCTTATACAGACATATGTCATGAATAAGAAACCATTTCTATAAAAATTTAGTGTATGAGGAATTGTTAAAACTTATCAGAAAGGGGAATGTGAAATACAATATTGTTTAGTTTTATGTCATGCAGTGAGGAAATTTTTATAGTGATGTTTTAAGTCATGCAGTGAGGACATTAGTACGGTTTATTTTTAATTCATTCGTAGAATATATTGGTACTGTGTAGTTTAATGTTATGAAATGATTACATTGTGTGGCTTTAATTTATGGTCTTTATCATTGACCCAAGGTATGTGACTCTCCAAATTTCATGATAATTTGTTTAGAAATATACTACCATATCCATGTATAGAATGGAAAATCAAAACTGTGATTTATGAATTTTTAAATCCAAATGATGATATGGGAAATGGGATAAACACATTAGAGGAAGTATTTTATTCCATGAATGATGTTACCATTATTTGAAAAACCCATTATGGGGGTTTTATTATATAGGGCCAACTGGGGAATATAATGTATAGCCAAATAGTAGCATCATTTTCCTAACTAATCTGTTATGTAGGCAACTTAAGCAAGGCCACATAGGGGCACATGCTACATAGTCAGGCAGAAGAGATCTCAAAAATCTGACATTCTAATTATAAAAGGAAAAGGAAGGTTTTGGAGATTCATATTTTCTTATGTACATATTTTGGTTTATGGATAATGGTGTATGAATACGAAATGGGTATTTTCATCCACGATTTCCTAATAATCGGATGAATAGTACCTCTATGAATGTATAACCACAATTTAGTAGGAGTGGTGTCTGTAGTTTTAGGTTATAAAACTAGGATCAGAAATGGAAACAATATGTCATATGTGGCCAAGTGTTTGCATGGTTATTTCATATTTCATTGAACACATGGCGAGAAAAATTTGTAAACAATAGCCTTAAAGGCATTTAGATCGAGAGAGTGATAATGGGACAAATATACCCGAAGGAATATTTTAAACCATATTCCAATATATTTCCATCAATGTTTTAATGGGACAAGGACACTATAAAAAAAATTTCCAATATTTGAAAAATAATGTAATGGGGTTTTTTTATAGAGGGCCAACTAGGGAATATGTGCATAGATAAATAGTGGCATCTTTTGACTTATAGGCCCATTTTGTAGGAAACATATGAAAGGCCACCTAAGGGCACTTCCTGCATAGTCAAGAGAAAGCGTTCTTAAATATTAGAAACTCTATCACTAGAAACATTAAGAATGATTATGAAGATCTGAAAATATTCAGGATTAAGTTTGTGAAATATGGAAGGACATTTTTCTCAATGCACATTTAAATATTTGAATCAATATTGACAATGATTAAGACATCCTTTACAAAGATCTGACTCTTATGTAAAATGGGATCCTTTGTTGTTTCTTTTGAATTAATATTATGATGTACAGTTTTATGTCCTACAATGAGGAAATTTTCAGCCCTATAAGGAATTTAAACACCATATTTATACAAAGAATCATTTTACCCAATTCCAAAGAGCACATGAGCTATTATCGTTGTGAGAAACAAGGAGAAGAACAGGTTTATTCTATAATAGAAAGATAACACATGTGAATAATTGTGGTGATGAATTTACTTATAGTTTTAACGTCATGCTGTAAGGATAAAGATGTACTGATGTGAAAAAGAATGAAATATTGTAACTAGACTAGGGATAAGATCCCAATTTCACAATGTGTCTTGCTAAAGACAAGAATCATATCATACATAGTTCTTACAACATTACCTATGTATGGTTAATTCTTATATATGGAATAAATGGGTTTAATCAAGGATAGGTCCAATTTTGAAGATCTATTCATCTCTATGTATCTATAATAGATGATAATCATGTCGTACGTAGTTCATTAAATAACCATTCCACATAATAATTGATTTTGACATGGAGAATGGGGAAATTTGACATGTAATGAGAGAATGGAAAACCTTAAGACACAAAATGATATATGTAAAAAATAATATATCTTATGGAAACACTTGATATTGATATGATTCATATAGAGGAAGAGAAAAGAAAATAATAAGATTTTGTGATTGCTGATGGGCCCAAAATTGGAGATTTAGGCATCTCTATGTATCTCATTGAAAATAAAATTGAGACGTACATAGTTCTTGAAATATGTTCTCTATGAAATCCTAACTTAGAAAAATTAAAGAGAGTGACTCTTGTTCTACTATGGAGTAGTATTGATGTCATTGATATTTTCTTATGGAATCATCTAATATCAAATAGAGAAAATGTTAGTCGTATAGTTTAATGTCAAGAAACATGGAAAAATGATGTCATGAAGTTTAACATTATGCGACAAAGAAGAAGATGACACACATTTTAACATCATGCAACGTGGACTATTATTGTTGTTATGTAGTTTAATGTCTTGCAACTAGGATGTTGTACTATGCAGTTTTTAGTCATGTAGTGAGGACGTGAGGGATGTGGAGTTTTTAGTCTTTCTGTGAGGACATGGGGGACGTGGAGTTTTTAGTCTTATAGCAAGGACATAGGGGCTGTGTAGTCTTTAGTCTTGCAGTGAGAAAATTATATTGTGCAGTTTTGATTCTGGCTATGAGGACGATATGTAAAACTACCCAAAGTATTTCTTTTATAATCTCACATTGGTTGGAGTTTTAATAAGCCCTATATACATTATGATTAATGCATAAGCTCCATTTGAATAGACATTATGTATAGAATAAGGTCATTCCCACATTGTCTCAAGCTTTATAGGTTTATTCCCTAGTATCATTAGAGTGCTAAGGACCAATACCAATTCTCTTTGATGAAATGAATGGAGTCGAACATTATTGTTAAAAGCATGTTCTATTCAAGTCTAATATGCTTATAAATGATGAAAAGTATGCAATAGTTTCATGTCTAATCATTCCATATCATTGAACCATTTCGGGGGCCTCTCATCTATAAATAATTGATCACAGAGCGCAACTCTGAGTGGAGGATATTGCATTTCAATTGGAAAAACTTCTTCGGTTCCATACACAAATGAATAAGGAGTTTCATGGGTTGAAGTATGTGTAGTTGTCCAATATGCACATAAATCATTCAAAATTTTATTAGGCCATGATTTCTTATAATTATCTACCATATTTTGACGTATATTTAATAGGGCGTTATTCAATACCTCTATCTTTCCATTGGTCTCTGCATGATCGAGAGATGCATGGTTATATTTGATAGTATGCCTCTAATATAACTTATTTACCTCAATCGAACAAAAATTGGTTCCATTGTCCTTCAATATAGTATGAATGACACCCAATCTACTGATGATGTTAGTTTTGAAAAAAGGTACCATGATTTTGGATATGACTTCATTGATAAGTACTTCCTTGGTCTATTTAGAAAAGAAGTTATTAGTAGTAAGGGTATACTTGAACTACTTAGATGTTTCTGGAGGATAAGGCCTTACAACATCAATTACCCATGTGGAAAATGGCCAGGAGTATTTGGATGTATGTAACAACTCTGGGGGTTGATGAATGATGTTGGAATGAACTTGGAAATAATGATATTTACTTTTGAAATATGTATCATTATGTTCCATTGAAGGCCAAATGTATCAAAGACTTCAGATCTGATCAGAGAGTCTATTCTGAGACTGGTGGTCACCACAAGTTCCTAAATTTACATCATTCACGATAGTTGTAGTCTCTTCTACATCAATTCATCTGAAGACAATTCTATTAAATCTTCACTTCCAGATAAATTTTTGGTGGTCTGGACTATCATAAAGTGTAAAATTCGATTCTCATTACCAGATCTGTTCTTTTTCAGCCCTATTTTGTGGAAGTACTCTATTTTAAATTTATTCCATGATTGATGTTCTCTATCATATTATATGACCATATGGCTCAGAAATAGGTCTAATTTCATTAATTTCCTCTATTCTGTTTTGAAAACAATGTGATACCACACGAAAATGGGCTTTACTAATGATTGTGTCATCTTAATTTGGATATTCCAGAGCTATAGTTGTATTATACAGTGCATCTTCTTGGGCATTCTGTGATCAAGGACCATAAGACATTGTCGGCTCTAAGGGAAATTCCACCATTAACCCTCGGACTTATTGACACATAGGGATTAACTCTTCTTTTCAGATAGAGTATTATCCATTGATTTTCTTGATTACCAATTCTGTGTCACCTTTAACCATTAAGTGATTCATTTTCACCTGAAGTGCCAATTCCAAACATGTAACGAGAGCTTCATACACTGCATCATGGTTGGTTCTAAATTCTAATAATAGGAAGGAATAAAGCAATTATATCTTTTCTGGGGAGATAAGGAAAATTCCTAACATAACGTTTTTGATTTTAGGTTTTTCCATTCACATCCTTGCTCATCTTCTGGAAGCACCATCCAAGAACATTTCCCATGTTTGGGAATTATCTTGAATAGAGATGACCTCTTCATTAGGATGTTTAGTATTTAATGATGTATCTTTGTAGATGGATGATCAGTATGTAAGTCAATCACATCTTGGGCTTTTATTGCCTTTTGAGCAACAAAATTAATATCAAACAATTAAAAAATTACTACCCATCGTGCTAGATTCCCTATAGGCATAGAACGACTTAGGATAAATTTGAGTGGGTTATTGCAAGATGCCAATCAGACCTCATGATGATGCAGGTAGTGCCTCAATTTCTGAATATAAAATATTAATTCGAAGATACACTTTTAAATACTTTAATATTGAGTTTATACATCGAACATATTTCGACTAAGATAGTAATGGAAATTTTCATTACCTTCATCGTTCTATTTAGCATAGAAGATGCCCAATGATAGCTCTAATATTGTCACATTAAGAATAAGAAGAACTTATTTAATAAGTTTCATTAATACTGGTGGAATGAAGAGATATTTCATGATGTTATCAAATTATTTTTGACAATTTTTAGTCCATTTGTAGGTGACTTCCTTCTATATTAATTTGTTGAAGGTTAAACCCATGCCTGCCAAATTGGCGATAATGCACCGAATATATGTCATGTGTACTTGAAGGCCTCTTAATTATTTCAAATTTCAAGGAGGTGAAATAAAAATGATTGATATTTTTTTCTTAAGATCATATTCGATACCACGATGGCGTACAATGAAGTAAAGAATCATTCCGTAGGATACCACAAAATCTCATTTCAAGGGGTTCATCTTTAAACTATTTTACCAATATTTATGGAACTTATTCTTCAAAACAACCAAGTTATAAGAACATTACCTAGATTTTACCGCCCAATTATCCACATAACATTAAGCAAATTTTTCCTAATAAGGGTTTGATGATATGGTGCGTGGAACGTTGATTTGTTGCACCTGCATTTTTTAAACCAAAGGGATTTTTCTGATAGAAAACACACATTGAGGGGATCTGAACTCTTTATATTCTTCATACTTTGGGTCCATAATGAATTTTTATACCAATATTATCCATCCATGAAGGAAATATCTTCATAGCCAGTCGTTGCATCAATTAATTACTTTTAATCATAACTGGAAAATGATCTTTTGGACAACGACTATTAATATCTCTGATATTAATGAAAACACTAATTTTTCTATTCTTCTTTTTCACTGGGACGGTGTTGGCCATCCATCATGGATATTTAATTTCCCTAAAGGAGTGATACATTATAATCTTATCAAAATTAGCATTAATTTTAGTGGCATAAGATGGGTGTGATCTTCTTGCTGGTTGCTTGAATCCATGATGTTATTCTTGAAAACACAATTAATTGGTGGATATATTATAATTAAGTCCTATAATTTTTGTATAATTCAAATAAAATATATCTCAATATTGCATTAGGAATTAAGTATACACCTCTTTCTCTTTAGAGGTCATGGTCTCAATAATTAGAGTGGGGCGTGGATCGTCTTCTGTACACAAATTTATGTCTTTGAGCTCATCCACAATGGTAGTGACACCTTAATCATATGCTAGTGGAGAAACCCCAAGATCTTCCTCTTCTTCTTCATTATTTGTTACCTCTTCTATTTTCACATTCATATTAGATAACGATGAAAAACTCCTAGAGTTAGAGGGTGATTCAGTATGTGAACATCCTAAAAAAGAGGCCACCATATTAGATCATACTGATGATGAAGGGTATTCTTGTTTGAATAATGAGGACATAATCGATTAAAACCAACATATTTGACTTCCTCAATAATTGCAACAATTTATTATACAATGATTGAAAATGTTGATGCTAGTTTATGTTCATCAGATGAAATGAAAATATCTTCATATAGGCTTCCATCACTACTTGTTCAATCACTAATCTCTCTGATGCTATCAAGCTTAGTTTGAAACATTGACATTATGGAAGTTACTGGATGATTTCTTGGATTTGGTTTTACCATTTCAATTTGATTGATGTGTAGAACATAATCTATACTCAAATGTATCAATGGATTTGATGGGATATTTTCCAATCAATTCGATGCATGAAATCTGTACATTTCTTTTGTCATAGACTTCGTTCCTTTTAGTTGATAAAACTCTGCCTCAATGTATTGATGTAAACATGTTTTGGACGGAGCATGGTAACCGTACAATGTCCCGTTATGACCATTGATACAATACATAAGACATTTGAGGTGTGAAGAATGTATGGCTGCATGTTGATGCAACCAAGGCGTTCTAAGGAGAATATTGAGTGTTGTGTCATGATGAACAACCATGAAATCAACATTAGACACGATATCTCCAAACTATGATCTAAGTGAAATCACACCCGGTGGTTCT
Organism: Viscum album; assembly: GCA_963277665.1. Classification (NCBI taxonomy): domain Eukaryota; kingdom Viridiplantae; phylum Streptophyta; class Magnoliopsida; order Santalales; family Viscaceae; genus Viscum; species Viscum album. The sequence continues at coordinate 2,010,597,550 of OY728145.1, read as the reverse complement.
TGTTCATTACTTTCATATCCATGCAACATTAATGTTGAATGAGATAAGTCAGATTTAGTTTGTCACAATCGATGAATTGTATGAACAAGAATTTGGTTGACTCCAGAGCCTTTACCAATTAATACACATATAATTTCTACATCATTGACATTTACCTACAAATACAAGGTTCTAATATGTCCATGTACAACATCATCTTCATCTTCTTCCCTAAAATATATGACTTCATGAAATTCTACATGATCATTCTCTCTAGAGTAAATATCAGCGGTAGTACGTTTTGTAGAAAACTCATGATGACTTGAAAACTCCTCAATTGGTGATTCTCAAAGATCTTTTGGGAAATTCAATGAATACATAATTTTTAACATGGTAGGTAATTGGGCCATTTTTTAAATAAATTATACATTTGGTCCAAATTTATGCATTTTATAGTATTAATATGTGGTTTTTTAGGTGTTTTAGACAGTGATGATTCTGATGTAGAAGTACCCTGTATCAGAGTAGAAGCAAAAAATACTTCTTGATAAGGTAGATTAGATAGGCTTGGTCTATTCACATGCTGAGAGGGAGATAGTGTGGCTTCTAATCGGTCATCCATAATAATCATGTCCGAACCAAACCTGTATTTCATGGATGAAACTCCTTGTTCTTGTTAAGCATGCAGAAGGGCTCTTCCATGAGTTTTTTCTTCATATATGGTTCGAGTAGGGGAAGAGTTAAAATGATGGTTTCCTGAATTCTTATATCTTCACATGTATCCTTGACCTTGGCAACTTCCTCTAGTTCTCTAATTTGATATAAGGATTTATGGCTCATTATAATCATAATCACCATTGGTATAAGGATATGTTAAATGGATAACATTTACAAAACCAAATATAAATTCATCATCTGATAGAGATTCTACATGATAGGTTAATTCTGATTGTTATGTTTTGTGGGGTGGTTAGCCTAAACGTGATCTCATCATCTTTCGACTGCTCTATTTGATTATGATCTCTTTTATTCTTTGCGGATCTGCCTTATGATGAAGGTGGGTTTTATGTGGATGGAGTGGAAAAATACATAATCAGTTGTTTCAAATGTGTTAATAAAATGTCATTAGTCTAGTTGATCACATTCCTGATCATCTAGTCATAATATTTCACCACAATTTTCCTTTTGACTTCCTTCAATTCACTTTCTTCCTCTAGACCAGTAGTGGTAACAAATTCTACTTGAGCTGACCAACTTTTCAGTTTCACTGGTACAGAATCTACCATCTTTTGCAATAGTTCCTTGAAAACGAAACATTCAAAGATGGGATTCCCTATCATTTGGTGAAAGGGATAAAAATTTAAATTATATTCATCTCCTTGTTTATTTTAATTCTTCGGCCTTTCCAACTGAAAAAATTGTATTTCTAAAACTATGATGAAGTAACATGGAACTTGTTCATTCAAGAAAAAATAATCATTGTTCCTTACTTCCTCAATTTGTTTTGTCCTTTGATCTCTTTGATCATCTTTATTCGGTGGTTGTTGATACTGATGCTTTTGGGGAAGATCTCTTCAGTATGATTAAGGTCTTGAAGTAGAATAAGTTATAAGTACCTACATGAGTATAATTTTAGTAGCTTATTCCTTTCTTATCCTCCTCCACGGAGCTGAAAAAATTACACGAGTTTTAGCCTTAGATTCTGTAATAGAGTCTTTTATATGTATATCGATTGATGTAAGATCTCAAATCTCTCCTATGTATTTCACAATGATCAGTGGGGTGCATAACTAATCACGTAGATTTTTAACCCAAATTTTCAGCAATTCTTCTTGATGGAGTTCTAGATATAAGGAATATGTTAATCCTTTGCATCACCTAAGGAAATCTGAAACTCCTCTCATTCTCATATTGTTTACAATTGGTATAAAAAAATTGAAATATTTCTTAGGATTGAGAAAAATTGAAGAAATGAATTTTGACAGAGATCATCCCATCTAGTAATTGATCGAGATTGTAAACGTTTATACGAGATAAAAGATAGTCCCCTTAATGACTACAATAAACACATAATAATTACAAATTTTTTTTTAAGGAATTCCCATAATTTGATCATACTGAGAATGAAAATATGTTATGTTTTGTTCCGTATCTCGAAAACCATTAAATATTAGTAATGTGGTATTCACAAAATTTGGTGGAGGAGGAATTGCATCCACCCATTTAGAGTAATATCTATTTTCTAGCTGAACTAGTGCAAATCTTTTTTCTATTGAATTAAATCAATTTTTTAATGAATAAATTATATTCATAAGCATTTGGAGAATATATGTGTAACACCCCAAGCTTCCACAGTACGATTCTCTTTGAATAATACAGTAGCGTGTGTGGTATGCAACTTCGAGATTCTAACACACCGTGAATTATCAAAGTAGCCGGTATAAAGTGTAATACCAACTATTTCAAATTTTATAAATCTCATCTCTCAAAATACCCTTCATTTATGGATTTGGAATATCGAATTTTGACTTTGGTGAAATTTTTTGTACTTTTCGGATAACTTTTATATTTTGATGAATAGTAAAAATTACGAAATTTTAATTAAAAACAATTTTTTTAATCAAAATATTTAATAGTAATAAATTATGAATTTGAGTGGTTTTAAAGTATATTTAGAATATATTTTTATCATTTAATACAATGTTGGTCATTGTACATAATTTCACAATTAGACTAGACATAAACAAATGTCAATCTTTTGGTAGTTGTTATATCTTAAAACACACTTTTTGTTTTGACAGCGGGAATTGATTTTAAATTAATTTCTGCCACTTTTTTGTTTTGAATTTGGAAAAATAGATTCCATATATGGAATCAGGATGTACAAATTTTTTAAATAGGTAACTTTTATTTTTAGACATTTTGAATAATTACTTCGGTAAATATTTTATTTATAATGGTTAAAGGTTAAATCAGTTAAATAAATGTAATAAATAATATTATAATAATAATAAATTACCCTAAAACGTGTCCTAACCTTATTGGAGGATACATGTCCGACCATGGGAATCATTGGGTCTGTTTTGGGACACCATGGAGCAACTTTTAGGTGATAGGGACACTTTATATTAATTAAGATAAAATAAATACAAAAAAGACATAAGCATATATATTTATGATAAAAAAATTACATAGGGTTATATATGTTTAAATTTAGACTATAAATATTAATTAGAATGATAAAAAAATTCCCTACATAATAGTATTTTATTTATAATTTTTAGACATCAAAAAGTTAAAATATATATGACACAGTAGTTATGCATTATTTTCTTTATTAATGGAAGAATCAAATAATTAGTATTAAAAATGTTAAAATAAATATAATTTGAAAGTTTTGATGACATACATGAATTTCATAGGTTAATATGACATGTTATAATTGATTAAATAAATTAGTTTCGAAGTAATAATGTTGTTAAGTCTTTATCAAAACTCAATTTTTAAATATTGTAAAAATTTTGATAAATGAGTTTTTAAAAAAAATATTATATTATTAATTGATATTAAATTCTTAAAAATATAAGGTTCTAGAAAGAGACTTATATCATGATAGGAGTATCTTTAATGGACCACTTGGGGTTCTATTGGATGTATATTGTATGTTTATTAACTATATAATATAAAAATACAATGTGACATGGTAAATGTCAATCAAATTAACTAAGAGTTTAAACTAAAATTTAAGGATAATATAATGACCAAATCCTGTATAAAATCTATTGGATGAGTGGGTTTAGACCTATACCCACTTTAAACATTAAATAACCCACTTTTGAGCAATTATAAACTGAATATGAATTTATTATAAAATAAGTTTTCTAGGTTTTCCTAAAGAGCCACTCATCCCTCTTATAAAAGGGCACTCCCCCTTCTCATTAATTCACACCATAAAATCCTTTTTGTTCGTCCAACCCCTGACCAAATACTCTCTCAACGTCCCTCAATTAATCCTAGAGGCCTTATTTTGATCAGAAAGCCCACCTAATGAACCCTTTTGATCAAATGAAAAGGAAGAACGTGAAGAAGAGGTAACGTCTTCACCACCCGCTTTCAAGTTCCTTTATTCTTCAACTTATTCTTTCATTGTTATTTATATTATGAAATAATAACTCCAGTTTCTCCTATATACTATGATGTTATTATACAATTGGAAAAACCTTATTCAGTATTCTATCAATCCTTTTTCCAAAATGTCACCCAACGTGCGTACGTACAGCATATCGTCTCTACGTCGCGGTGTAATTGTTATTCAATACACTATTATTTGGATGGGTATAATAATGATATGTATTTTATGTAAATAATAAATATAACATTATAAGGATTCTGTATATATGATATACCATCCAATTATATATTATTTTAATATCAGAAGAATTATATTTTCGCTCATGTGTACGTAAGGATTACCGTCTCCACGACACGATTAGATTCATTTCCAAGTTCATCATTCATCGACGATTATAAAAATATATAATACTAATAAGTATGTAATATATGAAATAATAATGCTACGGGAGATATATATATTTATATATATAAGTATTTATGTACTAACATATATCTTATTCACTTACTTTCATTCAATACTATATGAAAACAGAAACAACGTTTAAGCGTACGTACGGACTACCGTCTCAATTAATGGTGTTTTCAATTCCATATATATGTGTATTATACATATTTATATTCTAAATATATATGATATATTTGTCATTCGTTATATTCTGGATGTATTTAAATCATGATCTATGTGATACAATCAAGAGTAACAAGTTATAACACGTACGATAAAGAAAGTGATTATTACCCGAAATATTAATTTAACATGGAAATTATTATTAAATGTGTAGTATAAAGTCATAAATGAATCATGTATGATATCATAAATATTAATATTGTTCTTAAACAATTCAATAACATACTATGATCTTTGTACAGCTGGCTAAACGTACCCTCGACTAAAGGAAAGTGCAAGGTAATGGGTTTTCATCTCACTCCTTATTCCTGTGAGATTCATGCCATATTGTCACTATTACCTTTGTATGGTGTATTTACTGCCCATATTTGTATTATTTTTTTAATACAATTTAATTTATTGGTATTTACATTTTCATTGTATGATACCTCTTTCATGGGTGGTTTGTTTCGTATGTTACCAAATTGGTAAGGGTTAATTTCACAATCTCTTTATTATCCGAGGTTGTTTTTACATAAGTATCTACTGGGAAATATTTATTATCCATGTCCATGTTTTATGAATGAGTTTTTAGAGGGATTATTTTAAGGTAATTTTTACTAAAACATCATTTCAAATGTTTTAAATATTTATTCTTCTAAATCTTTCTCATTAATGTCCTTGTCTTCCAAATGGTTTTTAAGGATTTTTTTATATGGACATTAATGTTTTTAAAATGTTAATTAAATTCAAATGTTTCAAAGTGGTATGGGACACTTTGATTCAAAAATGTCTTTAAATGACATATTTTCTAAATTGTGTGACTTTTAATGTTTTTCATGAAAATGGTTTATTTATCTCAAAGAGTTTTATAAATCATTTTCATCAATGTCAAAATATTTTAAGAGATTTTAAACTTGTTTTGAAGTTGATTTATCATGATACAAATCTTCCATATTGTGTTGATGGTTTTGTGATATGTTTTACTGTGGATGTGTTATTTTTATACCTTTCATGGTTTATAGAGAATGTATTGACATTTCGTATGCTAGTTTTAATACGAATGGTAATGTTATGTTTAAACCTATTCCTATGAGGAATGCATTGAACTTAGTATGTGATGGGTGGAGCCCACAATAGATCCTCGAGGCATCAGTAGGTCTCATGAGACAAACTAGTGTCTTGGCATGAGGCCTCGACAAAAAATTTATTTGTAGTCTTGGAACGAGGCCTTGGCCACATTTTTATGATAGTCTGGCATTATGAATTCCATCATTATGAAAGTGGTTATTGATATTGCATGTGATTATTCAATTAGTGGAATATCCATCTAAATAAGTAAATGGAATTATTTCATTTCATTATTTCCATATTATGCTGAAGTTCATGTTTAAAAGTATTTTGCTTTATTTATACATTGCCTTAAATGTTTATTCTTATTTATGAATGTTTATGCTGTATTATTATCCTTACTGAGCATCTGAGAACACCCCTTTCTATGTTTTATTTTTTCCAGGATTTTATAAATTGTATTATGATTGATATGCAGGGTCAAGACAAGGGAATAATAGCATTCATAAAGGATTATTTATGTTGTTTTGTATGTTATTAAGTGTAATGTAACATTCATGTATTTAATATATTTTCCTAGACTAGTAAATTGATCGGTCTTTCGGGACATGATTCCTTGTAATCATGTCAATGTATTAAAATAATGCACCAACTCTGGGTAACTGGGGTTGGGGCATTACATTGGGTATCAAAGGAAGTTTAGTACAATCCATGGAAACTTGATTTAGATAAAAACTGATTAGATCACATATCCCTTAGATATACATTGAGTATTGGTATAGAATTACTTCCTATAATTTTGGTATTGTAGAGGTTTTGTAAGTTTTCTGAGCAATACATCCCTGTCTGGAAACGAGCAAGTAGAGGTGGCTCTGGAAAAGATGTACCTAGGGGTAAAACACGAAAACACCGCTTTGAGCTAGACTCGAATTAGAACCGGTGCATGACAACGGGCCTTACTGCACTCTTGGATACGACACTCCTAGGGGATATGATTAGTATAATTCTCATTTTCATTACAACCCATTATGAAGGGTTTATGAGTATATACTCACTCAAGAAGAAATTTTTATGATTATAGATTATATCCATAACCTTTTTAATTTATTATTAAGTGTTTTACAAGTTTGGTATTATGTATTTATATTCATAAACTAATCTAGTGTATTCCATTGTGTAGAAATGGCGCCCAGTAGAAGGAACGAGAACTCCAGCAATACGCATGATCCAAAGAGTAAGAAGCATCATATCTTTCGTGGTCTTAAGACAGAATTTAGAAGGGAAATAGTCTCCCACATGTTATCATCATATGAAGAAATAGTATCATGTGTTGTTAAGATAAGTAAAGAGTTCTCGAAGTCCTATTGATTTGAAGGGAAGACAGAGAAGAAAACAATGGCAGAGAGAAGGACAGATAAAGGGAATAAGGGAAAGTAGGATTTTCCAATATGTGATAAATGTGGGATGAATCACCTTGGTAAATTCTTTAAGGGAATGATAGTTTGTTAGAAATGCGGAGAGAAAGGACACCAAGTACTTGATTGAAATGGTAAAAAAAAAGTTTTCAAATGTACCATGCTTCATCTAAAAGGAGTAGAGACACTATGCAAACCATTGTGAAAATCATCAGAGTATGCACCAAATGATTCTATTGGATAATTATCATGATATGATACTACCTCATATGAAGATGAATGACTAGTGTTCTTATGTTGTTATTATAGAATTATTTTATTTGAGTATTGTATCAACAGTATATTGGTTACATGAATTATGGAGATAAATAAGGATTGTACTGCAGTACTATTTATACTGAGGAATTGATATTATATGGTTCTAAGAAAAGTGACTTAATAGTAAGCTACACTTTTTGAAAATACATGGTTGAAGGAAAGGTAATCCTTAATATGGACCCGATAATGAAGTAGTGATTTTTGAATAAGAGATGGTTGATTTGAATAAATTATATTGGATATTCCTGACTACCTTGAAACTGAATAATGATTTGTCACTATTGGAATTTAAAACATTTTTTGGATAGAAGGAGTATATCCAGTATTCTATGAGGAATAAGGGATCATGAATGTAATCAATAATGGTTTTTTTACTTTAGGATGTTACGATGTTTTAAAATAATACATGATGAAGGTGTTAACATGCTATTACAAGGCAAAAAGGGATCTACGTTGTGTTTAACTTCCATTTAAATTTAGGAATGTAAGAATGGATATATTATTTTGGATGATTCTAAAGGATGGAATTAATTATGTTTGAAAGGTTGTTGTTGGATTTTTTATAAAAGGACAACACAGAGATCATGTGACAACCCACCGTGCTGGACAAAACTGCGGGAATCGAACCCAAAATCATAGTGAAATTAGGATTTATCGCCTACCATTGGACTACGTGAAGTACCCGGTTTGTATAATGTAGTTTCTTTTTTTAAAGGGTCTGATATCTGAATTATAAATTCATTATATTTGGAACCCAATGCGATTAGGATAAATAGAGTATTTTTGAGTTGTATTCTATTTTGGAGTGAAAGATGAGTAGTTGGTAGAAATTTATTTATAGAAAATCTCTAATTATAAAGTAAGAATATATCCTTATGATTTTATCCAATCTCAAAAATTAATTCCTCAACATTAAGAAAAGGAACTTAGAAAAAAACGTTGTCCTAGATAGTACCTTAGATCATCACAAATTTATGGCTTTGTGATTGTTGGCCCTTTTCATAGCCATGTCCTCTACCACACTCCATCAGATATTGATGGTTATATTTCTCAACCATATACATGTTTTCCTACATGGAACCATAGTATGTGTTATTTTCGGTAACCTACATACTTACCACTCTTTATTTTAAATAGAGGCCTCATTAATCCATTTTTAGATGTGGTATTTACACTATGATATTTTTAAATGTCAACCCCATGTTTCCAATACCGAGAATAAATTGTGAGGATGAAATTTATTGATGGAAGGGAGAATGTAACACCCCAAGCTTCCATGGTATGATTCTCTTTGAATAATACATTAGCGTGTGTGGTATGCAACTTTGAGACTCTAACACACCGTGAATAATCAAAGTAGCCGTTATAAATAGTAATACCAAATTTTTAAAATTTTATAAATTTTAACTCTCAATATGGAATTTATTTTTGGATTTGTTATATCGAATTTAGCCCATGGTGAATTTTTTGTACTTTTCGGATAACTTTTATATATTGATCAATATTGAAAATTACTAAATTTTAATTTAAAAAAACTTCTTTAATAAAAATTATTAATAGTGATAAATTATGAATTTGAGTGGTTTAAAGTATATTTAGAATATATTTTTACCATTTAATACAATTTTAGTCATTGTACATAATTTCACAATTAAACCAGTCATAAACTTGTGTCAACCTTTTGATAGTTATTATATCTTAAAAACACGTTTTTTGTTTTGACAGCGGGAATTAATTTCAAATTAATTTCTTCCACTTCTGTGTTTTAATTTTGGAAAAATGGATTCCATATTTGGAATCAGGATGTCCAAATTTTGTAAATAAGTAACTTTTATTTTTAGACATTTTAAATAATTACTTCGGTAAATATTTTATTTACCATGGTTAAAGGGTAAATCCGGTAAATAAGGGTAAAAAATAATATTATAATAATAATAAATTACCCTAAAACGTGTCCTAACCATATTGGTGGATACATGGCCGACCCTGGGAATCCTTGGGTCGATTTAGGGACCCCATGGAGACACTTGTAGGTGATAGGGACCCTTTATATTAATTAAGTTGAAATAAATACAAAAATGTCATAAGCATATATCTTTTAGGAAAACCATTTTTACATAGGGTTATATATGTTGAATTTTGGACTATAAATATTAATTAGAAATCCAAAACGATTTCCTATATAATGGAATTTTATTTATAATTTTTAGACATTTAAAAAGAAAAAATATATTTGACAAAATAATGATGTAGTATTTTCCTTATTACGGAATGAATCAAATAATTTGTATTATAAATGTTAATATAAAAATATTTTGAAAGTTTTGATGATATATAAGAATTTCATAGGTTAATATGACATGTTATAATTGATTAAATTAATTATTTTAGGATTAATAATGTTATTAAGACTTTATCAAAAATCAATTATTAAATATTTTCAAAATTGACATAAATGATATTTTAAAAACAATATTATATTATTAATTGATATTCAATTCCTAAAAATCTAAGGTTAGTAAAACATACTTATATCATGATATTTGTATAACTAATGGACCACTAGAGGTTTTCTTGGTAGTATATGGTATGTTAATTGACAATATAATATAAAAATACAAAGTGACATGGTAAATGTCAATCAAATTAACTAAGTGTTTAAACTAAAAAATAAGGTTAATATAATGACCATAACCTGTCTAAAATATATTGGATGAGTGTTTTTCGATATATCACCACCTTAAACATTAAATAATCCACTTTTTAGACATTATAAACCGAATATGAATTTATTAGAAAATAATATTTCTAGCTTTTCCTAAAGCGCCCCGCACCCCCCTAATAAAAGGGCACTCCCCTTCTCATTAATTAACACCATCAAATCCTTTTGGTTCAGCCAAACCCTGCCCAAATACTCTCTCAACTTCCCAAAATTAATCCTAGAGGCCTTAGATTGATCAGAAAGCCAACCTATGTAACCCATTTGATCAAATCAAAAGGAAGATCCCGAAGAAGCGGTAACGTCTTCACCACCCTCTTTCATGTTCCGTTCTTCTTTAACATCTTCTATCTTTGTTATTTATATTTTTAAAATAATAAATCCAGTATATCCTATATAATATTATTTTATTATAAATATGGTACAACCATATTCAGTATTCCATCCATCCTTTGAATTACATGTCACCATACGTGTGTACGTACGGCTTACCATCTCCATGTCGTGGTGTAATTGTTATTCAATACACTATTATTTGGATGGGTATAATAATGATATGTATTTGATGTAAATAATAAATATAATATTATAAGGATTCTGTATATATGATATAACATCCAATTATATATTATTTTAATATCAAAAGAATGATATTTTCGCTCGTGCATACGTACGGATTACCGTCTCCACGACGCGATGAGATTCGTTTCCAAGTTCACCATTCATCGATGATTATAAAAAAATATATTACTAATAAGTATGTTAAATATTACATAATAATGTTACTGGAGATATAAATATTTATATATATAAGTATTCATGGACTTACATATATCTTATTCACTTACTTCTGTTCAATACTATATGATAACAGAAACAGTGTTTATGCGTACGTACGGACTACCGTCTCCATAAATGGTGTTTTCCATTTCATATATATGTCTGTTATAAATATTTTTATTCTAAATATATATGATATATTTATCATTTTTTATTTTTTGGATGTATTAAAATCAGGATCTAAGTGATACTATCAAGAGTAACAAGTTAAAACACGTACGATAAAGAGAGCGATTATTGCCTAAAATGTTAATTTAACATGGAAATTATTATTAAATGGGCAGTATGAAGTCATGAATGAATCATGTATGATATCATAAATATTAACATGGTTCTGATATAATTTAATAACATACTATGATCTTCGTACAGAAGGTTAAAGGTACCCATGATTAATGGAAGGTGCAAGGTAAGGGGCTTTCATCTCACTCCTTATTCTTGTGAGATTCAGGCCATATTGCCACTATTACCTTTGTGTGGTGTATGTACTTCCCATTATTGTATTCTTTGTTTAATACACTTTAATTTATGTGTATTTACATATTCATTGTATGCTGCCTCTTTTATGGGTTTTATGTTTCGTAAGTTACCAAATTGGTAAGGGTAAATTTCACAAACTCTTTATTATCCGATGTTGTTTTTACGTAAGTATCTACTAGGACAAATTTATTATCCATGTCCATGTTTTATGAAAGAGTTTTCAATGGGATTATTTTGAGGTAGTTTTTACTAAAACATCATTTCAAATGTTTTAAATATTTATTCTTCTAAATCATTCTCATTAATGTCCATGTCTTTAAAATGGTTTTTAAGGATTTATTTATATAGACATGAATGTTTTCAAAATGTTAATTCCTTTCAAATGTTTCAAAGTTGTATGGGGCACTTTTGTTCAAAAATTCATTTAAATGAATTTTTTCCAAATTGTGTGACTTTAAAATGTTTTCATGAAAAAGGGGTATTTCTCTCAATGAATTTTACAAATCATTTTCATCAACGTCAAAATACCTTAATGGATTTAAAACTTGTTTTGAAGTTGATTTATCATTATACAAATCTTCCATATTGTGTTGAAGTTTTTGTGATATGTTTTACTGTGGATGTGTTATTTTTATACCATTCATGGTTTATGGAGAAATAATTGACATTTCATAAGCTAGTTTTAATACGAATGTTAATGTTATGCATAAACATATTCATATGAGGAATGCATTGGACATAGTAAGTGACGGGTGGAGCCTGCTATAGCTCCTCGATTCATTGGTAGGTCTCATTAGACACACTAGTGTCTTGGAACGAGGCCTTGACAAAAAATGTATTTGTAGTCTTGGCACGAGGCCTTGGCTACGTGGTTATGATATTATGGCATTATGAATTCCATCATTATGAAAGTGGTTATTGATATTGCATGTGATTATTCAATTAATAGAATATCCATGTGAATAAGTAAATAGCATTATTTCATTTCATTTATTCCATATTATGTTGATGTTCATGTTTAAAAGGCTTTTGTTTTAGTTATACATTGCCTTTAATGTTTATGCTTATTTATGAAAGTTTCTGTTGTATTATTATCCTTACTGATCATCTGAGCTCACCCCTTTCTATGTTTTACTTTTCCCATGATTCCATGAAGTGTATTGTGGTTGATATGGAGGGTTAAGACAAGGGAATAATGGCATTCATATAGGATTATTTATGTTGATTTGTATGTTATGAAGTGTAATGTAACATTCATGTATGTAATCTATTTTCCATGACTGCTAAACTGATCTGTCCTTTGGGACTTGATTACTTGTAATCATGCCAATGTACTAAAATAATGCACAGAATTTGGGTAACTGGGGTCGGGGAGTTACAATCTGGATGAGCTGGATCCTGTGCAGGTATAACAACTGGAGCATGATAAGGTGCAAAGAAAATCAAAACTACTAATGGTGGTGCTGATATTTTCCTTAGATAACCCAGAAAAACAGGCCTATCAAGATATATCTGATCCTGCCATGATAGTGTACCCAGTGGTGGAATTCATTACCCTCATGTGTAGTTACAATAAATTTTTTTTGGTTGAGGTGATCCTAATGGATTTTTTAAGGACCTTCCTAGAGAGTACGTCTAGCAGAAATGCTGCTTTGAAGTAACTCTGTATTGAGTCTATTATTTTCCCCCATTTCCTCTTCTTGACATTAAAATATTTCTTCAAGTGAATAAGATGTACCTTATCTAGTGTAAAAGTGAGATGAAATCTGGTTTTTTATTTTCTTGTTGATAGATGCCTTTCAGAGGGGTGAGATTTGGTTATTTGAAGGAAAACCTGGATTCTGGGTAATTCTCGGATTTTGGGTATGCACAGCTTCCTCATTTTCCTCTGTATTCACCATATTATAAACAAGAACATCATCTTCTGATTCACCTGAACTGGACTCATTTTATGGAGGATCTTCTACAGTGGTGTTAGTGATAGTCACTGACGCATATTGTATCTATGGAATTCTGTCAGAATTTTTGTAATATAGTCTCCCTGTTTATCTTCCATGAGACTTTATTCTCCTATATAATGAATTTTTGGGAACTGTTTGGCAATCATTAACCAAAATAAAATCCTCAAATAGTTCATTTGTATGCTCTCTCTATGGAATCTTCACAAATCAGGAGAAAACTAACTGCTGTTGGGGAGGGGATTTTAGATGTGAAAAATTCCCTAGTCCTATAGGCTAGGGCTATTCTTGTTCTTCCTCTACAAATCAATGAACAATGTTTTAGAATTTGAATGGTTCATTAAAATGTGCCACCAACCTTGTAGGTTGGGGTGATTCTTGAACTGCTATGGCTAAAATTTGTGCAATTGCTTATCAGATTTTGTGTATTTAGGTTTGGACATTAGCTGGGTGAATTATTTGACAACCACTCAAATCAACTATTTAGGAAGATTCTATTGTTATTTTAGAAATTTTCATTATCGTATGGTTGACATCATCTATGCGGGATTTATGTTCAATGTTCATAGATGATTGATGTAAAACTAAATCAATAAATTCTTTTCGTTGGGCCTCACTCTAAAGAGACATGGGTGAGGATTCTTCTTTAGCGTACATTCAATTACAAGAAAAAATCCATTGATTATGGCGGACCGTTGGCAATAACACTGCATGAGACCACTTTTTGAAGACATTGCTAATTTTTAAGTGATGTGAAATGCAATTATTCATGTTAACATCATCCTTTAATAAAAACACTAGATGGGGAATCGGAAATTAACTAGAATTTCCTCTTTAGAGCATTAAGGCATGCACACTGAAGGATTATATAATGTTTTTAAAACATTGGATGTTGGGAAACTGAGAGAGATGCAACATCAATTAGGCATTTAATACATTTTATTACCATTAAATTATTTTGATATTCCTCATATGGTAATACTTTGTTTTTCAAATGATAAAGGATCTTCCATTGGTTGAGGAAGATATCATGAATGAAATCTTCATCAATCAGTTGTAGAATATTATACTGATAATTTTTCAACATCCAGAACATGACTGGAACTTCTCCTTTTTCCTATTATTCCCTTTTGTTTAACACATCGTAATCATATTTCACTAGATGTTTCTCCTCTTGGTATGACCAAAGTTGATGCTAATATTAGAAGACAAATGACCCAAGGGAGGTTCGGAAAATGTGTAACAGCCCAAGATTTTATAAAGAAATATTCTTTTTAATTTTATTAATGTTTTGTGTTGTACACTACACCAAAAGGAGCTTGCACAACACACATCCTTGACTTGACTTGCATTACACGCAATCGCGACCTTCCTCGATAGCGTGTGTAGTACGCAATACCGAGTCTCACTAAACAACGATATGCTATAAAAATATTATTAAAACTAGCCGTTATGAATAGTAATAACCACTTTTTGAAATCCAGTAAATCTTATTTTTCAAAATGAACTTTATTTTTGGATTCGGAGTATCGAATTTAGCCTAAGGTGAAATTTTGGTACTTTTCGGATAACTTTCATATTTTGATGAATAGTGAAAATGACTAAATTTTAATTAAAAACAACTTTTTTAATCGAAATAATTAATAATGATAAATTATTAATTTGAGCGATTTTAAAGTATATTTAGAATATATTTTTACAATTTAATACAATTTTGGTCATTGAATGTAATTTCACATTTAAACCAGACATAATCTAGTGTCAATCTTTTGATAGATATTGTTTCTTAAAAACACGCTATTTGTTTTAACAGCGGGATTTAATTATAAAATTAATTAATGCAACTTCTATGTTATGAATTTGGTTAAATAGATTTCATTTTTGAATTCGGAATATGAAATATAGCTTAGGATGAAATTTTGGCATTTTTCTGAAAACCTTCAATTTTTGATGAATAGTGAAACCACTAAGTGGTAGGTTAAAAACTGAATTTTGCATAAAACTTAATTTTACCGCTTCTGTGAATGGAATTTCGAAAATCCGATAGACACGGTTAATATCAAGGACTAAAATGTGGTTCAATGAGATGAAAATAATTTTTGGTGAATAGTAACTTTTTACTTTTTTTTACCACGGTTAAAAGTAAATAGGGTAATTAAGGGTAAAGATGATATTATTATTACCCTAACACATGTCCTAATTCTATTGGACAAGTGTATTTCGACCAAAAAACAAACTTAGGAATAAAATATGACCATTTAGGCCCACTTGGATTAGATTAGGACATTTATTATTAATTTATTTAAAGAAGGGTTAAAATAGTTAAAATCAATGTTTAATAAGTAAATAATTTTTAATATGGGGTTATACATAAGCTAAATTCGATTGTAAATATTCATTAGAAAGCTAAAAAGATTTCCTACATGATGGTATTTTATTTGTAATTTTTAGACATCAAATAATGTAATTTATTTATGACACAACGATGATGCAGTAATTATCTTTTTAATGAAATATTGACATAATTGATGTTATAAGCACCAAAATAAATTTAATTTGAGACTTTTTATGAATTCCACTAATTTTCTAGGTTACTATGATATATTAATGTTGATTTAATCAACATAGTTCGAACATTTAATTCTGTTATGACTTTCACAAAAATCATATATCAAATAGTGTCAAAATTGACACAAAATAGTTTTTAAATCAAATATTATATTACTAATTGTTATTTTATTCCTAAAAATCTAAGGTTCGGCCAAATGACTTAGATAAGGATATATATATTAATAATAAACAATTTGGGGTTCGTTTGGCATGTTATAGTAAGTGTATTAACCATATAGTGAAAGAAAACAAAAAGACACGGTAAAGGTTAAATTATTTAACTTAGAGTTAAATCTAATTGATAAGGTTTAAAATAATATCCAAACATGTCTAAATTTGATTGGTTGATGAGATTACAACCCTATCTCATCTAATCTTCGAATATGAGTCATTTTTGGAGGTTTTTATGTGGGGTTAGATTTATTATAAATTAATATTTTTAAGAATTCCTAAGGTGCCCCTCTCCTCCCCTATAAAAGGACACCTCCTCCCCCTCCTCCTCACACCAATTTGAGCACTCAAGCTCGGCCAACCCCTGCCAAAATCTCTTCTCCACTTCCCTAGAAACATCCTAGAGGTTCTGGTCTTACTCAAAGACCAATTTTAGTTCCCTAAGAGGAGGTCTCCAAAAGGCGCTTCAAAGAAGAGGTAATTACCGTTACCAATTCTTTCATCTTTATTTCTTCTTCCACTTCTTCTTCTTAGGTTGTTTCATTATGAAGTAATAACATCAGTATCACTCATATACTGATATGTTATTATAAGTATGAAACAACCCTATTTCACCATCTATCCATCCTACGGAAAAAGAAATCACCGCGCGTGCGTACGTACGGAATACCGTCTCCACGACGCGATGAGATTCATTCTCCATGTTAACCATTTAAGAATGATTATAATGTATATATAAGAAATAATAATGAAATATATGACATTATAAAGCTACTGGATTTATGTATATATATACATATGTATGTCATCTACTTACTTCCATTTCAAGACAATAAGGAAAGGAAAACAGCGTTCATGCGTACGTACGGACTACCGTCTCCATGAACGGTGTTTTTCATTTTATTTATCTACCTATTATATATATATATATACTGAATATATATGATATATAAATCATATTTTATATTCTGGAAGTAAGTAAATCCTGATATAAGTAATAATGATGTCAAGAACAACAAGTCAAAACACCTACGATAAATGAAACGATTTTACCCAAAATGTTTCTTTAACATGGAATTTACAAAAGAACGGGTAATATAATGTCATAAGTAAACCATATATGATATCATAACAATGAATATGATTCTGTAATAAGTCAATGACATTATTTAAATCATTATACAGGAGGTTCGGACACATACGAAGCAAATTGGACCTAAGGTAAGGGGAATATCACAATCTCATTTTTATCCGAGATTGTTTATTCGTAAGTATTTACTGGGGTGTATCTTATCATCCACATCCATGTTTCCTCAATATGTAATATTATTTCCATCCACCTAAAATGTTTTAAATCCAATTTTACCCTTTGGTGAGTTTTTTGTAAAAGATATGAAAAGAATCTTTTGTCGTTTTTCATACGAGGTACTTTTTGACTTTTCCGACAAAAGTACGAAGAATGTTTTTTTTACTTATACGGCACGAACGGATTTCTACTGTTTTATAAAGCCTTATTTTCATGAAGCTTCCTCTAAAAGATTTCATGACTAATTTCAATAAAATCTCTTTCTTTTAAAATTGCATGATGTTTTGTGAAAAGAAATTGATTTTGAAGAAGAAAGGATATTTTCCTCAAGAATTCAATTCAAGTGTTTTATCAAAATTGTTTTCCATATAAGATAATAAAGGGCTCTGTTTCTATCCATATTTTTACATTGATTTGACTATGTTGTGATGTAATTATGTTTATGAATTCCTTTATCTTATATGAATGGTTTTATGATGTCATGTTGTTTAAGAATCCCATTTTTATTACATGGGTTATGCAATGATGTATGATTTATGATTCGGTGGCACACATAAGAAAGGATTCATTAAGAGATGGGTGGGACCTATATCTCCCTCCAATTCATTGGGTAAAGATTTTATATCTCATGAGATAGACATGGCTGGAATGGTAGGTTATACCGGTTCAGTGAAACAGGACTGAAACGAGGATTACTCGATTCAGAAAGGGACTTTGTCCACTAAGATAGTCTTGGCAATGAGTCTTGACTAACAAGAAATGATTCTCTATGATTATGTGTGTATGCCACAATGAGTAATGTTTAAAGTTATGATTTCATTTCACTACTATGATTTATCCCATGTTATGAAATTATGCTCTCTTTTGCAGGTTAAGATTTCCAAAAATGTTATGTTCTTATGAAAATTATGTGATTGATATTTCCTTTGTTTACCCTTACTGAGCATTTGAGCTCACCCTTTTATGTTTTCTTTTCCCCAGGATATAAAGAAAGGTTTTAGGTAAAAAAAAGGAAGATCTTTATGGGAGATGTTGAAGATCTTTCCCCACGATTAGAAGATTATACTCCGAGTTTCCAAAGACACTAAACTATTACGATCCTTGTGTGTGTATTTTTGTTATATACTAAGTATTCCGCAAAAGTAATGTATTGTCCATGTACGTCAAGCTTCGGGTCTCTACAGTTGGTATCAGAGGAAAGGTTTAGTCAACCTTTGGAAACTAGGATGTGAGAACGTTAGTGAGATCCCTAGAGATATTTCTAAGGTATGTCTAGGGATGTCTCTAAGGTTAAGTATACGTATAGGTTATAGTAATAGAATTACGCTAACGATCATAGAATTAAACCTAAGATGTTAGATATTGAGGGTACTAACCCTTTATTATGTTGTTTTCCCTAGCATGATTTTTGCCTCTCACGCTATTCTTTTTGGGTTTTAGAAAATGGCTGGAAACAAGGTGATTCACGATAATGGAGGAAATGATGGACAATGGAATGATATTCTTTATGAGCAACCAAATGAAATGGGATTTGGAAGTCCAAACATCATTATTATGCCGAATCAACAATCTCATAATATGATCAATAAAGTAAAATTTGGTAAGTTTCCTGACTCGGCTAATAAGAGAAAGATGGAGTTTCATGATGATCATAGAGGAAAGAAAGTTCAATTTCCCCTATGTAAATCATGTGGGAAGAGGCATCAAGGAGAATGTTTCAAAGGAACTGGAAGATGCTTTGGGTGTGGAAAAGAAGGACACAAAGCCAGTAAGTGCAAAGGAAAAGGTTCAGTTAATACCAGGGATGATGATAATGGTATTTCTACGACATCAAAAATGGTTAAGTGTTTTAAATGTGGAATGTATGGGCATTATGCAAACAAATGCCCTAAGGGAAAGACTCATGAAGAGAATCAGTATGGTCATATGGGAAGTATTTATGTGGATGATGATGAAGAGACTACCAATGGTATGTGAGATGAAAGAATTGTTGAAGCTCGGTCAATGGTTTAAGAATGTAGTGGAATGATTACATGTTTATCATGTGTAATGTTGTATAAGTAATCTCATGGTACTATGGAATAAAGAGACATGTAAGGATTGTAACATTGTTGTCTGATTAATGTTACCAGTATCCATGAAAGGTTATTCAGATATTTTTGGAATGAAGATGATATGCGCATAATGAAGGGATAAGGGGAAAATGAAATGTTTGACAGTATTCATGAGCTCATGATTGATATAAGGACTAAGTGATATCATGGTTTGAGTATATAGAATTTTGAGGATTTCGGTATGTGAAAAGTGTTAACTTTTAACTGCATTCAAGTTTTCACTAAGGTTCAATGGGTATTCAAGAGAGTAAAAGATTAAGGCCTTTAAATGTTTGGAATGTGACCAACAAGATATATCTTATGATATATGGGGATCAACGATGGTATTAAATCTCAGGTAATCGTTTTCACTATGTTATGGACTGCAGTATTATGAGCCTAATGATTGGAATGAATTATGTTGGACATAAGTTAGTATTGTTTAAGGATAGAAGTTTTTTTTCGATATTATTGATGGGATGTTATAGTAATATAGTTTTATAAAAAGGACAACCTGCAGGACGGGCGACAGCCCATCGCTTCGGACAAGGCTGTGGGAATCGAACCCACAACCGAAGTGCGACTGGCCTTTATCGCCTACCACTGACCTACAGGAAGTCCCTGTTTAGTAGAAACTAGTTTTATTATATTAAGCAGTATGATATGTGATGTATAAGTTCATTTTAGGAACCATATGTGATTAATCTCACTATAGAATGACTTATGTATATTTAATAACTTTTTCTAACCTTTTGTTTGAGACAGATGGAATGACCCATCATTCTATCACATGATCTGCTAACACTTCACGAATAACAAATTCAACTTCATTTATTTAAGAGATAAAGTAGAAATTGTTCAAGGCACGAACAATAGTGAGATTTTACCAAAATAAAGTAAGTATTTATTCTAATTCAAATTCTTCAACTTTAGGGAAACGATCTTGAAAACCAAAAATGTCATCCTAGTGCTCTTATATCTGATTAATCCGATGGTACCTTAGATCGTCACAAATTTATGGATTTGTGATTGCTAGCTTTTCCATAGCCATGTTCTCTACCACTCTCCATCAGAACATGATGGTTAGATTTCTCTTCCATATCCATATTTTCACCTATGTGGAAACCCAGTGATTAGTTTATTTGGGTAACCGTTACGTTTCATACTTTTGTTTTTAAAGATTGGCTTTGATATTCCTTTTTACGATGTGGGTTTCTATTAAAGAAACTTTCGAATAGTAAACCATTTATAACCCCGACGAATTTCGAGGGCGAAATTCATTTTAAGGGGGGTAGAATGTAACAGCCCAAGATTTTATAAAGAAATATTCTTTTTAATTTTATTAATGTTTTGTGTTGTACGCTACACCAAAAGGAGCTTGCACAACACACATCCTTGACTTGACTTGCATTACACGCAATCGCGACCTTCCTCGATAGCGTGTGTAGTACGCAATACCGAGTCTCACTAAACAACGATATGCTATAAAAATATTATTAAAACTAGCCGTTATGAATAGTAATAACCACTTTTTGAAATCCAGTAAATCTTATTTTTCAAAATGAACTTTATTTTTGGATTCGGAGTATCGAATTTAGCCTAAGGTGAAATTTTGGTACTTTTCGGATAACTTTCATATTTTGATGAATAGTGAAAATGACTAAATTTTAATTAAAAACAACTTTTTTAATCGAAATAATTAATAATGATAAATTATTAATTTGAGCGATTTTAAAGTATATTTAGAATATATTTTTACAATTTAATACAATTTTGGTCATTGAATGTAATTTCACATTTAAACCAGACATAATCAAGTGTCAATCTTTTGATAGATATTGTTTCTTAAAAACACGCTATTTGTTTTAACAGCGGGATTTAATTATAAAATTAATTAATGCAACTTCTATGTTATGAATTTGGTTAAATAGATTTCATTTTTGAATTCGGAATATGAAATATAGCTTAGGATGAAATTTTGGCATTTTTCTGAAAACCTTCAATTTTTGATGAATAGTGAAACCACTAAGTGGTAGGTTAAAAACTGAATTTTGCATAAAACTTAATTTTACCGCTTCTGTGAACGGAATTTCGAAAATCCGATAGACACGGTTAATATCAAGGACTAAAATGTGGTTCAATGAGATGAAAATAATTTTTGGTGAATAGTAACTTTTTACTTTTTTTTACCACGGTTAAAAGTAAATAGGGTAATTAAGGGTAAAGATGATATTATTATTACCCTAACACATGTCCTAATTCTATTGGACAAGTGTATTTCGACCAAAAACAAACTTAGGAATAAAATATGACCATTTAGGCCCACTTGGATTAGATTAGGACATTTATTATTAATTTATTTAAAGAAGGGTTAAAATAGTTAAAATCAATGTTTAATAAGTAAATAATTTTTAATATGGGGTTATACATAAGCTAAATTCGATTGTAAATATTCATTAGAAGGCTAAAAAGATTTACTACATGATGGTATTTTATTTGTAATTTTTAGACATCAAATAATGTAATTTATTTATGACACAACGATGATGCAGTAATTATCTTTTTAATGAAATATTGACATAATTGATGTTATAAGCACCAAAATAAATGTAATTTGAGATTTTTTATGAATTCCACTAATTTTCTAGGTTACTATGATATATTAATGTTGATTTAATCAACTTAGTTCGAACATTTAATTCTGTTATGACTTTCACAAAAATCATATATCAAATAGTGTCAAAATTGACACAAAATAGTTTTTAAATCAAATATTATATTACTAATTGTTATTTTATTCCTAAAAATCTAAGGTTCGGCCAAATGACTTAGATAAGGATATATATATTAATAATAAACAATTTGGGGTTCGTTTGGCATGTTATAGTAAGTGTATTAACCATATAGTGAAAGAAAACAAAAAGACACGGTAAAGGTTAAATTATTTAACTTAGAGTTAAATCTAATTGATAAGGTTTAAAATAATATCCAAACATGTCTAAATTTGATTGGTTGATGAGATTACAACCCTATCTCATCTAATATTCGAATATGAGTCATTTTTGGAGGTTTTTATGTGGGGTTAGATTTATTATAAATTAATATTTTTAAGAATTCCTAAGGTGCCCCTCTCCTCCCCTATAAAAGGACACCTCCTCCCCCTCCTCCTCACACCAATTTGAGCACTCAAGCTCGGCCAAACCCTGCCAAAATCTCTTCTCCACTTCCCTAGCAACATCCTAGAGGTTCTGGTCTTACTCAAAGACCAATTTTAGTTCCCTAAGAGGAGGTCTCCAAAAGGCGCTTCAAAGAAGAGGTAATTACCGTTACCAATTCTTTCATATTTATTTCTTCTTCCACTTCTTCTTCTTAGGTTGTTTCATTATGAAGTAATAACATCAGTATCACTCATATACTGATATGTTATTATAAGTATGAAACAACCCTATTTCACCATCTATCCATCCTACGGAAAAAGAAATCACCGCGCGTGCGTACGTACGGAATACCGTCTCCACAACGCGATGAGATTCATTCTCCATGTTAACCATTTAAGAATGATTATAATGTATATATAAGAAATAATAATGAAATATATGACATTATAAAGCTACTGGATTTATGTATATATATACATATGTATGTCATCTACTTACTTCCATTTCAAGACAATAAGGAAAGGAAAACAGCGTTCATGCGTACGTACGGACTACCGTCTCCATGAACGGTGTTTTTCATTTTATTTATCTACCTATTATATATATATATATACTGAATATATATGATATATAAATCATATTTTATATTCTGGAAGTAAGTAAATCCTGATATAAGTAATAATGATGTCAAGAACAACAAGTCAAAACACCTACGATAAATGAAACGATTTTACCCAAAATGCTTCTTTAACATGGAATTTACAAAAGAACGGGTAATATAATGTCATAAGTAAACCATATATGATATCATAACAATGAATATGATTCTGTAATAAGTCAATGACATTATTTAAATCATTATACAGGAGGTTCGGACACATACGAAGCAAATTGGACCTAAGGTAAGGGGAATATCACAATCTCATTTTTATCCGAGATTGTTTATTCGTAAGTATTTACTGGGGTGTATCTTATCATCCACATCCATGTTTCCTCAATATGTAATATTATTTCCATCCACCTAAAATGTTTTAAATCCAATTTTACCCTTTGGTGAGTTTTTTGTAAAAGATATGAAAAGAATCTTTTGTCGTTTTTCATACGAGGTACTTTTTGACTTTTCCGACAAAAGTACGAAGAATGTTTTTTTTACTTATACGGCACGAACGGATTTCTACTGTTTTATAAAGCCTTATTTTCATGAAGCTTCCTCTAAAAGATTTCATGACTAATTTCAATAAAATCTCTTTCTTTTAAAATTGCATGATGTTTTGTGAAAAGAAATTGATTTTGAAGAAGAAAGGATATTTTCCTCAAGAATTCAATTCAAGTGTTTTATCAAAATTGTTTTCCATATAAGATAATAAAGGGCTCTGTTTCTATCCATATTTTTACATTGATTTGACTATGTTGTGATGGAATTATGTTTATGAATTCCTTTATCTTATATGAATGGTTTTATGATGTCATGTTGTTTAAGAATCCCATTTTTATTACATGGGTTATGCAATGATGTATGATTTATGATTCGGTGGCACACATAAGAAAGGATTCATTAAGAGATGGGTGGGACCTATATCTCCCTCCAATGCATTGGGTAAAGATTTTATATCTCATGAGATAGACATGGCTGGAATGGTAGGTTATACCGGTTCAGTGAAACAGGACTGAAACGAGGATTACTCGATTCAGAAAGGGACTTTGTCCACTAAGATAGTCTTGGCAATGAGTCTTGACTAACAAGAAATGATTCTCTATGATTATGTGTGTATGCCACAATGAGTAATGTTTAAAGTTATGATTTCATTTCACTACTATGATTTATCCCATGTTATGAAATTATGCTCTCTTTTGCAGGTTAAGATTTCCAAAAATGTTATGTTCTTATGAAAATTATGTGATTGATATTTCCTTTGTTTACCCTTACTGAGCATTTGAGCTCACCCTTTTATGTTTTCTTTTCCCCAGGATATAAAGAAAGGTTTTAGGTAAAAAAAAGGAAGATCTTTATGGGAGATGTTGAAGATCTTTCCCCACGATTAGAAGATTATACTCCGAGTTTCCAAAGACACTAAACTATTACGATCCTTGTGTGTGTATTTTTGTTATATACTAAGTATTCCGCAAAAGTAATGTATTGTCCATGTACGTCAAGCTTCGGGTCTCTACAGTTGGTATCAGAGGAAAGGTTTAGTCAACCTTTGGAAACTAGGATGTGAGAACGTTAGTGAGATCCCTAGAGATATTTCTAAGGTATGTCTAGGGATGTCTCTAAGGTTAAGTATACGTATAGGTTATAGTAATAGAATTACGCTAACGATCATAGAATTAAACCTAAGATGTTAGATATTGAGGGTACTAACCCTTTATTATGTTGTTTTCCCTAGCATGATTTTTGCCTCTCACGCTATTCTTTTTGGGTTTTAGAAAATGGCTGGAAACAAGGTGATTCACGATAATGGAGGAAATGATGGACAATGGAATGATATTCTTTATGAGCAACCAAATGAAATGGGATTTGGAAGTCCAAACATCATTATTATGCCGAATCAGCAATCTCATAATATGATCAATAAAGTAAAATTTGGTAAGTTTCCTGACTCGGCTAATAAGAGAAAGATGGAGTTTCATGATGATCATAGAGGAAAGAAAGTTCAATTTCCCCTATGTAAATCATGTGGGAAGAGGCATCAAGGAGAATGTTTCAAAGGAACTGGAAGATGCTTTGGGTGTGGAAAAGAAGGACACAAAGCCAGTAAGTGCAAAGGAAAAGGTTCAGTTAATACCAGGGATGATGATAATGGTATTTCTACGACATCAAAAATGGTTAAGTGTTTTAAATGTGGAATGTATGGGCATTATGCAAACAAATGCCCTAAGGGAAAGACTCATGAAGAGAATCAGTATGGTCATATGGGAAGTATTTATGTGGATGATGATGAAGAGACTACCAATGGTATGTGAGATGAAAGAATTGTTGAAGCTCGGTCAATGGTTTAAGAATGTAGTGGAATGATTACATGTTTATCATGTGTAATGTTGTATAAGTAATCTCATGGTACTATGGAATAAAGAGACATGTAAGGATTGTAACATTGTTGTCTGATTAATGTTACCAGTATCCATGAAAGGTTATTCAGATATTTTTGGAATGAAGATGATATGCGCATAATGAAGGGATAAGGGGAAAATGAAATGTTTGACAGTATTCATGAGCTCATGATTGATATAAGGACTAAGTGATATCATGGTTTGAGTATATAGAATTTTGAGGATTTCGGTATGTGAAAAGTGTTAACTTTTAACTGCATTCAAGTTTTCACTAAGGTTCAATGGGTATTCAAGAGAGTACAAGATTAAGGCCTTTAAATGTTTGGAATGTGACCAACAAGATATATCTTATGATATATGGGGATCAACGATGGTATTAAATCTCAGGTAATCGTTTTCACTATGTTATGGACTGCAGTATTATGAGCCTAATGATTGGAATGAATTATGTTGGACATAAGTTAGTATTGTTTAAGGATATAAGTTTTTTTTTCGATATTATTGATGGGATGTTATAGTAATATAGTTTTATAAAAAGGACAACCTGCAGGACGGGCGACAGCCCATCGCTTCGGACAAGGCTGTGGGAATCGAACCCACAACCGAAGTGCGACTGGCCTTTATCGCCTACCACTGACCTACAGGAAGTCCCTGTTTAGTAGAAACTAGTTTTATTATATTAAGCAGTATGATATGTGATGTATAAGTTCATTTTAGGAACCATATGTGATTAATCTCACTATAGAATGACTTATGTATATTTAATAACTTTTTCTAACCTTTTGTTTGAGACAGATGGAATGACCCATCATTCTATCACATGATCTGCTAACACTTCACGAATAACAAATTCAACCTCATTTATTTAAGAGATAAAGTAGAAATTGTTCAAGGCACGAACAATAGTGAGATTTTACCAAAATAAAGTAAGTATTTATTCTAATTCAAATTCTTCAACTTTAGGGAAACGATCTTGAAAACCAAAAATGTCATCCTAGTTCTCTTATATCTGATTAATCCGATGGTACCTTAGATCGTCACAAATTTATGGATTTGTGATTGCTAGCTTTTCCATAGCCATGTTCTCTACCACTCTCCATCAGAAAATGATGGTTAGATTTCTCTTCCATATCCATATTTTCACCTATGTGGAAACCCAGTGATTAGTTTATTTGGGTAACCGTTACGTTTCATACTTTTGTTTTTAAAGATTGGCTTTGATATTCCTTTTTACGATGTGGGTTTCTATTAAAGAAACTTTCGAATAGTAAACCATTTATAACCCCGACGAATTTCGAGGGCGAAATTCATTTTAAGGGGGGTAGAATGTAACAGCCCAAGATTTTATAAAGAAATATTCTTTTTAATTTTATTAATGTTTTGTGTTGTACGCTACACCAAAAGGAGCTTGCACAACACACATCCTTGACTTGACTTGCATTACACGCAATCGCGACCTTCCTCGATAGCGTGTGTAGTACGCAATACCGAGTCTCACTAAACAACGATATGCTATAAAAATATTATTAAAACTAGCCGTTATGAATAGTAATAACCACTTTTTGAAATCCAGTAAATCTTATTTTTCAAAATGAACTTTATTTTTGGATTCGGAGTATCGAATTTAGCCTAAGGTGAAATTTTGGTACTTTTCGGATAACTTTCATATTTTGATGAATAGTGAAAATGACTAAATTTTAATTAAAAACAACTTTTTTAATCGAAATAATTAATAATGATAAATTATTAATTTGAGCGATTTTAAAGTATATTTAGAATATATTTTTACAATTTAATACAATTTTGGTCATTGAATGTAATTTCACATTTAAACCAGACATAATCAAGTGTCAATCTTTTGATAGATATTGTTTCTTAAAAACACGCTATTTGTTTTAACAGCGGGATTTAATTATAAAATTAATTAATGCAACTTCTATGTTATGAATTTGGTTAAATAGATTTCATTTTTGAATTCGGAATTTGAAATATAGCTTAGGATGAAATTTTGGCATTTTTCTGAAAACCTTCAATTTTTGATGAATAGTGAAACCACTAAGTGGTAGGTTAAAAACTGAATTTTGCATAAAACTTAATTTTACCGCTTCTGTGAACGGAATTTCGAAAATCCGATAGACACGGTTAATATCAAGGACTAAAATGTGGTTCAATGAGATGAAAATAATTTTTGGTGAATAGTAACTTTTTACTTTTTTTTACCACGGTTAAAAGTAAATAGGGTAATTAAGGGTAAAGATGATATTATTATTACCCTAACACATGTCCTAATTCTATTGGATAAGTGTATTTCGACCAAAAACAAACTTAGGAATAAAATATGACCATTTAGGCCCACTTGGATTAGATTAGGACATTTATTATTAATTTATTTAAAGAAGGGTTAAAATAGTTAAAATCAATGTTTAATAAGTAAATAATTTTTAATATGGGGTTATACATAAGCTAAATTCGATTGTAAATATTCATTAGAAGGCTAAAAAGATTTCCTACATGATGGTATTTTATTTGTAATTTTTAGACATCAAATAATGTAATTTATTTATGACACAACGATGATGCAGTAATTATCTTTTTAATGAAATATTGACATAATTGATGTTATAAGCACCAAAATAAATGTAATTTGAGATTTTTTATAAATTCCACTAATTTTCTAGGTTACTATGATATATTAATGTTGATTTAATCAACTTAGTTCGAACATTTAATTCTGTTATGACTTTCACAAAAATCATATATCAAATAGTGTCAAAATTGACACAAAATAGTTTTTAAATCAAATATTATATTACTAATTGTTATTTTATTCCTAAAAATCTAAGGTTCGGCCAAATGACTTAGACAAGGATATATATATTAATAATAAACAATTTGGGGTTCGTTTGGCATGTTATAGTAAGTGTATTAACCATATAGTGAAAGAAAACAAAAAGACACGGTAAAGGTTAAATTATTTAACTTAGAGTTAAATCTAATTGATAAGGTTTAAAATAATATCCAAACATGTCTAAATTTGATTGGTTGATGAGATTACAACCCTATCTCATCTAATCTTCGAATATGAGTCATTTTTGGAGGTTTTTATGTGGGGTTAGATTTATTATAAATTAATATTTTTAAGAATTCCTAAGGTGCCCCTCTCCTCCCCTATAAAAGGACACCTCCTCCCCCTCCTCCTCACACCAATTTGAGCACTCAAGCTCGGCCAACCCCTGCCAAAATCTCTTCTCCACTTCCCTAGCAACATCCTAGAGGTTCTGGTCTTACTCAAAGACCAATTTTAGTTCCCTAAGAGGAGGTCTCCAAAAGGCGCTTCAAAGAAGAGGTAATTACCGTTACCAATTCTTTCATCTTTATTTCTTCTTCCACTTCTTCTTCTTAGGTTGTTTCATTATGAAGTAATAACATCAGTATCACTCATATACTGATATGTTATTATAAGTATGAAACAACCCTATTTCACCATCTATCCATCCTACGGAAAAAGAAATCACCGCGCGTGCGTACGTACGGAATACCGTCTCCACGACGCGATGAGATTCATTCTCCATGTTAACCATTTAAGAATGATTATAATGTATATATAAGAAATAATAATGAAATATATGACATTATAAAGCTACTGGATTTATGTATATATATACATATGTATGTCATCTACTTACTTCCATTTCAAGACAATAAGGAAAGGAAAACAGCGTTCATGCGTACGTACGGACTACCGTCTCCATGAACGGTGTTTTTCATTTTATTTATGTACCTATTATATATATATATATACTGAATATATATGATATATAAATCATATTTTATATTCTGGAAGTAAGTAAATCATGATATAAGTAATAATGATGTCAAGAACAACAAGTCAAAACACCTACGATAAATGAAACGATTTTACCCAAAATGCTTCTTTAACATGGAATTTACAAAAGAACGGGTAATATAATGTCATAAGTAAACCATATATGATATCATAACAATGAATATGATTCTGTAATAAGTCAATGACATTATTTAAATCATTATACAGGAGGTTCGGACACATACGAAGCAAATTGGACCTAAGGTAAGGGGAATATCACAATCTCATTTTTATCCGAGATTGTTTATTCGTAAGTATTTACTAGGGTGTATCTTATCATCCACATCCATGTTTCCTCAATATGTAATATTATTTCCATCCACCTAAAATGTTTTAAATCCAATTTTACCCTTTGGTGAGTTTTTTGTAAAAGATATGAAAAGAATCTTTTGTCGTTTTTCATACGAGGTACTTTTTGACTTTTCCGACAAAAGTACGAAGAATGTTTTTTTTACTTATACGGCACGAACGGATTTCTACTGTTTTATAAAGCCTTATTTTCATGAAGCTTCCTCTAAAAGATTTCATGACTAATTTCAATAAAATCTCTTTCTTTTAAAATTGCATGATGTTTTGTGAAAAGAAATTGATTTTGAAGAAGAAAGGATATTTTCCTCAAGAATTCAATTCAAGTGTTTTATCAAAATTGTTTTCCATATAAGATAATAAAGGGCTCTGTTTCTATCCATATTTTTACATTGATTTGACTATGTTGTGATGGAATTATGTTTATGAATTCCTTTATCTTATATGAATGGTTTTATGATGTCATGTTGTTTAAGAATCCCATTTTTATTACATGGGTTATGCAATGATGTATGATTTATGATTCGGTGGCACACATAAGAAAGGATTCATTAAGAGATGGGTGGGACCTATATCTCCCTCCAATGCATTGGGTAAAGATTTTATATCTCATGAGATAGACATGGCTGGAATGGTAGGTTATACCGGTTCAGTGAAACAGGACTGAAACGAGGATTACTCGATTCAGAAAGGGACTTTGTCCACTAAGATAGTCTTGGCAATGAGTCTTGACTAACAAGAAATGATTCTCTATGATTATGTGTGTATGCCACAATGAGTAATGTTTAAAGTTATGATTTCATTTCACTACTATGATTTATCCCATGTTATGAAATTATGCTCTCTTTTGCAGGTTAAGATTTCCAAAAATGTTATGTTCTTATGAAAATTATGTGATTGATATTTCCTTTGTTTACCCTTACTGAGCATTTGAGCTCACCCTTTTATGTTTTCTTTTCCCCAGGATATAAAGAAAGGTTTTAGGTAAAAAAAAGGAAGATCTTTATGGGAGATGTTGAAGATCTTTCCCCACGATTAGAAGATTATACTCCGAGTTTCCAAAGACACTAAACTATTACGATCCTTGTGTGTGTATTTTTGTTATATACTAAGTATTCCGCATAAGTAATGTAATGTCCATGTACGTCAAGCTTCGGGTCTCTACAAAATGATTGTTCCCTTAAGATGTATTCTGGTTGAGAACTTGTTTCACCTGTGAAGGACAAGGCATCAAATATGATTTTACTTGTTTTTTAAAGTTCCTCAAGATAGGAGGTATTTTTCATCGCTACATTGTCAATTAAAGAATTTTATTGACAATTTGAAATACTAATGAAGAGAATATTGTTGCAGCGAATTAGATCATGGGGAGGATCATAATAGTGGATTATAGAAAGGGATAAATCTTCTTACTCCATGGTATTCTTACCACACTGTGGGTTTCTTTAGATCTCATCCAGTGATAGAAACTCTAGATTGATCGAATATTCATGAATCAAACCATCATGATGAAGTGTTAGATGAGGAACATCTTAATTACTACTACAACTCCAATTATTTAGAAATTAGATGATTGGATCTTTAGATGCTATAGATAAATGACTAAGGGATTCAAGAGCTCCATCATTAAGAGGAAAAAAATCATAGCATGACACTTGAATTTCTTATAGTACATGGCGAGAATTCATCGTGGTTGTTCAATCATACTTATTTGCGGCCACTTACTAGGAAATGTGTTTTTCATGGGTAGGTGTATATGCCTGCTATGGATCGGTTACCAAAAAATTGTGGTAACCTAGAATTCTAAAGTGTGTATGTTCCAAATCATATATTATGTATGATATGAGGTAGTATGACCCATGACCCCTTTGGACTAGAATAGATGTGTGTATCTGTTCCAGGACAGCAAGCGGACGTGTCATCCCATGCATGGGGATAGAATTAGGAGTCTATTTCCATGGTAATACTGAAGTGGTTGTTATAATATCCTGGCATGATTCCAAAATATGGTCAGTGATTTGTGTTTGCACTTTCACCATTGATAATATGTGTTTGGTGTCATCAGAAGCTTGAATGAGAATATACATCCATTCTGTCTCTAGTGTAGGTGTATGTGCTTGAACCTTTCCACCATTTCATTTCAAAGGGTATTGATAGTACACATGTATGGGGGCAGAGAGTTGTGTCTGCACCAAATTTGTTGTTGGAGATTTCCGACTGACTTCTTTTGGTGATACCAAATAGGAATGTTGGTATACTAGATGAAAATTGGTATGTTTATCTGCATGTTGGTTGTTTCTCATCAAGTATGGTTGGAAGACTTCCTTCAATATAGGAAGAATAATCTTTTATCAGAATTGGTGATTTTAAATAAGTTTATGTTCTTATTTACTAGTTTCCACAACATTAGATTTGTGTGATTTTATAAATTCAGTCATACGAGCCTGCTGATTGGATGATAACTTGTAAGCAGTTTAATTTTCATATTCATGGTACTCCACCAGATTTTTCTACTGCGATTTGTGGGTTTCTTCAAGACGAGTCTACTAGAAAACAAAATTAGGATGGATAATTGTATGATTCTGTTCATTATTTTCCATCAAGTTAGGTTGATGGGATTCTTTGGAAGTTGTAGAGGTAAGAATCTTATCCCTATTGACCGGAAATTGTCCAATGTAGTTTGTCTTGTGTGCCTGGGTTTGAGTGACATGGGTCGAATGTCGAGAGGCAACACCCCCCTCATGTTGGTGGTTCACTAATGTTAGATTCTTATGGCGATGATTGCTGGTGGGAGTCCTCAAGAAGGACCCTTGCATTCTTTAATTTTGTCCTTGAGTGGCCTCTTGATCCACATTCCTGTAATATAAGAGGGATTGATTGTTGTGTTCTGGGTATATTGACCCGAAATGATTAAAGACAGTGGTTGGCACCATCTTTTTCTTGATTATTGGTCATCATTGGTCAGATGACTAAGGATTGTTATTGACCTGGAGGGACTGACATGAAACCTCCAAAGTAAGTAATATAATGTGCCAATGATATTACATTACCATCAAATTAGAGATACAACATTGATGTATTTGGGTTAGTGATGATGTCTTACCCGTGGATGGGGATCTATATTTAGCAGCAGTCGGGAAGTTCATAGATGCTGTCTTGAAGAAATACATTTTGGAGTGAAGGGAATTCTGATAAAAATGTCAAACAACCACAAAATACATTTATGATTTTTCTTTTTAGATGGATAAATGCCTGATTGATTCCTTTCTCTAGCCTTCCATTATTAATTTATAGGGGTATAATAGGTGGGTAACATTATTAACTTGGTTAAGTATTTAGGTCGGGTTCACCATTTTTGTTTCATGGTTCCTTGAAATGTGTATTCATGTTTTAAAAATCTCCGATTCCAGGCTATTTCTATTGGATTTATTTACAAAACTAAAAACATCCAATAGTTCATTATCCAAATGGGACCTTTTTTCTAAGGGAAGGCAGTTGTTATGTATGAACATGATGATACATCATAATGTGCATTGGTCGGGAGGATGGGAGTTGAGACACATCACAAACATTTAGAGGATATTGTTGTCTACTCCAGGACTCACATTATAATATAATATATTTTCATAAATCCTTATTAATTCACCTAGTATATAATAAGTATTCCATGTAATTTTCAATCAATTATTTAGAATTTGAAAAGTTTAAAATAATATGTATATCATCTTGGTTCATTTTTAATGGAAATATCCGTATTTATTCGAGGTTCTCCATCAAGGGAATCGATTAATATAATACTTAGATATTATGTTTACCATCGTTATAATGATAATGGTTTTTGAGCTTCTCAATGGGGCCCTTTGGAATTTATTTTCATCTTGGTAGAAAAATGATTGGTTTGATATTTGGATCATCCCTGTAAAATGGGCTACCTTTGTATCATTGTAAAAGGAATTATAACCATCATAGCTCAGTGCCACTGAATGGGAAAAAACCTACCTTTTAAGGTTAGGTAATAAGGACATAGATGTATAGTTTGATGTCATGTGGTATGGCCATATAAGAAGATGGTGCAAAGTCAAAAAATAGTGTGAGACTTTTACTAGAGCATGCTATGAATCGTGGAAAGGATATGGGTATCTATGTTGGATCTGACCCTATTATGAATATGGCCTAAGGAGAATAAGTTTGATTTAAGGTATTGTGTTTTAACTTCATGGAGGCTTCCTACGTATCCTATATTGAATGAATATAA
This sequence comes from Viscum album, assembly GCA_963277665.1. NCBI lineage: Eukaryota > Viridiplantae > Streptophyta > Magnoliopsida > Santalales > Viscaceae > Viscum > Viscum album. The sequence continues at coordinate 2,010,563,193 of OY728145.1, read as the reverse complement.
TGCCCAAATAGTTCGATAAGTCTCATAATAGAGTATAGTCCTTTTAGGGAAATGAGTTTTTGATTACATCCTAAAAAGGATGCCTTGGTGATTTGGGGATTTAATTTGGGGCTTATTCATAAGGATGATACCCAAATTAGGGGAATTAGGGTCAGATTCTTGAAGAGTAAATCATGTGAGATGGGGACTTTAGAAGGCTTCTTATGTATCCTGATTATGGTGGGAATCAAAGTTCTTGTACTTCACTACATTGTGAAAATGTTGTGACAATGTCAAATCTATAAGCCCATGCGATTCATTCTTGGTGTGAGAAAAAAGATATTGTTAAAGATTCAACAAAATCATCCACAGTTTTCTTCTTTCACAGATTGAAGGTGGGGCACATTTGGTGGTGAGAGTGGATGATGGCAAGGCAATCATGGAAGAGGGAGAGGTAATGAGCCCTTCCTCTGTTATATTTACATTGTACAGGGGTTGAATGTAATGAGGAATTGATGAAGGTTAGGGGCTTAAGCCAGGTGGGATGCCCATGGTGACAATGCCAAATGGGAGAGGGAAAGGGTAGAAAAATCCATGTTCCCATCTCCCCTCTGCTCTTTGGCATAGAAAATGAATGGAGGAGCAATGATGCTACCTATTGTAAGAAAATCTAGGAGCTAAAGCTAGGATGGTTTCCCAAAAATTGATCATGTTATGTGGGAATAATTATCCATTTTTTAACGGGAAAATCATGTGTGAACCATAGCTTCCCATCCAGAGTCCTGAGTTTCCAGTTCATCTCTCTGAGATGGCAATGGTTTGTAACCAAACCCTCTTCTAAACGAGGAACTTTGCAACACTGTTCCTTCGAGAAAGTTCCATGTGACTATGGATATAAAAACCCACAAATATTTATATATATCATAACTACCTTATGAATCAAATGTGGGGAACCATTAATAGTGGAAATACCTCCCCAAATAATAGACATACTTATGTGCCCTCCCAAATGTTTTGATAATCAAGAGGTTTTGGTGGAGGTCTCAACAAAATCCCTTTCAAACAATGGGGCAGAGGAAGAATAAGCCTTACCATGCATGGTCTCGATGAAGGCTTGATGGCTTGTAATCTAAAGTGAGCAAGTGAATTAAAACGGGGTGCTCATGTAGATAAGGCACACATGTATGGGTGCACATATAGACTTGAGAGGCTTGATATTAACTTAATCGTAGAACAACATATAAGGTAATACATGGGTGAGACATGGCTCAAGAATTCAAGAGTATAAACAGGTAATCCCAGAAGCGGGGTGCTCAAGATCTTATAAAAGGAATAGGTGGACTATAAGAGTTTATAAAATGTGTAGGTAGGTAAAATTTTGTGCACACGTGTTATGGTTTTCAAAAGATAAATGGAATTAAGTCCAATGATCCTCAATTAAATCCTCCACTCAAGGTGTTAACGAAATACCTTGAATGTTCAGGAATACATGGGTGAAGCACAATGGAGTGCAAAGAAGCAATTGGGAATCATGGAAATTTGTATGTATAAAATGGATTCCCTAAGGGTCTATTTATAGGAAAATATGGGACCTTGGGCAAAAGTAATTTCGTCGTGCAAGCAGGCTGTGAAACATTTTTGGGTGCACTAGTAGGATGCACGCCAACACTGTTTTGGTCTGAGTAAGGTGACCCAAAACTCTTACATTTGTAAATCTTGATTTTATTCATGTGTTTTCCCCTTTTCATTTTATGTTAATTAGCATTTTCATTTTTTGACTCTTAAATAAAATAGAGGGTAAACTAATAGTCAAATGTTTCCTGACAATGATCAGTTCATAAGAACGCCTAATCCTTCCTAGTCAACGCTGTCAGAGGACTCACAACCTAAGATAAATCGACTATAGATCTCTGGTAGTTGCATGAGTGACCAAGAAATGTTGGTAGCTTTTCCACATTATTAGATATTTCCCAAGACACAACTACTTCTATATTCTATGTATCCATATCTACTCTCTACTTCGAAACCACATTCCTAAAGAAATGACCTTCTCAATCCCAAAAATCACACTTCGACCACTTCCCAAATATATACTATTAATGAAAAACTCCATAAAATGCCTAAATATTATCTAAATTCTCCTCCACAGACAAGGTGTAATCATGGATGTCATCTATGAACACCACTACAAAGGTTCCTTAAAAAACATGGAACACAACTTACATCAATCAAATGAACATAGTTGGAGAATTTGTAACACCGAATGACTGTACAACTGACTCGTAATGCCCATGACGACAACCCAAATAAGTATTTGGGATATAAACATCCTTCAAATGCATCTAATGATATCCTGGACTTAATTCAAACATTGATAACTAACTTGAACCCTTCAATTGATCGTTTAAATCATCACTATCAGAAAGAGGATAGTGATTATTCACTATAACTTTATTTCAGCGATGATAATAGCTACCCAACCAAAAACTTTCGTCAGCATTCATCAGGAACCAAATGAGTTCACCCCATGGTGACACACTCATATGAACAAAACTACACTGTAATATAATATTGAGATTTATATGCACTCATATAACATAGAAGGGGACATTCTATACGTAGAAATAGAAGTAAGAGTTTCTCGTGGATATATCTTGATCCCATACCCAATCTATCATTCAAGGGGTAATTCAAAAACATCTTTTGTAAAGACATAAGGGTACTCTTCCGCTGCCCTGGGAAATGAAAATTACTAACCCTCTCAAGAAATTAGCTTCAGTTTGGCCCTCAAGGATTACAAGGACAGAACATGCCTCTTACCCATTTGAGGGTCTCCCTCACAAGAAAACACTGGTAGATCTCCATCAGCAACAAAAAACAATGCATCCCTCTTGAAGGAATACATGGAAGGATACACCAAATACAACCAATCCATACCAAGGATGAGATAATTTGGTTGTATCCATAAAAATAGTAAATCTCCCCTAGAGCGGTGCCTCCACCGCACTAGAACACAGTCTCTACATACTTCAAACAAGCCTGGTTGACCTCTAACTGGAATAGTCAACACAAAGGGAACTATAATTCTTTGTAACTCAAGTCCCAAATAATGGAAAACGAATGCAGATATGAAGGACTCTGTTTATCTATAATCAATAGAGGCATACACCAAAGTACAAAACAATCAAAGTGTACTTTAAATGATATCTGGCTCACCTAGAGAAGGAAATGATAAAGCATGAAGCTGACCAATACCTCCTATATGAGCACCCTATACCTGATGAAGACTTCCAACGCAACCACTCTCTACCATTTTAGTATGGGGAGTGTCCCAGGTATGTCCTCTACCTACCCCATATGCTCTCTACCGATCCAATGATGGCATAACCTACTATTATTCCCTTAGTTGAATCCGCCTAAATAGAGGAACCCAGAGCAGAAAACCTGGTAAATATTGACCACTCTGAAAGGTTGGACACCCTCACTACTAGTGGCCTCATCCTCAAAACGGAAAAAACAACTTGATCCATTATTATAGTTTTGAGAGTCCCCTCCCATGGAGAAACTAGGTGTTGAGGGATGGGACATTTCTCCTAAAAAATAGAAACTCTTCTACCCAAAAAATTAGGAACACCCGAACACACATCGACTTCTTGAGGAATCCTAAAAACACCACTTTTGTGAAGTAATAGTTCTTTCCAATGTCCTCTCAGTGATCTTTACCCTTTCTAGAACCTCAAGATATGTCTTTATAATAAACAGTGAGACCTAGTGTAGAATATTCTGATACAAAGCCTCATTGAAATTACACACCATATCATCTCATTAGGAAGTCGGTCAGAAGAAAATTGTAAAAGGTCCTTGAAAATGATTCCCAACTCTCACATAGTTGTTCTCTTATGTTGATGGGTAAGAATCTCTTGGTTATGGGACTCATTCACAGGTGAAGAAAGAAACTCAACTTTGAACATTTATTGGATCTCATCACATGATATCACAAAATCCATGTGATCCCTGAGGAATAAGTGACACCAATGACTCACTGCCCCATGAAGCATCCTCACAACCAAAAAAACCCAGTCAACATTCCATGAACGGATCAAATTGAATTCTATCTCAACCTCCTCCAACAATTCTTTTATGAATGCATCTAAAACAGATCCCTTATACTTCTTTAGACTATGGATCTGAAACACTCTGAGTGTCCACTGATAAGTGTCATCGTAATCATCTCTACTGTGCTGTGATCTTCTGGTGTAGCCTACTCGACATCTTCTGCACAAAGATTACAAGAACATCGACCTGGATCCATACCTACAAAAAAAAACAAATTTGAGATCCTAAATGTAGAATATGGAAGACTAACCATTAATTAATTAATTGCTTTATTTTAATCATTTTATTTTAACCTATTCCATGTTTTACCCATTCAAACATAGGCATAAATAAGAATGATATATGATCATTTCTAAGGAATATAACCTAAAACTAGTATCGCCTCATTCAGTAGTCACTATAAACATATGGATCTAAAAAATTTGATCATATGGGGCCCTAAATGGCTATGTCTCGGCTAGTCTCCATTGTTTTCGTCACAAGATAAACATTTCTAACAACATTTCCCTACCAACCTATGCAACCTCACCCATGCCTAACATCAAAATACGTTTTATCACTTAACGAGACCTCTGATACAAAATTTTCATGACCCCTTCCCACAAGGGGTACCCCTATAGGGATGACAATGTGAGAAGGGAGATAGTTACCCCCTAATTCCTTCTTCATGTATGCCCCGGGATGTCGACTATCACTGATGGTATAGTAAACACAAAAAATGGTAGGCATTACCCTATAAGACAATATATGTGAAAGAGAGAGATAATATAGAAAACAGACACCTCAAAATCAAAATGAAATATAAAAGAATCCAAAGTACACCGATATAATTTCATGAACAAACTAATACAACACAAATGGAAAACTATAAGTACCAAAAAAAGTAAAAACTAAATTGACCAAAAAGCCCAAACAGCTTTGGTAACACTAATCTCGTTGCAACAAGCCTGATCTCCACCCACTCTAAGTGACAAAAAACTGTTTAGATATACATAGGGTGAGTATAATAGTATAGTTAGTAGGAACCCTCCCCCAGAACTAATCATGAAAAAGTATTGAAAGAATGATAAATCATAGTGAACAACTAGTGAAACACACATGTTAGATAAATTGATATAATATGTCCCCTGCCTCACCATGGATACTCTCCTTAAGTATATTATAAGAGAGTGTATAAAATAATAAATAATTACAATGGTACCCTACTACCACTTCCCCACTAGGTTTCCACATTTCCCCAATGTTGCACGTCCAAAGCACCTATATCCTAAAGGGCTTGCCCAGATACACCTCGGTGAAGTACCATAAAATGAAACTCATGAAACACAACCAGTAAGTCCATGTATAAAAAGTAACCAAGATGTTTCTGGGATCCACCACAACTCGTATAATGTGTATCATATGTCATGAATTATTCCTCAAGCCATTATAGCCCATACACTGAGTAAGGATCCACAAGCCCTCATAACCTAAACACGTTACACATATAAGAATGTAGAGGAAACTGTATCCATAATATATGTTTGTGAATAACCAGAATCCATTATAGACCTCTACACACACATATGGGTATAACTAACCACCATACCTATCAGTACATGTTACTACCAAATGAAGGGAGAGAGGACAAAGGCTGTAGTTAAACATCCATCCTCTCACAAAATTGTTGGGGAACCCTCCCTAGGGCTCAAAATCCATGGGGTGTTAGTTGACATTACATATGATTTGGAGCAGCATATAAAAACAAAAAAAATGTATAGAATATAATATATCTAACAACCACACTATGGATATAACCTAGTCATACACTAAACTACAGATAATGTCTCTTAGACTCTCGGATTCCACAACTAATACTATGTAACCTATAAGCACCAAAACATTTAATGATATTTATTGCTTCACTGCATTCTATTTTTGTTAGATTTAAATTACATTATTCATTTACATAAACATTAATTGAACATTACCAATTTCACATTACATTTCATTATCATTTTATAAAATATCTATATTTACATTAAATTATAACCTCATCATCTCAGTACATGATGTTCCATCCATATGGGATAACATCATTTATACAATAATTTATTAATATAATTATTACATTCCCATATTCCAAATAATTTTAGAAAAAAAATCAAATCTACCAAACACAATGTGATCAATATGGAGAGTAGATGAACTAATCATCATGTCTTTTCCAACTGCCTAAGGAGGGTAGATCCATCCACTTTCTAGATGGAAAACGTGAAAATCATGTGTCTTACCCCATGCATCTTCATATATTTTTGCAAGGAGGGTAGAAAAATCAGATACCTTGAGAAGTGGGGAATTTAAAGAAGATAACCAACCAACAATATTTATAATGTACCCAATCATTCACATCCAACCTGTTTAATAATCTCTGGTGTCTTCCCCAACACCCACATAAATAAACCGATCTATCTCGCCACTCTAGGTGTAAATTTTGACCACAACCAAGGGGCCTCAAAGCCCCAACATTTCACATTCTTCCATTTAGGCTCATAACACATCATAATTAGTATGAGAAATACTATAAATTGGGATCTTGTCATAAACAATACATCATTCCTTCAAATGCAATGGGCTCTCACACCACCAAGAATAAGGATATTGGCCTTTACAGTTAGAGGGTAAGTCTGAACACTACTAGGAATTATCTTTTATCAAAAAATTATTTCTCTAATATTTCTTGAATTAACCAGTTCATTATAAGTAGGTACCAACTATATGTAACCTAAATATAAATCTATCATAGTTATCACAAATAACTGAACATGTTTACTACATCAATTTGATTAACATCAAATTTCCATAATTTTTTTATTCATTTAAATGACTCGTTATCTTAATCCAAATAATTATTAATTAATTACATTATTATGTTATTAACCAATTTCATCAAGAATAACATGCTGAGAAGAAAATCATAGATATCATACTATCTAGAAAAACCAAGAGGCAATAACATACGATTGATACCAATTTATTTATCTCGTTAAAATATTTATAATAGGAATTACATTGTAATATAGTGGGATAAGACATGATAACTGAAAATTTGTTTAAAAAATAACAAAGAGACAAAAAATCCCATAGCTAAAAAGGTTTCTGAAGCTCATTTCATGAGAATAGTTCCACCAAAACAGATCGTGATCACCTCTCTAGGAAGACTGCATCCACATGAGGATGCAGAGATGCCACCACACCAGCCACCACCCATGTAACGTATATTAGGAATAATGATATATAATTACATAATAAGAAAAGGAGAAAAATATGGGGTGGAAACTAGAATAACGATTGTAGATCATGCATTATATCTACGATTGATTGAAGCTGTTGGGTTGCACCAAAACCTGTATTGAAAATGTAGTAGGAAGAAACTCTTGGGAAGACATATTCCAAATCTACAACATTGCACACAGATCCTATATTAAGGAATAAAATTTTTGACCATCTCACACTAGGTAACAAGTAGTAATAACATTGGAGGAAGATATCTCATCCCTATAGATGATTTAACATGGCATCAATTTAAGATACGATGGGGTTTCCATTAATAGAGGATCACATTAAACCATATGGTTTGATAATGTAAAGGCTTCTAGAACCTAGAAAAGTTAATATAATATATTTAGTTATGAATCAGCCATAAATCACTTAAAAATATTTTCATGGGTTCTTCAGAAATTAAAAAATTAAATAGAAGGAACTGGGAAATCTGAAAAAAATCTAGAAATTTGACAATGGAAGTGAAACTGTTTTTCAAAAACATTTCATGACACCGTTAGTTGTCTCACCATTCTTAAAATAGTGTAGAACTATTGTTATAGAAACATTCTAGATATAATGTTCTTGAATCATAGTAGGCCTACCTTTAGATGTCTCGCTATTCTAGAAACATAGTAGACCTACTATTTTGGAAACACTGTAGATCTACTATTCTAGAAACACTATAGACCTTCCATTAGCTGTCTTCCAATTCTAGAAACACTATAGACCAACTATTAGTTGCCTCGTTATTCATGAAACATTATAGACATGTAATTACGTAAACACTATTCAATAATCTTAAAATTTCGAAATGTGTTGGGGGTGAGTCATCTTGACCACTCAGAAGACCTCAAACATATATTTTAGTAAGGGAATGGACCAGATAGGTCTAAGCCATTCCAAAAAAACCTAACATGAATACATTATTTCATTAATAATATGTCTATCGCCCAAAAATTAAAAACCATCATAAAAAACATAGATCATCAACTGTCATGATTAGTTAGAGGAAGTCACTCATAATTTCAAGGGGATGGAACTTCATTCTAACACCACAGGCAATCCATCACATATACTCCAATAACATCTTATCTCTCAGATGATTTTTCTCAATCATTTACTCACACACTCTCTATATCAACTATATTATTTCATCGTGAGCTCTAAACCTCACCTAATAATTTTTAATAGATTTTAATGATTAATTTTTATGAACTCCCTTTATGCTAATCGATGAAATTGTAGAAGTACCATAAAATTTGGTAGTGTCATTCGTGAACGAATAGTGATAATAAATCGATTCTCAACACCATGGATTTTCACCTTTATCCAAGAATCCTCATCAAAACCTGAATCACATGTTGCATCTACTTCACTATCAAATTGACCCTCTCGTGAATGGGAAAATATAGTCCTATAGATATACGTCAAATCTAATAAAAAATTTTAATAACAAACAAATTAATATAAGTTAATTTTTTAAAAAAACTATAACAACTATCTAGCATTACCTGTCACTGATGATCTCCCCAATATGGGGATCAATGTACATCTTCTTATAAACAAGAAACAAAGTAATGAAATGGTAAATAGTGTAATTTATAATATAATAAAAGCATTAAATAAAATGTAAATATAATTTAATAAATAATTTTAATGACCATATTTCATCATGGTATATGAAATGTATTTATTTCGACCCTATTTTTCACCTCATTCCCCCAATCCTGACATCCATATGATTAAATCCTCTTAAACGTCTCTCCTAACCATTGGGATCACAATCCATATCGTACCTATGTTGATCTATAGTCAGGTTCATGGGATATTCCAGACTAGTTAAATATAGTATAAGAATCACTATACATAGCTCACAGTATTAGGATGGGTAAATATTGATTAAAATGTTTAGTATAAAACTCTCTCATTCTTTTTAGAAAGGATTTATTAATATATCAGTATTCAATATCCATAATTTTTAGAAGATAATTTTTAAAAAATGTAATTAAATAAATAAATATTAAAATAAATATTATTTATTATCATCCAATCTTGTTTGCCAACATGTTATGATGAAATGAGATTGGATCAATATACCATGAAACTAATGGATCAGAAATATTTTCAATGAATCATAGTAACATGTGCAATAGAAAAATGTGACAAAATATGAAAATAAATAATCATAATTAGAATATTAGTTCAAAAAATTAGTTAATAACATATCATAAAAAATTTTCTTAACCAATTCAACAAAACTGTATTAATGAGGGTTTGGAATGATCAATCGAGGATGACTACTCACCCCCATAATATGTACAAAATCAAATAGATCAAATGAATGGGGCTCATCTGTTGAAAGTCTGATATCGACAAGATAATGAAATATATCTTTGGGGGCATTCATTTCCTTCTATACTAAATAATCTCAGATGTAAAATTTGTTTACATCTATATCAAATTAAAAAAATAGAATATTTTAAAAAAATTCATGTAAATTATTTTTTTTTCAAATATATAATTTTTAAAACTAAAAAATACTCAAATATAATAATTACATATAAATAAATAACATAACATTATAATTTCTCATGTCAATATTTTATAATATGGACATCAAATTTATGTTACTAATAATTATTATGTTGAATATAATATTCATACCCTCCAATTATTACTAATAAAAAAATAAAATATAAAAAACTAATAAATATTTTCATCCAAGAAGTAATAGAATAGATCATCTGGTCTAACTATCAAAACAAAAACAAAAACTTAACTAAAAATAATTTCTAATACAAAAATGAAATATAAAAAATAAATAAATACGAGAATATAATATGTCAATGAACATCTTCTCTCTCTTCTTCCTCGAGGAAAATGTCTTCATACTCATCTTTTTCTTTATCAACATCCAAGTGAATTTTAGTTTCTTCATCCTCGATTAATTCATCAATATTATCAATTTCATCTTCTATAAACTAGGGGGTCTTCATCAACATTTAAATATACATAGTTAAGTGATATATTTTGTGAATTTTCTTAAAAAATTAAATATGATAAAATTTGATAGAACCATGTTCATCTTCAATTGATAGATTATAATAAAATAATATTTTTATATAACTAAACTCTTTAATCAAATCTCTCAAAAATTTATATCAATTTTTTTACTAAATATTATGTGATTCACGTTCCAACATAAACGGTTTATTGAATCTAAGAAGTGATTTATATATAATTTCAATGACTCCATTTTTTTTATGAAATCACAACCCTTGATTCATATCAAACCACTGTCATTTAGACCTTATTACATAATTTCGTCCTGGATAACATAACACAATTATTTCACCCAAGAGGTGATAAAAGTCAAGTTCACTTTATTTATGATGATTTCATTTGAAAAAATATTTTTTATTAATTTATTTTATTGATCCACCATATATGTGTCTATAAAATATAAATATATTAAAAAAATCCCAATAATATTATTTTAAAATTTTCAATGGAGGCTATTGACCATAGAAAAATAACTACTAATTTAAATTTCATGTTATATTTCATATATACAATAGAAATTATTAATAATATATATCCTTAAAAAATATTTAATATTACATATAATGAATTTTAATATTATAGTCTTTTAAACCTATATGAACACATTTTATTGATTATATGTTTTAGGATATGAAGAAGAAATTTTTTATATTTTTTTTGATATGTTCATTATATAGTGAAATGAACACAAAATTTTAATATTTAATAATATTATATAAAATTAATAAATCATAATATGTACTTTATACTTTATATGTCATTTTATTTATTCACAATTCAACATAATATATGTATGAGCTCTGTATAGTTCTTTATATGAAAGACATCATTCGTGGGAACCACCAAAGATATGATCATTTTGATTAAATGCTGACAAATCATCGTCTATGATAGATAAAAATTTGCCTCATTGAAACCCATGATATTATGTTATAAAGGATATTATAATTAAATATAATAAGAGAATTAATTTTATAATTCCACCTTCAAGTGTTCTTCTCCAAATTATCCTTCAAAAAATTATTTGTTACAAACTTTCCTCTTTAAATTTTAATATATCTCTCAAATGGATACATCCATCAAAACTTCATTGGACATTTGTATTTAGCTTCATATAAAAAAATGTAATAATAAATGTTCCATTAAGACATTAAATTTCAGAGAGGATATTTTATCCAATTTATATAAATTTAAAAAAAATTAACTTTTTTTAATTATTTTCAATGTATCATAATATGTTGTTGCCAAAAAAATATTTCAAAATAAATTATTGATAAAACAAACCATGATTTTACATTATCATTGGTATTACTAGGTGTTTCCAACAAAAATATAACATCTAATCAAAAAAATCATCTCAAAATGAATTTCATCTTAAGTATGAAAAGTCGATAAATTAGAGAAATATCTAAGGTCCAATAAATACTCAACTTTATCTAATTATGATATCTCCCAAAGCTATTTTTTCAATTATGGTTGGTCAAAATGTTACATGATGTAATAAAGTGATTATATCTTTTAATATAATATATAATAGCACTGCTGCAGGATTGTCTCATTCATTTAGAACGTTCTTAAAATAATTTTCATTTGTTGAAAAGGGATATCAATATCAATAAATATCTAATTATAGTTAAATAACTATTATTTCACACATTTACAATCGTAAATTATTTTCTATCTTCCATGTAGTATATATATGGATTTGAATCATGTTGAATCCATCCAGGTTGCATACTGTGCATTATAAATTCAAGGATCATTCATCATTAGGAAACATTCAATGTAAAATTATGATATGTAACTATATAAAATGTAGCCACACTATTTTTCCAAATGATATTAACACTTCAATTAGGGGAATCAAATAAACATCGATATTCTTCATCAGATGTCATAGAATTAATTGTACCAAATATAAATATGGATCTATTATTAGCATCGAAGGAGATAAATTTAATGAAGTAATGAAAAGTTCTAACAAGAATATTGACATCTATAAGAACCAAATGGAATATAACCATCGTTGAAAAGTCCCAACCGTATGTTATAATGTAATGAAGAAATAGCAAGATTAATATGAATCAAGTGATTACGTGAATAACTGACACAAGGAAAATTTTATCTTTTAATATTGAATATATTTGATTGAATTGTTCTCATCAATGTTGTTGTGTTTAAAGATATTAGTAAATTTTTTAAACATGTTATAAATAGAAAATATCACAACAATTCAATAGGAAATCTAAAAATTGTTGTTTTGTATCTTAATAAATCAATTATTAAATATTCTTCTATTAACTAATAATTGATAATAACCTAAATATAAGATGTAGTCATTTAAAGAGACATGATATTATAAAAAATTAGTCCCATATTATGGACCAACATCTTACATCCCTAGAATGTAGTAGGTAACATACTTCTGTATGGAAAAAATGATTTTTACAAAGATAATATATAATCACACCATCTATTTAAAATTTCAAAATCTGATTTAATATCCATAAATTTTGAAATAGTTACAAATATTCTTATATATAATCCTGGATATAATCCTTATTTGGATTTTTAAAATAATTTTATATTTGAGAAGGTTCTAATTCATGATTTGAAATATCATTCATAATTATTTTTTTCTGGAATCGATGAACCAACTAACTAATGTACTAAATTATAAAAAAATTCATATAGAACCAAAAAAATTATATTTTCTACTGAATTTTATTTACCATGTTGATATAAAAAAATATAATATTTCTGAATACCTTAATATTTTTTGATATCCAAAATTGTCAAACATTTTGAATCTCCTATGATTGCTTTTCATATAATGTAATTTTATTTAACCAACATTAAAAACATTCTTAATTCATGGGTGGAAATGAAATAAATATTTTTAAAACGATCAATGTAAATAGAATTTATACAAGATCCATTGGTATATTTTCTACAATTTACCTAATCATGGATGCATTATAGAAATATCACTTACATCAAGAGTACTCAGTTATAAAAAAATGAAATTATAATAGTTATTAAATATTATTTATAATTTAAATTTATTATAATTTTTTTGACACTAATGAATACTAATCTGAATTTTTTCGGAGTGATATTCTACGTTTGAGTTTGATTCTGGGGCCTATAGTTGCTTGAAGTAGTATAATAATAATATTAAATAAATTATATCACAAGCATGTTGTATTCCAAAAATAAAGGAATATCTCATAAATGTTGTCTCATATGGAAAATATGAAACCTCTATTTGTTCTAGGATACCTAGTTTACCATAGCCATGACATAAAATATGTGTGTTTCTGTTGTTTGGTTACATTTCAAGCATGGGTAATTCATTTACTATTTTTATTATAAATTGTTATAAAACAATATTTTATCTCCACCACTATGTATCACTTGAAAAATCAGAGACCATAGTTATGTCTAATATGTGCGGATTACCCTAGATGTGATAAAACATCTTTTTACATTAGTAGTTTGGTAACATCACAAGCGATGGTTATTAAATTAATATTTTTATTATATTTTTTTACATAAATTATATTATCACCATAAAAACCAATCATTTAAAAATATACGACCACTATTTGGTCAATGATATGAGGTTTACTAAAGGAGTAACATAAAATTTATGGGAGTCAGTGGTTTCATAACATTCCATGTGAGGGTTACTATTTTAATATTTTATAAATAGTATATATATTTATAATTTATAACATTGATAAAATTTATAAATAAAAATTATTTTAATTAATTCAACATTTATTTGAAATACTATTAATCATTAATAGTTTTAATTATTATTCATATTTTTTACATATTATTAATAACCAATTATAATTAAAACTAATACTTATAATTTGTAAAAAAAATTGGTTAATTAATTGTTAAATATTATAAATAATTTATTTATTTTTAATAATTTTTAAATTATTACTATATTTTTAACAATTAACAGTTTTTTAGAAATTTTAATAATTGGTATCTTTTTTTATATTTTTTCCATTTCATTAATAAAATTTATTATAAATAGTTTAGATATTTATAATAAAAAAAGTATTTTGAATTGTTATTTTTTATCAATCCAATTTTTATAACATTGAATTTTTTAATAAAAAATTCAAATAAATCACATTTATTTAAAACACTTTATTTAAATTAATTTATTCTTAATTTTTATAAAACACGCAATTCTTATATATTTCATAAATAAAATATATATATACATACTAAAAACATTCTCTTAAAAATATATTAACATAAATAATTATTTTTAAATGTTTTTAAAATAAAAATACTTATCAAATATATATACATACATACAAATAAACATACATTCAAACAAACAAAAAAACAACGTAACATAAATACATAAATATATAAATATGTATAGACATATATATATATCAATAACCATACACGTTTTGTAAATTTTTATCTAAGAATATTAAAATTTTATTTTGTATATATATTAAAAAAAATCTTAATAAAATATATTTTTTATATTTTTAAAATGAATATACTAATAAATTCTATATATATATATATTGAATATTATACTTTAAAAAAAATTATATTTGTATATTTACATGTTAATATAGATTTATACAGAAATACATAGGTATATATATATATATATTAGAAAACTTATATGATTTTTAATACATTCATATATATATATATATATACATATTCACATGTTAATATACATATATAAATTGAAACAAACACATTTCTAAGTATAAATATATACATATATATTATGAAACATACATGTTTTGTTAGATATTATATTTGTATATTAAAAATGTAAGATATATATATCTGTGTGTGTATGTGTTACATGATCTGTTAATTAAAATTAATATATCTAATACATTTTCACACATTTTAAAATCAATATACATATCAAATATATATATGAACATCTAATCAAACATACATACATATATATATATATATATATAATATGACATATTTTAGAAAAAAATTATATATGTACATTGACATGTTAATATATATATATACATTTGTCAAGAGGTATTATAAAAAAATATTAGATAAGAATTTAAAAAATTAAAAAGCAATCATAATTTAATAATAAAACATGTTTCAACATCTCTCCCACATTTAATATTTTACTTTGAATCATCAAAATCATATCATGAGAAGCATTTAAAAAATGACCAATTAATTATATTTATATAAATTTTATCCAAATCAGATATCCCAAAATTAATATATCAATTATAATGTCAACAAATAATATACTTTTTGTACCTCCATGTTAAAAAATGAAGAATCTATTATTTCTAATGATTAAACAGTGTGGAAAATACCTCAAATTAATTTTAATAACTTGTGTTGACCATATGGACTCCAAAATACGGAATAATAAAATTATAGCAACATAAACATCTAAATAAAACATAAAAATGAAGTAAAATTCATATAATAGATTTTGATGAAACTAAATCATGTATGATTAAATCTATAAAATTTAAAAAAAATAAATAAATGAAAAGTAATAGGATTCTATTCCAAGATGTTTAAGATCTGTATTTGTAAGAAAAGTGAAATGGAGTATCAATGACATGATTTAGCCAATGGTGGGGTACATGAATTATGAGAGAATTGGGGATCAATATAAGTGGGGAGGAATAATATATTAAAATTCATTTAAATTAATATTACTATGATGGTTTATTAGCAATGGATTTAATTCTCTCACCAAAGATAATTTCATCAATTTTGTTTGTGGTTGGAAACAATTTCTATACCAAATGTATTTTTTTAGGATTGTAAAAAGTTATATATCATTATATTAATCATTGAAAACCTTCACCACAAACCTTTGAATGTGATGAAAAGTAGTGGTGGCAGATTTTATTTTCTGATAGACCTTATGTGCCCGTCGCGAAAACAAATTATTTGACACGAAAATAATTTTTTCTTCACAAATTCCACTTTTTTATACTATTTTTGATGGGTCAATAATATATTAGAATTAACAACACATAAATAATTTTTTTCCATGTAATGAAATGTTCAATACTCAACAAAAATTCAAATCATAAAAACTTGTTTTAATTATTAAATTTTTATACACTGTTTTTGAAAAATAATTCAGAATATATTTTTTTTGTGATTAGAAAAATGAAAATATTTTTTATTTAATAGGTCATCGAAATAATTTTTTTTAATTATATAGTGTTTTTCAAAAACCAATTACCATTTAAAAAATAATATAATTTCACAGGAGTAAGAAAAATTTAATATTGTTAATACAGCTCCCAACATCCGTAATATAAATTTAATGACTACAAATTATCAAAATTGTAAATTAATAATAAAAATTTCAATAATATAATGATAATTATGATGAATAAGTAGATCTTTGGAAATAGAAAAATAATAAACATAAAAAAAAGAAATGCATATAGAAAAAATCAAGAAGAATAAAAATCACACCAAAAATAAAAAAATAATAATAATAAAAGGATAATGTTAATTATGATGATAATAATGATGGAGTGGAGGTATAATAAAATGTTAAATAATATGAAATGATACTTAAATATGAAGATTTTGTGGATAATGGTGCTGATGATGAATAAATATTGATAATTTTTGTAATTCTCTACATTGAATTGTTGAATAAAAAATCAGGAATTGGTTTTATTATAAAGCCTAAATCAAATATTTTGATCCAAAATGGAAAAAATATAGAATGAAGTGATAAAAAATTTATTTAGGTGATTTATTTTCTAGGAAAGAAAAAAATTAGCAATATAGAATTAGATAATAATTTTTATAAAAACTAATTCCAAAATATATTAATCCTTATTATTATTTTGTGGACACTTGAATCAAACATTGATAGTATCTGGATAAGATAAAACATAAATGAAAATAATAATACCTATCCCTTATAGATAACACAACAAATTCACTACATTTTTAAAAAAACAATAATATCACTCTTATAAAAATCTAGGATGATCTGTCACAAATGAATAAGAATTCCTTCATATTACATTCATCACTAAAAACAAAAATGACCTTCTTTTTTGTTTTTATCCAATTACGAGTCTAAGAGGTGATTTAAGAGGAATATGTAATTTTAGAATCATTTTCGGGGAGAATCAGAAGTCAATATGGGTCCTTATATAATAAATTTCATCGTACATTACTTTTTTATGACCTGGTTTTTTATTCCCTTATGTTTTAAAACATTCTTCATTGTGTGATGTTATATTTGAAGTAGAATAGTATAGTTTCTTCACATTTCCATTATTATTGATATAATCTGTTGTTTTTGAAGGAAATAATGTGTAGTGTATAAAATTACCATGATTTAGGTAGTGTTTTAGATATTATTGTTTGAATCCTCAATTCGAAATGATCTTGACCCATATGTTGTTTCTCTATATTAGATTTTAAAATTATATGTATTGGGGGTATATTTTCTAATTTATCATTATTTGATAAATGTTATTTGGTAATATCATGTTTTAGTGGAATGATATCTACCATTTATTTTCTAAAAATTATGAATTTTGGAAGGATATTACATGTGAGATTGCAGGAATGAATGATTTATTTCTCCCCATTTTTATATTTTTTTGATAAATTCAATCCATGGTGTGGAATATATATCCATTTTGTGGTTTATTTCATATCCATTTAATTATAAATTAAACACCCCACAAAGATCACATTTTTTCATAGTACTCCTTCATAAAACATGGTTATTTACAGATTCTAATAATGGATTTTTAGTGTTCCTTTGAGGAATTTTGAGTTTATTTTATTATAATATTGAATCCATATGATCTATGGTAATTTTCATATTCCATTTAATTTCTATTATTTTCCATAATTAAGTTCTATAGAATGTTGTTAATGTGTGGTCAAATTTATTATTATTAATTGAATGTTTCTTTGTGGGTTAATGTTGAAGATTTGATATTGAGTTCATCTCTTTAAAGTTGTTATGAATAAATCAATCGTTTGAGATACATTATTTCAAAATGATCTTACGTTTACAAATAATGTAGAATAATCGTTCTTTGGTTTATTAGGTTGACATGAAATCTAAGGGGGATTTAAAGAGTTTATGATATGTTCATCTATATATATTCTCAATTTTTATTTTGAAATATATTATATTAGTTTATATATAATATAGTTTTGAATATAATTGTGTCACATTTATGTGATAATATTCTATGGTTGGTATAATTTAATATTAATAATATTATTTACATAGAGATATAAGGAATTAATAGTATCAAAATGATTAATGAGATGATATATGTGTTGTAAAATAAAATGAGCAAATTATTGTAAATAAACATTTTATGGGTCATTATTTACTAATTTATGCATTTATTGGGTTTAGGAAGTAGTAATAGTTTTTTGATTGTGATGATTTGTGATGTTGGATAGTCATAGTGGTAAAATTGATATGATGTATTAACTAAAATATTAATTGGGTATTATTATACATTATTGTAATTTTTTTATTTATATTCACCACTAATTGAATTACACGGCCTATTTAATTACCATAAATTGACGATGATTATGACTGAACCCCCAAATTCAATTATATATATATAGTTGATGGATTTATTCTCCCACTCCTAGCTTCACTTTATTAGAGGTGGTTATTTAATGTTCTCTTTAATAGATGTTTTTTATATAGTATTTTTTAGGATGTTTGGGACATTGGTAGCCATGGATACTAATAAATAACGAGTTTACAGTTATGGTGTGATGAGTTGTGTTGATAAGAGAAATATGTGATCCCCAGTACATATGTCATTTGGACTAGAAGGGAATTACATAATGAGGGTAGTATTTATGGTTCACCATGAAATTTATATTTTTTTCATTCATGTTTTATATATTGTATTCATGTATTTACAGAGTGTTCATTTACAGATATGGGTTATTAGAATACTCGGGATTCAATAACATATCAATTTAACTATTTATTCACTGATTAATTAATATTCTTTTTTTATATTAGAAAGGTTGTTCCCAAAGAGGATCATATTTAATATACATTCATGTCAACCTCTAATTATATAATATATTTTTACATTTTTTGGTGATGATATAGAATGGGATATACATTAGTAGCCTAAAATTTAGTTGATTGTGGAAGATTGTGGAGTCACCATTTTTTCATATAGATTGTTCTTATATTTTTATTTGCTCTAAATATTTTTTGATTGTATAAAATTAATTTAATCATCAATTATTTCTTCAAAAATTTTATTTTAAATTATTAAATGATGTGGAATATAGAGTCTACTTATTTATGGAAGGTATATTTATTAGTATTTATTGTTAAATTTAGTTTTATGAATTTTAAATTGTTATTGATGTCATCTTTTTTATATGAGTTTTTGATTATATAACAAGGATAATTATTTCAAGAAAACTAATTATATGGGGTTATATCTTGATATATTAACATGTTTTTATAATATTTATTTAATTAAGTAAGGTAATTCAATTTATTGAATAATTATTTGAAATATCATGTATTGGATATTTTGGATTTCCATTTGATGTTGAAATTTATCAATAGTAAATTATAGATATTATGATATTTGAATGATTTTTTATAGATTAAATGTTAATTTGTTAAGGGTAATTTTAAATTATATTTTAATAATTATTATGTGGGTCTTCCATGTCTTATTTTGTTAGAAGAAAATAATAATAATTCAGGGGAATTAATTGAGTAATTTTTAATGTTTTTATGGTTGTTAATTAAATTAATTATTGTGGACTTCTACCCTAAGTTTAATAAAATAAATTTAATTATAACTATGATATTTAGTTGATATGTAAATTTATTAAATTTATATTTCTTTAATTTAATGAATTTTTATTGAACAAATTAAAAAGTTGACTTACATGGGTAAGTAGGAATTAAATTAATGGAAATGAGAGACACTAAATGCCTATTGAGATGTGATTTTCATACATGGGTTTAAATTACTTTATGGATAAATTATTATATTTAATAGATAATTATTTACAGGTATTTTAAAATGGTATGATATAAAAATAGGCCCATAAAGGGTTTGGATGTAAAATCCATCTTCGTCTTCTTATGTGGCCTCTAATAATTTTGTGATAATGGTTGAATTTGGATGTATTGGTGTGTGATGGGTGATCACCAGTGAAAGGATCATATAACGAATTTAATTATGTATAATTAGTAGATAAAAATATTTTTTAAAGGTCATATAAGATATATGGATGAGTTTATTTATCATGAATATCTAGTTTTTGATACTCCCTCAATTGAGGGATAGTGTGGTGCCTTTATAATATTTTTAATATTATATGATAATTTGGAATGTGGGTATGATAATGGAGCTTTAGAATATAACCTAGGACATTATTTTCCAATTAAAATTTTCCCTTCCAATATTTTTCTACATTTCATTACCAACGCATTACATGAGAGCATTGAAAATAGAAAACAGAGATGGAATCATACTAGGGTTTTGTAATCTAGAGTATATAGTGGTATAGGGACATTTAAATATGCCATGTTCCATGACAAGTTATCAATAAATAAAAATTGTTTACCACTTTTTCCTGAAAATTGATTTATAGTGGATTCTTATGATAATAATCGGTAGTCCACCATGAAAGGATCACTAGTTATAGAAGTTATATAGAAAAATTGAAATATTTTCATGGTATGTTTATTTGATAAATTCTATGAGATTGGTAAATAATATGTGTATTATTAATTTGTTAATATCATTTTATATAGTGGAAGTCTAGGTTTTTTATAAGTTATTATATTATTTATTAATTAATTTTTGATAAATAGCCTTATAAAAATACTCATTAAGGAATTTTACTTTTTTAAATGATTTAAATGTAGATTCTTTTTTGTTATTTTATATTAATAGTAAAATACCATATTCTTAATCAATGGTAACAATTTGTAGTTATAAAAAATGCTTTAAAGTGAAAAATAGGATAAAAGGTCACAACTAGTTCTAGGATGTGGTAATGTAGAGGGTTTAGAGTAAAATGAGTCAATGGATATTGAAATTATTAACATCTGAAATGACTAGCAGTTATTTATCAATATAAAATTATTTCACCATTGTCTATATCATGAGTAATTTAAAATTTAAAAAATAATTTTTTTTAATTTTTAAGGAAATAGAGATTTCTTCATTTTATTACTAAACATTGAGATTTTAAAATTGTTTCCCAAAAATGTGATTATTTCTATTGATTTGAAGAAATGTGATGTTTTTTTAATTATTTATTTCAATAGAACAAATTAAGTTATGTGTTCTTTAATAATATATTTTATATTCAATGGTGTTTCATGAATAATTTATTTTCTATGAATTAAGTTTCATATCTTGAATTTGGATGTCATAGTTTTACATAATTTTGATAAATAAATGTTTTGGATATTATATTTTAAATTTATCAAATAGATTAAAAATTATTTTTTCATTCTTTCTCATTCATATATATTTATTAGAATCATTGGTACATCCTAACGTGTATATAGTAATCTATACTTAAACATGTCTATAGGTTTGTATTCATGATTAATAGTGATACATGTAAGGAGAATGTATCAAATTTTAGTTGTGGAGATAAGAAGGTCAACATTACAAACATTGTGGTAAGAGTAAATATTCATGACATGAAAAAAATTTCATTATTTAAAATCAATATATTAACATGTACATTACTGTTTAGTTTTGTTAAACTAATTTTATCTACTATTATGTTTTTAATGTATTTTTAAAATAGTCACTTGTTTCACATGCATTATTTCTCATTTTTATTTATTATTTAACAGAAGTAAATTACATAAGGATTAATAATTTCCCTTCAATCCATGTAACTATATTGCGGAAATATGGTTTTTATTTTAGTGTCTTGTAATTTTCATCACATTGGTAGTTCATTAAAAAAATGATGTCCTAAGTTGGTTATAAGATGAGGATGTAATGTCTAAAAGGATTAGGGAATAGGATGGTTAGAACATCAATGGTTCTTATATATATATTCAATAAACCATTTCACAGTGAACAATGATATTCATGAAATTATTAGTAAACGAATAGTTTGTAATGATCTTATAGGCTGTTGTAGACTATTCTACGTTAACCCATATTGGTCTAGAACTATAAATAATGTTGTGATCATGATTAGAAAGGTAATAAAACATATTAAAATATTATGTTTTAAAATTAAATGGTTATATTTTAATGAAATAATATTTAAAATTATAAAAAAATTAATTATTTTGAAATTTGGTTTTTTAAAAAAATTGATCAAAACATTATAAAAATATCATGATTTTGAAATTTGATATCATGTCTAAAAAATGAATGAAATAGGAAACCACCTAGTTGTAGTAATGGATAATATTTTTATGAAGATGATTGATTTTGATTTGTGTAATTTAAATAAATCTATTCTGTAATGTATCAAAATATTTAATTTAGATGTGTTCATGTTTAGTAAGGATGATGAAATATGAAAATTTATCATAATGATCCAGGTTTTGATGATTGTACATGAAATCCAAGCCTTGGATAAAGAAGTTAATATAGAAAATATGAGGTAATTGTACTTGTTATCATAAATTATATGGATGGAAATGTGGAGTATCTATATCATAGTGTACACTACTATGTTTAATATTCTTTTGTGGTACAAATAATACTTACTAATGATTGAGAACTATATGGTTGGGTGCTTTGTGATGTAGTTGTGACCATTGATATGGGTTAATAAAATCATTCAAACTTTATTTACATACATGGTTGATGTGATTATAAAAACTATACTGTAGTTAATGATATAATATTCATGATGTTAATTCATTCATATTTACTAGGAATGTAATGGAAAAAATCTCTTTTCTTGTCAGAGGAGTAAGTGGAAACTCAATAATTTCATCTACTAATATCATTTAAAGAAATAGATTATTGGAGTTTATCCAGTTTGGGGGAGCATGTCTCCATAAATGTATATAGATCATCCCAAACTGTAACTATATTATATCTAATAAATGAGTATCACTAAAAATGTATTTCAAGATTTTAGTCCAATGAGTATTATACACGCATACAACCACCTGAGGGTGTTAGTAATATCAAGTGATAGAATAAATAAGATGATGTTTTTGAATCATAGTTTAACTAATTAAACATTATCATGAATATATTTAATTTCATTACAAAGTCATAGAAAATTCCATCATCACTAAAAATGTATTAAAGGATTCATGTAATATTACATTACATTTTTACATGATAAACACCATTTTTATTTGATCAATAATTATTTCTAAACTTTTTGATATAGAGAGTCACTAGAATTATCCTTGCCTGATTAATTGGTCACCTTTAATTACTTTTTGGTGATAACAGTATATACCAAAAGTATTAATAACTTTTTGGGTGAATGGAATAAAAATCAATTATGTTTCTATATAATAAATTCCTAATTAGGAGTTTTTAAATCAAATTGTACAACTTTTTTCCATATAATGTGTTTTATACAAAATAGGGTCTGATTCATGATTTTTGGGTGTTGTGTATTTTTATAATCATTCACATTGGATTCATCATTTTTTGTAGTGGAATTTAGTTATGTCCAATGAAGTTTGGGTTGAGATTCCTAATGTATATGGTACCATTAAAACATTGTTATAACACTATTTTTTAGTGAGTTTACCATCAATATTTCAAAAAGAAAGGGTATCCATCCAAATATTATCTGAAGTTACACCAAAAAGATCTCATATCCATGACAAATTGGAGAGCTTCATTCAAAAGGTAGGCTTCCATTGAGAGTTTCATATCTAACGATGGTTAGGATATCACATTGTTCAAGTTGAATTGTGTTTAGACTCATCACACCATTTTGTGTAGAATTATTTACTACATTTGGATACTCTTGTTGTTTTGAGATATTTTCATAAATATTTCCAAATTATTGACAAGGGGATGGTTAATCGGAAAAAAATGATAGGTTTTTGGATTATTTATGTATAGGAAGGTGTCCCATTAAAAAAATCATTTGTATGTATATGGGGCTCACCATCTTATCACCCACTTCCACATAATCCTGATGGAGGAAAAGTGTTTTAGGATTAGGATAGAAATTA
This sequence comes from Viscum album, assembly GCA_963277665.1. NCBI lineage: Eukaryota > Viridiplantae > Streptophyta > Magnoliopsida > Santalales > Viscaceae > Viscum > Viscum album. Next base: position 2,010,538,517 of record OY728145.1, on the reverse strand, counting down.
TAAGATGATTCCTACATATCCTATAGATCCAGAATCAAAACAAACATTGTTTTCGTATACCATGATGTTTTATTTCATGTCGTAATGAAATTACCAATACTCACACACTATGGTTTACCTTTGTTTCTTCATCTTAAATGTGGCCTTTTTAGGATGGATATGATATAATCATAAATACAAATAAGAGGACCATATTAGTGGAATATACATCAATGTATTGGAATAATCTTCATTACACCATAAAAAAGAAATGTATCATGATTGATTTAGTAAAATTAGAAAATATAATATTAGGCACACAATATAGAATACAAGATTGAACATAATAAGGTATTACAAAATTATGTTTCCATTAATATGTGTCAAATTATGGATTCAGACTTTCAAGGAAAGAAATTCGTTTAGACTTCTACTCATACTATATTTATTAGATGTGGGATTTTATTATACTGTTTTCAAAGTAAAATAAAATTTATAAACCAACATCAGTCATGCTCTATGTAGGAAACAAGTGATAGCTTTACATCAGACAAATTGTATAGCATCCCGCCATTTTATAACATAAACTTTCATTACATTACACAAAACTGAGGATCGTTAAGGTTTAGTGTCTTGGAAACAAGGATCATAATACATAAAAAAAAACATAAAAACATTCTTCTTAAACACTTGAAAGGCTTCTCCTTTAGTTCATCCTATGTTCATTATGCATCTCATAACCTGGGGACATACATCAAAATAAAGGGTGAGCAGAAGGCCCAGTAAGGGAAACAAGAGGAACATTTCACATGTGAACTTGAGATACTTCAATAAGGACATGAAAAGAACTTTAAGGCATGAGAAAGAAATCATGAGGCATTTCATAATAAAAATAACATTTTTCATAACTTGAAGATGTGGCTACATCATTTAACATAGACAATCATGAACATATCACCAAGGTCCATCCCCAAGGTGTCATTTGAAAATTACCAAGGTTATTCACCGAGGTATCGTGAAAATTGTAATCTCTAGTGGTTACATCATTACCCAATGCATTGGAGCGCTATCAGGGCGCACCCTTAAATTTTCCTTTATTATCATGTGAGCCACATATATCATCATCAAACATTTCATAAATAACCCATATAGCATAAAATAAATGGGTTTCATTTCATAATAATAACGTTTTAAAAACTGCTTTAAAGACATGATCTTTACGACACTTTAAAACCCACAAGAATGGAAGGTGGGTCTCATGTATGTAAATCCCAGAATTTAAAATGGATCATTTTGATATATATGTGAATACCCTTGTAGAAATAAGAGCTTTGAGTATTCACTTTATAACATAAAATAATTATTGAGAAAAGAGAGAGACGTTTTGAGGGGAAAATTCTGCAGCATAACGGCTAAGTTTCGGGGTTTTAGAAAACATTGAAATGAGAGGGGAAATGGGTCACCCACTCATAAATGATCCATAAAATAGTATGGTTAATGAATAAGAAGGACATATGGACATGGAAATGAAATTTTAGGGACATACCATTTGAAATGAAAATCATGGAAAAAATTAGATTTCTCTTATGAAAATTCGGCAGCCTTACGGCGTCACTTAACTTCAAAAGAAAATGATTTGACAAGATCAAATAGGGTCCCTCATCATATGATCATAATAGATCAGTATGATATATATAGAGATCATACCCCAACATAATAAAAAAGAACTTGAAAGACTTGACATGAAAATCGAACTTGAAAAATGAGAAGGGTGAAAGAATCCCTTAAAAATTCGGCAGCCTAACGGCGTCACTTAAACTTTCATAAAACGAAATGATGAGAGTAATAGGGGATCTCTCATCATATAAACATGAAAGGGCAGTAAGAGGAATATAAAAGAACATCCTCTCACATAAAAACATGGAGCATAATAGGAATGACATAAAAGAGATTTCATGAAAAGAAAGAGAGGGGTCGGATCCCTTACCTTAAAATGTGACTCTTGAAACTCAAAGGATTGGACCTTGAGGGCTTGGGGGCACCTTTGGAGGACTCCTTGGAAGGTAAGAAGACCAGAACTTCGTTGGGGAAGAGTTGGGAGTGAAAACTAAGGGAGGAAAGGGTGGGTATTTATAGGGAAAGTGAGGGGACAAAGCATTAATGGCCAAGGGACACCTCACATTTGCTTTTCTCAAACCCATGTGCTCTCCCTTGGCACTTATCATGGAGTTAGGCCACATGGGGCCCCCAAAACAATACTTCATCACCCTTGGCCGGCCAACCCTTGAAAAAACTCATGACATCATCATGACACAGTTATGATGTCATTAAACAGACCGAAACCCTAAAACTGTATTTTTACTATTCACTAAAAATTCAACTTTCTCAGAATAATCCCAAAATTTCACCTTAATCAAATATCAATGCTCTGATTTCAAAAATGAAATCCATTTTATAAAAATAATTTTCTAAATATTTTTAATTTATTTTTTAAATAAAAACACTATTCATCGAAAATTCATTTTTTTCAGAAAAAACCCCAAAAATTACCATAACATAATATCGATGCTCTGAGTTCAAAAATGAAGTCATTTTTATAAAAATAATTTTCTAATTATTTTTAATTAAATTTTTAATTAAAAAACACTATTCATCCGAAAAAACTAATACTTGAATAATAATTTATGAAACCGTTATTTACCCATTTTATTGAATCACATTACTTAATCTAGGTGTCTAATTTATATTAAAACTTTCTTTGAGTGAAATTACTAATCCATTTGGTCACATTACTAATCCTAAGCGTAAAATCACTATTCATAATTTACTATTCATCAAAAATTAAGTTGATCTTATTAGACTCCAAATTCCTTACTGAACACTTTTGTAGAAGACCATTTTTTGAAAATCATTACACATCATTAGTTATTTAGGGTTTACATAAATATTTTAAAATATCCTTTTTTCGAAATTCATCAATAAAATACATTCTAAAATTATCTAGACATTTGAAATTTCACAAACATTACTAAAGGAAGAAATCTCAATTTATTCACCCGAAAGGATTACACAAGGAAACTAGGGTCTCATCACATAGCCCCTTATAACACTGGCATAAGACCTAAGTGTAAGGTGTGCTATGGTGAGAGAATCTGAGGGAGTCTCAGATAACATTGCCCTAGTAGCAATCTCCACTAACTTGAACTTCTCCTGCAAGCGTTTTTGTTCAAGCTTGACACGCTGGAGCTCGGCTTGGGCTTGGTCCAAAGCGAAGCCCACAGATGCTACCTCCTCCCCAAGCTCTGATAAGTGGGCTTCGTAAGGGTTGAGTCTACTGGATGAAGCCATCGACTCCTCTTTCTGCATTAACCATTAACATCTTATTAAATAAATAAGAGTAAGTTAAAATACTACTCAAAAAGATTGGGTCGTTACATTCTTCCCCCCTTAAGAAATTTCGTCCCCGAAATTTATACTTGAGGCCTAGTTGAAAAGGTGAGGGTACTTTTGCTTCATCGTTTCCTCAGGCTCCCAAGTCGCTTCTTCATATTTATGATTCCTCCACAACACTTTCACAAGGTGGGTAGTCTTGTTTCGTAGGACCTTGTCTCTACGGTCCAAGATCTCAACTGGCTGCTCCTCATAAGAGAGGTCATGTTCAAGTTGTACCACCTCTGGGTTCAGTACATGCGAAGGGTCGGGTATGTACTTCTTCAAGAGAGATACATGGAAGACATCATGAACTTGAGCTAGGTTCGGTGGAAGTGCTAGACGATAGGCCACTGCTCCTATGCGATCAAGGATTTCATAGGGGACAATGTACCTAGGGCTGAGCTTCCCTTTCTTCCCAAACCGCATGACTCTCTTCCATGGAGAAATTCGAAGGAAGACTTTGTCACCAACACCAAACTCCAACTCCCTTCGACGATTGTCAGCATAGCTCTTCTGCCGACTCTGAGCAGCCTTTATGTGTTGTTGGATGGCATGAACCTGTTCTGTCATCTCTTGCACGAGATCAGGCCCAAGAAGCTTCCTCTCACCAGTTTCATCCCAACAAGTAGGAGTTCTACACCGCTTTCCATACAGAGCTTCATAGGGTGCCATCTGAATACTCGCATGGAAGCTGTTGTTATAGGAGAACTCCACTAATGGGAGGTGTTGATCCCATCCACCCTTAAATTCCATTGAGCATAATCTCAACATGTCTTCGAGTGTCTGAATAGTCCTTTCAGATTGGCCATCAGTTTGAGGATGATTGGCCGTACTAAAATTCAATTCAGTATTCAGAGCATGCTGAAGACTTCTCCAGAATTTTGATGTGAATCTTGGGTCACGATCAGATACGATGGATAGTGGTACCCCATGCAGCCTTACCACTTCCTTCACGTATATCTTGGCAAGCTGATCTAGAGAGAAATCTTCCCGAATAGGGATAAAATGGGCTGTCTTGGTGAGACGGTCCACAATAACCCATATCGCATTGTTCCCTTTGGATGTTTTCGGGAGACCAGTTACAAAGTCCATAGTGATATTATCCCACTTCCATACTGGTATGGGTAGCAGTTGTAATACCCCCTTAGGAAGTTGTCTTTCTGCCTTTACTTGCTGACACACCAGGCACCTTGTAGTGTAATCGGCAATCTCCCTCTTCATGTTATCCCACCAATAATGATCACGAAGGTCTCTATACATCTTAGTGCTTCCCGGATGTATAGAGAAAGTAGAGCTATGAGCTTCATCCATCAGTTCTTTCTTTATCTCCAGAATAGATGGAACACATAGTCTTGTACGAAATTTCAATACACCTTCTTGATCAATATTGAAATCAGGGAACTTCCCATTCTTTACAGCCTCGAACTTCTCCTGCAGTAAAGGATCTTCTTTTTGAGCCTTCTTGATCTTCTCTAGTAATGAAGGTTGAGAAATCATTTGGGATAGGGTTGATGATGTCCCTTTCCTTATAATTCCCATGTCCAGTTTTACTAGATCTTTAATCAAGGGATCTCCCAGGATCCTCATTGTTGCCAGAACAACAGGATCTTTCCTGCTTAACGCATCCGCGACTTTGTTTGCTCTACCAGGGTGATAATGAATTGAACAATCATAGTCTTTAATAAGCTCCAACCATCTCCTTTGTCTCATGTTCAATTCTTTCTGTGTGAAAATATACTTTAGACTTTGGTGGTCAGTGTATATATCACATTTCTCCCCATAAAGATAGTGCCTCCATATCTTTAGAGCAAAAACAACTGCCGCCAGCTCTAGATCATGCGTAGGATAATTCTGCTCATGAATCTTCAACTGTCTAGATGCATAAGCAATTACTTTGTCATTTTGCATGAGGACGCACCCAAGCCCTTTCAGAGATGCATCGCTAAAAATAACGAATCCTTCTCCGATAGAGGGTAGTGTTAACACAGGTGCAGTAACCAATCTCTTCTTCAGCTCTTGGAAACTTTCCTCGCATTCCTTTGTCCAGATGAACTTAACCCCTTTTAGAGTCAACTTGGTTAGTGGATTAGAAAGCCGTGAAAAGTTTTTCACAAACCTCCTATAATATCCCGCTAAACCAAGGAAACTACGAATCTCAGTTACTGTTGTGGGTTGAGGCCACTCCTCCACAACCATTGTCTTTGCAGGGTCAACCGAGATTCCTTCATTGGTTACGATCTGCCCCAAGAAAGCCACTTGTTGTAACCAAAACTCACACTTGCTGAACTTCCCAAAGAGCCTCTCCTTCCGTAGAGTTTTCAAAATAACCCTCAGATGATTTTCATGCTCCTCATGACTTTTTGAATATATCAGAATATCATCAATAAAAACTACCACAAAGTTATCAAGGTAGTCCTTAAAGACTCTATTCATCAAATCCATGAAAATAGCAGGAGCATTAGTCAAGCCGAAGGGCATAACAGTAAACTCATAATGCCCATATCTTGATCGGAAGGCAGTCTTTGGAATATCTTCCTTCTTTACCCTCAGTTGATGATAACCAGATCGAAGGTCAATCTTAGAGAAGAATTGAGCCCCACGAAGTTGGTCAAATAAATCATCAATTCTTGGAAGAGGGTATCTGTTCTTCACTGTGATCCCGTTCAGTTCTCTATAATCAATGCATAGCCGCATTGATCCATCCTTCTTCTTCACAAAGAGAACTGGTGCTCCCCAAGGAGACACACTCGGTCGGATAAACGCCTTCTCCAACAAGTCTTGGAGTTGTTTCTTTAGCTCCTCTAGCTCCACATTTGCCATTCTATACGGAGTCTTTGATATCGGTTGAGACCCAGGTACGAGTTCAATGGAGAACTCTACCTCTCTTTCTGGGGGAGGTCCAGGTAACTCCTCAGGAAATACATCCATGTATTCTTGAACAATCGGAACATCTTCAATTTGTATGCTCCCTTTCCCTTCTTCCTCATCACCGATTAACTCCATAAAGAAAGCTATAGGAGGTGCTTCTAGATAGGGATCAGTTCAGGATATCTCTCCTCGGAAGATAACTGTAGGTCGTTCATTCAAGACTACTGAGATTTCCTTACTTCTGCATTTGATCTTAGCATTATACTTTGAGAGCCAGTCCATCCCTAGTATAATGTCAAATTCCATCATGGGAATGACTACTAGATTTGCGATAAGATTGTGCTCACCAAAGTAAACACTAGAGTCTCTAAACACTGTTGATGCATGGATAATCCCACTTGGAGTCTTGACTGACAACTCTACCTCAAGCAATTCGGGGATTGATTCTATATTCTTTGCAAACTTGGAAGAAATAAAGGAATGCGTAGAACCAGAATCAAATAAAGCACTTGCTAGTTTTGAGAGGACAACAAGAGTACCTGCTACCACATCGTTCGGAACTTCAACTTCAGTTGTTGTGATAGCGAAAGCACGACCTTGCTCCCTTGGCCTCTGCTGAGGTTGATGGTGATTCCCCTCCACCGCCCTCGGATTTGGACATTGATTAGCAAAGTGCCCAAGCTGTCCACACTTGAAGCATGTGACATCGGGTAGGGCCGGAACCATCTTTCCTATGTCGTTAGTGTTGGGAAGTTGAGGCTTCACATCACCACGACAATTCCGAGAAATATGGCCTTCTTTTCCACACCTATAGCACTTGCCACTTCCGATCAAGCAGTTCCCCGGATGCTTCTTCCCACATTTATTGCATGTGGCATGTTGTATATGCTTTCCACCTCTTTCCTGATCAAAACTTCTTCCCAGGCTTGGTTCTAGAGTTCTCTTCTTCTCATTAGATTTGTGAGACCACTGTGTCTCTCCAAACTCTAGTTCAACTTTCATAGCACTTCGAACTATTTCTTCATAGCTATCATAGTCCCTGTTGGCTAGATTCTTCCGCAGATGTGGTCGTAGTCCGCCAAAGAATCTATCAACCTTCCCATTAGGGTCCATGACAAAGCTTGAGGTATAACGGGAAAGCCTTGTGAAGTTAATCTCATAGCTTCCGAAAGATTCGTTCTCCTTCTGCTTCAGCTCGAGAAACTCTTTCTCCATTTTCGTTCTCATGGAACGAGGGAAATACTTGTTAAAGAAAATCCCCCGAAATTCTTCCCACTCCATAGCTTCCATCTCTCCTCGTGGCTTCGGGTTTTTGATCAGTGACCACCACTGATCAGCTTCTCCCTCTAGGCGGTAAAGAGCAAGGGTGACTTTTTCTTGTTCCGAACAATGAAGTACAGAAAAGATCTTTTCAATGGAGCTTATCCATTGTTCCGCAACCAATGGGTCAGTAGATCCACTGAATGTTGGCGGTCGTTGACGCATGAAGGACTCAACAGAAAGTTGTTCCCTTCGTGGTGAGGTCGGCCTCTCAGCTTGATTCAAGTTATTACTCATAACTTGAGTCAGTTGGTTCATCATCCGCATGAATGTTTCCATTCCGGCTTCCATCGGAGGGCCGTCAGCACATGGTGCATTTCGGTCACCATCGGCACGGTTTCTCCTATTGCCCGCCATTTTCTAAAAGAATAAAACCTTAGTGAGAAACTTATTTCATTTATGAATCTTTTAACTAAGACTTCGTGCTTAGACAATTATAGTTCTCTATAATTCCTTCATAATGATTCATAAAAAGCATGTGATTAACCAAACATATCCCCCGGGAGTGTCGTAACCAAGAGTGCAGCAAGGCCCATTATCGTGCACCAGTTCCCGTTCGAGTCTAGCTCAAAGCGGTGTTTCCGGGTTTTACCCCTATGTACATCTGTGCCAGAGCCGCCTCTACCTGCTCGTATCCAGACAGGGATGTATTTGTTTGATAGACCACTTACTTAATACTTACCAAAATACCAGGATGTTTTCTTATATTTAAACATTTCTATAGGGTTCTTCCTAAAGTTTTTTATATCCTAATTTCCACAAATAACTAAACCATCCTTTGATACCAACTATAGCATCCTGCCATTTTATAACATAAACTTTCATTACATTACACAAAACTGAGGATCGTTAAGGTTTAGTGTCTTGGAAACAAGGATCATAATACATAAAAAAAACATAAAAACATTCTTCTTAAACACATGAAAGGCTTCTCCTTTAGTTCATCCTATGTTCATTATGCATCTCATAACCTGGGGACATACATCAAAAGAAAGGGTGAGCAGAAGGCCCAGTAAGGGAAACAAGAGGAACATTTCACATGTGAACTTGGGATACTTCAATAAGGACATGAAAAGAACTTTAAGGCATGAGAAAGAAATCATGAGGCATTTCATAATAAAAATAACATTTTTCATAACTTGAAGATGTGGCTACATCATTTAACATAGACAATCATGAACATATCACCAAGGTCCATCCCCAAGGTGTCATTTGAAAATTACCAAGGTTATTCACCGAGGTATCGTGAAAATTGTAATCTCTAGTGGTTACATCATTACCCAATGCATTGGAGCGCTATCAGGGCGCACCCTTAAATTTGCCTTTATTATCATGTGAGCCACATATATCATCATCAAACATTTCATAAATAACCCATATAGCATAAAATAAATGGGTTTCATTTCATAATCATAACGTTTTAAAAACTGCTTTAAAGACATGATCTTTACGACACTTTAAAACCCACAAGAACGGAAGGTGGGTCTCATGTATGTAAATCCCAGAATTTAAAATGGAACATTTTGATATATATGTGAATACCCTTGTATAAATAAGAGCTTTGAGTATTCACTTTATAACATAAAATAATTTTTGAGAAAAGAGAGAGACATTTTGAGGGGAAAATTCTGCAGCATAACGGCTAAGCTTCGGGGTTTTAGAAAACATTGAAATGAGAGGGGACATGGGTCACCCACTCATAAATGATCCATAAAACAGTAGGGTGAAAGAATAAGAAGGACATATGGACATGGAAATGAAATTTTAGGGACATACCATTTGAAATGAAAATCATGGAAAAAAAATAAGATTTCTCTTATGAAAATTCGGCAGCCTTACGGCGTCACTTAACTTCAAAAGAAAATGATTTGACAAGATCAAATAGGGTCCCTCATCATATGATAATAAGAGATCAGTATGATATATATAGAGATCATACCCCAACATAATAAAAAGGAACTTGAAAGACTTGACATGAAAATCGAACTTGAAAAATGAGAAGGGTGAAAGAATCCCTTAAAAATTCGGCAGCCTAACGGCGTCACTTAAACTTTCATAAAACGAAATGATGAGAGTAATAGGGGATCTCTAATCATATAAACATGAAAGGGCAGTAAGAGGAATATAAAAGAACATCCTCTCACATAAAAACATGGAGCATAATAGGAATGACATAAAAGAGATTTCATGAAAAGAAAGAGAGGGGTCGGATCCCTTACCTTAAAATGTGACTCTTGAAACTCAAAGGATTGGACCTTGAGGGCTTGGGGGCACCTTTTGAGGACTCCTTGGAAGGTAAGAAGACCATAACTTCGTTGGGGAAGAGTTGGGAGTGAAAACTAAGGGAGGAAAGGGTGGGTATTTATAGGGAAAGTGAGGGGACAAAGCATTAATGGCCAAGGGACACCTCACATTTGCTTTTCTCAAACCCATGTGCTCTCCCTTGGCACTTATCATGGAGTTAGGCCACATGGGGCCCCCAAAACAATAATTCATCACCCTTGGCCGGCCAACCCTTGAAAAAACTCATGAAATCATCATGACACAGTTATGATGTCATTAAACATACCGAAACCCTAAAACTGTATTTTTACTATTCACTAAAAATTCCACTTTCTCAGAATAATCCCAAAATTTCACCTTAATCAAATATCAATGCTCTGATTTCAAAAATGAAATCCATTTTATAAAAATAATTTTCTAAATATTTTTAATTTAATTTTTAAATAAAAACACTATTCATCGAAAATTCATTTTTTTCAGAAAAAACCCCAAAAATTACCATAACATAATATCGATGCTCTGAGTTCAAAAATGAAGTCATTTTTATAAAAATAATTTTCTAATTATTTTTAATTAAATTTTTAATTAAAAAACACTATTCATCCGAAAAAACTAATACCTGAATAATAATTTATGAAACCGTTATTTACTCATTTTATTGAATCACATTACTTAATCTAGGTGTCTAATTTATATTAAAACTTTCTTTGAGTGAAATTACTAATCCATTTGGTCACATTACTAATCCTAAGCGTAAAATCACTATTCATAATTTACTATTCATCAAAAATTAAGTTGATCTTATTAGACTCCAAATTCCTTACTGAACACTTTTGTAGAAGACCATTTTTTGAAAATCATTACACATCATTAGTTATTTAGGGTTTACATAAATATTTTAAAATATCCTTTTTTCGAAATTCATCAATAAAATACATTCTAAAATTATCTAGACATTTGAAATTTCACAAACATTACTAAAGGAAGAAATCTCAATTTATTCACCCGAAAGGATTACACAAGGAAACTAGGGTCTCATCACATAGCCCCTTATAACACTGGCATAAGACCTAAGTGTAAGGTGTGCTATGGTGAGAGAATCTGAGGGAGTCTCAGATAACATTGCCCTAGTAGCAATCTCCACTAACTTGAACTTCTCCTGCAAGCGTTTTTGTTCAAGCTTGACACGCTGGAGCTCGGCTTGGGCTTGGTCCAAAGCGAAGCCCACAGATGCTACCTCCTTCCAAAGCTCTGATAAGTGGGCTTCGTAAGGGTTGAGTCTACTGGATGAAGCCATCGACTCCTCTTTCTGCATTAACCATTAACATCTTATTAAATAAATAAGAGTAAGTTAATATACTACTCAAAATGATTGGGTCGTTACACATTGAATCTATGTGCACGTATAACACATTGAAGTATTTAGAATGTATCGGTTTTTTTTGGATATGGAGATCATGGCATAGGAAGGAGTCATATATATCATTTATTTATAGTAATTAGAGACATCATTGTTTGAAAGAAAAATGTATTTTAATTTCATGCAAGTGTGTTAGACACATAGGATGATTCTTCTCCTTGAGTGATGTTAATTGGAATAATGAGGGTACATAATCAGTTGTGGATTCCCTAAACATATTCAATCATTTTCCTATAACAAAAATGGAGATACTGACCACACAAAACCTATTTATTGTGAATATCACTGAATCCCATTAAATGGAAGTACATAATGAGGGTTTCATGGGATTTTAACCATTTAACATCATGGGTAATCCATTTTCACATGGGTGATCTACCAAAAGTGTATGGACAATTTTTCCCATCGGTTAAGGGATGTTATGTCTAAATTCTCTTTCAGACCAGGATGACATGTCCAATGTGGTGTTGAATGAAATTTTTTTCATTTCCAATGATTATAACGTGATTCATCTTGCGTGTCCAGTATTCATTACATGATCCATGAACAAAAATTTATAACTGTGTGATCCATGAATTGATTTTGAAAACTATGTGATCAAGAAGACATTTTTTGGGTATAAAAATTACATTGATGTCATGTACATGGGATTTTTTATGATACATATGGATATTATTTGGTATATTATGTTATCATATTAACATGTATGATGGTTCTTCACATGATCAGTATATTGATCATGGGACACAAATAATGAATTCACATGAAAACTAATGTATTTACCATCACCTGAACAATAATTTATTTCTACTTTATAGTCGCATTAATTATGTCAAGGATTGTCTAGAATTTTTCCATTGACATATTTCATGATCAGAATGACATGTTCAGAATACATCACATGATTGATGAACTAATCATGTGTAGTTCCTAACACATTTTATAACATTTTTTGTTTAATTTATTCATTATGTTACAAATTCTATTTTGATGGATAGAATGGTCTCATGATCACATGATCCCATTTTCTTTGGAATTTCTACTCCGTTGGAATCCACTATAGTGAATCCCTTGAATCCTAAAATCTGATCCCATTATCCAATTTGAATAGAGTATTTTCAAGGTATAATTTCCCCATATCTATGACAAATTAAAAGGGTGGAAATTCACATGAACATTCATTAGTTAGTGGAAGAATCAAATGATTCACCTAATCAAGCCACATATGTTGGTAATATAACATTCAATTCATATGATAATGCTACATGTCAGGAATGATGTCAGCCATCCATCATGTGAAAAACAATGATCATTTTATCACCTCTTCATTACTGAATTTCTATAACCAATGGATCTATAGAGTGGTTGTGTATGATAAGAACTGACTTCCTAAGGTATTTCTTTAGACCATGTTTACAGGGATGGGGAAATATTCATAAATAAGACGACATGTCAAAAAGAAATCATAATGAGAAGATGGAATTTTGAAGGGCCCTCATGTGATCGGTGAGTAGAACATATGAATCAAACAAATATGTCTCATGAATATAAATTTAACTCTTGATCATATAAATTTGATTTCATTTTCTGTTTTTTATCATAATAACACCTTGGATATTCATTAAATGTTAATCCATTGAAATTTCATATTGTCCAAAAGACCCTTATGGAGGTGAGTCATGCGATCAAGAAGACATATCTGAAAAAATTCATAATATTAGAAGATCAATAGAAAGTTTATTCATGTTATCTTAAAATTTTACATGTGTTGTGAGTAACCCCATAGTGTGATGTTCCTAGGATCATGTGTTTGCAAGTCCTACAAAATGTTGCAAGACTCACATAAAACTGGTGCTTGATCTCCATGTGGCACAGATTATTCTCTGATACAATTTATGATGAATTAATACTTATTCTTCAATCAAAAGGTTATTCATGTTATCTTCAAATTTTACATGTGGTGTGAGTAACCCCATAGTGTGATGTTCCTAGGATCATGTGTTCGCAAGTCCTACAGAATGTTTCAAGACTCACATAAAATTGGTGCTTGATCTCCATGTGTCATAGATTCTTATCTCATACAATTTATGAGGAATTAATACTTATTCTTCTAGTGGTTCTTCAATCCCATTTATTATATAATTATTTGGAATGGGTAAACATTTTGAGCATCTTATATTATTTTCTAACAGAATGATTAAAAACTCAATTTTGATGATGTAAATGCATACTAGATTCCCTTATCCTTATTATAGATTTTTTATATGGAGACTCTCATTCTTCTGAGAGAACATCATTAGTTTTAAGGAAACCATATATGTTGGATGGATGAGGTATGACCATTTTATTAGTGATTCAATCCTCGATGATTTTGATATTTTATCTCTTCTATGATAACTTATCAAGACTAATTTTCTACAAACCAATTATAAGATAAATTTAAAACCTAATATCATGAGAACCATTATTATTAAGTAATATTGAGAACAAATCACAAAATACCTCTATGAAATTATAGATCATGATGTCCCATCATGTGATCTTTAATCCACAATCATTGACATGTTCTCTTTGTATGAACTACTTGACAGGACGTGTCACTCCACCAATTAACACATTGATAAATAAAAATTCACATAAACTATTATGTACATCCTTATCCATGGGTTTTCATTATTTATTCAATAAGGTTTTATTTATGACTTTTCCATTCCTTCATATTTGGGGGAGATTATTAAGTCAATATGGTATACATATGACTTTACCATTCCTTCTTATTTTGATAATTACGAACACCTTATCTCAAGGAAAATCTTGTTTTATCCTATGTTTTACTTCTATAATGAGAAATTTTATTCCCCATGGAAATTTATTCTTACCATGTTTTCATTGTTCATATCATTATATTCTAAGTGTAAAATATGTTTTGAATGAAAAACCTCGGAATCCTATAATTATATAGATATGAAGCATTCGGTTTTAGGATCCGAATTCTGATTACGAATTCGGGTTATGAACTATTCTGAGTTATGATTTTGAATTCTGATTACAAATTCTGGTTACAAACTGTTCTGAGTTCTTACTCCAAATTCTGATTATGAATTCTAGTTACGAACTCTTCTATGTTCTAACTCCAAATTCGGAATACGAATTCTGGATACGAACTCTTCCATGTTCTGACTCCGAGTTCTCTGAATATAGGCTTCGAACTCTTCTGAGTTCTGACTCTGAATTCTCATGAACTCTGACTCTGAACATTGCATGTTCAGGTTCTGAATTCTGTCTAATCCAGTTTCCAAATTTCATTTAAATTCAGACTCCAGAATTATATAGAGTTCAGGTTCCGAATTCCTAGAAAACTGAATCTGAATATCCTTGTATTATAGACTCCAAATTTATTTTTGGTTAGACTCTGAACTATCATTTCCTTACATTTCAAATATTGGATTTTAGTTGTGTAAGAATATTTTTTTCTTACACTTGTTTTTTTTTATAAAACGATATCATGCATTCAGTTACTAACTATTCCTTTTTGAGTGACACATGCACACATCTCTCCACAATTCATGGAAAAATATGATCATTGGAAGAGGGAGAATACTGTTGAAGTCATTCCAATAAATATGAGATCATTTGAAAGAGATAATGAATGTTCTATGACTCTAGATATGACATGTTGTTGAAGTGATTTCTAGAGAGATACTTTCATTTCTTATTGCGTACTGAACTTCTAGTTCAGGTTTTCTTTGAGCGACTTCGATTGTTGCTATGTACAATCGATGGCTTTTAGGTATTGGAAGATAGAGGTGATGAATACCTAGATGTTGAGGGCTTCCATGCTGCAAAAATCTAGAGGGTCATACTACCTTGATGTTGAGGGAATGAGGGGATAAAAAGACAGACTCAGATCTGCATATCGAGGGCTTACCCTGGTGTGGGTAAGACAAAATTTCTTGAAAGAATAAATCAAGGGACTTTTATCCAAGGATGTTGGATACTCTTATCTTTGGGTTAAAATATTTACTAATTTATTACTTGATTTGTAATAATTTTTCCACTTCATTTTTATTTTTGAGGAAAGTATAACTATCTTATACTTTCTTATACCTGTACTCTGGTCTAGTTAGATTCTATTCACTTTAAGGAAGAATCATCATCTTTGTAAACATTCAATAAGATTCATTTCAGGATTTATCTTTTCTCACATCACTTTCTCGGAATCATATTTCTGGAATCAAGCAAGTTTTTAGATCTAGATGTTTTGTGAATTACCTTGTTTAAACTCATTAGACATAACAATCTTTAAAAGTTGCAAAGGAATTTTTTTAAAGTCTACAATTCACCCCTCTTGTATTTTAAGAATCATTAGATACTTTACTCAGTATCTCTTTTATTTGGATCCTATATTAGGTATTATAGGGTGTATCATACTCACATACCATCTCATAAATTGGTATTAGAGGATTTGATGTTGAATCCTGAACCAATATAACAATTGGCTTCAGAATTTAGGTTCAATCTAAATTAATCTCACGATTAGATTCTGAAGACAATTCAACTCATTCATTTCTCAGAAAACGTTTTTGGACTCATAATGTTCAGATTCATTTTTTCTTAGAGATATTGTTGTTCTATATTTACCTTGATTAGGAATATTTTCCTTGTTTACAAAATTTATTACTAACATGTTTCTATGGGAAGACTTTTCTATAAGAAGGAGAGAATCTATATTGGTTCCATAGACAATCTCAATCCAACTAGAGCACCTATTTTTGATGGAAATTATTACCAATATTAGAGAGATCACATGAAGACTATAATTATTAACACTGGTGTTGATAATTTTTTTAGGCTTACTGGAGGTTATAAAATCACTGACAAAAAAGTTAGTACCATTACCAATCATGAAAAACATGAATATCAACTGAATTATAAGGTACACAACACTTTTCTATGCTCCGGGACTAGAAATATATATATCCATTGTCTATCTTGTGAAGCCTGAAATTGTATTTGGAATAAAATTTAAGTTACTCACATTGGAACTTCCAAAGTAATTAAAACAATAAGATCCATGATTAGAGTTGAAGACCATGGCATTAATATTTCTTATGGAGGACCCATATGTATGGTGCAAGAATGATTCATGAATATTGTGAATAGTTTACAATCCACATGTGATAATGGATTAGCTGATGAAGATCTTGTTGATAAGATCATAGACATCATGCCCAATGAGTGGGAATCCAAGAGATATACTATTGATGAGAATAGAAGAGTTACTCAGATTTCCTTATAGGAACTAGTTGGAACTCTTCTACAACATAATACTATAATGAAGAGAGATGCTAATAATGACAAGAAGAATAATGGGAATTGAAGTGTTTCTTTAAATACAACTTCAAACCATATGAAATCCAAGACTCTTGAGAGGGTTACTATATCTAAGTCTAAGAAGATTGTTATCCAATCTGAATCTAGTGGAAGTGAATCCTCAGAGAATGATTTATCAAATCTTGTTCAATGGATGAACAAGATAGCTATATAGAGGAACATTAAATCTAAATTCAAGAAGAATGATAGGAAATATAAGAATGATTCAGAAGGTATATGTTATGAATGTAAGAGAGATGGACAGACAAGACCCGATTGTCCTATGAATAAGAGAAAAGAAATAATGTAAAATAATTCAGAGAGAAATAGAAAGAAGTATTACAAGTCTAAATCTAAGAAATTATTGAAATCTAATGACACATGGAGTGCCAGTAGTGGTGACTCTTCAGATGAATCATTAGATTATGAATCATCTAGACAGAAGTACCTTAGTCTAACTGCCCGACTACCTATTGAAAATTATTGTTTGGTGGCTAAGTTACACAATGTTGAATCAATGATCCATTTTTCATTAAATTAAAATTATAATAATGTTTAATATTATAACTCTTCAGATGAAGAATCTTCTTCTGATGAAGATAATACTTTAACATCCTGTGAATAAGTTTATAGGTTTTCCAAACTCCATGATATTGAGAACTCAAAACACATGAAAAAACATGATAAGAAAAAATCAAAGAAAACTATTCTCACTAGGGAACTATCAAAACTTTCTAAAGATCTTGATAAGAATAATTTTGATTTGGAAAGTATTTCAAAAAAACATGAGGAAGTAAATTTTGAGAAGAATAAAATTTCTAAAGATCTAAAAAATTAATTTCTAAGAAAAACGTTTTTGAGCCTATCTCTAGTTCTAAATGAAATGTTTTAAAAGACATGAACATGGATAACACAATGAAATTCGAAGTATTTTCCTTGAGAATGTGTTTGTCAAACATTACCTTTGGTAAGGAAAATTTTGATAAAATTTATTCCCAAATCAGACATCTAAGGAATAGTTCTGGTTTTGGTTATACTGGTTCTAAACTGAATTTTAGTAACAATTACATTGATCCTCAAAGTGATCTTTTCTACACTAAGTGTTAGAGTGGTGGACACTGGGAAAAAATTGTTCATTAAACAAACCTCAATCATTAAGATTTCATAAAGCCTATTTTTCTAAAAATATATTGGTGCCTAAAATTTTGCTTTCTGAGATTTCTGGATCCAAGAAAGTTTGGATTCAGAAAACCTATCTTTTTCTTATTTTTTGGAAAATAGAGTAGATACCAACAATAATACACAGTACATGGAAAGTATATGTTCTCAGAGTATGACTTGTAATGAAAACTACTTTGAAAATATTATCAAGACGAATGGAGGAAAAGTAACTTTTGGGGATATTGCTCCAGGAGAAATTATTGGTATAGTTAACATAATTCTTCATAGAAAAAAACTGATTTCAAATGTTTTATTTGTTAAGGGTCTTAAGCACAAACTTATTAGTATCTTCCAACTATGTGATGAAGGTTACCTTGTGAGTTTTAGGAATGACAAGTGCTTAGTACACAATTACAAGGAAGAGTTTATTCATTCAACCCATAGGCAAGAGAATGTTTACACACTAAACATAGAAGACCATAGGAGCCAAGATCCACCTTGACTTAGTGCAATTGAAGATCATTCTTGGTTGTGTAATATAAGTATAGGACACTATAACCTTAGAAACATATACAAAATTTCAATGAAAAGATTAGTTATGTATCTACCAGAACCTAGATTTGATCCTTCAAAAGATTGTGATTTTTGTCAATATGGAAATAAACATAAATTAACTTTTAAATAAGTTGGTGATGTCTCATCTACTGATACATTACAATTAGTGCATGTGGATCCCATTGGTCTTACACAAACTGGAATTGTTGGGGGAAAGTATTGTGTATTTTTCTTGGTTGATGATTACACTCGATTTATGTGGGTCTATTTTTTTAGAAAAGAAGTCTGATGTTTTAATTATTTCAATATTTTTAGAGCCCAAGTTAAAAATGAGAAAAATATTCCATTGAAAACTATTCATAGTTATCATGGTGAAAAATTTCAAAATTCGGATTTTGAAACATTTTATAGTAGAAAAAGAACTGCTCATAACTTCTCAACACCCAGAACACATCACCAAAATGGTATTGTGGAAATAAGAAATAGAATATTTTAAGAAATAACAAGAACCATGTTGAGTGAATATTCTATAGCCAATCATTTTTGGGCTAAAGCGGTAAGTAATTCTTGTTATACTATAAATCATTTTTTATTAGACCTTCTCTAAATAAAACTCTTTATGAGTTATGGAATGGTAGAAAACCTAGACATTACAACTTCAAGGTTTTTGGTTGCAAGGTATTAATTATGAATAATAAAGATAATCTACACTAATTCACATTAAAATCTGATGAAGGAATTTTCTTAGGCTACTCCACAACTTCAAAGGCTTATAGAGTTTTCAATAAAAATACATATATTGTTGAACAGACAGTACATGTGAAATTTTATGAAACCAATCCCTTTGTTTTTAAACAACCCCAACATAAATCTTCAGATGTGTTTTCAAAAACTAATTATCAATCATTGTTAGAATATCCTTCTGATGAGGAAAATTTCCAAGAAAATCTTTCTGAAACATTCACCCCAGAATATTTCCTAACCTGTGTTGATGAACATGTTTTAAAAAACCCAAATCAATATTTTCTAAATAATCATCCTAGTTATAGAATCATTGGTGATGTGAATCAATATATAAGTACCCGAAGTTCCTTAATAAATGAAGTAGAACATCTAGAATTCCATTCCCAATTAGATCCAAAGAGAACTGATGATTCTTTAGGTGAGGATTATTAGATTAAATCCATTCAAGATGAACCAAATGAATTCTAAAGGAATAAAGACTGGACCTTGGTTTAAAGACCGAAGAAACCTTCTATTATTTAACTAAAATGGGTCTTCAGAAATAAGTGTGATGAAAATGGAATCATTGTAAGAAATAAAGCATGATTGGTTGCTAAAGGCTATAATCATCAAGAAGGTATAATATATGATGAAACATATGCTCCAGTAGCTAGACTTGAATAAATTCATATTCTACTTGCCTTTGTAGAATTATTCAATTTCAAATAATTTCAAATGGATGTGGAATGTGCTTTTCTTAATGGTAATGTTCTATAGGCGGACTTTATTGAACAAATTCCTAGTTTTGAAGATTCAAAACATCCTGATATTGTTTTTAAACATACCAAAGCTTTGTATTTAATTAAGAAATCCCCTCGATCTTGGTATGATAGAATTAGAATATTTTATTCTTAAAAATAACTATTTTATGGTAAATCAAGTTCCAAAACTTTTTATTAGGAAAGATTAAAAAAAGTTTTTATTATTCAAATTTATGTTGATGAAATTATATTTGGTTCAAATCAGCTATCTTTAACTAATTACTTTGGGGATGTAATGAAATCTGAGTTTGAAATGAGTATGATGGGTGAGTTACCAATTTCTCGTGGTTTTCAAATTTCTCAAAAACAAGAATGAATCTATAAATCCCAACATAAGTATATTAATGAACTTATTAAAAAGTATGGATATTACAACAATAAGAGTATATGTACACCCATTGGTACTTTAAACACACTTGATCTTAATGAAGCTGGGAAACCAGTAAATCTAACATCTTTTAGAGGTATGATAGTTAGTTTACATTACTTAACAGTTGGTTGTCCAGAAATAATGTTTTCAGTATGATTTAGTGCAATATATCAATCCAATCTTAAGGATTCTCACTTAAAGGAACTAAAATGAATTTTTTCGCTACTTAAAGGAAACCATGGATTTAAGAATCTTATATACTTCTGTAATTGATTTTATTTTAAAAATGTTTTGGGATGTTGACATTGGTGGATGTAGAATGGATAGAAATAGTACATTTGGAATATGACATTTCTTCGGAGATTCATTATTTTCTTTGTCATGTAAGAAGAAACACTGAGTAGCACTTTTCACTACTGAAGCTGAAAATATAGCAGTTGGAAGTTGTTGTGCTCAAGTGCCATGGATGCAACACACACTTGCAGACTATGGTATGAGTTTTACTAAAAAAAATTTATGTCAATACAATTTCCATTTCCCTTAGTAAAAACCCTTCACATCACTCTCGTGCAAAGAACATAGATATTAAGCATCACTTTCTCAGTGATCACACACTAATATAATATATCATTCTATAATTTATGAGAATAAAAGATCAAATTGTTGGTAATTTCACAAAATCTTTACCCTACGATATATTTGAATACATAAAACAAGAAGTTAGGAATGATAACCATAAGGTAATATTCCTTGTTAACATTCTGGGGAATCAATCTCCTTACAGTACTAAAATCCTTTTCATATGGGGATAATTTTTTCCTGTTAGTATTCAAACAATTTTCTTAATGAAACCTTTTTTTGTAGTAAGTTTTGTTTTCAAATTTTTTCTTAATGAAACTATTTTTTTGTAGTCAGTTTTGTTTTCAAAATTTTTCATAATGAATTTTTTCTTCGTATCCAGTTTTGTTTTCAAATTTTTTCATAATGAAACAATTTTTTATATTAGGAATTGTTTTCAAAATTTTTTTTAATGAAATTTTTTTTTCATAGTCATTTTTTTAAAAAATTTAATGTAATGAAAATTTCTCATAATGACATTTTTAAAAATTAAATTGTAATGATTTTTAAAAAAAATTTGAAATAATGTTTTCAAAAATTTTCATAAAGAAGTTTTAAAAATTATTCGTAATTATGTTTTTTGTACTCAGATTTTTTGTAATGGAGATTTCTACTCGAAATATATGTAATGAAGACGTATGTACCCAAAATCATTCAAAGTTTTGTTTTTTTCATTTTAAATTTTTTCATAATAAAATTTTCGGAATCAAATGTTCTTCAAAAAATATATTCCTATTATGAATAATCTTCCAAGAAATCCAAAAGGTATAATTCTTTCTTGAGTTTTCATAATCTCTTTTACTTTCTGGTAGTTTTTTTAGTATTTTTAAAATTTATTGGACTATAGTTTCTTTTAACACGAATTTTTTCATTTAAAAAACCTTGAAAGATCAGATTCTATCAAATTTTACTTGCGGGTATCATTTCAACCATCAGATCTCATCAGAATAATTCTCATCAATTGGATTAAGATGAGAAGATGATCTGTCACATCAACACAAATAAAATGGGACCCCTGATGGTTGTCCCACATCTGTTTTTCAAGATTTTGGGTTTTGATGCTCTGCCTCACTTCAAAATATCGTTCTGATTTTCAATGGTTTCTCAAGTCTAAATATCTGGTGAGGTTCCTTCTCAAGATATGTCTTCTGTCAAGCCGATTTCGGAGTGGCAATTATTCAGAGAAAGTCTAGTGCACCCGAATTTCATTATCAATTATGACTCCATTATCTTAGTTAATATAAAGCTTAATAGATGGGATAGTGTATCCATACCAAATACAAGAGCTGAGGATGTAGTATATCAGAATCTACTCATTGAGTATTATGAGTCAGTTTGTTTCTTTAAGGAATAAGGGAGAGATAAGTTTTCATTCAAGAGTTATAGAAAAACTTATGCCCTTTCATGCTCCAAGGCTGATAGTGTGGTGGGGCCGTCTTATGATTGGGAAGTCGAGTTCTGCTCCCATAAGCTGGTAGATGTTCCAGGAAGTTTTGTAATGTTGAAGGCTATGGAATTTCTTGGAATTTCAGATGTCAAGACCACCAAGATTTCCCATTTATATAAAATTAATCGGATCCTTGGGTTATGGGTTTAAGGTTTCATCGTACCGAGAAAGGGTGACAAGAACACACTAAAAGAAATTTATATGTATATCTTAGATGTTGTGGTAAAACAAAAGATGATCAATCTGATGAAGCATATTCTCATTACGTTAGAGAATATAATGAATGGGAACTTGAGAGAACAAATAATTATGTATCCTGCCCTACTCTCCAAGTTGATTGTTTGATGTCTTGAGTCCTTAAAGATTCATTGATGTTCTGAGCCGAGGAATTGAAAAGTTATTATAATAAGTGATGATACTTTAAAATGAATTAATGTTAGCTTTTATAAAGATTCCAGAGTGTTTTATAATCTACTAGTGGAAGAAGCAGAAGCTGTTCTGAATAATGTAGAAAAGTCTTAACCATCAACAAATGCTAGAATGAAGAGGAAACTGAAGGAAGTGTAGGAATAAATGAAAATACCTAAGGCCAAAGAAATACAATCCAAAACTCTAAAGCCCAAGATTAAGAAATCCAATCCAAATGAGGTATTATCCAAATGGAGGGAAGACAAAAAGAATCAAAAGTAAGGAGAGCCATAGTTTGGATCGGATCCTAAAGAGGCCAAAGATTTGAAAGAGAAGGCAGTCAAAGAGCTTGAAAAGAAAGCCAATGAGAATAATCTTAAGAAGAATATGTATGAGGCCAAAATTGTCCAATCCCTTCTAAGGGATACTAAAATAGCATCCAAGAATATTCATGTACTAAAT
Source organism: Viscum album (assembly GCA_963277665.1). Lineage (NCBI taxonomy): Eukaryota > Viridiplantae > Streptophyta > Magnoliopsida > Santalales > Viscaceae > Viscum > Viscum album. The sequence goes on along the minus strand of OY728145.1, from coordinate 2,010,515,277 downwards.
TCTATCATGGTTGAACCCTTACCTGAGACATCGGAGAAAAAGTTCACGACTCTAGAAAAATTACTTGAACATGTTGTAGAATAAAAGGGAGCCATATAATAAGTACAGGAAGCTGAAATCAGAGATGATACAAATTATCTAATAATCCAAGGTGAACACATTCATGATAAGGAACGTTCTGTTGAAAATTTTTCAATCCAGACTTCTCATGCTGGATCTTCTAAACATGCTAATCTGAGGATAGATGAAAAAGTTGAAGATGATGTGAATAAGCCTTCTAAGGAAGAGAGTTATAATCATTTCTTCATTCATCCTGATGAAATTGAGGCAGGAGATGTGAAGGAAAAAATTGATGAAGATAATATTTTTCTGTATAATGAAGGTGAGCATGAGCCTCCAGATGAAGAAGCTGTTCCAAGAACCAACAAGGGAAAAAAGTTGTTGCTGATACCCCAATGAAAGAAATTTTAAGGAAGAAGGAAGCTGGTGGATCATTTAAGAATAATCTTTTTGATCTAGTGTAAGTACCATCACCGTGAAAAGTGTCATATTCGGAGTCATCAACTTTAGGACTTGATTTTGTCATTAAATTTCTAACGAAGCTTTTTAAAACCATTCTGATCTTTCAAACCATTGATTCCAGATGTCAGATGCTTCAACATAGCATGAATCATAAAACATATTCTTTATCCATGGTGATGGATAGGTTTGCAATGGTTGATGATGATTACAAGAACTTCCTTATCAACTACAATTCCAACAAAAAATCTTTTAAGAAAGTAGGCAGCTGGTCAAAGAATATAGTTGAATATTTGAGAGAGCATGGTGAGTTTCAAGATGATGATAAGTAATCTATTGATACTCAAGATATAAAAATTAAGGATCTCACAAATAGCCTTGAGGAAGAGCTAAATATTGAGCCGAACAATCTGATTCTGGAGGAAAATGATCTGAAAGGGAAGCTGATCTCTGTTGCTCAAACCTAGAAAAGAGAAAGGGATCTCTAGATCATGATTCAAGAAAATCTAGTGAAGCAAGATGACATGATGAAGGTTCAGGTAGAGGCTCTGATGTCCTCGGATGATAGGATCAAAGCCTTAGAGAAGCATGCAGAGGAATATCACAAAGAGCTAAAGAATCTGAAAACCATAGTCAAGAAATTGATACCGAAGGAAAAGGATGGAAAATAAATCTAATCTTTTTCTGTATTTTTTTCCTTGTACAAATTCATTCAATCATAATGAAATTGTCGGTAGCTTGTTTTTTGTTTCGATTATTGTACTAATATTTCTTGTACCATATTATTTAACATTACATCAAACTTTTTTTCAAAATAACAAAGTCGGAGAAGGAAAAATAATTCTAAATAAAAATGAAATATCCCTATGTAAGGGGGGTTTATCAAATAGGGGTTATCATTAATAATATATCCATTTTCAAGATAAATGAAAAATATCATTTCAAAATTATTGAATATGATCCTTTCTGTTCGAAATCTTTATGGAGAGTTAGTCATATTCATCTTTTCCAATGTAAAAAGACAGAGAAGTTTTATTTAAAAGTCTAGAAAATTTGTCTAAGTCCTTATATTCATTTTTCGTAAGGATGATTGAGATATCCAAAAGGGGGTAAGATTTTTGAGTCAATAATGTTTTCCTTATGACATTTCTATTCCTTCATACTGTAGGGAGATTATTAAGTAAAAAGGTTTCCTTATGACTTTACAATTATTTCTTGTTTTGAAAATAACGAAGACCTTATCTCAAGCCAAATCTCATTTTACCCTATGTTTTACTTCTACAAGGAAAAATTTCATTCCCGAGGGAAATTTAACCTTTCCATGATTTCACTGTTAATGTCATAATATTTTTAGGGTTAAATTCGGTTGGAAACCAAAACCTCAGAATTCTATATTTACATATATATGAAGCTTTTAGGATCCAAATTATAATTATAAATTCTAGTTTCGAACTCTTCTGAGTTCTGAATCCAAATTCTGATTAAGAATTCTGGTTACGAACTCTTCTATGTTTTGAATCCAAATTCTGATTTTGAATTCCGGTTATGAACTCTTCTATGTTCTTAATCTGAATTCTAATAATGAATTCTTATTAAGAACTATTCTAAGTTATTTCTCTAAATTCTGAATATGAATTCTGGATACGAACTCTTACAATGTTCGGACTCTGAGATCTCAAAATAAAAACTCCATACTCTTTTGAGTTCTGACTCTGAATTTTCATGAACTCTAAATACTAACTTTCTATGTTCAGGTTCCTAATTCTTGTGAATCCAGATTCTGAATTTCATTGAAATTCAGACTCCAAAATTCTATAGAGTTCAGGTTCTAGATTCCTAGAAAATAGAATCTAAATATCTTCGTATTAGACACACCAAATTAATTTTTGGATAGACTCCAAACATTCATTTCCTTACATTTTGAATATTGGATTTTAGTTATGTAACCATATTTTTTACTTACACTTGTTTTGTTATAAAACGATGTCCTGAATTCAGTTATTAACTAACTGTTGTTTGAGTGACACGTGCATAGGTCCATTTGAATTTAAAAGAAAAATATTACCATTGGAAGAGGGAGATGACCATTGAATCCATGCATATAAATAAGATCTCGTTTAAAATATCTCATGACTGTTCTATGACTCTAGATATGACATGTTGTTGAAGTGATTTCTAGATAGAGACTCTCATTGCTTAGTGCGTATTGATCATTTTGTTCGGATTTTCTTTGTGAGACTCTGATTGTTGTTGTGTACAATCGAGTTCTTCTAGGGATAGAATGGCAGAGGTTCTGACTACCTTTAAGTTGAGGGCTTCCATGCAGAGGAAGAAAGAGGTGCCGACTACCGTGAAGTTGAGGGCTTGCGGGGATATCAAGACAGACTCATATCTTTGTGTCAAGGTCTTACCATGGGGTGTGTAAGATAGACTTTCTTGAAAGTATAAATCATGGTATTTTTATCAATGGTTGATGGATACCCTTATCATTTGGTTAAAAGATTTACTAATTGATTACTTTTTTTGTTACATGTTTTCAACAACATTTGTATTTTTGAGGAATGTATAAATATCTTATACTTCTGTATACTTGTACTCTGATCTAGTTAGATTCTATACACTTTAAGGTATAATCTTCATCTTTGTAAACATTCCTTAGGTTTCATTTCTGGATTCATCTTTTCTAGAATCACTTTCATAGAATTATATTTCTGGAATCAGGGAAGTGTGTATATCTAGAGGTTTTGTGAATTACCTTGTCTAACCTTGTTAAACATTACCATCATTAAAATTTCCAAATGAATTTTTTAAAGACTACAATTCACCCCCTCTGTTGTATTTTATGCATCATTAGATACTTTATATAGTATCTCTTTTATTTCATTCCTACATTTAGTATTATAGAGTATATCATACTCACATACCATCTCAACATTCATTAATTGAATAAATTTTAAAACTAGTGTTCCTTTGCATTATCATAGAATGGATCACGTGAAGTACATAATTAGGTTGACTCATCAGGAGTTCCACTAGATCTATTAATATTTATATGATTCGTATGAAATTATAATAGACACAAGATTCAAATGATTGGATACAAATTACATGATCTCAAATCCCATTAGGGATCACATGATTTTGATAATTTAGAGAAAATAATTTGACACACATGGTTCTTATATAATCCAATCAATTCCACATCCTCAATCGAATCATTTTTATTTTCTAAAATCTATTTCACAAGTATTAAATCAGATTGTTTCATAAGATATGGAATCAAGATAAGTTTATTTATAAGAAAATTCCGATCTAAATTCCATGATTCCAGTGTGGAATCCTATTGATTTCTCATCATTTAGTCGACTAAAATGGACCTATGAATCCTACTAGGAAGGAATCTTCTTGTTTATCGCTTTTTAGACACACATCCCTTATTTATATATAAATTTTTGAAAAAAATACTATATTAAAACTATATTATATGATCTTTCCCCAAAAAGCAATTTCGAAGAACCCTTAAAATTTAGAGAAAACATCTCTCATGTGGGTTACATCATCTCATAAGACACACAATATGAGGTGTATGTGTTGAAGATCATGCCTGCTGACTTTGATGGAATTTTTCATAAATACTATCATGAAATTCATATTTATTGATCTATAATATGGATATTATACATTATTAAATAGTTTTTTCTGATACCCAGTTTGGATCTCCAATCGAGTGGGGAATTTTCTGTCCAAAATGATGATGGACCTTCTGGGTGTAAAATATCACTATTGAATTTTTTGCTGAGATAAAGTCGGTCTACATTTACAAGGCCATCTAAATATCTAATACCCTTACCTATTGAAATTTTTTTCTAAATATAGACCCTATCAGTCATTGTTGACATGATACTAACAAATTCTATTTGAATCACGGTAAACTTAGTATCAGACATTAGTATATTGAGTTTTTTTGTGGAACGTTGATCATAGTTGATGTGTTTGATGAATTTATTCCCCCATCATCTTTTTGGCATGATTTATAGAATACACAACTATTTATATAGAGTTAATCAACCTCAATTAAGATTCTATAGTGAAATACTTTTATACTATGGAAGGAATTCCAATAATGACATGGAAAATCATTTTACAATGAAAGGTTAGTTTTGGGACTTTAAACGAGAAACAAAATTCCAATCCAAATCAAAAGTATTTTGAAGTAGAGGAGTCTTACTGGATAATGGTTGAATAGGTTTTATTTAATATCTAGGGATGTAATTCCATTCCCAAAGGTAACATATTTGTTCAGCTAGGTGGATTTTTATCTATGTACTTGAGTGGATACTTGCTTTCAATCTACGATAAGGGAGGAGTGAGGGATTCAATATTTATCTTGGAAAAAAATGATATATGGGGAAAGGAACATCTATTTTTGGAAATAATTTATTAGTAGACTATATTTTCATTTATATAATGATTATAGGGGAGCCCCCCCCCCCCCCCCCGACAGAGTCTGTGACCACATCAATGTACTATGGAATTGGATAAGGGACCACCTGTGTTGTTATAAATGCTAAAATCCTAAAAATATACATGGATCTTAGTTCACATCATTTTTTAATTTATTATATGTGTGAGGGAAAATATTCTAAAGAGATGGGTGATTAGGGCCAACTATATCCATTATTATCACTCCCCCATAATACCTTTTGAGTCATTCATTGGTAACATAATTGATATTGTTGAGGAATACATTTAGGTTGGATCATAAATGAAAACAATATTTGAGTATTTCCACTCTAATCGAATTGATTATATGATCTTGTTTTGTATGTAAACACCCTATTGGATAGGCATAGTTTCCAATACATTTAGATGAGGTTCCCTACTCTTATCTATGTCCAATCATAAAGACACCAAATGTTGGATTGAAAATTTTTTATTATGTTTTCCTGTGAGAAAAATCAATCCCTATTGAAAGTCACTCTAACTTGTATTTAAATTTTTATGGATAAGAATTATGACAAGTATTGGAAAGTCTCATAACCAAATGAAAAATTTTCTACTTTGGAACCCAGGTAAAGAGAGCTTCATTAAATATTGAAATCAAAATTTTAGTTTAGAATCCAACATTCTTCTAGTAGACCTATGTCTTCAAAAATTCCGTACTAGAAAATGAGTGTCCTTTAGTTCATTTCTCCATCAGGAAATGGTTCAACCAAAATATCTATAATAAGAAAGGCTATCATTGGTGAAGTCCTCATGACACAAGAATTTCACATCGCATGTCGTCAATGAAAAAAGTTGGGAGGATAGACATTAGTTACTTAAATTTTCTGTGTGTTATAACATGTGGAAATAGACTAGGTGGGATTTTTACATGCAAAATTCCTATGGTAACTACCATTAAATATTATCCTGTAGAGGTTGAGACCTTCCTACTTTTCCACTGTACGATTATTCATTGTGTGAAGATAAAAATTCACAACTCTGATCGGTTGTTGTAGATTATGGTTTTTGGTAAGGTAATAATCCTCAATGTAGTGGGTGATCTTCAAATCTGTCAAGAGGAGGTGAAATTAATCTTACTTTCATGCCAATATGACCACATTACCATCAAAACTGTGATAACACATTTTTTAATCTCCTAAATATTGATGAAATATGAAGGCACTCTGTCATCCTTAATATCATTAATGTATTCTCTGGGGGGTATAGACACTACAGTAAACCTATATGATGACCAGAATACTGAGGAAAGGTCTCCCATGTACAATTTGATTTAATGTAGCCGATGTATATTGAATATAAGGATCCAAATTCCACACCTCCATCCATTACACATTCAGTACATTCGATGTTACCCTTTCAGATGATCCACTATAGAGGATGAGGAAGATGAAGGGTTCCAATTCATCAAGGATTTGAAATTTGGTATCCTCGAGTAAGTGATAAATTGAACATATATTTCTCCTCATGATATTTTTAGTAGTTTATTAGGGCCTCATACCATTATATTTCATAAATTTACATGACCATTTACTAATAGAGGATCTTTTAAATTTTAGTGTCGTGGAAATTAGGATCATAGTAGATGAAAAATAAATCATTATTATATTATAAATGAAAGGATTCATAATGATTCCACATATGTAAACTTATTTCATCACATAACATGGGGACACACATCAAAGGAAATTGTTACAAAATGACTCAGTAAGGGAAAACAAGTTGAGCTGTTTACATGTGAACTTGAGAGATATCAATAAGATAATAAGGAATATCATGAAAGAATGATAAATTAGAATATAATAATTAAAATATTCTTAATTATTACATCAAAATTTGGGCACTAATGTTTATTTATACATTCATACCAATATCACCAAGGTTCATCACTAAGGTGTCTAAAAATAATACCAACGATATTCACCATGGTATAGTAAAACTTGTCATCTCTAGAGATTAATTTATTTACCCAATGAATTTGAGCACTATTAGGGTGTATAATTAATATGTCTTTATTTTCATGTGATCCACATAGATCATAATAAAATATATCATAAATAACTAATAGATAATAAAATAAATGGGTTTTATAAAAAAATCATAGCTTTTTAAAAAGTTCATTAATACATGGTCATTATGTCATGTATAACACATAGAATGGGAATTCATATTTTATGTATATAAATTCAAGATCAAAATAAATAATTTTTATTTCTTGATGAATACCACTAGAAATTAATGTATTATTTGTATTTGCATAATTAAAATCACATAATTTCATTAAAAAAAGTTATATTTTGAGATGAACATTCTGTAGTATAACAAGTATGAAACATGGTTTTATAAAACATTAAAAAGAGAGGGGATAGGGATAACCCTTTAATAATAGAATAATTATATAGTATAGGGATATAAAAAATTTTAAATAAGGAAATGATATGGAAATGTGAAAGACAAAAAAAATAAAAGAGAACTTGAATGGAAATGAGAAGAAGCGAATTCGCTTACCCCGAAGAGTAACTTCTAAGGCTCTAGGATCTAAACCCTGAAGGCTTGAGAACACTTTGGGAGGACTCCATGGGATGTATAACTAGAAAAAAAATATATTTTAGAATGAATTTTCATCCAATTAAAATTAAGAAATGGGTATTTATTTTTAGTAAAAGTGGGGTAGTTTTTTATTTATTTCAAATGACTCCTCCATAGGGATATTAAAAAACCATGGACTTCCTATTATAATTATCAATCGTATTTTCTACCCGAGACACCAAATATTATATTTTATTAAACAATAGTATACCAATATCTTATAAAACTCATTATATCTTTATAAAAAAGATTTTATATTATTAAACACACAAAAAACTTAAAACTGTATTTTTACTAGACATCAAAAATTCAACTATTTTAGAAAATTAACAAAAAATCAGACTAACCATTTTTCGAAGTGTAGAATTAAAAAATAAAGTCCATTTTATAAAAATTATTTTCATTTTATATTAATTTATAAAATGAAAATACTGAGACATAAAAAATAATTTCTAAAACATTTTTTATTAAACAATGATATAATTATACCACATTACCATTTAAGATGAATCAAATATATTTATACATCATTAGGTGAGTTTATTATTCCATTGGTAATATTACTATTCATATGGGTGAAATTTATATTCCAAAGTTATTATTCACCAAAAATAATTTTATCTAATTAGACACAAGTTATATTAATGAATGGAACCATGTTTGTCTATTTTTTAAAATCATTTCATAGAAAAAATTAAAAAATAATTTTTTTTGAAAATAATATTTTTACTGTTCACCAAAATAAATAATATTCATAAAATACTAATCATCATAAAACTATTCCTCCAAAACGTTTAGCAATAAAATATTTTTCATCAACTACTATTCATCAAAATATTTAAACATCCTGCCAAACTAAAAAATTTGACCCTAGATTAATTTTAACATTTCAGAATTTAAATGTTGTTTATTTTAACATAATAATTCTCTAATTATGAGAAATCACTGATATGTAAAATTATTTTCAACTAAAATCATTTTATCAAATTTGTCTCCAATAAACATATACTTTATTAAGAAAAAGTATTCATAAAATGGAAATGATGAAATAACCATTTTTTATAATAATGGATTACCCAATGTCACTAATGCCTCATTACATAATCCCTTATGTCACCCTCACATGATCTATGTGTATGGTGTGCAATGGTGATAGATTCTTGGTGCAGCTCAAACAATATTTCCTTAGTGGTGATTTCTATCAACTTGAACTTCTACCATAGGCGATTTCTTTCATGTTTATCATGTTAAAGTTAAATTTGGGATGGTTCCACAACAAAGCTCAGCGAAACAACCTCTTTACATGATCTAACAAATGGGATTTATATGGATCATTTCTACAGGTAGAGACAAAGATCTTCATTCATCGTTAATTATTCATTATCATTTATATTTTTAAACAGTAATTAAAATAATAATTATTATAATGGTTTAAAATGGTCATTATCCCATGGTCATATAACAGTCAATCCCTGATGATCACATTTAATTTATACTGATATATTTCCTATATATTATGAAATAGTAAAACATTAATTTTAGTCCAAAGTTCATGTCGTTACATTTATGGCATCATTTCTGGTTGTAAAGACCCTATTCGGGTTTACATAGATGTAGAGGCACCTACTACCAAACAGAAATGAACTACTACACAACTAGGGGAATCCTCATCAATGGATATGGTTTAATATGGGGTATAGATGTCTATGGTCTATGAATGATTGTACCCCAAGTTCACATTCACTATTCTATTTTACAAGACATAGGTGAATGAACTTTTGGAAGGGAATGAAATTGGATGTTATTATTAGGATGAATTTTTCTGAATAAAGGAATCCCTGATAATAGTTATTTACATATTTGTTAGATATACACATCGTACAATATCTTTGAGGTCAGTTCATTAAAAAAATTTCAATATACTAGAAACTCATGTGGTTATCATATAGACCATAGTAATAGAAAAAATTTCTATGGTCCAACTAGGTCACCCACACCATGAAGTTCCCACATATTCCCTTTAAATGGAACTAGGAGGATAGATTCATCTTATGATACTATTGAGATAGATATATTTCCTCACTTATTATTTTTCTTAAATTTTTAGTATCATGCACTAGTGCAGAAAACATTATTTACATCACCATTTTTTACGTCGGTTATATATAACCGATGAGATAATATGTTAAACATGGTTTACTTACACCAGTTATTTTATAGCCGACTTCAAAAATGCGGTGGGTAACTTTTTAACATAATTTATTTTAATAACAGATGTTACAAACTGCACGCATTCATTTTTTATGTCGGTTATAAATTTACCAACTTCAAAAACCAAAGTGTGGTGTTTTTTACATCGGTTATTTGATAACCGACATAAAAAAGAGATATGTACTAATTTTTAAGCCAGTTATAAAATAACCAACATAAAAAAATCTGATTTTTAGGTCTTTTTGATGTCAGTTATTTGATAACCGATGTAAAAAAACAACCCACAGATTTTATTACGTTGATTATAAAATAACTAACGTAAAAAATAGTGATTTCTGATTTATTTGTTATGTCAGTTATTCTAAAACTGATGTAAAAAACCAACACGCAGATTTTTTTGCGTCGGTTATAAAATAACTGAACTAAAAAAATCTGTATCTGATACATTTATAACACCAGTTATTAAAAAAACCGACGTTATAAAACATTTAAATGTTTAACAGGCCTCGTCTATTTTCATTTACGATTTTTCAATTGACAGTTCGGGGACTCATCTCTCTCGCGTAGTAAACCCTGATCGACTTGTCGATCTCGTTGCATTAAAATTATTTTTCCATCATCATTCATCATCATTACTCCCCTCAGATCTATCATCTCAACTCGCAACACTCATGTAAGCCCCCCACGACTTTATTTTGTTCGTTTTTTTCGGATAGTCAATATTTATGTTTTGCGATGTTTTGTTTAAACAAGGTTGATTCTATGATTTTGAACCCTCTTACCTCTTGTTTCCATCATTGTCTTATTTATCATCCCCAGATCTGTTAGATCGACTCTCAATATTCACGTAAGCCTCAACTAATTCTATTTAGTTTGTTTTTGTTTCGAGAATGACCGACATTGATGGTAATTTTTGTTGTCATTGACAACTAATTATCTCATTCACATATATTACTACATAGAATGGTTATTAATTAAATGTACGAATTTAGAAATGATATTTCATGTGTTTTTGTTGATTATGTTTATCCAATTTTAAATAAGAATCTATTAGACATATAATGTAATGGCTATTGACCTCTAGGGCCCTTCGATTCATCGCTATGTCTCATGATTCCAAAGGAAATTGGTTTCTGCTGAGGGCTTACACTAGTATTTTTTGAGGCCTTGGACAAGGCCTTGAAAAAATGATTTAGATTACTATTATTATCTATTACCTTATTATGATATTAGTTATCGAGAAAACTTTTGATCATTTTACTTGTTGAATATCATTGGTTATTTTTAATTATCTTACGATCATTTATGTATCCATATTTATTAATATATAATTCCATCTATTTCATGCTGAAGTATATATTAAATTCATGTGTTTTTAATTGTTCACCATGACTATTTTTTTTATATAAACCATTTTTTGGGGTGTTTTCCGGTGGTGATGGTTGTCCAGAGAGTTGGGGGGTCTCCAAGGGGGTGTCCAAGGGGGTGGAGGCCTGTCCAGAGGGTTTTGGGGGTTGTTTGGGGGTGGGGGCTTTACAGAGGGATCGGATGTCTAGGGGGGATTCCAAGGGGGTCGGGGGTGGGGGTGTCGAGGAGGGGTTTGTGGTGCTTTCTAGAGGGGTGGGGTGATGTCCAGGGGGTGGGGGCTATCCAAAGGGTTGGGGGTGTCCAGGGGGGTTTCCAAGGGGGTAGGAGGTGGGGGTGGTGTCCTGGAGTGCTAGGGGTGGTGTCTAGAGGGGTGGGGGTGTCCAATGGGGTTGATTCCAGAGGGTTTTGGGGGTTGTCCGAGGGGGTGGGGGCTTTCTAGAGGGTTGTGGGTGTCTAAGGGGGTGTCAAAGGGGGTCGGGGGTGAGGGGTGGTGTTCAGGAGGGGTGGGGGTGTTTCTTGGAGGGGTGGGGTGGTGTCCAGTGGTGGGGGGATGTCCAAAGGGTTGGGGGTTTCCAGGGGGTGTCCAAGGGGGTAGGTGTGGGGGTGGTGTCCAATAGGGGTGTTGGTGCTGTCTAGAGGGGTGGTGGTGTCCAGTGGTGTGTCCAAGGGGGTGGAGGCATATCCAAAGGGTTTTGGGGGTTGTCCAGGGCGTGGTGGTGGTCCATAGGGTTTCGGGGGGGGGGGGGTGTCCATGGGGTTTCCAAGGCGGTCGGGGATGGGGTGGTGTCCAGGTGGTGTGGGGGTGCTGTATGGAGGGGTGGGGTGCTGCCGAGGGGGTGGGGGTTGTCCAAACAGTTGGGGTGTCCAAGGGGGTAGGGGTGGGGGTGTCTAGGGGGGTGTCCAATGGGGTAGAGGCCTATCCAGAGGGTTTTGGGGGTTGTCTGGGGGTGGGGGCTGTCTAGAGGGTTGGGGATGTCCAGGGGGTGTCTAGGGGGTCGGGGGTGGGGGTGGTGTTCAGGAGGGGTGGGGGTGCTGTCTGGAGGGGTGGGGTGCTATCTAGGGGGTGGGGTCTGTCCAGAGGGTTGGGGGTGTCCAGGGGGTTGTACAATGGGTTTGGTGGGAGTGGGGGGCTGGCCAAGGGGGTGGGGGCCTGTCCAGAGGGTTTGGGGGGTTGTCCGGGGGTGGCAGGGTTGTCCAGAGTGTTGGGGTGTCTAGGGGTTGTCCAAGGGGGTGGGGGGGATGGTGTCCAGAAAGGGTGGGGGGTGCTGTCTAGATGGGTGGGGGCTGTCCAGAGGGTGGGGGGTTGTCCAGAGGGTTGGGGGTGTCTAGGGGGTGTTCAAGGGTGTGGGTGGATGTTGGGGGCTGTCCAAGGGGGTGGGAGCCTCTCCAGTGGGTTTTAGGGGTTGTCCAGGGGTGGGGGATGTCTAGAGGTTTTGGTTTGTCGAGGGGGTGTCCAAGTGGGTATGGGGTGGGAGTGGTGTCCAGGAGGGGTGGGGGTGCTGTCTAGAGGGGTGGGGGTTTTTCAAGGGGGCGGGGGCTGTCCAAAGGGTTGGGGGTGTCCAGGGGGTGTCCATGGGGGTGGGTATGTGTGGGTGGCTTCCCATGGGGGTGGGGGCCTATCTAGAGAGATTTGTGGGTTTTCCGGGGGGTGGGGGGTTGGGGGCTGTCTAGAGGGTTGGGGTGTCCAAGGGGATTGACTACTGCATCATGGTTTCTGAGATTATGACATGATGATTGTGCCACGATGATTGGATTTACATTGTGATTTTTCCATCTGAAATATTATTTTAAAGATGATTTGATTATCAGGTTTTCTCCATTTTCTTCAATTTTCTACCAACCACTGTAGGCCCCATGGTTTTCTTTGATTCAATGGAATTTAAAACTGATATATCTAACTATATTTTGTTTTAGAAATAATATTCAAGAATATTTTTTTAAATACACATAGATTTGTTTTGTATTTCAAAATTGTTTTACATTCAAATTATGATTTTTTTAATATAAACATATATTTGTATTATCATAAAAAAGATATATATATTTTAGATCTGATATAGGTAAAAATGTGTCAAAGTTGGATTACGGCACATCGAATGAGGAATGAATATGAGGAAGGTGTTTATGCCTTTTTGTAATTTTCTAAACGAAATGTTCCAAGTAGTGAATTTTTTTTCTTTTCATGCCTGAAATGTTTGAATATAAAGAAGTTGAAAAGTAGAGAGATAAAAGATCATCTGATTTTTCATGGTTTTAATCTGAGTTACAACCCTTGGATTTGGCATGGTGAAACTTGATGGAATGTCATTGATGATGATGATTCGCATGATGGTAACTCTAATAGAATGGAAGAAATGATTCATGATAATGTAGCAGAACAAAGTGAGTTAGAACCGACAGTTGCGCATCTATATGGTGATGCTTAAAAACTGTTATATCCTGGTTGTGCAGATTTTACGGTTCTGTCAGCGGTGTTAAAATTGATTAACAGGAATGTGAAACATGGATGGAGTGATAGAAGTTTTACAGAGCTGCTACAATTGATGAAAGGCATTCCTCCAAAAGATAATGATCTTCTAGATTCACATTACAAGGCTAAGAAAATATTATGCCCGATGGCATTGGGATACAAGAAAATAAATTCCTGTCAGAATGACTGCATTATATATAATAATGAAAATGAATTTATGTTAGAGTGTCCAAAATGTGGGACATCATGGTATAAGGTGAAAGAAAAATCACATCCTGATGTAGAGATTACAAAGATCCCTTCAAAGGTATTTTGGTATCTTCCTATAAATCATTGTTTCAAATGTTTATTTGCTAATTCACATGATGAAAAAGGTTAAGATGGCATGATGATGAGCAGGTATGTGAGGGATAAATAAGTCATCCAACTGATTTTCCATAATGGATGAAAATTGATGCGCAATATTCTACATTTGGAAATGAAATTAGAAATCTCAGACTACGGTTGTGCAAAGATAGAATGAATCCATACCGAACCCTCAGTAGAACAAATAGTTCATGGGCTATTTTATTGGTAATTTACAACCTCTCTCCTGAAGTTTGTATGAAGCGCAAATATGTCATGTTTAGTATAATGATCTTTGGTCCAATGCAACCCGACAATGATATTGATGTTTACCTGTCACTGTTGATTAATGATTTGAAATTGTTATGGGCTAATGGTATTAGGTTTTACGATTCTTATAAAATGGAATATTTTCAACTGCATGCAGTGCTTTTTTTCACTATAAATGACTTCCCAGCATATGGAAATTTGTCTGGATACAGTGTTAAAGGGCATAAAGCATGTCTAATTTGCGAACAACAGACGTCATATTGTCAATTTCATCATGGGAGGAAAACAGTGTACATGGGTGACTGAATGTTTTGGCCTATGGATCACCCTTATAGAAGGCTAAAATAGGAATTCAATGTATCAAAAGAATTTGATACTACTCCAAAACATTTATCCCTGGATGTGTATTTTGAGAGGGTGAAAAACATTGATGTGACATTGGGAAATACAAATAAATCTGGTAATGATGGACATATTTGGAAGAAAATGTTAATATTTTTTGAGCTACCATATTGGAGGTATCATAAAGTTAAACATTATATTGATTCCATGCACGTCTAGAAGAATATCTATGATTGTTTGTTTGGAACATTAATAAATCACGAAGGAAAGACAAAGGATGGGTATAATGCATGATTAGACTTACTATCAATGGGAATAGGTTTGGATTTATCTCCCACTCTTAAAGGAAGATGAACATTTCTTCCCCCGGCTTTTCATACATTATCGAAGAGGGAGAAAATTTTCTTTTTTCAGTGTCTTCATGATATCAAAGTGCCTCATGGTTATTCTTCAAATGTAAAAAATTTTGTCTCATTGAAGGACTTGAAGATGATAGGTATGAAATCACATGATTGTCATGTAATGATGCAACAAATTATACTAGTTTCATTGCATGGAATATTTCCCATTCATGTCAAAAATACTATAATTACGTTGTGTTATTTTTTCAATTCAATTTGTAACAAGGCGATTGATGTGAGTGATTTGAACATTTTGGAAAAGGATGAATTTTTTTTATACTTTTTCAATTAGAAATGTATTTTCCTCTAACTTTTTTTGATATAATGGTGCATTTAATGATGCATTTGGTTTGAGAAATAATGCTTTGCGGACTTTTTTATCTTCGATGGATGTATCAATTTGAAAGGTAAATTAAAATATTAAAGGGGTATGTTAAAAATCCATATTGACCAGAAGCCTCCAATATTGAAAAGTATATTTCTGATGAGGTAGTAGATTTTGGTACGAGCTACTTGGATGTGGTGCAACACATAGGTTTTCCTCCATCTCGCCATGAACGAGTTAATAATGAGGGAAAGGGGATTCGTATATTGAAAGACAAATCATTGTCAGCTGAACCGATGAAGAAGATAGAATTATTCATCTTGAATAACATAGATGATGCTCAACTACATATCACATTTCATATTAATGAGTTGAAACAATGTCATCCAATGAAGAAAGAAATGTGAATTTTGAATGAGCACAACAAATATTTTTTGTCATTGATTAAAAAGACCATGATTGGTACATCAGATGTATCAGATACATTAAAATGGATAGTGGGTGGTCTATTTTTAAATGTGATAACATGGTCCGGTTATGACATTAATGGCTATGAATTTCATACGAAAGCTCAGGACAACAGAAGAGTAGTTCAGAATAGTGGTGTTTTGGTGTTTGCAGAAGAAATGAATTTTTTGAGTGCGAAAGAAAAAAACCCATTTTCTGCATCAAGTGCATATTATGGAGTGATTCAAGACATATGAGAGGTTGATTACATTAAAATTAATGTTCCTATTTTTAACTGTAAATGGTTTATCGGTAACAATAGTGTCAGACACAATGAATTTGGAATGACACTTGTTAATCTGAATAGATTGGAAGACACAGCTGATTCTTTTATAATGGAAACACATAAAGAAAAATTCAATATAGTAGATCAATTAGATATTAAGTGGGCTGTTTTTTTACAAAGGAACAAACAATATATTGGTGAGGATGAACTTGATGAAGATGCTGATTTATGTGATATCCCTACTTCTATGAAAATATTAACAGAAAATAATGATGAGCATTTTGAAGACATGGTTTGTGCCATAAGGAATGATCACGATGAAGGAATTTGGGAAAACAATTCATTTTTACATTCCTATAATCACAGGTAACATATGTTTATTTCATGTTTACATTTATTTTTTTCATAAAATGTTAGATATTGTAATTTTTTTATTTATTAAAAAATGTATTAAAACAAAATAAGTATAAGTTATTGTTTTTTTATTTTTGTTTAGTTTACATTATCATGTTTACCATTACATTAATTATATAACTATTATTTTTGGTCAATGACAATTAGGTTACCATGTTTACCAGGTTTGCCATGTTTACCATGTTTACCATGTTTACCATCTTTAACATCATTACCATCTTTACTGCTGTTTACCATGGTTATCATATAACCAATTATTACTATTATGTTACTTAGTACACATTTCTATTTTCTAATTATAGTAGTATTAAAATATTTGAATTTGTATATTTGTGAACTAAAATTTGTTTTTTTATTTGCAGGATAATGATAGATCATTTAGTTGATCAACCACAAGATTCTTGAGATGTGCATATTGGTCATACCTCTGGGGAGGAATATTCACATGATCCTATTATGACAACGATTCCAAAGGTTGGTAAATGTGGGTGCATATGTTTACCAAAATTAGCACTTTCCGATAGGAAGGATTAGAGGATACTAGTTGAGTTTTATAATGATGATATTCCTAGATGTCCAAATGGAAAAAAATTTATGAGTTTTGTAGCAACTCAGGCTAAGATAAAATTAATCATTTTTTATGATGACTGGAGAAGTGTGGATAAAGCCATAATCTCTCAGTTGTGGGAGACAATTTTGGTAAGATATTTTTATATTGTTTGACAATTATTTAAATGGTTCTAGTATATATAATATGTTTAACCTCTTCCATATCAGATAAAATCTGATATTCCAAAAACTGGAGGAGTCAGGAAGAAATGCTTATCGTTGGCTTCCAGGAGATGGAGGGATTTCAACTCAACCCTGTCATATAATTTCATTTATGGACATAGGAGTCATGAAAATCCATTCCGTATATATCATTTTATAGATTAAGACACATGGAGTAATTTTTTTGAAATTGGAAGAAAATAGTCATTTTTAATAAGGTCAATGTAAAATTTTATAAGATTTCTTATATAAATGATATTATTAATGATTTGTTAATGATTTCTTATTCTTAATTTACAACAAACAAGGAAATCTCGTTATGAGATCCAATCTAAAAATATATACCCTCATAGTTTATCTCGGAGAGGGTATGCATTTTTGGAAGAAAAAATGATGGCGGAAAAATTTCAACAACTAAGAGCTAAGTATTCATGCTCTGGAGACATGGCCCCTCTATCCCCTCCATCAAGACATGAAAAATGGAAGAGAGTTCGGAAGGGAAAAAGGGAAATATCTTTCGGAAGAATATAGAATTGTAGCTGAGAGGATGATAAGATATATATTTTATTTATTTAATTTAAATATTTTATTCATATTATTTCAATAATTACAGAAATGTTCAATTAATTGATACAGGACTCTTTTGAGGAGCAGAGTTCACAGGGGACATTTAAAGCTACTGGGAGGTAAGATATTTTATCTGTAGAATTGGGAAAGACCAAACATTGGGGCTGTGTAAGAGGATATCTGGCAGGTGTATTGGTAAAAAAAGTGTTTCCACGTTCTTCATCTTCTAACGTTGATGGGTTTTATAAAAAAAATAGAATCCTTGGAGGATGAAGTTCATAATATTAATGAAATGATGTAGGAAAATATTAGAGCGTCGGTGCAGTCTATGATTGCAGACATGCAAAGACAATTTTAGACTGCAGCTCCCACTCCTCCTTCTCCCCCTGCACACCCCATTAGTTATACTCCACATCTGCCAGTAGCTCCCACTCTCTCACCTCACCCTGCGGACCCCATTTAATATCCTACTCCTCCGCCACAACTTTCTACTTATTGCGAGTTGTATGTTGTTGATCCTCAACATCATATAGTAGAATATGGATTGGTATATTATATAGAATATACAATTCATCATCAACAATTAGAGGTAGAAAATCAGAGGGTCATTGTATAGGATATTATTGATAGATCAGCTTAGGTACCATTACCTACAGATGAGGTGGGAAAATATGGACATAGTATCGGCCATTTTTTAATTTGGCCATCCAGACATCTTCGACTCATTTCCATAGAGGTAAGAATTTTATATCTTTAATTTTATTTTTTTATTAAAGTTGTTTTATCACTTAAAAACTAATATATTTTTCAATTTATTTTTACAGGAATACTTCAATGGTAAATTAATATTTTATAGACAACAACAAAGAAAAATAACTATGACATCAGATACTGATTCTAGTATTCTTGACAGATTGTAAAGATATTCAAATTTTTTGGTAGGTCATTATGAGTGTCCAATAGAATCTCATGTTTGTGGATGTGAAATATGTGTTATGATTATGAAAACTGATATCCTAGAACTTGCTACTGGAGATAAGTTGGGAATCAATGTGGTCCAAATCTTTTCCATGTAAGTCTTACCACCTTTTACCTGCGTTATATTTATTAAAAATGTATACTTATGTCTCTTTATTATTAGGTATCTTTATAAAATTTGTGAGATGGATGAGCTGATAGATGTATATGGATTCATGGACCTGCAATTGATTTCCACTAAAGCATGTGCGTTGGAACAGGAACAAAGAATGCTTTATATTGCTGAAATACTTAAAAAGAATATAGTCACACTATGTTGGATGATGCCTTTTGGGAGAGGTATGAAACACTTCTCTCTCAAAGAGTTAATTATGTTTTCACATAAAAAATAACTAACGTTATATTTCATTTTATCAGTGATCATTGGATGTTAGGGGTTTTTTGCCCAAGGAAGAAAGCACTTTGTTGGATATGCTCTATCCATGATGATGTGCGGGAATGTTTTAAGAATATATTGGAAAATTATGTTTCAATTTCTCAATATTTTTATACATTATAATTAATTTTAAATTTACCCCATTCGTATTATTTTCTAACAGGGCATGGGCCTACTTTCAAAAAAACACAAAGAAATGGAGTGCAAAGATAAAATATGTAAATGCAACGGTAAATATCCATTTATAATTTGTATTTTTTGATTTATTACATAAAATTAATATATTGAATTTACACTCATTCAAACAGAATTTTCATGAAAAACAAGGCATCATTGAATGCGGATATTATATGTTAATATTTATATATGAAATAATAACAACTGGGAAAGTTGGGAATTTTGACCTGGTAAGATTTCCTATTAAACTTTTCTATAATATTTAATTTGATTTATTCATTATACACATTAACTACTATCCTTTTCATTTGTAACTTTCTGATGACCCTCCACGCTATACTGCTGAATACATCCAACACTTACATGTGGAGTAGTCAAATTATTTTATAGGATTGATTGAAATTTAGTTGATTGTAATGTAAAATGTAATTTTGAATATTTTCGTTGTAATTGTGTATTTGGTAGTCATTTAGGTTGCATTTAGTTTTTTATGTTGATAGTGTATGTTTTGAATGTTATATATGTGAATTTTTAATTTTTATGTACTTCTTATTTTGGTCTACTAGTGATAGTTTTTCTGATATGTATTCTGGTATCGGGGGAGGGCTTGCAAGGGTGTGTGGGGGTGATGAGTGGGTTTGGGGGTGTCCAGGGGTCTGGGAGGGCTGTCTGGTGGGGTGGGGGTAGTCCAGGGGGTGGGAGGGCTGTCCAGGGGTGTGGGAGGGCTGTCCAGGGGTGTGGGAGGGATGTCCAGGGGTGGGGGTATACATGAGGGTAGGGGGTTGTCCAGGGGTGTTTGGGGCTGTCCAGGGTGTCGGGGGGGTAGTCTAGGGATGTGGTGGGGCTCCAATGGGATGTGGGTTTGTCCAGGGTGTGGGGGTATACAGGAGAGTGAGGGGGGGGGGGGGTTGTCCAGGGGTGTTTGGGGATATCCAAGGGGTTGGGGGGGGGGGGGGGGTAGTCCAAGGATGTGGTGGGGGATCCAATGGGGTGGGGGGGCTATCCTGGGTGTGGGGGGTATACATGAGGGTGGGGGTTGTCCCGGGGTGTTTGGAGTTGTCTAGGGTGTCAGGGGGCAGTCCAAGTGTGTGGTGGGGGCTGTCAAGTGGGTAGAGGGGGTGAGGGGGTGCTGTTCTGGAGGGTGGGGGTTGTTCTGGGGTGTTTGGGGATGTCTAGGGGTTGGGGGCAGTCCGGGTGTGTGGTGGGGGCTCCAAATGAGTGGGGGATATCAAGTGTGGTGTGGGGTGAGGGGGTGTTGTTCAGGAGGGTGAGGGGGTTGTCCAGGGGTGTTTGTGCCTGTCCAGGGGGTCGGGGTAAGTCCATGGGTGTGTTGGGGGCTCTAATGGGGTGTGAGAGGGTTGTCCAGGGTGTGGGGGTATACATGGGGGTGGGGGTTGTCCCGGGGTGTTTGGGGCTATCCTGGGGGTATACATGAGGGTGGGGGTTGTCATGTGGTGTGAGGGGTGAGGGATGTTGTTCAAGACGGTGTGAGGGTTGTCCTAGGGTGTTTGGGGATGTCCAGGGGTCTGGGGGTTGTCCAGGGGTGTGGTGGGGGCTCCAATGTGTTGGGGGCTATCAAGTGGGGTGAGGGGGTGAGGGGTGCCGTTCAGGAGGTTGAGGGGGTTGTCTAGGGGTGTTTGGGGCTGTCCAGGGGGTTGGGGGGCAGTCCAGGGGTGTGGTGGGGTCTCCAATGGGGTGGGGAGGGTTTTCCAAGGTGTGGGGGGGTATACATGCGGGCAGGGGGGATGCCCCTGGGTGTTTGGGGCTGTCCAGGGGGTATACATGAGGGTAGGGGCTGTCAACAGGGGTGAGGGGGTGCTGTTAATGAGGGTGGGGGGGTTTTCCCGGGGTGTTTGGGGATGTCTAGGGGTCGGGGGCAGTCTAGGGTTATGCTGGGGACTCCAATGGGGTGGTGGATGTCAAGTGGGGTGAGAGGTGAGGGGGTGCTGTTTAGGAGGGTGGGGGTTGTCCAGGGGTGTTTGGGGCTGTCCTGGGGGTCGGGGGTAGTCCAGGGGTGTGGTGGGGGCTCCAATGGGGTGGGGGAGGGATTTCCATGGTGTAGGGGGGTATACATGAGGGTGGGGTGTTTCTCGGGGTGTTTGGGGCTCTCTCGGGGGTATACATGTGGGTGGGGGCGGTCAGGTGGGGGAGGGGTTGAGGGGGTGCTGTTCAAGAGGGTGGGTGGTTGTCCCGGGGTGTTTGGGGATGTCCAGGGGGACGACGGGGTGGGGGGGGAGTCGAGGGGTGTAAAGGGGGCTCCAATGGGGTGGGGGCTGTCATGTGGGGTGAGGGGGTGCTATTCAGGAGGGTGGGGGGTTTTCCAGGGGTGTTTGGGGATATCTAGGGGGTCAGGGGTAGTCCAGGGTTATGGTGGGGGCTCCAATGGGGTGGGGGAGGGATGTCCAATGTGTGGGGGTGTATACATGAGGGTGGGGGGTTGTCCTGGGGTGTTTGGGGATGTCGAGGGGGTATACATGAGGGTGGGAGCCATCATGTGGGGTATGTTTTATATGTTATCAATGTAAATCCTTAAATTTTCTTTAGTTCTTGTTTTTATCTCCTTCGGTTTTTGTGGTACGAATTCTTGATTTGGTTTCTGGTAGTTTGTGGGGGAGAGTAGAGGACTTCATTAGATTTTTTAAATAAAAAATTTCTCTTCCACGTTGTTTATTTTATAACCGACGTGATTAAAAAATTGGGAAGGGTTTATCACGTAGGTTTTTTTAATAACTGACATGATAAAAACATGTGCCATGGTTTACCTCGTTGGTTATTTAATAACCAACGTGATAAAATGAATGGGAAATGGTTTATCATGTCGGTTATTAAATAACCTACGTGATAAAAGGTCTGGGAAATGGTTTCTCACGTCGGTTATTAAATAACTGACGTGATACCCCCCCCGGACTGGTTTATCACATCGTTTATTATATAACCAATGTGATAAACCATTTCCCAGGGGTTTATCACGTTAATTATTTAATAAGAGAAGTGATAAACTCCACCGCACGTGTTTATGACATCGGTTATTATATAACCGACATGATAACCCCCCCCCCTGTTTTTTCACATTGGTTATTAATTAACCGACATGGTAAACACCGTGATGTTATGTTCTTTACATCGGTTTATAAATAACTGACATAAAAATTTTTATTTATAATGTCATATGTATTAACGTCGGCTAAAAACCGACATAAAAAATAAAAAATAACCGACGTAAATAACCTTTTTTACACTCGAGATATTTATTATCTACTAATCACCGATCTATCTTATGATTCATTAAAGTGATCATCCCTCAAATTTTTGGGGCATGGTACATTATATTACAGAGTCCCTTTTAGTCAAAATAATCTGAACATATAATAGCTCAGGATGAAGCATATTTGAGGATGAAAACCAAAGTTCATCATATTGTCACATGGTTTTTAAATACTTCACTATTCTTGAGATTTTATTTTGTTGAGACTTAGAGTACATAGTCTTTCATCAACTGCTATGATGATCAGTGCGGGTGAATATTTGGAACTTAATCACTAAGTTCTCTTTTGAAGATCTAGAGGGATGAATGTTCCACCTCGTGTATTTTTTCACCACCCTCATCTATGAGGGTTTGAATTATTCATCTCTTTATTATTGGCAAAAATAGGTGTTTTAGGAGGGAAAATGAAGATGGATATTGAATTAAAAGTTTTAGTGGTCGAGGAATAATCCTAATCAAAATACCATCATGATGAATCTCCAAGTAAGGATTACCAGCATGTAATGAAATGACAATATTCTAATATTTATCCCTGATGGTAAGGATATGATTAGAAATATTAGATATAAAATGTCTCTCCTTCAACGTGTGGTGAAATCTATATAGGAGATGGTGAAATAACATCCCATGATCTATAAGGTGAAAAAATCTTGGTAGGATGTTGTCTTAAGGGTTGAGGCTCTATAGTTGATTGAAGAAAAATTGAATGGATCAGTTGACCAAATTCATTATTCGATAGATTTCATTTCCCAGAAGTTGATAAAACTCAATGAATCTTAAAAATAACAATTTAAATGTACCTGTATAATTTGTGGGACATTTTTTTATTGCGAATTGATAGAAGTGACTCCAAATTATGGATATTTGTCCCCTTATTTTTTACTTATCAGTGAAAAAGGGTTTTACTTCTATATAATTCTATCAATATTTCAATATCCTATCATATGTGTGTCATGTTGAGTATTCAGTAATGCATAAATCAATGAATACACAAAAAAATGTCATAATGTTGAATGAAAACAAATTTAAATCCAAACCCTTAAGTTATAGTGAATATATTTAGAGTATAGATAATAAATTAACACATCGATTAAATAAATTTTAATTGTGAAGAATCCAATTGTTTTGATATTGGATAGTCAAAATAAATGAAATTGGTAGATGTATTGAGTATGGAGATAGTGTACTCTAATTATTTTCCATATCTTGGGTCCTATAGAGAAGTGCACAATTTTTTTGAGTTTCAGGTAATGATCCCAACATGATTTATATATATTATAAATTTTAACCTCAATATTTACCTATTACATCAAAGAAATGACCTATTGGTTGCAAACATGTATTTTTCTCTGGCCTCCGTTTACCTACTTTCAACCAAACATGTTATGATTCGGTTTCAACTCACCAGTACTCAAATTTTCATATATCTATGAATGTATGTTTTTATCCAATAATATTCTAATTTTTCAATTAATTTTCTTAATTGGTTTTCATGAATATTTTCACTATCTATATTTTCAAATTGGCAGTCTTTGGTTTGGAAAACCAGAAAAATATAACATACGTTTTGGGTCAGAAATCATTGAACATAGGATTTGATAGTTTAATGTGTTTAGCTTGAACCTTGTGTTGTTTTATTTAAGGTTCCTTCAACTAAAACTTTTATTTTCCCTATTTCAAGGACTTATATCTCAGAAATTCCTTTTTTATATATTAGGGTCTTTTATACCAGATCTTTTCATTGCAGTTTATTGTATTTTAGCTTATAACATCTCCTTCTGTTGTTTAAGGTGTTTTAGGTCAGTCCTTCTGGTTATATAGTTTATGGAAATTTATACTGGACCATCTGATACCAATTTTTCTGGGGTTTTTATGGTTAGGACCAATGCCTCAATTTATTATTTAAATAAAATTCCTCTTTAGTGTGGTTAGAGGGAGACCCATTATATATCCCAAAGGCCCAAGGCCAAGTGGCCTTCAGGTGATGTAGTTTAGGATCTTCTAGCTCGGTCCTTCTAATGGGTGAAGGACATTTATTAATGAAGGATTGAGGAACATGCATGTTTTTTGAAAATGTATATCATATATGGAATAAAAACATCAAGGATATCAAATAAAAATAGATTGATAGATTTTGATATGTGTAAATCAAGCCTCAATGACATTGAATCGTGGATGACGAAATGAGGAAAAAATGACAAGGGTGATCAGAAAACACCTTGAAAAGATTAGTTTCACCCAAATTTTAATATGGGTCCCAAGGATTAGTGGAACCTTATTTCAAGGCCCTGATACCTATGATTTATTTGTGTAAGGACATTATGTTGACCTAACTCTTACAAGATTAAGGAGTGTGGTTATTTCCACATTCCATGGGATATTGTATATTTTCAAACATTCAAACAAATGGAAAATGAAGTAGTTTATGGATGGGATATTATCCATGGAAGGATTTGTAACCCACAACATTGTTATTTTTTAGTCATGGTACTCTATTAATACATTACATGGTTTTAGATCATGCGGAGGGACCACAAAAAGGATTTAGAATAAGGAACTACGCTCCATCATTAAGAATTGAAATAATATATGGTCACATAACATTGAGGATGTCCAATATTCCTATATAGTTGGGAAATGGAATTTTTAAATCATAGACCATGAAAATCCAAGTCAATATATCGTGGAGACATAAGGGTACATGTTAACCATTAGTAATGGTTAAAACCAATATCACACAGTCAATGAAATATCTCAATGACTTATGGGGGATCATTCATTCGAGGCCAAATCTTATAGTAAGAATAATATATGTGGAATTGAATTATTCAATGGGGAATACTATCGGGGTCCCTTTAGATCCATTAATCCCTGTTACCAATTGACTAAGGGGATGAACCTAGTGAGATGACTCAAGTAAATGGGGTCCTAAGAGATGTTTAATAACATAGTATTTTTTTTTTGTATCAATTGAGAATCTAAATACCTAAAGAAAGTTAATTGAAAATGTAATACTCAAAAAGGCTTTATTAACCATAAAAGTTGTGTTTCATCATTCAAAACATGTTATCATTGAAAAAAGATGTGATAAATCATTTCTATAACTTTTTCCTAGGCTTGAATTTTCCAATAAATATGGATATAGTTTTAGATGGGTCCAATGATATGCCTAATAAGATTTATCACTTTTCCATTTATAATGTAATTTTACCTAAACACTAGAGATGAATATTTTATCCAGCATAGACATGAATTTAGAATATATTTCCTTTTATGAATTTTTAGTCGGACTAGCATTACCACTTTTCACTAGTTGTTTGAATACATATGATTTGTACAATCATAAGAAGAGACAATTTTATTACCACTTTGAGTAAAGGGAATTATGTTTATGGATATCAAAAACATAGATCTTATTTTGAGCGATAA
The DNA here is from genome assembly GCA_963277665.1 of Viscum album. Classification (NCBI taxonomy): domain Eukaryota; kingdom Viridiplantae; phylum Streptophyta; class Magnoliopsida; order Santalales; family Viscaceae; genus Viscum; species Viscum album. Next base: position 2,010,489,164 of record OY728145.1, on the reverse strand, counting down.
AATTTTCAAGATATTTTATGTGTATGCGATGTAGTTTAATGTCCCATATTAAATATGTATCCAAAAAATTTAATATAATTTGTTATGGACCCAAAAATAAATGTGAAAATTATGAATTTAATCCCTAACCCCACTCCGCATTGGGCAGGTAAAATAATATTCATGATGAACTATTATATGGTTTTACAGTTGATAACTACATTAAATAATATAGTAGAAATTATATATTTTTTAGTAATAGTGCTCAAAGGATTCACAGTTCTATTAAGGGAAACACCCCATATAAGTTTGGTCCATATGCCAGGAGGGGGTAATTTTCATTGCATAGACTTGTGAAATTTTTATATGTGGTCCCCTTCATAGATAAAACTCATACATAGGGAAAGGTTATTTCAATATATTGTTTTGACATAGGTATGAAACTCCCAAAGATATTAAAAATTAATGAAAATGGACACTTTTATATATCACTGCCTAGATATTTCTTTATCATAGGTAGTAAGTCCCCCCAAATAGCCCTATCTATATAGATTCATGTATTATAGGATGAGTATCATGTAGTTTATTATCATTAGAAAAAAATATTTTCAAATCTAATCATTATCCCGTGATATTTAGGTCTTAATAATATATGCATTCTTTGAAATGGTTGTGTAATAGAATCATATGTAATAATATTTTTTGAGAATTTTACTGATTTATAGATGTATAACATCGATATTCTCTTAATCCACATGAATAATTTGGTTATTATAGTTTCAAATCATTACCAAATACTACATGTGTCAATGAGAAATGGATATCAGTGGGTAAAAGTTGATTATTAGTGTAAAGACCCAGAAATTTCAAGGAATGTTTTTTCGTAATTTCTTTGGAATATTACGAGTATGCAGTTTCTAACGGCATGTGATTCTGAGGCCTAGTGTGCCCGAAATCAATTTCTGATGTTTATCTGGGGTATGTTCAGTAAATGAACGAACGAGTTTTTATATCTATTGAAACAGTTCTCAAAATTGAAATCATCGGACACCGATGAACTCCCAGCTCATATAATTTTTTAAAGGGACATTTACCGCAATTGTGTTTTAAGCGGGTTGAGTTTTATTAATTTTGGAGTTTAGTTAAGAAAATTTAAATAAATTTCTGAAAAAAAAAATTATATCTAAGGAAGTTAAATCCTCCCATGTGTGGATATATGAGAGGTGGGGCCCAAACGAGCCCCAACCTCTCATCTTCCCATAACTCTCTCCAACACCCTTTCAATTTTATGTGTTGGAACCTTTAAAGAGGGAGAGAGAGATGCTCTCATTATTAATGGAGTTTTCTCATTAAATTGAAGGGGTGTTAAAGGGGCGTTGGAGAGAGTTATGGGATGATGAGAGGATGGGGTTTGTGTGGGCCCCACCTCTCATATATCCATACATGGGAGGGTTTAACATCCATAGATATAAAAAAAATTTGACAAATTTATTTAGCATTTCTTAACTAAACTCCAAAATTAATAAAACTCAGCCTGATTAAAACACAACTGTGGTAATGATTCCCTTAAGATATTATTGGTGCTGCGAGTTCATCGGTGTCCTCGGATTTCAATTCTGAGCAGCAGTTCAATAGATAGATAAACCCACTCATTCTTTCACTGAACATAGCCGAGCTAAACTTTTGAAATTGATTCCAAGGACACAGAGCCTCAAAATTAGGTTCCGTTAGAAACTACGTATTCATAATATTCTAAAATAATTAACACAAAATTTTACTTGAAATTTCTGGGTCTTGTGAAAACCCCCTTAATAAAATGAACTTCTCTCTCTCCATCTTTAATGTTGTCAAAACATTAATTATTTAAGTGTTTTGAATTTGAAAGGGCATGGAATGTTTTTTAATAGGGGAAGCTTCTTTTAAATATGGGTTAGCAAATATTTTTGACAATCTTGTGGTTAACCTCTGGAGAAATTTATAGAGAACATTATACCTCCGAAGAAGAATGGTTCTCCAACGACAGCCTTCCAAGATCGTCGATGAAGAAGAATCCTTCAATGGATGTCAGATTCCGACAAGTCTTCGATGCTCAACCTCTGATATGAAGTGTTCGGTGGATGTAATGATCGTCATCAACTCCATACTCTTTCCGCGGCTCGACAATGTGAAATGTCATAATCGAAGTAGGGGGTTTTTGTATATAGTGTATATGTGATTTATACCTCGTGCATGGGTATTTTATTATAGGGTGTTGGTATAAATTATTTTGATTAAATTAAACCCTTGTCGTTGAGGAATTTTGGATTGAGCCTCTAATCTGAAGGGCACGACTAACGAACAAACCTGGACCCTCCGCTAGTTGTTCTTTTGGGCGTGGATTGAAGACCGACATTGTAGTGGACCGCAACGGCGATTCGAAGCCGAAATGACGTGCAGAATGATCCCATGGCACATGTCTGATGAGGGTCCCGATGGTCCAAGGTTATGGTTCGGTTGGGCGAGCAGGCAACCGTGGTTGCTGGTGCAAGCGGAAGGCGGCGCGACATGGGGTCCCGTGCATAGTAGCAGGAGGTGGCACTGAATGTGATGAGTAATTAGTTTGGAGATGGATTCTAGGGTGCGTGGTAGTAGGAGATGGACGCTAAGGTAGAGGTCGCGTGATATTTATGGGGGAGAAGGAGATTGGATAGAGAAAGAAGGAATAATAGAAATAAATTAAAAGAATAATACATAGAAAATAATAAAGAGAGTGGGAGTCGGTGTTTGATTTTACAGCGCGGAATTAGGGGCCTCCAAATTGTTGATTGATTTGGGAGTTACAAAAAAGGTAATTAATAATAATTATATAATAATCATATTATTACTTTTGTTAATAAAACGCCTTTTTCTCCGCAACTTCTTCATTAGATCTCGGTTTCAAGAACCGTCAATGGCTGTGCGACCCTGATTTTGAGGCGGATGTTTCAAGTCCAATATTAGATTTCTTTTTTGGGTTTTTAGATCATGTACCTGACGCGCTCAGAAAATAATTGATTTAATAATATTATTAAATCTTCGACCCACCATTACTCATGATTACGACGTCCGATTGTCTTGCCGTCAGGGGAGATGTAATCCTGTCATTAATATGGTGAATTCAAGTCTAATGTTGGATACTAAATTCTAGTTCATGGCTAGTGTCCACAAAACACCGAATAATAATAATATTATTATTATTATGGTATCTTGTGTCTGACATATCTCTCTCATATGGTGTCGGAATAACGAAACATCTGTGATGTTGCAACCCTGAAATTAAGACGAATGTTTCAAGACAAGTTTTGGAATTTTAAGTCAAGGTAGAGGCGTGGGACCCATGAGGCCCGGTTCGCGCGTGTTACGGTGAAATGAAACTTTTTCACCGGCTATCTATTTTGGACCTATGGGTAGTCTATCTTGTGTGTTTTTTCGGTGTGGATCGAAATGGTAAGACCAGTTTGGTTAACCAGTTTCATTTGAATTATGGATGGGTTTGTTCGAACACGAAACCAACCGGGCCCTCGGAGAAGAAACACTTATAACATGAGCTCCGGACGTCCGATTGATGTGCGGTCGACATTGTTGGATTCCTCTTAATGAGAAGGTTTTTTTGGAATACTCCACTTGAGGATTGGATATAGTTGGAGTACGGTCGGGTTGGTTTAGCTTATAAACCAACCGGGCACTGAGAACAGAAATACTAATAACTCTCAGACCAGACGTCTGTTTGACGAACCTTCAGTGGCGTTGGTAATCACATTGAGAAACAATTCCTTTGAGTATACCTCATCAGATATCAGGGTACAGTTGAGATACGACTGGGTTGGTTTGTACACGAAACCAACCGAGCCCCCAGGACAAAAAGACTAATAACTCACAGACCGAGCGTCTGATTGACGACCCTTCTGTTGCGTTGATACCCCTATGATGAGTCGGTCCATTGAGATACATCCATGTGAGTTTACATGACACTTGGAAGTATCAACCAGTACCTCGTGGAGAGGACCCTCTTGGAGATTAGCATATGGAGTATGGAGACGTTGTAGCTGGCTGAGACCTGATGACTGCCTGTCCGATTCGAGTAGGAGTGACTTGTATAGCCTAGTGGAGAGCACTAATATGTTTGGGTTGAAAACCCATGGCAGAGAGAACTACTGTGTTTGGGTGGAGGACCTGCGGTACTCTATAGAAGGAGTACCTCTGTCGGCTATGAGGGGGAGCTCTACTTTGTTAGGTGGCAGACCCATAGCGGGGAGCACTACAGTGTTTGGGTGTCAGACCCATGGTGCTCGACCGGAGGAGTACCTCAACAGTCTAAGGTTAGTGAGCAGCACCTTGGAGTTGTGACAAGATCACTGTACTCGTTAGAGGACGAGCTCTTCAGTAGTTGTGGTTTCGATATCATTATTAAAAATCCTAGTTTGAGCCGAGTCAATGAACTTTGTGTTTTCATCATGATTGAGATGGGTCACATGATAACTTAGGTATATGTATGGGGATATACCTAAGTAGTGGTTATCCGTTCATTTCATAAACTTTGGGTTTCATCATGATTTAGATGGGTTACTTGATCAACTTAGGTATAAGTATGGGCTTATACCTATGTAAGGGTTATCTGTTGAGATCCTTCACTGTGGTTATCCTTGATAGATTTAGTGAGACCTTAGGTACTTGGGGTCCCTATTTAGTACCCATATACTCACCCCTGCACAGGCTATGCCTGCACCTCGTTGTGTTGGATGCTGACGACGAACAACACTGAAAGAGACCGAGTGTATGGGGACTGGACGGTACCTAGAGGTGGACCTCATGATGAGTCAGTACCTAGAGGTGGACTTCACGACGATACGGTACTCGGAGGAGGATGGCGGGTGAGAGAGTTGAGGAGGATATCTATACCTACCCTTCAGGTAAGATCCGAGGTGGATGACCCAGGAGCTTCTTCTATCTTCCATATATATTTCTTTATCTGTTGTACTTTCATTCTATTGTAGTTGTACATTTCGGTTGGGTTTGTATTCTAGCCCATTTACATTTTCAGAACTTTATTTTGTACTTAGTGTATTACATTCACATGTACTTTGGTTGGATGCGTTTTTGATTTATAAAGGGAATTCCCTCCCAGTTATCTGGATTTACACCTTTGGTGCTAGTCGCTAGCCCATAGCCTATGGAAGGTGGGCTTGAGATTGTTACAGCAAGGGCACCGAGGATGGGTTGTGACAATTAGTGATTGAGTAAATTTGTAGGAAAATGTTTCTATGAATTATCTCATTGATTTAATGAAGTAAATTACTCAATTAAAAAAAATTAAATATCCCCTATGAAAAATATATAGGGAATTTATTTATTCACTTGTGAATCCTAGTGGGGTCCGTTTGACTTTTAATGTCCCTATTTCCAATTTTCTATAGTGGAGAACCAAGTGTGTGTAGCACAGAGGTCCTTGGGGTTTTGAGATTCATGTAATGACTAATGTTTTGGTTTGGTGTTAACTCATAATTCATTGACCTGATGTCGATTAATGGATGGTGTATTATTCCTGAAGGGTTAGAGAAATATAAATTTTATAGTAATTTCTGTTGAAAAACTATTTGTTGTGTTGGTATAACACATGTGATTCTCGAGTACAAGTAAATTAGGGGTGACCTATTCAGTTTAAATAATTATTGTCATGAAAATTAACATCATGGGACATGGAGATTATTAACTAGTTTAACATCATGATAAATGGATTTGGTTCCCTTTCCCTCAAAAGGATGCATCAACGTTATACTAGTCATGTTAACATTATAGGTTCCCTGTGATCACATGATTCATAATTATTATGTGATATAAAGGACAACAAGAAAATTCATTAAATAGTGATACATTGTATGATAGAGAATATGTGGGGGAAGTCACATTTTTATAAGTGAGGTGATCTCTAAAAAAGCTTTGTTCTCAATAGGGGAACATTTTGGAGTGATGATGATCCATGGATTGTCCTAGAATTGATTATTTTGGCATCTATATATATATACCATTATGATTGGAATCAATCAATACATATTTATGTGGAAAATTCCTTGTCCATGTGTCATCCAAATGGAATTAGGGGACATTTTTTCATCGTATATCTTGGTTGGAAAAATGATTTAGGATCTAAGGATTATTATGTATCCCATAAAGATTAGAATAAAAACCTATATAGTTTATATATATATCAAAACCCCTCATTATTTTTTGACCCATACATGAGGAGGGGGTATTTTTATATCCTTCATATTCAAGATAGTTTTTGGATTTGACATCCTAAAATTACTATATATCATGTACCATCAGAAATTAAGTCACACATGGTTTTTATAAAAACCTATGTTATTTAGAGTCCTACTACCGGGACTTAGGTATAAAGACATAAACAACTAATTCATTCTCGATCCGACATTATTATGGGAAAATAGTTCAAATAAATAATATCTTTAAATCAATATTTCACAAATGTTTGTTTGATTATTGGTGGGATTAACATCTCACCATTAGAAAAATAGGACCTGGAGTTCCATTTTTTCAATCATCTACGACCAAACAACCCCTTATAACAACCTCTTAAGGGATGTATTATTCAATTGTTAATTATAGAGGGGTCCCATTAGATTATCCAATACATGTTACCAATTTTAATCACAGGATAACCAAGAGGACCTAGTATCATTGTTCATGAAAGGAAAGATAAAAACATACGATGAATATTGTTATAAAAAAAAAGAAAAATAAAATGAAGTCTATTTTATGAATATATTACAAATGGGGACATCATGAGGGACTTCCAACTCAATGGAGTTACGTTCTCATATGATATATATATTCTGAAATGATAGGTTAAAACAATAAGATGTTATAAAATTTCCTTAATGAAGAGTATATTTCATAGAAGGGTAACATTGAATGTATTTTGAATCCTCTTGAGTAGTTGTTTCATGGATAGTGAAAATCATAATACCAGAATATCTGAGTCGACTATATGTTTAGACCACTTCATACTAGTTATCCATTAATTATGGGGGAAACCAACATCCCATGTAGTCTGAAAAATAGCACATGAATTTATGGGTGACTTATCCCCTAAGACCAAAACATACCCAAGTCATAAGATTGATTGTGTTGTGTTTCAAATAGCTAAAACATAGTGGTGTTACATTTTATTAAGTAGTTAATGATACCATTTCCTTGTTTGTTGGAACCATGATAATGGAATCTCAATTTCAATGGGGTTCCAAGAGGTGGATATAAAATTGTTTCATTTATGGGTATAGACTCAAATGTGGAAGTTATGATGTTTTTTCATGATGAATGTATGCTTAAATATTTTTTCAATCACCATAAAAATTAACCATTTTGTGTGGAACACATATTTGAGGATAATGAGCAAAATACATGACTCCTGGATACACGGTCATTAGGATGGTTGGTCATTCCAATATGAAGGCATATTTTTGGGTAGTTTAATGTCACTTGATAAGGACATGGTTCCATGTATTTGAATATAATTTTTCTCAATCGCACTGGTTAAAGTGACCAGACATGTTCAATAATCTCAAACTAATCATACTTGGAGTGATATACATGTGGAAACTATAAGGTTATCTGAATATAATGATATTGCATAATGGGGTACTTTTTCCAACATTAACATTTTAATGTGGACATGATTTTCTATACTGATGTGAATATCCTGGGGGTTATTGTTGGAGTGATGGAAACATGTAGTTGGGACCATAAGGGAATATCTAAAAATCATTAGATTTATTTTATAGACATGAATCATGCCTTGTATAGTTCTTGATGTAATGGGTGAAAATGAAAATATAACTCAGATATTGGGAAAGAATAATTTTTTTGAATTACCATTGGGCCTATAATTAGAGGTTTGGGTTTCACAACATATTTTAAATGCATTGGATTCAATATAAATGTAAATCTTGAATAAATAGTCTACTTTAGATAAGTGACTCATATGTAGGGGGGAGGAATTTTTTTTGAATTGTTGTTTGGACCATGATTAGGGGAACCAGGCATCACTACATATCCTATGTTGACATGAATCATGAATGCACACAGGTTTTACAACAAAAGTACCTTGCATAGGAATGATCCATATGGAATATAAGGTGAATTTTCATTCTTCATTGCATATGGTCCGAGGATTGGTGTTTCGAGAGTTAGTATATATTGATCATTAATACTAATCAAGTAACAGGAAGATAACATATTATAAAAATCGCAATTATTGTTATCAACTTATGCTGAGAGGGGAAATTTTCAAACTCTATATATTTTGGTTGGTCCTAGGATTCATGATCGAGGTTTTAATATGTATCCTATAGGGACATGAATCAATTTTTACATTATTCATCAATATAATGCTTCATTCCCAAATATAGATCAAAAATAAAGAGGGGGTGCCTAATCAAACTCAAGTATTGGTCTAACGTGTGTCTAGTCCTTCTTAACAGATCGAAATATCTTGCACATAAAAAGGGCAGTATGTAAAGAGTGGTATATACTATGATGTTTATTACTATAAAATATGGGATGTCACCATGCATTTTTCTACAGTTCCAAGTGGACATATTCCATGAAGTTTACTATCATGTGGTAAAAACATGATCCAAGTGTACTATTATTGTTTAGAAATAACCTGATCTATCTAGTTTACTATTTTGTGGGAAGGAATTGATACATGTAGCTTTTTTTTAAGAGATAAAGAATCTATCCTTGCAGTTTACTATTTTGTAGTAAGAACACAATTGGTGTAGTTTATTATCATGTGTTAAGGACATGATTCAATAGATTTAAATTCACGTGATAACGATATGTGGGGTTTTTGAAATTATTATTTTTTTATCTTATTAAACCATTATTATTTTTAAGATATACCTATTCCCCGTCTAACATATACAATAATTATGGTATTTTAGAAAAACAATTGTGTTATATAAGTCCGTTCATAGTTGGGTTCCAACTATGGATTTTTCTTCCCTCATATCATTAGGGTTCTGAGAACCGTCATTCATTCCCTCCAAAATAATGAGTGGAGTTGGAAATTTTTTATGAATTCTGTTATACTATTCTAATGTACCTTGTGGTTATGTATTGGGGAAAACATTTCCTCATCCATTTATTCAAACTATTCTGGTTACTTTAGTTATTTTTCATCATTTGAGTTTTTTCAAAAGATTAATGTCTAAAGGGAGGTAATGTTCAAATATAATACAAATACTACTTCATTAAAATAGACCCTTCAGTAAGTGTTCACTTGAATGAGATTATGGTTTGTGGTATGATAATCCCATAAGTCATGGATTAATTTATCTCGCCAAACCATGATGTATTGGCCATCATTTTTTGGATGATATTTCACATATTATTATTAATTACATTTATCTAGACGTTTTCCACTACATGATACTAGGATTAGTTGTTTCACTAGATGATGATATTTTCTATATAAAATATTCAACTAAGAATATAAAAAAGTGGTTATTGTTGTCCATTAATATTATGACAGGGACACTAAATCTGGTGTTGATTTTAGACTTTATATAATTGAATGTTCATTTTGTTCGTAACTCCTTTAAGGGTAAGACCCGAATCTACTTGGAAAATAAGTAGGTAGCAGTATGAATGCAATTAATCTTCATAGATGTGGATTTTGGATATTTACAAACTACATCCATTCCCTATAAAAAATAAAATAAATATCTATATTTAAGAACATCGAAGGTTGGTGCATAAAGTTTACTAGTATCTGATATTCATGGTTACACCTTCTGAAGTCCACATAGTTATATATCATTACCTTCTAGAATTAATTTATCATCTTGTTTTTTTGTAGATCTTGGTTCAAGACTATTGAGAACCATATGATCATTTTTACACTTGCTCTATGATGGTGGGAACCTGCAATTATGCAATGCATCTAAGGAGTACCAAATACATGTATCATGTATATAGGGATTTTTGATCATTTAGTCCATCTCAAATGCTAATGTTTTCTACCCAACATCATATATGTTCACTTCATTCGTGATCCAATAGAGGGGTCCAATTCTAGAGGTAATTTTCTATTTTATCCATCAATCTATTTATAGATATCTTCTCTATGTACCCTAGTTAATCATTGAGTTTCTTGATCTCATCTATGTACCAGGTGATGGATGGGGAGGCCACACATCGATGTGTGATTAACAATCCAATCTCTTATAGATTGGTACCTTCCATGAGTATGGATACATTATCTAGTTCATCAAAGAGAGCATTATTTTTTTGAGGAACATGACATGTCATTGGATCATAAGGGTATTCTACCTCTAATAATCCGACATATCTAACGACTGGGGCCAAATATCCAATCTTTTTGGATTTTTTTCCAACTATTTATATACTAACAAGCCTTATAATAAATTTTTCATTCAGATAGTTTGTTTTTATTAATAAGGGTAGATTTAGGCCTATAATAATGGATGGATATTCCATTCATTATTAGTTAATACTTTAGAAAATGAGAAGAATTAGGTAAAATGTTCATTATCAAGGGTGACAAATACATCTTCATACTAACCCGATTAAGCTTCAGGTTCTCTAATATCATTTCTATTGTATTTTGTGGGGACCATCGATAAAATCTCTCATTTTGGTGAGGCTTATTAGAATTAAATACATATTAATCTATATGTTCAGTATCTAGTAGCGTGTTTTCTAGGGTGGTATTTTTGGTGAGGAAGTCTTACAGTTCATTGTACTTCCCATATACATTACAAAAACAAAATGTTGTATTGTTGAAGAAAAATCAACCATCAGTAAATTCATCTTCATACTATTCTGCAACATTTTTTTGAATATCATTTAGAGACTAGACATGTGGTGTGATCCTTTATGAGATTGGACCAGTAGGTCATCAATATAGAATTCTAATATTCATCTCATGAAGGGTTAGAATATATAGTTCATGGTTCATTGATATATGGAATAGGAATTATTTAGGCTAAAGGAATGAAATGATAATATAATATTTATTATGATAATCTTCATTATTTTTTTCCCTCATCTTCTAGTGATATCATAATCTAGTTTAACTCTATATTCCCATCCATAAAGGATATGGATTGAAATTTATTGGTCACATTAATCAATAGTACCATGATTTATACTAAAAACTCATCCTTTAAAAAATATCAGTTGGGGTCTATAACGTTAATACAAATAATGATATTCTAGTTTAAATACATTATAAATAAATATTTTGAAAATCAACTTTCGGCACTACACCTATCAGAAAAAGAATACACTTGTCAATTGGTCAACTTTGGAACCATCATTGGTGTCATGAGAGAGTTCATCCTCTTGGTTCCCTTAGTGAAACATCAATGGTTATTTATAAATATGAAATGATGATAAGAAACTTCTGGGTTTAGTCTTACTATAAAACCCCAAATTTTCAGAATATAATTTTCATTAAATATTTTTTTTTCAATGGATTGTGTTATATTCCACACTAATTCTTCATGGACCGCATTGTACTACTAAAATGTAATAATCAAAGAATATAAAATTTCATATACAATTTGTGGGTATAAGTATGAATAACTAAATAACGATATTTATATTTTTTTACATCTAAATATAATTTCACTTGATTTTAATTAATTAGAAATGAAAATAATAGCCATTTAAAAATAACAGAAATGATTCTCGGAAAAATTGTTCTTATGTGGGAAATGTAATTTTCTCATAATAAATTTTATTAATAAATTATTTCGAATTATTTAAATGAAATTTATATATTATATATTCAATACAGTGTTTTATTTTCATTCAGCCAATATTTGTTTTCTAGAAATGGGATATAAATTAATATAGTATTATGCTTATAACAATATGATTTTTTCTAAATAGCTGGTTCATAATGTTTTCACTTATTGTTCAAAATAATTTTTTACACTTTAAATAAATTTATTTTAAAATTTAAAATTATTTTTTTTAAATAATTAAATTAATATTACCTTAGGTTAAATTTTTTTTTCTTCTGAAATGTATGATTTTTAGGAATATAGTAAAATACTATTTTTTAAACAATATTTTAATGTAAATAATTTAAACATTTAATATTATTTTTACAATGGTTTATGTGTAAAATAAGTTCAAATAAATTATTTTTTATCCAATATATTTCATTTAAGTCAATGTTAAGTTCAATTTTGAAATAAAAACTTTTCATAGTTGTGAAAATTTATTATTTTCAAAACAAGACATTCTTTGCACAATAGTGTCTAACTTTAAATTAAATATGTACAATTTATATGAATTTAATTTGGTAAAATGAAATCCATATTTGGAAAAACTATTATGAAATATTATATAATAAGTTAAAAATAATTTTTTTATTAATTAATTGTAAAAACACCAAAAATAACATAAAGTTGTTATAGTGAAAATGGATTTAAAAGAGGTTAAACTAAGTAGTTAAGTGTAAAAATTACATAATTTTTTTAATTAATATTTTATAGAAATAGTTTTAACATATAAATTATAAAAACTTATAATAATAAATTTTTTGTGAAATGATTATAATGGTGGTTTTAACTCATTCCATTCAAATATGTCTAGTAGGTCCTTTCATACACTTATAAATTCCCACTCACTCCAGTATCCTCTTAAAACATATAAAGGCATTTTGTTTTAATAATACATACCCAAATAAATAAAATATATTCGTTGAAAATAATTACAAAATTTATTATTATTATAAATACATCTAAGGATGAATTTTTGTGAACACAACACAATGCCATTTGAAAAATAGGTAATGTTCTTAAACAAACATTTGTATTTTTTTTTTCAAATTCCAATTCCTTAAAATATTCCAAAATCAAGTAGTTTTTATAATAAAAATATACTAAATATAATATAATATTATTATTTTAATTGAAAATTTAATATTCATCTTCTCTTCTATAAAATTTGATACAAAACAACCGATTGTGTATAAAATTGTGTACTGCCTCATGAACCAGCATAATTTGTTTTCCATCGCCACCACCCAATGATTATTTTAATTATGGATATATATATATATATATATATATTATATTTTTTAAATAAAATAAATTTTTTATTATTATATAACATATAACATCTTATATTTTATATAGTAGGGGATACAATAATGTCACTTGTGTGCAAGGTAGAACACTGCCTCACGAAGTGATGTGATTATTATTTACCTAAACATCACTTGGAAGATAATAATTTATAAATATAATGAATATATTTTATATTGATGACCTAAAATAATTCTACAAATATAACGTAACATATAACTTCTTACCTGTCAACCCATCAAAAAACAACAATGTCACTCAAGTGTACGGAGAAGTATATCATCACAAACAGATGTGATGTGTTTTTCATTTACATTTAAATTGAATATAAAAAATGAGAGAAAAAATGAATATATATAAATATATTCTATAAAAAATATTATATTTCTGTGACTAATTATAATACTTTCTTACATTCGGTCTGTTAATGTAAAAATGAGACATCATTCATGCATACCTATGACCTACCGTCTCCAAGAAAAATGTAACTATTTTATAAATATATAAAATTTATTAATGGAAATTTATTTGTATAATAAATATATATATATATTATCATTATGATGATAATTTAACCACACTCAATTTAAACGATTGAAACTACACAATCAAAATATATATGAAAAATCAACTAGTTACCATGTAGAGCATTGTTTTGATAATGAATGATAAATAAATGAATGATAAATTGTAATAAGTAAATAATATATGGTGGGATATATATTATTAAGTGTATAACTAGATATATTATATATTTTCATTTATTAAAAAGTAGGTAAAGAAATTTATGATGTAAATTGGACTTAAGATAAGGGGTTCTCATATAACATTTACTTCCATGATACATATACTATATTCACAAGTTATTTATTTCTTGCAGAGTATATAATTCTGTTTATATTTGTTATATATTTATTCTATTTATCTTTTTCCATTAATAATTGATCATCCCAACATATATGATGTTTACCCCTCAATTGGAGAAAAGTGTGGTCTTCTCCAACTCCTATATTTATGTAAGATAGTTTCTTATATCTAGAGAGACCCTGTTGTTATGCTTCAACCATTATAGTATGATTATATTCCTCTTGATGTTCAATATTAGTAACATTTTTAAAAAATTAGGTGGTACACATTACATATATTTTACAAGAAATATTACTCAATGATCTACCTAAGGTTATATACCTATTTCATAATCTGTGTTAAAAATTCTTCCATGGATGGGAATTTAGTCCTTTTCAATGGTGATTTGGATGTGGCAACCCCATACAATTATGAATAGTGAAATTTTATTAAATAGTATGTTACTAATCATTGATATGTAATAAATGTTTTGTCCTCATCAGATTCCATGTACATTCTTCATCGATTTCTAAATTAATAAAACTCCCTTCTCAGGGACATATTTCCATATCTCACCTCCAGTGTCTATATCTCGATTACTATTGTTAAGATGATTAATGGTGATGATGTTCATAATGTTATACTAGGGAAAAAATTGTTACCACATCACGATCTTTTTATTAGGGATGTTCTATATCAACTACCCTCCCTTATAACATTCATCAGGGCTCTCCTAATTACACTTTTATATTATGTTCTTTATATTTGAGACCATCATGGTGTATGATATTCCTTAGACAGTACTCCCACAACCTTGATATGTGGACCATTACCGTGAGGTATTCTTGAACAATAATTTACATGATGGCACTGAATGTCATGGGTATGCCTCATTATAGAAAGAATGTTTTTGGTGTTTTCCATTAATAGCCATTACCTAACCCAGACAAGACCGATATGCTTATTGTATATGATAAAAATTCACTCCGACATACTGGGAAGAATGGATTGAAAAACTTTGTGGGTACTTCCTAGAATATTTTTTGAATACTGAATGACACTTGGGAGGAAAATTTAACAATAAAATTATACAACCATGCAAGATAGGGATTTATTGAAGCCACCACTATATTCCTATGGATCCAATGGGAGTTCGATGACACTAGGGGAAAAGGTCAAGGTAAAAATACCTCACTAGTGCAGAAAATGTTATTTACAGCACCATTTTTTACGTCGGTTATATATAACCGACGTGATAATCTATGAAACGTGGTTTTTTACGTGGGTTATTTTATAACCGACGTCAAAAATCCGGTGAGTATCTTTTTAACATTGGTTATTTTAAGAACCAACATTACAAATCGCGCGCGCTTGTTTTTTAAATCAGTTATAAATTAACCGATGTAATAAACCAAAGTGTGGTGTTTTTTATGTTGGTTATTTGATAACCAACTTAAAAACGACATATCTATGAATCGTTTACACCCGTTATAAAATAACCCACAAAAAAAGCGGCTTTTGTGGCCTTTTTGACATTGGTTATTCTATAACCGACGTAAAAAACCAACACATGGAATTTTTTACATCGGTTATAAAATAACCGACGTAAAAACAAACGCATCTGATACATTTATAACATCGGTTATTCTAATAACAAATGTTATAAATGTAATAAAAATAGTTTATAACATTGTTATTAAATAACTGACATTATAAAACATTTAAAAAATTAACCCGCCCTGTGGATTGTGATTTATAATTTTGCAATCAACAGTCTGACGGCTCGTCTCTCTCTAGCGGTAAATCCTAATCGACTCATCGATCTCGTTGCATTAAACTCATTTTCCATCATCATTTATCATATTTACTCTCCTCAGATCTATCATCTCAACTCGCAGCACTCAAGTAAGCCTCCTGTGACTTTATTTCTTTCGTTTTCTTCCCGGATAGTCTATATTTACCATTTGAAATTTTTTTGTTTAAACTAGGTAATATTATTCGATTTCGAACCCTCTTACCTAGTTTTGCCATCATCTTATTTATCATCCCCAAATCTATTAGATCGACTCGCAATATTAATGTAAGCCTCAACAACTTCTATTTAGTTTGTTTTTGTTTCACAAATGCCCAACATTGATGATAATTTTTGTTGTCATTGACAACTAATGATCTTATTCACCTATATTACTGCATAGAAGGGTTTTTGATTAAATGTAATAATTCATTGATGATATTTCATGTGTTTTTGTTGCTTATGTTTATCGTCTTTTATATGAGAATCTATTAAACATATAATGTAATGGTTGTTGACCTATATGCCCCTTAGATATATCGATGTGTCTCATGATTACAAATAAAAATGGGTTCTGCTGAGGGATTACCCTAGTATTTTTTTAGGCCTTGGCCAAGGCCTTGACAATATGTTTAAGATTTCTAGAATTATCCATTACCTCATTATGATATTAGTTATCGAGAAAACGTGTGATCATTTGACTAGTTGAATAACAATGGTTATTTTTAATTATCATACGATCATTTAAATAGCCATATTTATTAATATTTAATTACATATATTTCATGCTAAATTATATATTAAATGCATGTGTTTTTAGTTTTTCACCATGCCAAGTTTTTATATATAAACCATTGTTTGGGGGGTTTTCTGGGGGGTGGGGTGCTGTCCAGAGGTTTGGGGGTGTCCATGGGGTGTCCATGGGGTTGAGGCATATCCAGAGGGTTTTGGGGGTTGTCCGGGGGTGTGGGGGGGATGTCCAGAGGGTTGGGGTGTCCAGGGGGGTGTCCAAGGGGGTCGGGGGTGGGGGGTGGTGTCCAAGAGGGGTGGGGGTGCTGTCTGGAGGGGTGGGGTGATGTCCAGGGCATGGGGGCTGTCCAAAGGGATGGGGTTGTCCAGGGGGGTGTCCAAGGGGGTAGGGGGTGGGGTGGTGTCCAGTAGGTGTGGGGGGCTGTCTAGAGGGGTGGGGTTTCCATGGGGGGTATCCAAGGGTGTTGAGTCCTGTCCCGCGTGTTTTGGGGGTTTTCAGGGGGTGGGGGGCTGTCCAGAGGGTTGGGGGTGTCCAGGGGGGTGTTCAAGGGGGTTGGGGGTGGGGTGCTGTCTGGTGGGTGGGGGCTGTCCAAAGGGTTGGTGTGTGTCCAGGGGGGGTGTCCAAGGGGGTGGAGCCCTATCCAAAGGGTTTTGAGGGTTGTCTGGGGGGTGGGGGCTGTCTAGAGGGTTTGGGTGTCCAGGGGGTGTCCAAGGGGGTTGGGGTGGGGGTGGTTTCCAGGAGGGGTGGGTGGTGCTGTCTAGCGGGGTGGGTGTTATTCATGGGGTGGGGGATGTCCAAAGGGTTGGGGGTGTCTAGGGGGTGTCCAAGGGGGTAGGGGTTGGGGGTGGTGTCCAATAGGGGTGGGGGTTGCTATCTAGAGGGGTGAGGGGTTGTCCAGGGTGTGGGGGGTATCCAGAGGGTTGGGGTGTCCAGGGGGTGTCCAAGGGGGTGGGTGTGTGTGGGGTACTATACAAGGGGTTGGGGGACTATCCAGAGGGTTTTGGGGGTTGTCCGGGGGTGGGGGTGGCTGTCTAGAGGGTTGGGGGTGTCTATGGTGTGTCCAAGGGGGTAGGGTGTGGGGGTGGTGTCCATGAGGGGTGGGGGTGCTGTCTAGAGGGGTGGGGGATGTCCAGGGGGTGGGGGCTGTCCAGAGGGTTGGGGGTGTCCAGGGGGTGTCCAAGGGGGTAGGGGTGGGGGTGGTGTCCAGGAGGGGTGGGGGTGCTGTAGAGAGGGGTAGGGGGATGTCTAGGGGGTGGGGGGGCTCTCCAGAGGGATGGGGGTGTCCGGGGGGGGGGGGGCTCTCCAGAGGGTTGGGGGGTGTCCGGGGGGTGTCCAAGGGGGTGGGTGGGTGTGGGTGGCTGTCCACGGGGGTGTTGGCCTGTCCAGAGGGTTTTGGGGTTGTCTGGGGGTGGGGGCTATCCAAATGGTTGGGGGTGTCTAGGGGATTGACTACTGCATCGTGGTTTCAGAGACTATGACATGATGATTCTGCCATGACGACTGTCATTATATTGTAACTTTCTCCATCTGAATTTTTATTTTAAATATGATTTGATTCTTAGGTTTACTCCAATTTCTCCATTTTTTTATCAACCATTGTAGGCCCCATGGTTTTCTTTGATTCAATGGAATTTAAAACAGTTAAATCTAACTATATTCTATTTTAAAAATAATATTCAAGCATAATTTTTTAAATATGCATAGATTTTTTTTATATTTCAAAATTGTTCTACATTGAAATTATGATTTTTTTAATATAAACATATATTTTTCTTATCATAAAATATATATATTTTTCATACTAGTTATGTGTAATAATGAGTCGGAGTTGGATTACGGCACATCTAATGAGAAATGAATATGAGGAAGGTATTGATGCCTTTTTGGAATTTGCTAAATGAAATTTTCCAAGTTGTGAAATTTTTTTCTGTCCATGCCTGAAATGTTTGAATATGAAGAAGATGAAAAGTATAGAGATAAAATATCATATGATTTTTCGTTGTTTTAATCCGAGTTATAGCCCTTGGATTTGGCATGGTGAAACTAGATGGAATTTCAGTGATGATAATGATTCGAAAGATGGTAACTCTGGTGGAATTGAAGAAATGATTCGCGATATTGTAGCAGAACAAATTGATATAGAACCAAAAGTTGTGCGTCTAAATGGTGATGCTGAAAAACCATTATATCCTGGTTGAACAGATTTTATAGTATAGTCTTTGGTGTTAATATTGATTAACCTGATGGCGAAACATGGATGGAGTGACTAAATTTTTACGGAGATGCTACAATTGATGAAAGACATTCTTCCAAAAGATAACGATCCTCCAGATTCACATTACACGGCCAAGAAAATATTATGCCTGATGGGATTAGGATACAAGAAAATACATGCATGTCCGAATGACTATATTATATATAGGAAGGAATATGGATTTCTGTCAAAGTTTCCTAAATGTGGGACATCATGGTATAAGGTGAAAGAAAAATCACAGGCCGATGTAGAGATTACAAATCTCTCATTAAAGTTATTTTGGTATCTTGATATAATTCATCATTTAAAACATTTTTTTTCTAATTCACATGATGCAAAAAGTTTAAGATGGCATGCTGATGAGCAGGTATGTGATGGAAAAATATGTCATCCAGCTGATTGTCCACAATGGAAGAAAATTGATGCGCATTATTCTACATTTGGAAATGAAATTAGAAATATCAGACTAGGGTTGTGCACAGACGGAATGAATCTATACCGAACCCTCAGTAGTAGACATAGTTCATGGCCTGTTTTATTGGTAATTTACAACCTCTCTCCTGAAGTTTGTATGAAGAGTAAATATTTTAGGATGGGTATAATTATATCGGGTCCAAAGCAATCTGGCAATGATATTGATGTTTACATTTCACCATTGATTGATGATTTAAAACTGTTATGGGATGTTGTTATTTTGTTGTATGATTCTTATAAAATCTAATATTATCAACTACATGCAGTGCTTCTTTTCACTATAAATGGCTTCCGAGCATATGGAAATTTGTATGGATACCGTGTTAATGGGCATAAACCATATCCAATTTTCAAACAACAGACTTCATATTTTCAACTGCATCTTGGGAGGAAAACAGTGTACATTGGTCACCAAACATTTTTTCCTATGGATCACCATTATAGAAGACTAAAAAAGGCATTAAATGGATCACAATAATTTGATATTGCTCCAAAATCATTATCCCATGTTCTGTATTTTGAGAGGGTGAAAATCCGTGATGTGACATTGGGAAAGTCACATGAATCTGGTAATGATAGACATATTTGGTAGAAAAGGTCAATATTTTTTGAGCTACCATATTGGAGGTATCATGTCGTTAAACATAATATTGATGTCATGCACATAGAGAATAATATCTGTGATTATTTTATTGGAACATTGTTAGATATTAAAGGAAAGTCAAAAGATGGGTTGAATGCAAGATTAGAATTACTACCAACGGGAATACGTTTAGAGTTAGCTCCCACTACTAAAGGAAGACGAACATTTCTTCCCTGGGCTTGTCATACATTATCGAAGAGGGAGAAAATTAGGTTTTGTCAGTGTCTTCATAATATCAAATTGCCTCAAGGTTATTCATCAAATGAAAAAAAATATTGTCTCATTAAAGTACATGAAGGTGACAGGTATGAAATCACATTATTTACATGTCATGATGCAACAAATTCTACCAGTTTCATTGCGTGGAATATTCCTATTCATGTCAGAAAGACTATAATGAAGTTGTGTTATTTTTTCAATTCAATTTGTAACAACGAGATTGATGTGATGTCTATGAACATTTTGGAAAAAGATGCAATTTTTATACTTTGTCAATTGGAAATGAATTTTCCTCCAACTTTTATTGATATAATGGTGCATTTAATGATTCATCTGGTTCGAGAAATAAATCATTGTAGACCAGTATATCTTCGTTGCATGTATCCTTTTGAAAGGTATATGAAAATATTAATGGGCTATGTTAAAAATCCATATCGACCTGAAGCCTCCATTATTGAAAAGTATATTTCTGATGAGGTAGCAGAGTTTTTTATGAGCTACGTGGTTGCGGAGAAACACATTGGATTTCCTCCATCTCCCTATGAATGAGTTAATAATGAGGGAAAGGGGATTTGTGTCTTGAATGTCAAATCACTGTTAGCTAAACAGATAAAGAAGTTATAATCATACATCTTGAATAACATAGTTGATTCTCAACTGTATATCACATTTCATATTAATGAGTTGAAACAATTTCATCCAAAGAAGAACGAAATGTGGATTTTGAATGAGCACAAAAAAACATTTTCTCATGGGTTAAAAAGTCCTTGCTTGGTAGATAAGATGTATCAAAGACATTAAAATGTATATTGGGTGGTCCATGTTTAAATGTGATAACATGGTCCGGTTATGACATTAATGGATATACATTTCATACGAAAGCTCAGGATAATAGATGTGTAGTTCAGAATAGTGGTGTATTGGTGTTTACAGAAGCAATGCATTTTTTGAGTGATATGGAAAAAAACCAATTTCTGCATCAAGTGGATATTATGTAGTGATTGAAGACATATGGGAGGTTGATTACATTAAAATTAAGGTTCATGTTTTTAACTGTAAATGGTTTATTGGTAACAACAGTGTCATAGATGATTAATTTTCAATGGAACATGTTAATCTGAATAGATTGGACGACATAGCTGATTCTTTTATAATCGTAACACATGCAAAACAAATTTTATATGTATAGATCAATCACATATGCAGTGGGCTATTGTTTTACAAGGTAAAAACAATATGTTTGTGAGGATGAACTTTATGAAGATGTTGATTTATGTGGGATCCCTACTTCCATGGAAAGATTAACAGAAAATAATGATGACCATGTTGAAGACATGGTTTGTGCCATAATGATCGATCATGATGAAGGAATTTGGGAAAACAATCCATTTGTACATTCCTAAAATTACAGGTAACATAAGTTTATTTCTTGTTTACATTTATTTTTTTCATAAAATGGTAGATATTGTAAGTTTTTGATTTATTAAAACATGTATTAAAACAAAATAAGTAGAAGTTTTTTTGGTTTAAGTTTGTTTAGTTTTATTTATGATGTTTACAATTACATGAATTATATATCTATTATTTTTCTTCAGTGAAAATTACTTTACCAGTAGTACCATGTTTACTAGGTTTACCATGTTTACCATGTTTACCATGTTTACCATGTTTAACATGTTTACCATCTTGACCATCTTGACCATCTTGACCATCTTTACTATTGTTTAACATGCTTACCATATTACCAATGTTTACTATTACGTAACTTTGTACACTTTTCTATTTTCTGATTACAGTAGTATTAAAATATTTCAATTTGTATATTTTTGAACTAATGTTTTTTTATTTGAAGGATAATGACAGATCATTCATTTGATTAACCACATGATTCTGGTGATGATCATATTGGTAATACCTCTGGGGAGGAACATTCACATGCTCCTATTATGAAAAAGAGTTCAAAGGTTGGTAAATGTGGGTGCACAGATTTACCAAAATTAGCACTTTCCCGTACGCAGGATCAGAGGATACTCTTTGAGTTGGATGATGATGATATTCCTAGAGGTCCAAATGCAAAATATTTTAAGAGTATTGTAGCAACTCAGGCAAAGAGCAAAGTAAGAATTTTCTATGATGACTAGAGAATTGTTGATAAAGCGAATATCTCTCAGTTGTGGGAGATGATTTTGGTAAGATCTATTGCTACTGTTTGACTATTATTTAAATGTTTCTAGTATATATAATATGTTTAACCTCTTCTTTATCAAATGACATTTGATATTCCTGACACTGGATGAGTCAGGAAGAAATGCTTATCGTTGGCTGCCAGGAGATGGAGGGATTTCAAATCAAACCTCTCATCTGATTTCATTTATGGTCATAGGATTCATGAAAATCCAGGTCGTATATATCCTTTTATAGATGAAGACACATGGAGACATTTTTTTGAAAGTAGAAGAAAAGAGTAATTTTTGGTAAGGTCAATGTAATCTTTTATAAGATTTCTTATATAAATGATCTTATTAATGTTTTTTTAATGATTTATTATTCTTAATTTACAGCAAACAAGGAAAGATCATCAGAAGATCCAATATAAAAATGTATACCCTAATAGTTTATCTCAGGGAGGGTATGCATATTTGGACGAACAAATGATGGCGGAAAAATTTCAACAACTAAGAGATGAGTCTTCAAGCTCTAGAGATGTGGCCCCTCCATCCTGTAACACCCCGAGAATTTATGAAAAATATTATTTTTAATTTTATTATAGTCTTGTGTTGTACGCTACACCAAAAGGAGAATGCATAACACGAATCCTTGACTTTCCTTGAATTACACGCAATCGCTACCTTCCTCGATAGCGTGTGTAGTACGCAATACCGAGTTTCACTAAACAACGATATGCTATTAAAATATTATTAAAACTAGACGTTATGAATCGTAATAACCACTTTTTGAAATTTTGTAATTTTTATTTTTAAAAATGGACTTCATTTCTGGACTCGTAATATCGAAATTAGCTTTGGGTGAAATTTTGGTAATTTTCGGATAACTTTCATATTTTGATGAATAGTGAAAATTACTAAATTTTAATTAAAAACAACTTGTTCAATCGAAATAATTAATAGTGATAAATTATTAATTTGAGGGGTTTTAAAGTATATTTAGAATATATTTTTACAATTTAATACAATGTTGGTCATTGGATGTAAATTCACAATTAAACCAGTTATAAACAAGTGTCAATCTTTTGATAGTTATTATCTCTTAAAAACACGCCATTTGTTTTGACAATTGGAATTAATTTTTAAATCAGTTAATGTAACTGATATGTTTTGAATTTGGTAAAATAGACATCATTTTTGAGTTCATAATATCAAATATAGCTTAGGCCTAATTTTTGGTATTTTTCTAAAAACTTTCAATTTTTGATGAATAGTAAAACCACTAAGTGGTAGTTAAAAAAACTGAATTTATCATAAAACATAATTTTACCGCTTATGTGAGGGAAATTTCAAAAATCCGAGAGACAAGGTTGATGTCAGTATGTAAAATGTGGTTCAATGAGATTAAAATAATTTTTTGGTGAATAGTAACTTTTTAATTTTTTTACCACAGTTAAAAGTAAATAGGGTAATTAAGGGTAAAAATGATATTATTATTATCCTAACACATGTCCTAATTCTAATGGACATGTGTAATCCGACCAAAAACAACCTTAGGAATAAAATATGACCATTTAGACCAACTTGGATTAGATTAGGACATTTATTATTAATTTATTTAAAGAAGGGTTAAAAGAGTTAAAATCAAAGTTTATTTACTAAAACATTTTTAATATGGGGTTATTCATAAGATAAATTCGACTATAAATATTAATTAGAAATCTGAAAATATTTCCTACATAATGGTATTTTATTTGTAATTTTTAGACATTAAATAATTTAATTTATTTCTGACACAACGATGATGCAGTAATTTTCTTATTAATGAAATATTCACATAATTGATGTTATAAATACCCAAATAAATATAATTTGAGAATTTTTATGAATTCCGCTAATTTTATAGGTTAATATGACATGTTATTATTGATTTAATTATCTTTGTTCGAACTTATCATTCTGTTATGAGTTTTACAAAAAAAATTACTAAATAGTGTCAAAATTGACATAAAATTGTTTTTAAAACAAATATTATATTATTAATTGTTTTTTTATTCCTAAAAATCTATAGTTCGGCAAAATGACTTAGCTAAGGTTATATATATTAATAATAAACAAATTTGGGTTCGTTTGGCTTCTTATTGTAAGTTTATTAACCTTATATTGTAAGAACAAAAGAAGACACAGTAAAAGTAAAATTATTTAACTTAATGTTAAATCTAAATGATAAGGATAAAATAGGAACCTAAACTTGTATAAATTCTATTGGATGAGAGGATTTCGACCCGTCCCCACCTTAGCCTCGAAATAAATCAATTTGGAGCTATTTAAAACCGAACTTGACTTTATAATAAAATAATATTTTTAGTTTTTCCAAAGGAGCCCCTCTCCTCCCTTATAAAAGGGAACCTCCTCCCTCTCCTCCTCACACAACATTGAGCCTTCAAGCTCGGACAAACCCTGCCAAAGTATATTCTCCACTTCCATAGTATCATCCTAGAGGTCCTGGTCTTCTTAAAATACCAATTTTAGTTCCATAAAAGGAGGTCTCAATGAATCACTTCAAAGAAGAAGTAATATCCATTACCGATCCTTTTCAATTTCTTTCTTTTTAAACTTCTTCTTCTTTAGTTGTTTCATTATGAAGTAATAACATCAGTATCACTCATATACTGATATGATATTATAAGTATCAAACAAACCTATTTAACCATCTATCCATCCTACGGAAAATGAAATCACCGCGCATGCGTACGTACAGAATACCGTCTCCACGCCGTGGTGTAAGCTATTTTCCGCCACCACCTTAATAGGATTGGTATAATGGTGTATTGAGTAACTATATATAATTATTATAAAGTTATATTGATACTGAAATAGTATTCATACACTTTAACACAATTCCACTACCATGGGAATGATATCATCACTCGTGCGTACGTACGGAATACCGTCTCCACGACGCGATGAGATTCATTATCCATGTTAACCATTCCAGAATGATTATAAAGTATATATAATGAATAATAATGGAATATATGACATGGTAACTCTACTAGATTTATATATATATATATATATGTCATCTACTTACTTCCATTCAAGACAATAAGGAAAGGAAAGCAGCGTTCATGTGTACGTACGGACTACCGTCTCCATGAACGGTGTGTTTCATTTCATTTATCCATCTATTATATATATATATACTGAATATATATGATATATAAATCATACTTTATATTCTGGAAGTAAGTAAAATCATTATATAAGTAATAATAATGTCAAGAACAAACACCTACGATAAATGAAATGATTTTACCCAAAACGCTTCTTTAACATGGAATTTACAAAAGAACAGGTAATATAAAGTCATAAGTGAACCATATATGATATCATAACAATGAATATGATTCTGTAATAAGTAAATAACATTATTTAAATCATTATACAGGAGGTTCAGACACTTACAAAGCAAGTCAGACCTAAGGTAAGGGATAAATTTTCAATCTCATTTTTATCCGAGACTGCTTATACGTAAGTATTTACTGGGGTTACGTTTATCATCCATGACCATGTTTTCTAAAAATCTTTTTATAAAATATTTACCATTCTTCCATGAATGTTTAAAGTCATTTTACCCTTTATTGACTTTTTACCACATTTTATAAATGGAATCTTTCCTTTGGTTACCATATAAGGTACTTTTTGACTTTTCCGACAAAAGTACGAGGAGAATGTAATTTTTAACTTATACGGCCTGAAAGGATTTTTACGGTTTTCATAACACCTCATTTTCAAGAACCTTCCTCTACAAGATTGCATGATTATTTTCAACAAAACCCTTATATTTTAAAATTGAATGTAGTTTTGTGAATAGAAAATGATTTTAAAGAAGAAAGGATATTTTCCTCAAGAATTCATTTCAAGTGTTTTTCTCAAAACTATTTTCCATCTAAGATGACATTATATGATATGTATGTTTCAAGGAAAATGTCTCTATGATTTAAATGGTATCAATTTTCTTATGATGAATTGATATCAATTGTTTATGGATTATGATGACATGATGTTTAAGAATCCCATTTTATTACATGGGTTATGCAATGATGTATGTTTTAAGATTTTGGGGCACACATAAGAATGGTATCATTATGAGTTGGGTGGGACCTATATCTCCCTCCAATGCATTGGGTAAAGATTTTATATCTCATGAGATAGACATGGATGGAATGGTAGGTTATACCGGTTCAGTGAAACAGGACTGAAATGAGGGTGACTCGGTTCAGAAAGGGACTTTTTCCACTAAGATAGTCTTGGCAATGAGTCTTGACTAACAAGAAATAATTCTCTATGATTATGTTTGTATGAAACAATGTTTAATGTTTTATGTTATAATTATTGTGATTACATTTCACTGCCATGAGTTATGCCGGGTTATTAAAATTATGATCTCTTTTACAGGTTATGATTTCCAAAAGTTATGTGCTTATTTATATGATGTGATTGATATTTCTTTTGTTTACCCTTACTAAGAATTTGAGCTCACCCTTTTATGTTTTATTTTCCCTAGTATATAAAGAAAGGTTTTAGGTAAAAAAAGGAAGATCTTTATGGGAGATGTTGAAGATCTTTCACCATGATTAGAAGATTATATTCCAAGTATCCAAAGACATTAAACTATTACGGTCCTTGTGTGTGTGTTTTTGTAATGTACTAAGTATTCCGAAAATGTAATGTAATGTCAATGTACATCAACCTTCGGGTCTCTACAGTGGGTATCAGAGGAACGGTTTAGTCAACCTTTGGATATAAGGATGCGAGAACTTTAGTGAGATTCCTAGAGATATTTCTAATGTATGTCTAGGGATGTCTCTAAGGTTAAGTATACGTATAGGTTATAGTCCTAGAATTGCACTAACGATATTAGAATTTAACCTAAGATGTTAGATATTGAGGGTACTCCCCTTTTGTTATGTTGTTTTCCCTAGCATAATGTTTGCCTCTCACACTATTCTTTTTGGGTTTTAGACGATGGCTGGAACCCAAAGGAACCGTGTTGAACAATTCAATGGAAAATGCAATGATTGTCCTTCTGAACAAACAAATGTTATGGGAGATGGAGTGAAAAATATTATTACTATACTTAAACAAGCTATGAATCATTCTGGACTTCCAAATGAGCAGAGAAGGGAACAATATTCTATTGAGTCCTTCATGAGGCAACGTCCACCTTCTTTCAGTGGGTCTTCTGATCCACTTGTTGTTGAACAATAGATCAGTACTACTGAAAAGATATTTTCAGTTCTTCAATGTTCTGAACATAATAATGTCATCTTAGTAGTGTATCGTTTGGAAGGTGAAGCTGATCAATAGTGGAATCTTATCAAGAATACGAGGCAAAGAGATGAAATTGATTCCATGGAATGGGACAAGTTCAAGAACTTTTTTTTCAGTAAGCACTTCCCTCGTATTCTTCGAACAAAGATAGAAAAGGAGTTTCTTTAGTTGAAGCAGAAGGATGATGAATCTATTGGTATATACAAAGTGAATTTTACAAGACTTGCAAGGTATGCATCTGGATTTATCATCCAACCTCAAAGTAAAGTTGATCGATTCTTCAGTGGCTTAAAACCAAATCATCGGTAAGGGAATTAGCTATAAGAGACTTCAGTAGCTATGAAGAAATTGTACGTTGTGCTATCAAGGTAGAAATGGAAGTTGGTGTTACTTATCCATCTCATGGTTTTGACAAGAAACGAAAGATGGAGTTCAAGGAGAAATCTAAGAATAATGGAGAAAAGAAGATGAATGTTTCCTTATGCTCAAAGTATGGAATGAAGCATGGTGGAGATTGTCTTAAAGGGACTAGAAAATGTTTTTAGTCTGGAAAAGAATGTAATAGAGCAGCTGAGTGTCGAAGTAATGGAAAAATGGTTTCTAATGATGTGAATAAAGAAATGACTGCAGAGAACGCACCACCAACACTTCAATTTTTCAAGTGCAAGGAGATGGGACATTATGCCAATAAATGCCCTAATCCAAGGGTTTGTGATGATCGACATGAGCAACTGTTAAGGCAAAGGACAAAGGGAAGTCACATGCGATCACTATTGGTGATGTTGAATATGACAATGATGTGGTGGAATGATTAAGTGTTTATGTAATGGGATTCCAAAATAATGTTGTATCATGGAGTATTGGAATATTTATGTATTGGTCTAATGTGGTATTAAAAGTGATCGAGATATTTTTGGAAATACGATTATATACGCCTAATGAAGGGAAAACGAGAAAATGAAATTTTTACCAGTATTCATGAGCTCATGATTGATATAACGACTAAGTGATATCATGGTTTGAGTATATAGAATTTTGAGGATTTTGGTATGTGGAAGGTGTTAACTTTTAACTGCATTCATGTTTTCACTAAGGTTCAATGGGTATTCATTCTTCAAGAGAATACATGATTAAGGTATTCACATGTTTGTAATTTGACCAACAAGATATATCTTATGATATATGGGGGATAAATGATGGCATTCATGTGATTATTTTCATTATACTATGATCTTGGACCGAAGTATTTTAGATAAGCCTAAAGATTAGAATGGATTATGTTGGACATAAGTTAGGATAAAACGTTTTTCGATATTATTGATGGGATGTTATAGTAATATAGATTTAGAAAAAGGACAACCTGCAGGATGGGCGACAGCCCATCGCGTTGGACAAGGCTGTGGGAATCAAACCCACAACCGAAGTGCAATTGGCCTTTATCACCTACCACTGGCCTACAGGAAGTCCCTATTTAGTAGAAACTAGTTTTATTATATTAATCAGTATGAAATATGATGTATAAGTCAATTTTAAGAACTATATATGATTAATCTCACTATAGAATGACTTATGTATATTTAATAACTTTTGCTAACCTTTTGATTGAGACAGATGGAATGACCCGTCATTCTATCACATGATCTGCTAACACATCATGAATGACAAAATTCAACTTCATTTCTTTAAGAGATGAAGTGGAAATTGTCCAACGAACGACAAATGATGAGACTATACCAAAATCACGAAAGTATTTCTTCTAATTCCAATTTCATCAACTTTAGGGAAATGATCTTGAAAACCAAAAATGTTGTCTTAGTTCTCTTATATCTGATGAATCATATGGTACCTTAGATCGTCACAAATTTATGGCTTTTTGATTGCTAGCTTTTCTATAGGCATGTTCTCTACCACTCTCCATCAGAACATGATGGTTAGATTTCTCTTCCATATCCATATTTTCTCCTATGTGGAAACATAGTGATTAGTTTATTTGGGTAACCGTTATGTTTCATACTTTTGTTTTTAAAGATTGGTTTTAGTATTCCTTTTTACGATGTGGGTTTCTATTAAAAAAACTTTCGAATAGTAAACCATTTATAACCCCGACGAATTTCGAGGGCAAAATTCATTTTAAGGGGGGTAGAATGTAACAGCCCGAGATTTTATAAAAAATATTTTTTTTAGTTTTATTATAGTCTTGTGTTCTATGCTACACCAAAAGGAGCTTGCATAACACAAATCCTTGACTTGCCTTGAATTACACGCAATCACGACCTTCCTCGATAGCGTGTGTAGTACGCAATACCGAGTTTCACTAAACAACGATATGCTATTAAAATATTATTAAAACTAGCCATTATGAATCGTAATAACCAAATTTTGAAATTTTGAAATTTTTATTTTTCAAAATGGACTTCATTTCTGGATTCTTAATATCGAAATTAGCTTTGGGTGAAATTTTGGTAATTTTCGGATAACTTTCATATTTTGATGAATAGTGAAAATTACTAAATTTTATTTAAAAACAACTTTTTCAATCGAAATAATTAATAGTGATAAATTATTAATTTGAGTGGTTTTATAGTATATTTAGAATATATTTTTACAATTTAATACAATGTTGGTCATTGGATGTAATTTCACATTTAAACCAGTTATAAACAAGTGTCAATCTTTTGATAGTTATTATCTCTTAAAAACATGCCATTTGTTTTGACGACGGGAATTAATTTTTAAATTATTTAATGTAATTGATATGTTTTGAATTTTGTAAAATATACATCATTTTTGAGTTCATAATATCAAATATATCTTAGGCCTAATTTTTTTTATTTTTCTAAAAACATTCAATTTTTGATGAATAGTAAAACCACTAAGTGGTAGTTAAAAAAACTGAATTTTTCATAAAACATAATTTTACCGCTTCTGTGAGTGGAATTTCAAAAATCCAATAGACACGGTTGATGTCAGTAAGTAAAATGTGGTTAAATTAGATGAAAATATTTTTTTGGTGAATAGTAACTTTTTACTTTTTTTACCACGGTTAAAAGTAAATAGGGTAATTAAGGGTAAAAATGATATTATTATAATCCTAACACATGACCTAATTCTATTGGACAAGTGTAATTCGACCAAAAACAACCTTAGGAATAAAATATGACCATTTAGACCCACTTGGATTAGATTAGGACATTTATTATTAATTTATTTAAAGAAGGGTTAAAAGAGTTAAAATCAAAGTTTATTTACTAAAACATTTTTAATATGGGGTTATTCATATGATAAATTCTACTATAAATATTCATTATAAAGCTAAATAGATTTCCTACATAGTGATATTTTATTTGTAATTTTTAGACATTAAATAATTTAATTTATTTATGACACAACGATGATGCAGTAATTATCTTATTAATGAAATATTGACATAATTGGTGTTATAAATACCCAAATAAATATAATTTGAGACTTTTTATGAATTCCACTAATTTTCTAGGTTAATATGACATGTTAGTATTGATTAAATTAACTTTTTTCGAACTTATCATTCTGGTATGATTTTCTACAAAAATCAATTACTAAATTGTGTCAAAATTGACATAACATAGTTTTTAAAACAAATATTATATTATTAATTGTTTTTTATTCCTAAAAATCTATGTTTCGTCCAAATGACTTATATAAGGTTATATATATTAATAATAAACGACTTGGGGTTCGTTTGGCTTCTTATTGTAAGTTTATTTACCTTATAGTGTAAGAACACAAGAAGAAAGAGTAAAAGTAATATTATTTAACTTAATGTTAAATCTAAATGATAAGGTTAAAATTGGAACCTAAACCTGTATCAATTCTATTGGATGAGAGTATTTTGACCCATCCCCACCTTATCCTCGAAATAAATCAATTTGGAGCTATTTAAAACCAAACATGACTTTATAATAAAATAATATTTTTAGTTTTTCCAAAGGAGCCCCTCTCCTCCCTTATAAAAGGGAACCTCCTCCCTCTCCTCCTCACACAACATTGGGCCTTCATGCTCGGCCAAACCATGCCAAAATCTCTTCTCCACTTCTTTAGTATCATCCTAGTGGTCCTGGTCTTCTTAAAAGACCAATTTTAGTTCCCTAAAAGGAGGTCTCAAAGAAGCACTTCAAAGAAGAGGTAATATCCATTACCGATCCTTTCCAATTTCATTCTTTTTCAACTTCTTCTTCTTTAGTTCTTTCATTATGAAGTAATAACATCAGTATCACTCATATACGGATATGTTATTATAAGTATGAAACAACCCTATTTCACCATCTATCCATCCTACGGAAAATAAAATCACCGCGCGTGCGTACGTATGGAATACCGTCTCCACGCCGTGGTGTAAGCTATTTTCCACCACCACCATAATAGGATGGGTATAATGGTGTATTGAGTAAATATATATAATTATTATAAAGTTATATTGATACTGAAATAGTATACATACACTTTAACACAATTCCATGACCATGGGAACGATATCATCGCTCGTGCGTACGTACCGAATACCGTCTCAACGACGCGATGAGATTCATTATCCATGTTA
The DNA here is from genome assembly GCA_963277665.1 of Viscum album. Lineage (NCBI taxonomy): Eukaryota > Viridiplantae > Streptophyta > Magnoliopsida > Santalales > Viscaceae > Viscum > Viscum album. Next base: position 2,010,456,962 of record OY728145.1, on the reverse strand, counting down.
ACCATTCCAGAATGACTATAAAGTATATATAATGAATAATAATGGAATATATGACATGGTAAATCTACTGGATTTATGTGTATATATATATATGTCATCTACTTACTTCCATTCAAGACAATAAGGAAAGTAAAGCAGCGTTCATGCGTACGTACGGACTGCCGTCTCCATGAACGGTGTGTTTAATTTCATTTATCCATCTATTATATATATATATATATACTGAATATATATGATATATAAATCATACTTTATATTCTGGAATTATGTAAATCATGATATAAGTAATAATAATGTCAAGAACAAACACCTATGATAAATGAAATGATTTTACCCAAAACGCTTCTTTAACATGGAATTTACAAAAGAACGGGTAATATGAAGTCATAAGTGAACCATATATGATATCATAACACTGAACATGATTATGTAATAAGTCAATAAAATTATTTAAATCATTATACAGGAGGTTCGGACACTTACAAAGCAAGTCGGACCTAAGGTTAGGGATAAATTTTCAATCTCATTTTTATCTGAGACTGCTTATACGTAATTATTTACTGGGGTTACGTTTATCATCCATTACCATGTTTTCTAAAAATGTTTTTATAAAATTTTTACCATTCTTCCATGAATGTTTAAAGTCATTTTTACCCTTTATTGACTTTTTACCACATTGTATGAATGGAATCATTCCTTTCGTTACCATATAAGGTACTTTTTGACTTTTCCGACAAAAGTACGAGGAGAATGTTATTTTTATCTTATACAGCGTGAAAGGATTTTTACAGTTTTCATAACACCCCATTTTCAAGAAGCATCCTCTACCAGATTGCATGATTATTTTCAACAAAACCCTTATCTTTTAAAATTTCCTGGAGTTTTGTGAAAAGAAAATTATTTTAAAGAAGGAAGGGTATTTACCTCAAGAATTCATTTCAAGTGTTTTTCTCAAAACTATTTTCCATCTAATATGACATTATTTGATATGTATGTTTCAAGTAAAATGTCTCTATGATTTAAATGGTATCAATTTTCTTATGATGAAATGATATCAATTGTTTATGGATTATGATTACATGTTGTTTAAGAATCCCATTTTATTACATGGGTTATGCAATGATGTATATTTTAAGATTTTGTGGCACACATAAGAATGGTATCATTATGAGATGGGTGGGACCTATATCTCCCTCCAATGCATTGGGTAAAGATTTTATATCTCATGAGATAGACATGGCTAGAATGGTAGGTTATACCGGTTCAGTGAAACAGGACTGAAACGAGGGTGACTCGGTTTAGAAAGGGACTTTGTCCACTAAGATAGTCTTGGGAATGAGTCTTGACTAACAAGAAATGATTCTCTATGATTATGTGTGTATGCCACAAAGTTTACTGTTTTAAGTTATGATTATTGTGATTACATTTCACTGCCAGGAGTTATCCTAGGTTATAAAATTATGATCACTTTTACAGGATAAGATTTCCAAAAGTTATGTGCCTATGTATATGATGTGATTGATATTTCTTTTGTTTACCCTTACTAAGCATTTGAGCTCACCCTTTTATGTTTTATTTTTCCCAGTATATAAAGAAAGGTTTTAGGTAAAAAAAGGAAGATCTTTATGGGAGATGTTGAAGATCTTTCACCACGATTAGAAGATTATATTCCGAGTATCCAAAGACACTAAACTATTACGGTCCTTGTGTGTGTGTTTTTTTAATGTACTAAGTATTCCACAAATGTAATGTAATGTCAATGTAAATCAAGCATCGGGTCTCTACACATCCCCTCCATCTCGACATGAAAAATTTAAGAGAGCTCGGAAGGGGAAAAAGGGGCAATATCTTTCGAAAGAATCATGAATCATAGCTGAGAGGATTGTAAGATATATATTTTATTTATTTTATTTAACTATTTTTTTCATATAATTTCAATCATTACTGAAATGTTCGATTAATTAATACAAGACTTTCTTTAGGATCAGAGTTCATAGGGGACATTTACAGCAACCGGGAGGGAAGATATTTTATCTATAGCATTGGGAATGCCCGAACATCCTGGTCGTGTAAGAGGATATCCGGCAGGTGTGTCGGTAAGAAAAGTGTTTCCACGTTCTTTAACATATAATGTTGAGTGGTTTTATAAAAAAAGTGAATCCTTGGATGCTGAAGTTCATAATATTAATGCGATGATGGAGGAAAAGATTAGAGTGTCAGTGTAGTCTTTGTTTGCAGACATGAAAAGTCAATTTCAGACTGCAGCTCCCACTCCTCCACATCCCCTACAGACCCCATTATTTATCCTCCACCTCCTCCAGTAGCTCCCACTCCCCTACCTCAGCCTGCAGACCCCATTTTTTATCTTACACCTTCTCCGCAGCTTCCTACTTATTGCGAGTTGTATGTTGATGATCGTCAACATCATATAGTAACATATGGGTTGGTGTATTTTATAGGAGATACAATTCATCATCTGTAATTAGAGGTAGAGAATCAAAGGGTCACTTTACAGGATATTATAGATAGATCAGCCCAGGTACCATTACCTACAGAAGAGGTGGCAACAATTGGACATAGTATCGGCCATTTTTTAATTTGGCCATCCATACTTCTTCCACTCATTACCATAGTGGTATGAATGTTATATCTTTTATTTTAATATTTTATTAAAGTAGTTTTATCATTTGAAAACTAATATATTTTTCAATTTAGTTTTACAGGATTACTTCAAAGGTAATGAAATAATGTATAGACAACAATAAAGACAAATGGCTATGAAGTCAGATACAGATTATAGTATTCTTGACAGATTTTCAAGATATTCAAATTTTTTTGGCAGGTAATTATGAGTTTCCAATGGAAGATCATGTTTGTGGATGTGAAATAAGTGTGGGGATTATGAAAATTGATATCATGGAGCTTGTTACTGGAGATAAGTTTGGCATAAATGTCGTGAAAATTTTTTCATGTAAGTCTTAACACATTTTCCCTGCATTATATTTATTAAAAATGTATAGTTATGTCTGTTTTTTATCAGGTATCATTATAAAATTTGTGAGACGAATGAGCTGACAAATGTATAAGGATTCGTGGACCCTCAATTGATTTCCCCTAAAGCATGTGCATTTGATGAGGAAAAAAGAATGATTTATATTGCTGAAAGACATGAAAATAATATAGTCACACAATGATGGATGATGCCTTTTTGTGAGAGGTATGAAACACATCACTCTGAAAGAGTTAATTATCTTTTAACATAAAAAACCAGTAATGTTAAATTCTCTTTTATCAGTGATCATTGGATGTTAGGGTTTTTTTTTCACAAGGGAGAAAGCACTTTATTGGATATTCTCTGTCTATGATGATGTGTGGGAAAGTTTTAAGAATATATTGGAAAAGTAAGTTTCAATATCTCAATAGTTTTATATATTATAATGAATTTTAAATTTACCCCATTCGTATTATTTTCCAAAAGGGCATGGGAATACATTTGAAAAAACACAATGAAAAAGAGTGCAAAGATAAAATATGTAAATGCGAAGGTAAATATCCATTTATAATTTGTACTTTTTGATTTATTACATGAAAATAATATATTGAATTTACACTCATTCAAACATAATTTTCCTGATCAACAAGGAGTAATCGAATGTGGATATTATATGTTAAGATTTATGTATGAAATAATAACAACTGGGACAGTTGTGGATTTTAACCTGGTAAGATTTCCTCGTAAACTTTACCATAATATTTCAATTTGATTTATTTATTATATATGTTAACTACTATCCTTTTAATTTTTAGCTTTTTGATGACCCTCAACACTATACTGCTAATGAAATCAAACAATTACAAGTGGAGTGGTCAAATTATTTTACAGGTTCGATTGAATTTTAGTTTTTTGTAATGTAAAATGTAATTTTGAATATTTTCGATGTAATTGTGTATTTGGTAGTCGTTTACGTTGGGTTTAGTATTTTTTGAAGTTTAAAGTGTATGTTTGGAATGTTATATATGTAAATGTTTAATTTTTCTCTACTTCTTGCTCTGGTATAATAATGATGGTTTTTCTGGTATGGATTTGGTCTGGGGGGAGGGGATCCAAGGGTGTGGGGGGTGTTCAGTGGGGTTGGGGGCGTCGAGGGGTTTGAGAGGGCTGTCTGGTGTGGTGGGGTAGTCCCGGGGGGTGGGAGGGCTGTTCAGGGGTGTGGGAGTGTTTTCCTGTGGTGTGGAAGTTTTGTCCAAGGGGTGGGGGTATACATGATGGTGGAGCGTTTTCTATGGGTGTTAGGGGATGTCCAGGGGGTCGGGGCGTTGTCTAGGGATGTGGTGGGTGCTCCAATTGGGTGGGGGAGGGCTGTCCAGGGTGTGGGGGGTATACAAGAGGTTGGGGGTGTCCCGGGGTGTTTGGAGTTGTCCAGGGGGTTAGGGGGCAGTCTCGGGGTGTGGTGGGTGCTGTCAAGTGGGGTGAGGGGGTGAGGGGTGTTTTTCAGGACGGGGGGGGGGGGGGGGGGGGTTATCCCTCGGTGTTTGGGGATGTCCAGGGGGTCGGGGAGCAGTCCAGGGGTGTGGTGGGGGCTCCAATGGGGTGGGGGAGGGTTGTCCAGGGTGTGGGGGTATACATGAGAATGAGGGGGGGTTGTCCCGGGGTTTTTGTAGCTATCTAGGGGTTTGGGGTGTAGTCCAGGGGTGTGGTGGGGGATGTCAAGTGGGGTGGGGGTGAGGGGGTGCTGTTTAGGAGGGTGGGGGGTTGTCTCTGGGTTTTCGGGGTTGTCCAGGGCGTTGGGGGGAATTCCAGGGGTGTGGTGGGGGCTCCAATGTGGTGGGGGAGGGATGTTTAGAGTGTGGGGGTATACATGAGGGTGGGGGGGGGGGGGTTGTCCCGTGGTGTATGGGGCTGTCCAGGGGGTATACATGAGGGTGGGGCATATCAAGTGTGGTAAGTTTTATATGTTACCAAGTGGGGTGAGGGGGTGAGGGGGTGCTATTCAGGTGGGTGGGGGGTTGTCCTGGGGTGTATGGGGATGTCCAGGGTGTCGGGGGCAGTCCAGGGGTGTGGTGGGGGCTCCAATGGGGTGGGGGCTGTCAAGTGGGGTGAGGGTGTGTGGGTGTGTTGTTCAGGAGGGTGGGGGTTGTCCAGGGGTGTCTGGGGATATCCAGGGGGTCAGGGGGTAGTCCAGGGGTGTTGTGGGGGCTCCAATGGGGTGGGGGAGGGTTGTCCAGGGTGTGGGTGTTATACATGTGGGTGGGGGGGGGTGTCCCGGGGTGTTTGGGGCTGTCCAGGGGGTATACATGAGGGTGGGTTCTATCAAGTGGGGTAAGTTTTATGTATTATCAATGTAAATGCTTAAATTTTATTTAGTTCTTGTTTTTCTTTGCTTCTGTTTTTGTGGTACAAATTCATGATTTGGTTTCTGGTTGTTTCTGGGGGAGAGAAGAGGACTGCATTAGATTTTTCAAAAAATAATTAGTCTTCCAAGTCGGTTATTTAATAACCGACGTGATAAAGAAATCTGGAAGGGTTTATCACGTCAGTTTTTTTAATAACCGACATGATAAAAGGTCTGGGAAATGGTTTATCACATCGGTTATTAAATAACCAACGTGATAAACCACCCGGACTGTTTTAGCACATCATTTATTATATAACCGACATGATAAACCATTTCCCGGGGGTTTATCACGTTCGTTATTTAATAACTGACATGATAAACTCCACTTCACATGTTTATAATGTTGGTTATTATATAACCGACGTGATAAACCCCTACCCCTCGGTTTATCACGGTGGATATATAATAACCGAACTTATAAACCCCCCCCCCCCCTTTTCCCGCCAGTTATTAATTAATCGATGTGATAAACACCCTAATGTTATGTTTATTACGTTTTTTAAATAATCGACGTAAATAACGTTATTTATAATGTCATCTGTATTAATGTCGGCTAAAAACTGACGTAAAAAATGTAAAATAACTGACGTAAATTACATTTTCGGCACTAGTGCCTCAAACCCTTTGGGAGAGGATTACTCATGTATAACAACCATAATTTTTAAAATTTCTATACTACATAATTTTAATAGTTTAAATTCTATTTGGTTTGTGTGTAATGCCTAATAATACTTGGAGTTTCATGTTGAAAGTGGATGTTGAGAAAACTATTATTTTAGTTACTTTTTTTGAGATGTGTTCCCCTTTCATCAAGAGGAATTGATTAAGAGACGTTCTAGGTAACAATCACTATGATCGTGATTATATGTCATTCTAATGGTTGAGTGTATATTTTTGATTGACCAGCTAGATCATGAATTTCCTGGTCCCATGATTACTCCCAAAATTATGAAATTACATATAAATGCCATGTCAAGGGAGTTCTGAAGATTATGGATGTGATACAGTTAATGTCACCATGATCACCTCATCCATGGATAATAACATGTGAGGGTGCATCATAAATTAATGTTCATATATATTATAGGCCATGAAGTCAATGAAAAATATTTTTTCACCATGATTTCCCAATATCGGGTCACAGGCTATGGAGAAAGATTCCATCTCCATCTTCTAATAGAGATTGTTTATGGATTGTAAATTACCTTCATATTCATGAAATGGTAGGTATCTTTCCATAAACAATTTGAAGGATTCCAACATATTCTAATGTATTTAAGGCACACACTCCTCCATTATCTCATTTTGGACTTCATTACTAGAAGTGGAGATTGGACAAAACAAAGTTGGAGGGATATTTTGAGTCATCTATATCCATTTATCATTGCCATCCAATTCGGTTTCAAAGAAATATTCCGCCACCTATTCATAAAAAACTGGTTAATTATCTAGTTATCTAACTGACTTATGGGAGGTGTCATTTGTATTTAATGGGATTACTATATATGGTTAACAATTTTTTTACGAGCACTACTCCCCAATGTGGTATCTTGTAAAGTGGGGTATTTCATTTTTATTGGGGGATATGCCAATGTGTGGTTGGCCATATTGGATGTATAGTATGAAATTCATGTATTCTATATGTATGGTAGTAGTAGAAGGAAACTCATGGTATTTATATCTTTATATATTAGATGATATGTTGGAGGACCCCTTATGATTGGTAGATATGCATTACTAATCATCAAGGTGGTTGGAATTGTGTAGGGTATGAATATATCACAAATCCAAATTTAATTCATGAATATTTCAACCATAATTTTATGGTTTTGAAAGAATATTATCCTGATGTTCTTCAGTGTATTTAATATGTAGATGTACATGTGATTCTATGGTAATATGATACCACTACTCATAAGATGTTGGAGTATAACGATGAACTTCTATATCACTGGCAGGATTATGATCCTACACATTTGTATTTGAAGGGATATGTCGATAAGCAATGTTTGACGCAAAACAATGATACAGATTCTAATATAAATTCTCTAGAAAAATATGACAAGGGACTTATAGAATTGGTGAATGAATATGGGCCTCCTTACATATAGAATCTATAGGATGCCAGTGCAGATGTTCAATATTGGCAGAAATAATTTGTCCATGGCTCCTTCAATCTTCTATAATATGCAGAGAGACTTCTCTGGATGGGATGTGGGTCAAATCTAGGGTGACTTATATGATATTACAATAATCATATATTGTATTGGTGGTATGAACCCACTCTTGAATGACCATTGGGTATGTTTCAAGACATGATTGAATAGAATGTGTGAATTTCTTAAAATGATGGGAATACTAAGCTGACTTACAACTGTTGGTGTGGGAATATGTGCCTAAACATATTCTTCATCATCTACAAAAATATATTGATAATAATCCCATATGAATTTAAGAATATTTTATTTCTATAAATTATCTATGAATTCACGGTAGAAACGTTGTTGTGCGGCTTTGTCTACTGGGATAGGAACGAGTTCTTATCCTTTTATCATTTCCAGAATATGCTGGTTTAGTTACACCACTATTTTCAATAATTAATAACATTCTAGAATGGTATCTACCAAAATATATATAGAACAATTCTTATGTCCAAGGAATATGTCATACATATTCAATTGAAGTAGCAATATATTTCCTCTCTTTTCTTTTTTATTCTATTGGAATATGACGATAGCCATCATGCATGGAATCATGGTTATGTGCCTCCACCATCATTGATGATGGGATATCAAGGACGACTTGTTATATGTGAATATGTATATGATATTTATCAATGAATTTGGAGGAGATATACAATATGGATTTATCAATAATGGTTGTTTTTTTAGCCTACTCCCTTTGATTTGTAGTTTTTCACTCTCGATGAGATTCTATTTGGGTCCCGCTGTGGGTATCCATGGTGGTGAAATATAGGGTGATTTCCTCAGTAGTGGACTAAGGGATCCTTTCCAACTGTAGCTAATGAAGATGATTGATAGGGTCCCTCTCATGAATCTCTTAAGTGGAGGTAGAGATTTAGTTGACTCCTCAGTCCACCATCCATTGTTATGTATGTTGTTTATTATCTCACTCTATATATTATCTCATAATATTGTTGGTAGTGGTTACACGTGTAGGTAGATCAATTGAAACCCTTCTTGATCATAATGGGTTCATTTTCCTAAGGACCACTATGTGCAGCCTAAAGGATAGGGATTTTACCAAGATAGTGGTACTCTCTGATCATTGAGTTTCCCACATAATGATGATGGTGTAGGTTAGTTGATGTTATCGCACATTTCATCAAATCCATTGATATGGTTGAGATCCTTGAATGTTAATTTGATGATTATATGGATTTGGAATGAAGTTTGATACCTGTGAGGACAATTTATATAGTGACAATGACACTATGAATCGTGGTATTCAATTAGTGTAGCTTCGTATGTTATAAGCATTATTTTTAACTGTTTTCGAGTAACATAGTTTTTTTTTATTATTTGCAGTTGGGTTATATCATTTATATTGAATATACATAGTGAAATAACACATTTCATGGAAAAACCCTTATTTTCCATCACTAGGAGGATCTCATTGTGTTTATTGTTTATTTCCTATGAAAATAAATCATCCCAACACATGAAAACACATCCTTTTTTATTAAAAGATTTAGGATGGGTTCCCCATTTTTTTAGAAACAAATATGTCTAAACACATTAATGTGTACTTATGAGAGGATCATATTACCCATAGATGAGTGTCAAATAAATCATTCAAATTAATGAAATAAATACAGAGGTTGTTCAATTGGTAATCCCTCTAATGAAGAAACACCTTTACCCACACTATGATCACCCATCAAAGCTCATTGGGGATAAATCCTGGACAAAAGAAATTATAAGAACTAAAAAAGGAAAAATTTAGAGTCATGATCGTCATGGGAAAACACCACATTGGTGTTGAAAATTTAATATATGAAAAAATAAATTATTATGGTTGAAACATTCATTTAAAAAAATTGATTTCAAAAACAAACAAAATGAGTTGAATATTCATAGTTAGAATTCCTTAGAGTCTGACACACAATCATGTTTTCATGTCATCCCAAGCACCCATCCAGAATTACATATCAAGCATTCTTCCGGATGTCCATATACCACCATTCATGTGATAAAAAATAAGAACACCATTGATAGAATAGACCATCATTATCATTCAAATAAATCATTCAACCCAATTCAAAAACTGTGACCTTTGAAAGTCACACTAACCATCGAGTGTTAAATCATTTTCATATTGCACACATCATACCATTTTACAATTCTTGAATAAGAAACCCCTTATATTTCCATCAAAAATATATTTCATTTTATTAAAAATATATACAATAATCCCTTGGTTTTGGTTTGTAGAATTCTTATATCAATAAATCTATTTTATTTCCCTAATAGGTCATTTTATTAAAAGTCATTTTTATATGGTATTCCACATGGTTAATTCAAAAAACACCTTTTGTACCAATTTCAAAAATCTCAACAATTACAATTAAAAACATGTTTTCAAAAATACATCATGTGGGTTTTCAAAACAATTTTCATTATTTAATGAAGACTCAAGGATACTCAGTAGAATAAACTAGTGTTAGTGGGTGAATTGACCATATAGTTGGCAACCATATTCCAAACAAACCAACAACATAGAGAGCCTTAGAAGACTATGTCCCCAGATCTACATTGCTTTCATGTCCCTGAGATCTCAGGGTTTCCATTATCCAAACACCAATAATCATATCTCAATCACCAATTAGTTCCTAGAGACAAAAGAAACTGACAAAACAAGATATCTCATGAAAATATGGGTAACAAAATGAGCAAGATTTCATGGTGATATTCCCACTTCTACCTATCAAGTCACAAAAATCCTACTAAATTAATATTTAAATCCCATAAAAATAAATGGTTGTTTTAAAATCATGGTCCTCTAATGTGAGAACCTCATATTGAATCATTTATTAATGAACCAACATGGGTCAACCCTGAACTGGCTAGTCAAGATGATATGTGGCATGCCTGGAGGGAATTACTGATCCCCAGGAGCTTCCAACTAGTATCGTGCATCAATAAATTATACAAAAGGAATGATTTCCACCACGAATAAATAATGAATCTAAACATAAGAAAGTTGAACATAGGAGTTCAACGTGACTAATACAGAACTGGACATCTTATACATTGAATTTGAAAATACAACTAAACAACCACACGATCTCTATGTGACCCTACAGTTCAGTCTCAAACATAAACATCCACTCTCTCCCTAAGAGATTGGACTCATGATGAATCATTCTCCAAAGTATAAAAAAATGAATAATTGGCGTGACTATTAAAACACAGTAGGATATACTGATAATCTATTCCCATTTCTAATTCATTAATATAAATTTAACATCAATATCATGATTCAAATTAAATATATTAATGTAAATGTTTTTTCATTTTTACTTGAAAACAATCTGCAGTCATGTTAACTATTTTTATTTAAACTAGGTTCATTACCAATAGTGAAACATTAACATTTCCTAGGAGAATGTGATGCTTAAATTTTATACTCTCACAAAAAAAGGATAAAACACATTTCATTATTTTTTTAAACCCCATTTAATTAAACACATCACTTTCCATGTAAAACACCACACTAGAAGGCACTATAATGACCTTATGTCAAAGTTAGTGGAAATAAGCATAAAAGTACATCAATCACAGCTACATGTAGATAATGTCACGACCCGTCCTCGGGGCCCGTGCCGTGACTACCCCAAGCCCGACTTCCATAGGCCAGGGGCTGGCGACTAGCATGAAGGCATAAATCCCATTAAAAAGGGGAGGCATTGCCTTTGAAAATTAAACAAACACCACAGAGTAAACAAGCAGTAGAAGTAAATACAAGTAAAAGCCGGTACAAGAGTATGTGTGGAAAAAGTAAATGGGATAGTATACAAAACCAAACTGAAAGTAAAGTACAAATTGAAATGGAAAACAACAACTATAATATAAATCCGCAATGCCGAGCTGTCCACTAGAAATCCCACCTGAAGGGTGGATACAGATAGCTCCACTGCTCCTCGGGTCCCGCCATCCGCTCCGAGTATGTCCCGCCCAGTGGTCCACCTCCAGGTACCGTCCTGCTCTGCAAGCCTCACCCACGATCAATGTTGTCCGTCATCTACAACCAACACAACGTAGTGTGGGCATAGCCCATGCAGGGGTGAGTATAATCTACTCAGTAGGGACCCCGAGACCCCCGAAGGTCTCCCAAAATCCACAAAGTATAAACCACAAGGAAAGATACAATCACGAAGTAACAACCAAAACTTCTTAGGTATATTCCCATACATATACCTAGGTCATCAATTCCAATACATTCCAACCTCCGAGCCCAAGTACAACCCAGTCCACACAGGAATGTATACGTATTTCACACAGGAAAGAAAAACGTAATCCACACAGGATAGCACAACATAATCCACATAGGAAAGAAAAATGGATTCAGCTCACATAGGTATACTTCTTCAAAGACGATAGATATGATCACTGATCTATCTAAGTCGTCGGACCCACAAAGGATCAATAGGTACTAACCCCCGCAATGACCCTCACAGGATCGGTAGGAAACTAACCCCCGCAAAGACCCACACAGGATCGGACCCACACAGGATTGGTAGCACTGATCCACATAGGATCTCTGAGTGCTGTAGTCGTCCCCGTCGAATCCACTGAGGATTTCTGTACAATCGTCGTCGTCACAGCAGCAGTCGCAGCCAGCTCTAGGGTTCCCGCACACAACAAGCTCATTCGGGACGGTCCGCTCCACGAGCCGAGAGGTTGATACATCAATAGACACATAGTCCAGAGTTGATGTATCCAAAAGTTCTATATCGTCAACAGGAACTCAATGTCACAGACGGCGAATCAATCGGACGCCCGGTCTGAGAGTTTTTGGCTTTTTCGTCCTAGGGGCCCGATTCGTTTTTAAGGCAAAACCAACCCGACCGTACTGCACATACGTCCAAACCTTGGGCGGAGTAAGCCAAAAGATTCTTCTCACTTAGAGGAATTCAACAAATTTGACGGCACGTCAATCGGACGTCCGAAGCTCATGATATGAGCGTTTCCGCTCCGAGGGCCCGGTTGGTTTCGTGTACGAACCAACTCGGCCAAACTCAAAGTATTCTGAAACCTTGAGTGTGATATATCGAAACAACTGACTCGATCCAAGGATCGCATCTCCACTAACGATGCATCTTTTGGAGGCTCGTATCTCAAGTTATAAGCAAATGACCGAAAAGGTCTGGAAACGGGGGTTTCAGGCCCGGACCGACCCGGCCCGAGACCCCCCAGTCGGCCCGAACCGAGTCGAACCACCCCGGGTCCGGGTCGGCCCGGCCTGGCGCGGCCCAGTCTAGCGACCCGCGTGCTGGTGAGCTGCTTAGTCAAAACGGCCGAGCTGTTTTGACTCGCGTGGGGGGGGGGCGCCCCCCCCCCCCGTTTTCTGTAACCGCAGCCCCTTAACTGGGGCGACATTTAAGTCCGGCCGGGGGAATTATTTCCCCCGGCTCCTCCCTGTCCGCCCGGCCTGACTTGGCCGGCCGGTTCTTGCTCAAAGGGACCGGCGATGGCCGGTCCACTTCCAGCACTGACGCCGGCAGCCCGGTCCGGCCGCCGGTCACCTTGCTACGCCGCGGCCCGGAACCGGCCACGACCCTTGTCGTCCGGCATGGCGCGACGATGCCATGCCCCTCCGCCGTGGCCCTAGTACCAGCCGCGGTATTTTTGTGTGTCTCCGACACAGCACCATGGCGTCACATCCTTGTATTAATTCGCAGTGCGGCGCGATGACGTCGCGTCCTTGATCTTCTTTCCACGGCACGGCGTGACGGCGCCGTGCATTTCCTTTCACATGATCTGTGTGGTGCGACGACACCACGCCTTCTCGTACCAAACCACAAAGTAACCAACATGAAATAAGAAAAAGGGTCGGTAGAGTTTCTGTGGTCCGGACCCCTCGCGTTATTCGATAACTATTGGTTTTAATCCACGAAGATCGTCAAGTTGGGATTCATGAAAAAAATAAATAAATAAAACCCCTACCTCAGTTTCAATAATGGTGTACATCAACATGCCGTGGAAGACGAGCGTTGCGGAGGTCGAGCGTCGTAGAAAACAATCGTCGATTCTGTTGTCTTCAAGGTGCGTCCGAAGAGAAAACGCCGTTGGAGAAGTTCTCTACATTCTTTGGTGGAGATGTTCTTCGTTGAAGAACAGTGTTCTTCATCGGATTCTGAGGGGTTCTTTCCGTTCTTCATTGAAGATGTTCTTCGTTGGAGATGAAGAATATCTTCATGCTTCCCAAAACCTCTCAACGACAAAACTCTAACCACAAATAAAATAAGCTACCTTCTTATTTTATTAACACAAAAAGCCTTATGAAAATTGAAGGGTTTGAATTTCAAAAACATACATTAAACTCACCACATTAATTCCATAAGTTAATTAAACTTAAGTTATCAACATTTAATGGGAGTTGAGATGGGTTAGAGGTTATGATGGGGTGGGGTTCGTGTGGGCCCCACCACCCTCATAACCTCCCAAGGGAGGTTGGGTGGTTACCCAACTTCCATAAAGAACTAAACACTTAGAATAAAAATTTTAGAATAATAATAAATAATCTTCATTAATTTTTATCATCAACTCTCGTGAAAATGCAACTCCGGAATAGGTGTTCCTAAGCAATTGTCAGTGCTGCGGTTCCATCGGTGCCCTCCGAATTTGATTCCGGGAACCGGTTCAAAAGTTAGAAATTCCCGCTCATTCATTCACTGAAGGTACCTGAGCTAAACTTCGGATAGAAATTCCGGGCACTCCGGGCCTCATAGTCAAGTGTCGTCTGAAACCATGTTCTTGTAAAATTCCAAAGAAAATTAAGAAAAAATTTCCCTTGATTTTTACGGGTCTTTACATTACTCCCACCTCAGGGCTTTACGTCCCCGTAAAGATACATCATAACTAGGGAATAAAATTTGGGTACTGAGAACGCAACCGAGCCTCCCGCTCCCAAGAGATCTCCTGGGGGTTCCCGTGCTACCATCTGATGCACACTAGAGGAATCGACCATCCACGCAGGACTCGCTCCTGTCGATCCTCTATCTCCACCGGGACCTCTGCAAAAGTCGCCCCGTCATCAACGTCTACCTCCCCATGGCCAATGATGTGTGTCGGTTCGTTCATGTATCTCCTCAACTGTGATACGTGGAAGACGTCATGCACCCGGTGCAACTGAGGTGGTAGAGAAAGGCGATAAGACACCTCGCCAATCCTACTGAGGACCTACAATTGTCCGATTAAGCGTGGAGATAACTTTCCGCCTCAGCTAAATCTACATAATCCACATCGAGGTGATACACGGAAAAAGACGTGGTCGCCATCCTCGAACTCTAGTGGCCTCCGCCTCCTGTCATCATAAGACTTCTGCCGGCTATGAGCTGTTCTCATCTGCTCTGGGATGACCTGGACCTTCTCTGTCATGGCCTGAACCATCTCCGGTCCCACAAGTGCTGACTCCCCAGGGTCTGTCTAGCACAAAAAAGATCTACAAGGCCGGTCGTACAATGCCTCGTATGGTGCCATCTCGATGATGGTGTGGTAGCTATTGTTGTACGCGAACTCCACCAAGGGTAGGTGGTCCTCCCAGGTATGACCAAACTCGAGGACACATGCACAGAGCATGTCCTCGAGAGTCTAAATGGTCCTCTCCGTCTGACCATCCTTCTGAGGGTTAAAGGTTGTGCTCAGATGTCGTTGTGTCCCTAACGCATCCGGCAATCCCTTCCATAACCAGAAAGTAAAGCGAGCATCTCGATCAGAGACGATAGAAGATGGAACACCGTGAAGCCGTACAATTTCCTGAACATAAAGTAGTCCCAAGCACTCCACTAAGCCCTGTTCTCTGATGCGTATGAAGTGAGCCGACTTGGTGAGTCGGCCGACAATCACCCAAATGGAGTTGTGGCCTCTGGAAGTGCGTGGAAGTCTAGTCACGAAGTCCATAGATATTCCATCCCACATCCACTCTAGAACCTCCAAGGGTTGTACCATGCCTGCTGGTACCTGGTGCTCTGACTTCACCTGCTGGCAGGTGAGGCATCGAGAAACGAACTCTGCCACAACCTTCTTCATGCCCGGCCACCAGTGCTGTCGTCTGAGATCCTGGTACATCTTCGCCACTCCAGGATGTACCGCTAAGGGAGAATTGTGAAACTATCTCATAACCACCTCCCATAAAGCATCTATTACCATGTTACGTCCTCTGAAAACGATGTCGTGCTCTACTCCAAAGGAGAAACCTTCAGGTGCATTTCCTGAGGATATCTGTGCATGCCGCGTCTCACAGTTAGCGTCCCCACACTGTACCTCTCCGACCCGTTGTAGTAGTGGAGGAGAGACTATGAGAGACTGAAGGAAGGATGTACCATCTCTATCCACGAAGGATATCTGCATAGCGGCTAGCTGCTCTGTCACCTCCTCAAGTAGCTGAATGCCCGTCCTCCTGCTGAGGGCATCGTCTACCACGTTCCCCTTCCAAGGAGTATAGACTATCTCAAAGTCATAGTCCTGGAGGAACTCGATCCATCGCTGCAATCTCGGATTCATATCCTTCTGAGAGAAGATGTATCTGAGACTCTGATGGTCAGAAAAGACTGTAAAGCGCTTGCCCATCCGATAGTGTCTCCATGTCTTCAAAGCTAAGACCATTACTGCTAACTCCAAGTCATAGGTAACGTAGTTCTGCTCTTGCGGCCTCAACTAACGTGATCCATAGGCGATCAGTACCCTCTCCTGCATTAAGACACAACCGAGTCTGGTCCCTGATGCATTGCAGTAAACTACGTACCATACACCCTCCTCAGGCAACCTCAAGATAGGTGCGCTGGTCAATCTCTGTCTTAGCTCATGGAAGCTCTGTTGACATCTGTCTGACCACACGAACGGTTTCCCCTTCTTTGTTAAAGCTGAGAGTGGTGCTTCAAATCTGGAGATGTCTAGCACAAATCTCCGGTAGTATCCAGCTAGTCCCAAGAAACTCCGCACCTCTGCCACGCTCCTGGGTGTCTCCCAAGCTAGCACTAAATCGATATTTGTAGGATCCACTGCAACTACCACCTCAGAGATGACGTGCCCCAAGAAGTGGACCTCACGTATTCAGAACTAACCCTTCTAGAGCTTACCATAAAGTTGGTGCTCTCGGAGTGTGTCTAGTACAACCCGCAAGTGGTAGGCGTGATCCTCCTCAGTCGTCGAGTAAATCAAAATGTCGTCGATGAAGACCACGACAAATCGATTGAGGTATGGCTGAAAGATCCTTTTCATGAGGGCCATGAACACTAATGGAGCATTGGATATGCCGAAGGGCATAACCAAGAACTCATAGTGGCCATACCAACATCTGAAGGCCATCTTCTGCACGTCCCCGTCTCGATCTCTGTGCTGATGATAGCCTGACCTGAGGCCTATCTTTGAGAACCACTGTGCTCCCTTGAGCTGATTGAAGAGGTCATCAATCCTCGGTAGTGGATACTTGTTCCTCACTAATACCTGGTTCAGGCGACGATATTCGACCCAAATTCGCAAGCTTCCGTCCACCTTCTTGGCGAACAAAATCTGGGAAGCCCAGGGTGAAACACTGGGTCAGAAAAACCCCTTGCCATGCATGTCCTCCAACTGTACCCGTAGCTCTCGAATCTTAGCGGGGGCCATACGATATACTGGAGTTGATATTGGGGTTGTCCTGGAGTACATTTCAATATAAAATTCTACCTCTCTGCGAGGAGGTAGCCCTGGAACATCGTCGGGAAAAACGTCTACATACTGATCCATCACTGCAGGAAAACCCGGACTTCGCACGTCCACTGCTCCTAGGATGAGGCTAGCCAACTGATGAGTGTTGGGATGTCCTCTCCTCTGCAGAAGTCCATCCTGAGCTTCAATGGCTCCCTTCTCTTCGGTGAAAGTGAACCTGCTCCCGTCGGTGCGTACACATCGCACCTTGTGCCTAAATCAGTCAATCTGTGCACGGACCATAGACAACCAATCCATGCCCACGATGACATTGTATAGCCTCAGCGCCGCTATAAGAAGATCCCAGCCAAAGCTCTCACCTCCTAGAGTAAACTCACACTGACGGCACCAATGCGTAATCGTCGAGTCTTCTCCCGTAGGAGTCTCTAGCCATAAAGATCGAGCCAACGGCTCTGTCAGAATCTACGACCTCCGAACAAGGGCAGCGGCTAGGAAAGAGTGACTCGCTCATGTGTCTATAAGTACTACAGCAAGGGTGGAATAGACACATATAATACCTCGAATCATCTCAGGCGCGTCGTGGTCGTAGGCCTCTGCTGCCTGGAGTTGTTCCTGTCTCTGCCCACGAGCTCCCTGTGGTCGGGGTGGACCTCCTGGTGGTGGTGGTGGTGGTAGACCCTCAAAGTGTCTCCCACAACCTGCTGCTCGGCCAGCACCTCTTCCTCGTCCGCCTCCTCCATGCGGACCGCGAAGGTCGACCCTCTCCCTCTACCTCAGTGGTCCCTCAACCGTCTGCTACTCCTCGGCACGACGGGTTGGGCAATCACGAGTCATGTGGCCCTGCCCGCTGCACGAGTAGCACTGTCTGCCTCTCAAAAGACTGGCTCCGCACTGTGTGCCCCGCACTGCTGAGCCAGTGTATTGAGGTCGTCTGCCTGAGGGTCTGGTCTGCCTGGACCCAAGAGTCATCCGTCGACTGCCTGCTGTAGAAGACTCTGCTACGTGCCTTCCTACAGTGGGTCTTGGCGCTGGTGTAGACTCAGCAAGAAAGATCTCGATCAAAAGGGCCCTCTCCAGTACTCCTGTCTGAGTCAGAATGCTGAGGGAGATCAGCGATGCCTTGATCTCGTGTCTCAATCCCTACTCAAAGGTTCGGGCCCGGAAGAATGGGTCATGTACAATGTATGTAGAGTAGTGCGAGAGATCAGTAAATCTTTCCGAGTACTGGGCGACCGTCATGCTGCCCTGCCGTAGCACAAGAACCTCCTGGATGTGCACTGCACTGAGGGTGGCTGGGACATACTCCGAGCGGAAGAGGCTCTCAATGTCTGTCCAGAGAAGAGATGCCTCATCGTGCACTTGGAGCATCAAGCTCCACCATCTGCCTATTGCAGCGTGCAGTAGGCTCGCTATGAGGATGACCATGAGGTATGCTGGTGTCCTCACTAACCTGAAAACTCTCACCACTGCCTCCAGCCAGTCCTCGGCTACCTGGGGGTCCATCTCCTCGCGGAACCTGGGCGGTCGCTGGTGCTAGAACTCATGCAGTGAACTGAGGCGACGTGCATCCTCAGCGGCTGGTGCTGGAAGCATCTGTGGCTCGGTGGGTAGACCTACCGTCGGTGCCACTACTGACAAATGGCCCTGCACCGAGGCCTCGTCGGTCAGTGGGCTGTCATCACGCTCGACTCTCGGAACCCTAGCTGGCTGCCGTCGTGGGGCCATCCAGAAAAGGAAACAGGTGCACCACGGTCAGAACAGTATACCTGGTGAGCTGATACAAAGTAATCACAAAGAAAACATAAAACACACATGCAATCAATGTTTTCATGCATTAAGTCGGAAATCAGATGTCAGGGTCCTGGTGTACGGATACGTCGTCTGCCGCACCAACATTGGACTCCCTGGACTGATAACCACACTCAATATGCTAAACACTATTGCTTCACATAGAAAAAGATTAGAGTCCAAAGTTATGCGGTAGAACCAAACTCCTCTGATACCAATTTGTCATGACCCGTCCTCGGGGCCTATTTCGTGACTACCCCAAGCCCGCCTTCCATAGGCCACAGGCCGGTGACTAGCACTAAGGCGTAAATCCCTGTAAAAAGGGGAGGCATTGCCTTTGAAAAGTAAACAAACACCACAGAGTAAACAAGCAGTAGAAGTAAACACAAGTAAAAGCTGGTACAAGAGTATGTGCGGAAAAAGGAAATGGGCCAGTATACAGAGCCATACTAAAAGTAAAGTTCAACTCGAAAGGGAAAACAACAACTGTAATGTAAAGCTGCAACGTCGAGCTATCCACTGGAAATCCCACCTGAAGGGTGGGTACAGATAGCTCCACTGCTCCTCGGGTCCCGCCGTCCGCTCCGAGTATGTCCTGCCCAGTGGTCCACCTCCAGGTACCGTCCTGCTCTGCAAGCCTCAACCACGATCAATGTTGTCCATCGTCTGCAACCAACACAACGTAGTGAGGTCATAGCCCGTGCAGGGGCGAGTATAAGCTACTCAGTAGGGACCCCAAGACCCCCGAAGGTCTCCCAATGTCCACAAAAGGATAAACAACAAGG
This sequence comes from Viscum album, assembly GCA_963277665.1. Taxonomy (NCBI): domain Eukaryota; kingdom Viridiplantae; phylum Streptophyta; class Magnoliopsida; order Santalales; family Viscaceae; genus Viscum; species Viscum album. Next base: position 2,010,437,099 of record OY728145.1, on the reverse strand, counting down.
AAATATACAATCACAAAGTAACAACCGACAATACTTAGGTATATTCACATACATATGCCTAAGTCATCAATTCCAATACGCATCAACCTCCGAGCCCAAGTACAACCCAGTCCACACAGGAAAGTATACTAATTCCACACAGGAAAGCAAAAGGTAATCCACATAGGATAGCACAACACAATCCACACAGGAAAGAAAACAGGATTCATCTCACACAGGTATACTTCTTCGAAGACGATAGAGATGATCACTGATCCATCTAAGTCGTCAGACCCACAAAAGATCGATAGGTACTAACCCCCGCAAAGACCCACATTGGATCGGTAGGAAACTAACCCCCGCAAAGACCCACATAGGATCGGACCCACAGAGGATCTGTAGGCGATGGCTCACATAGAACCGCTGAGCCCTGACCCACACAGGATCGAACCCACACAGGATCGGTAGCACTGATCCAAATAGGATCGCTGAGTGTTGTAGTCGTCGCCATCGAATCCACTGAGGATCTCTGTATAGTCGATGTCGTCACAGCAGCAGTCGCAGCCAGATCTAGGGTTCCCGCACACAGCAAGCTCATTCGAGAGGGTCTGATCCACGAGTCGAGAGGCTGATACATCAACTGACACATATTCCATAGTTTATGTATCCAAAAGTTTCATATCATCAACCGGAACTCAACGTCGCAGACGGCGCGTAAATCGAACGCCCGGTCTGAGAGTTATTGGCTTTTTCTTCCCAGGGGCCCGGTTGGGTTTTAAGGCAAAACCAACCCGACCGTACTCCACCTGCATCCAAACCTCGGGCAGAGTAAGCCAAAAGATTTGTCTCACTTAGAGGAATTCAACAAAGTCGATGACACGTCAATCGGACGTCCGAAGCTCAAGATATGAGTGTTTCCGCTCCAAGGGCGCGGTTGGTTTCGTGTACGAACCAACCCACCCGAACTCAATGTATAACAAAACCTTGAGTGTGATATACTTAAACGACCGTCTCGATACAAGGATCGCATCGCCGCTGACGGCGTGTCGTTTGGAGGCATTTAGCTCATGTTATGAGAAAAAGACCGAAAAGGTCCGGAAACTGGGGTTTCAGGCCCGGACCGACCCAGCCCGAGACCCCACGGTCGTCCCGAACCGGGTCGACCCGCCCCGGGTCCGGGTCAGCCCGGTCTGGCACAGCCTGGTCCGGTCCGGCGACCCGTGCGCCGGGTAGTTTTGGCTCGTGCGGGGAGGGGGGGGGGGCGCTACCCCCCCGGTTTTCTGTAACCGTGACCCCTTAACTAGGGACGCATTTTAGTCCGGTCGGGGTAATTAATTCCCCAAGCTCCTCCCTGTCTGTCCGGCCTGAACTTCCGGCCGGTTTTTTCTCAACGAGACCGGCGATGGCCGGTCCCCTTCCAGCTCCGACGCCGGCGGCCCAGTCCGGCCGCCGGTCACCTTGCTCCACCATGGCCCGGAACCGGCTGCAGCCCTTGTCTTCCGGCGCGGCGCGACGGCGCCACGGCCCCGGTACCTTCCGAGGTATTTTTGGGTGTCTCCAATATGGCGTGATGGCGTCGCGTCCTTGTATTAATTGGCGGCGCGGCGCGATGGCATCACATCCTTGATCTTCTTTCCATGGTGCGGCGTGACGGCGCTGCGCATTTCCTTTCGCATGATCCGTGTGGTGTGACGGCACCACGCCTTCCCGTACCCAACAACAAAGGAACCAACATGAAATAAGGAGGAGGGTCGGCCAAGTTTGTGAGGTCCGGCCCCCTCATGTTATTCAATAACTATTGGTTTTAATCCACGATGATCGTAAATTTGGTATTCACGAACAAAATAAATAAATAAAACCCCTACCTCGGTTTCAAGAATGGTGCACGTCAACGTCCCGCGGAAGACGAGCATCGCGGAGGTCGAGCATCGTGGAAAACGAACGTCGATTCCATTGTCGTCGAGGTGCGTCCGAAGAGAAAACGTCGTTGGAGAAGTTCTCTACGTTCTTCAGCAGAGATGTTCTTCGTTGAAGAATGATTTTCTTCGTCAGAGTCCGAGGTGTTCTTCACGTTCTTTGTCGAAGATGTTCTTCGTTGAATATGAAGAAGATCTTCATGCTTCCCAAAACCTCTCAACAACAAAACTCTAACCACAAATAAAATAAGCTACCTTCTTATTTTTTTAACACAACAAGCCTTATGAAAATTCAAGGGTTTGAATTTCAAAAACATACATTTAACTCACCACATTAATTCCATATGTTAAGTAAACTTATGTTATCAACATTTAATGGGAGTTGAGAGGGGTTAGAGGATGTGAAGGTGCGGGGTTTTTGTGGGCCCCACCACCCTCATAACCTCCCAAGGGAGGTTGGGAGGTTACCCATCATCCATAAAGAACTAAACACTTAGAATAAAAATTGTAGAATAATAATAAATATACTTCCACAATTTTTATCATCAACTCTCATGAAAACGCAACTCCGGAACAGGTGTTCCTAAGAATTTACCGGCACTGCTGTTCCATCGGTGCCCTTAGAATTCGATTCCGGGCACCGGTTTAAATGTTAAAAATTCCCGCTCGTTCATTCACTGAACGTACCCGAGCTAAACTTCGGATAGAAATTCCGGGAACTCCGGGCCTTGGAATCAAGTGCCGTCTGAAATCGCGTTCTTGTAAAATTCCAAAGAAAATTAAGAAAAAATTTCCCTTGAATTTTACGGGTCCTTACATATAATTTGAAACATACATGGGTGAAAAAAGGAGATCCTGAATAATACATAACATACTAATACATGAGACCCAACCCTGAAATCATTCCACACATGATGAAATCAAATATTCCCTAACACTGAGGGAAACCCTAACCTAGAAAAGATAGAGGGGAAAATCCAATAAAAATAAACCCAAATATATCCAACTTCTTTGAGACACTAGATAGTGTGTAAACTATCTAGTTCAACAATATTTCTCATAAATTCTATCACTACTCTAGGTTCTCATGTCTCATGTATAAAGTTTGTGAGACATGCAATGAGATTTGAGCATCCAATCACATGAATATACAATAATAATCAAACAATTATTGGACTCTCCTGGAGTCACCCTTACGTATTAAATCTCTTGAAATGAATGGAATATAAATCATGGAGTATGTTACAAGGGTCTCTAATTACCATAATGGGTCAGAATGACTCTTCAACGAGGAAACCATATTAATTATAAATGAGCATGCAATGAGAATCATCCAAATTAAAAATTCATAATAATTACCTTCGCTATTTTCACGATATTTATAAATGGGAGTTTATGTATTTTTCTCAAAATCAGTATTTATCAAAAATTAAAATCCACCATTCATAAATGGTGTAAAAACAGCATCTTTAATTTTTATAATTCAATCAAAAATATACTTCAAAGATTCAATTTACTTTTTCATGGAAAACCCATTTTTATAAATTTTCCAAATGGGCTATTCAATAGTAATTCATGTCGAAGCACATTAAAATCCAACACAAATTATTTTATGAAAACCAATCCCAATTGGGAAACTAATAAAAGGATCCCCACATATCATTTACCATTTTACAATACAGTTACAAAACATCCACATTATCATTATAATTTTATTATTAGGCCAAAAGGCTACAAGAAAAGAGAACATCCAGGGCTTATAGAGGCCGAAAGTAATACAATCCAATGGAATCATCCGAATCAAGTTCACCCCCTCAGTTTTGAGTAAGAAAAAATCCGAAAGTCAACTAAATAGGGTATCAGGAGCATCCAAGGAGGCCATTTAGTCCACCACTTTGTTCCCCTCCTGCCACGTGTGGGTGAACAAAATGTTATTGCTTAGGAGGGTCTTACATTTCTGAATGATATGAGTGATTGACCAGGGGACGAAGCCTTTACCATGTAAAGCATCATGGATAATCATAAAATCAGTCTCCACTTGGGAAATAGAAATTTTGTGTTCCCTGCAGATGGAAAAACCTGAAAGAACAACTCTAGACTCCACCCGAATAGAATTGCCACTCCCAAAGTGATTTGTGAATACCAAGACGACACTTCCCCTAGCATCACGAACCACCCCACCACCACGCATGTCCCCCAGGACATAGGACCCATTCGTGTTGAGCTTGAGGCCCTACTCAGGAGGAAACCCATCGAACCCAAAGCCCCCTGGAAATAAAAGGAAGAACTACAACCACAGGTACACCCAACAAATGAATGGACGGAGCCTCCTACCAGTTACCAGAATGGAAAATCAGCTCAACCATCATGCCCCAAACACTTCCCACGATGGACCTACTAGTGGAACTAATCCCCCCCGAACCTGGCTCGATTCCTGGCTTTCCAAAAGTTCCAGCAGCCCACGTTAAAGTTTATCGAGTGTTCCAACTTTTCCACCGTTGAACCTTTGGCCCCCTGAAACCAGCGATCCAGGAACACATCAATGCTAGCCACTTATAGAAAGTAATATGTAAACACCCCAAAGGTACTCCAAAACATGTGTACCCAAGCCCCTTAAAATAAATATGGATCGTGTTCTCTTATTTTCTGTCCAAACAACCCTGACAACAGGAGGCCATGGATATACCTAGGCGTTTGACGTTGGAATCAGACGCTGCCACATTGTTCCTAATTCTCCAAGAGATATAGTTGAAGGATTACAAATTAAAAAGTATTTATCAAAAGAAGTGATAACATCATGAAATGAATGAATCATAAATAAGACGAAACGTGCAATGGGAACTAACCTTTAATCTATGATGCATTAATAACACACACCCAAGATCACACAATGAGGGTTATAAAACACTAGATCTAAGTATATGGACCCCCAAACGAATAGAAATCCCAACATAAAACAAGGGAAAACCAAAACATAGGTCAATATTACCATGTGGATAAGAAACTAAAGATGAAATGGATGTAAAAGGGAGATAGAGATGATGATAAGTGATTATATTGGGTGATTTACCAATAACCATGAAGAAACCCATAGATCTACACCCAATGATGAAAGAGGAATCTTAATGAGAAAAAGATAGTCTGCACTATAGCTATGTGAACTAGGTACAGAGGGAAATTAGAGGATTTATATATAAAATATCATATGGGTATAATTTAAATTTCACTCTTTTTATGATCTATGATGATATCCTGACTATGCCTCGCCAAAAAACAAACTATGCACCTACTATACGGTATCCACTTTCCATGAGATGATCGACTGCCTGACCAACCCATATAGTTTCTCATATCATTCATAGAACGTGGGGTATGATTTTGTCGAACCCACCACATATCACATGGTTACCTATGTTAAACCTTATGGTTTACCAAACCCTTCACCGATAATTCATAGATCACTACAAAGCCAAAATTTCATGATTTTCTCCAAAAACTCCCATATGAATTTAAGGACATCCTTTGGAAAAAACAGGGAAACTAAACAATTCAAAGATGATCTCTCATCACACTCAAAACATGAGGGAAGGACTGTGATTCCCAATGAACCAGAACATAAGATAAAACATAAAAAACTGGGAGTAATGATTTTCCCCACCATTAACACATTCATCCTCTATAAATCCATAACATTTTCCATTTGATCCATAAACACCAAAGGATTCCACAAGAACATGTTCTAATATCATAATCCTATTAAATTTTTCCAACATCCATAAAAACATATGCCACTATCCCAAAAAAGAACAACAACCCAAAACCAAATTGAAACCCTCCCGAAAAATAAGTGAGAAATATCAAGCCACCATATCCACAACGTAGCCTAGATAATAACCAGTGGTCATCCTCCCATGAAAACCAACACTCACCCAAAATAAAGAGAACACACAAAACCAAATTATTTAAATGGATGGTAGAATGGAATCCCTTAAATTTTAAAGAAACACAAGAACCCAACAACTCCTTAAGAGAATAATTGATGAGACACATAGTGGGCCTCCCCACCATTTATCACCGACAAAACATGAATTGGACATGGACCAATCCCACCCTTACCCACATGTTCTTACAGAAACACATCCAACATGAACTAACCAAGCTAATTATAACACAATAAGAACATTTAAACCACCGACTCTCAAATGGAGGGAATGTAATTGAGCCAACACTTCTTATAACCCTAGGATTCTGAAGTACACAATGACTTCCCTATAAGACCAACATAAAGAGATCTTAAAGATTAAGAATCCTGGGCATCATAGTCAGGAATTGATAATCCCAACAGGGAATATGCATCACTTAGTTATATAATAAAAAGATTGAGTGTAATAAAATGGAAACAACACTTTCATTGAAAATATGATTTCAATAAAAGACTCATAATATCTCTTACATTTAAACCCCCAAAATTCCAATAGAATAACTACTACTACAAATAACACCAACTCCGAATGAAAATTCTATAAAAGGAAAATTAAATGAGTTATCAATAGAAAATCACTTCTAAGTGTTGGATACCCTATTCTTTCTAGTAAAACTAGAAAAAACTACTAAAAATTCACTAATCATCCAAAAGTAGGGTAGGATACTAATGAATTTGAACACGACTGTATCTTATGAACCAATATTCCACACTGATAACACACCAAATTCTATTTCCCATAAGTGGTTGATGGGAGATCACAAGGCCTTTTGATTCAACGACCTTCTCCGTCAACATTAAACTACCTTCTCATGTACTTTTTATAATTATACCAAATGATTCTCGATATTGAAGGAGGATGGACTACCTCAAGAACTACTTCCATAAAGACTTCAATATGATTTGATTTCTACACTAAATCATGTAATTATGGTAGGTTGGAATTTGAAAGCATTAACAACATATCGGAATGAAACCCAAACCCAAAATGCTGACTCTTTAGGGAATCATTCACAACATAATCCAAAAGATAATGAACTAGGTCTATAAAATGATGGAAATACTCCAACATCGATCCATGATCCTATTTCAATCAAAAAATATCCAGCACCATTCACACCCTTCCTTTCATAAAGAAATAAATATGAAGGAAAAAAATCATTGAAGAAATCACAAGTAATTATTTCAAGAGGCTTGTTCTGAGATATCGTATTCACCACATTCATGATAAACCATCAATAATGATGGTCTCAATATTTACCTTCAATAACTATAACAATTCATTGATGTTAATATTCCATTCAATCATTCACATGCACATTTAAAAATTGAGAGGATCCACTTTTATATTGAATAGATGAGGAGGATATATCTTCTGAAAATCAATAATGAAATCCTTAAGTTGATCAAATAGTAATCCCCCCAATAGGGAATAACATGTAGCCACTCTAGGTTGACACATCCATGACCCATGTGGACAACTCCTGGAAAAAAGAAATTACAAGAACTAAATCAATTACTACAAAATAATCATGATCCTCATGGAAGACCCCCCAAAGGCATAACAATTTGAACATAGGAAAAATAGCCGCCACTAACATCAAATATTTCATTTTTAATGCATTTTTTATTTAAAAAAACATGGTGACTGGAATATTTACCATTAGAAATGCATAGAGTCTCACTCACATGTGTGTTTCCCTTCCACCAAGGGAACCCATCAACCATTCTATATTGGGAACTATTATACATTTCAACATACAACCATGCATGTGAGAAAACATAAGAAAACAATTGATAAAACCAAAAAACATAATTTTCCAAATAAATCATTCAAAATTATTAAAAATGAATGAACCATCAAAAGGGATAATAACCATAGAGTTGAAAAAAATTTTCAGATTCTAAACATCAAACTCGTTTACCATGAACAAAAATGTAACCCCTTATATTTTAATCAAAAATACTTTTCATTTAATTCAAAAATATTTCCCAAACCCCTGGTTTTTGTTTATAAATTTCTGATGCCGTTAAATAATTTATATTTTACACCCAATTGGTCATTTTAATAAAAAACTTTTTTCTATGTTATTCTAAAAATTTAATTGTAGAAATATATTTTCCCACTTCTTAAAATCTCAACACTTACCATTAAAACCTTGTTTTCAAAAATCCAACACCTGGGTTTTTAAAACTTTTTTACGGAGTTTAATGAAGACATATAGAGACCCACAACTGGGAACTTGTAACACCCTGACCCTAGTTACCCAGAGTCAGTTCATTATTACATAACATTGGCATGGTCACAAGAGATCAATTCTCAAAAAAGAGATTTATTTAGTAGCCTTGGATCTACTGGATACATGCATATGTTCTACATTTCATAATGAGATAAAAACTACAACAACATTTTATCCCCTTTGAACACACTTATTTAGCTTACCCTATCCCAACAGGCCCACTATAAAATAATTCTTCACATTATTGGAAAAATAAAACATATAATGTAGTGAGATCAGATAGTCTATAAGGATAAAAATATTATGGAAACATTCTTAAATAATAATAATCATTTAAGGCAATGTATAATACTAAAACATAATCCTTTTGAACAAAAAGTTCAGTATAATATGGAAAATATAAATCAAATAATGGCATTCACTAATTCACATGGATATTCTATTAGTTGAATAATCACATGCATTATCAATAGCGAATTTCATAAGGAAGTAATGCATGATGCCTGACATAATAACTACATAGTCAAGGCCTCCTGCAAATACTACCAATAATATCTTTTCAAGGACTTGTTCCAAGACACAAATTTGTCTCTTGAGACCCACCGATGCATATAAGAGTTATAGTGGGCTCTACATGTCACATACTAAGTCCAATTCATTCCTCATATTAAAAAGTTTAAACCGCACATAAAAATTTGAATTAAAACATGCATACGAAATGTCAATACTTTATCCATAAACCATGAATGTTGTAAAAATAACTTATCCAATGTCAAACATATCAAAAAACCTTCAATACAATATGGACGATTTGTATCATAATAAGTCAACTACAACCAAATTTAAAATCCCTCAAAGGATGTTGACATAGATGAAATGAAAACTATCTGAATGAAATTATTCTTTCTATTTTAAAATAATTTAAAAGTCAAATAATTTAAAAGGAAAAAATTTATTTTGAAAATATGCTTATAATATTGTAAAGGATTCTTGGAAGGAGTTATAAGGGAATAAAATATACACACACTAAATATATGTTAAAAAACATTATTTCCTTATTTTTTTCGAAAAGGTCATAATGGACCTTGTTCGGAATATGATGGAATGATTAAATTATAAACATCTTGTAACACCTGAAATTTTTATGCGAAATATTTTTTTTTGTTATATACATAATCAAAGGAATCTTTCACTACATGTAACACTATCTTGGATTTCTTTACACGCAATCGCGGCCTTCCTCAATACCTTGTGTTGTACACAATACCGAGATTCACTAAACAACGATCTGCAATTAAAATATTATTAAAACTAGCCATTATGAATAGTAATAACCACTTTTTAAAATTTTATTAATTTTATCTTTGAAAATGGACTTTATTTTTGGATTCATAATATCAAAATTATACTAGGTTGAATTTTTGGTATTTTTCTGAAAACATTCAATTTTTTATGAAAAGTGAAAACACTGGGTTACTATTTAAAAACTGACTTTTTATATAAATAATTATATATTTTATTTAAATTTATTCAAGGTCAAAATTGATACATAATAACTACATAAGTTCAATGTAATTCATTTGAGTAATTTTAAAATAATTTTCAATATATGAAAACTTTATTGAACTTTTCACCGTCTTTTACACACCTCTTAGGAAAATTTGCAAATTTACATAAAACATAATATTACTACTTCTATGAATGGAATTTCCAAAATCCAAGAGACACGGATGATGATAATAAGTAAAATGTGGTTCATTGAGATGAAAATAATTTTTTGGTGAATAGTAACTTTTTTACTTTTATTTACCACGGTTAAAAGTAAATAGGGAAATTAAGGTTAAAAATGATTTTATTATTACCCTAACACAAGTCCTAATATTAGTGGATAAGTTTAATTCGACCAAAAATAACCTTAAGAATAAAATATGACCATTTGGGTCCACATGGATTAGATTGGGACATTTAATATTATTTTATTTAAAGAAGAGTTAAAATAGTTAAAATGAATGTTTAATAACAAAAACATTTTTAATATTAGGTTTTAAATAAGATAAATTCGACTATAAATATTAATTAAAAATATATTGATATTTACAACATAATGATATTTTATTTATAATTTTTAAACATTAAATAATTTAATTTTTTATGACACAATGATGATGCAGTAATTACCTTATTAATGAAATATTAACATAATTTATATTATAAATACCCAAATACATGTAATTTGAGTCTTCATATGAATTAAACTTATTTTAGAGGTTAATATGATATACTAGTATCGATTTAATTAACTTTTATTGAACTAATACTTCTTTTAAGATTTTCATAAAAATCAATTACCAAATTGTGTCAAAATTGACATAATCTAATTTTTAAAAAAAATATAATATTAGTAATTTTTATTATATTCCAAAAAAAATATTGATATGCCAAATGACTTATGTAAGTTAATATATATTAATAATGAACAATGTGGGTTTAGTTTGGCATGTTATTGTATGTTTATTAACCATATTGTGTAAGAAAACAAGAAGACGCAGTAAAAGTAAAATTATTTAACTTAAAGTTAAATCAATATGATAAGGTTAAAATATTAACCTAGATGTTCCCAAATTATATTGGATGAGAGGATTTTGACCTATACATACCTTAGCTATGAAATAAATTAATTTTGAGATATTAAAAACAGAATATAACTATATAATAAAATAATATTTTTTGTTTTTCCAAAGGTGCCCATCTCCTCCGTTATAAAAGGGCACCTCCTCCCTCTCCTCCTCACACCACATTGAGCCATCAATCTCTGCCAAAACCTTCCAAATTCTCTTCTCCACTTCCCTATAAAACATCCTAGAGGTCCAGGTCTTATTCAAAGTCCATCGTTAGTGCCCTAAGAGGTGGTTAAGAAGAGGCGTTTCAAAGAATAGGTAATGTCCATTACCGATTCATTCAACATTATTTCTTATTATACTCATTATTATTTAGTTTTTTCTTTAGGAAGTAATAAAATCAGTATCACTCATATGATGATATTTTATTATAAGTATGAAACAACCATATTTCACCTTCTGTCCATCCTACAGAAAACAAAATCACCGTGCGTGCGTAGATACAGAATATCGTCTCCACGCAGTGGTGTAATCTGTTTTCCACCAAAACCTTAATTGGATGGGTATAATGGTGTAAATAATAACTATATATATTTATTGTAAATTTATATTTATTATTAAATTTTATACATACACTTCAATACAATTCAACGATCATGGGAACGATATCATCGCTCTTGCATACGTACGGCCTACTGTCTCCACGTTGTGATGTGAATCCTTCTACATGATCTTCATTGAATAATGATTATATAAATGAATTGAATGAATAAATATGATATATATCACACTAATACCATTCTGTAAATTAGGTATATATAACCTAAAAATAAGCATAAGAATTTATTCGACAAAACACGTATAAGAACAAAAAGAAATAAACACCCGAATAACAAGTAACAATGAAATATGACTGATAAGAATATAAGAATATGAACATATATGATATCATAACAATGATTAAAATTCTGTAATTAGTCAAAAAAATTATTTAAATCATTATACAAGAGGTTCAGACATGTACAAAGCAAACCAGACCTAAGGTAGGGGAAAATTTGACAATCTCATTTTTAGCCGAGATTGTTCATACTTTGGTATTTACTGGGGTGTATTTATCATCCATATCCATGTTAATTCAATATTTAATATTACCCTAATAAAATTGATTAAATCCAATATTACTCATTGGTGAGTTTTTATTAAAATATATGAAAGGAATATTTTGTCTTTTTTAGTATGAGGTACTTTTTTACTTTTTCGGCCAAAGTACGAGAAGAATGTTTTTTAACTTATATGGAATGAATGGATTTTATGATTTCATAAAACATTATTTCCATGAAGATTCCTTTATAAATTTTCAAGTTTATTTTTAGTCAACTTCTTTTAGTTTAAAATTTTGTGACATGTTAAGAATGGAAAAAATGTTTTTGAAGTAGAAAGGATATTTTCCTCAAGAATGGAGTTCAAGAATTTTATCAAAATTATTTTCCATCTAAGATAATATAGGGTTTTGTTTCTATCCCTATTCTTAAATTAATTTAATTATGTTATGATGGAATTATTTTTATGATGTCCTTTTATCTTATATGGATTATGTTTTGATGGCATGATGTTTAAGAATCACATTTTTATTACATGGGTTTTGCTATGATGTATGATTCATGATCATGTGGCACACATAAGAATAGTATCATTATGAGATGGGTGGGACCTATATATCCCTCCAATTAATTGGGTAAGTTTATATCTCATGAGATAGACATGGCTGGAATGGCAAGTTAAACCAGTTCAGTGATACAGGACTGGAACAAGGAGTGAACTCAATTCATAAATGGACTTTGTCTGCTAAGATAGTCTTGGCAGTGAGTCTTGACTAATAAGAAATGATTTTCTATGATTATGTGTTTATGCCACAGAGTTTGACGTTTTATGTTATGATTATTGGGAATACATTTAACTAATATGATTTATCCCATGTTATGATATTATGATATCCTTTGCAGGTTAAGATTTTTAAAATGCTATGTTCTTATGAATATGATATTTCCTTTGTTTACCCTTACAGAGAATTTTAGATCACCCTTTTGTATGTTTTAATTCCCCAGGTCAGGAAGAAGGTTATTAAGTAGGATATCCAAAAAGTGACTCTAGATATGATGAAATAAATGGGAGACAATGTAGATGCCTTATGAACCAGTTGTTTATGTTTCCCAGTTTCTAAAGACACTATATCTATACGGTCCTACCATGGTTTTGTTATATGTTGTAATAAGTGTGATTTAATTTTTATGTAATAACAATGTATGTAAAGTATGAGTCATTATAAATCTTATAAAAAATAAAAAAATGGTATAAAGGAATTTAACCCATTTTATAAGAAATTGTAAAAATGTTTTGAAATACATTTTAAGATTCATGGATGTGGATGAGAAAGAGGTCCCAATAGATACTGATGTATAAACAACCTCGGATAAATCTGAGATTGTAATATTGAACCTTATCATTAACTTTTACTTGGTTGAGGGTACATTAATCTCATTTATAATAGTTAAATAATTTTTATTAAATTATACAATAACCACATACATAAATAGGATATCATATATGATCTTATTATATTTTTTGTCAATATTATTTCAGTAGTATCATCATTTCAGGTCTTAAGTGATTCATTTTCCTTTACATGTTTTTTTATATAATACATGTTTATTATGGATAATATGTAATTGATTCATATCTAGAATGATATTATGTTTCTAGCATTATTTTTTTAATCATGAAAAGATAATTATTATCGAATGGTTACGATGGGGAATGGATCTCATCGCATTCTTGGAGATTGCAATCCATACATACGCACTAGCGACAATACCATTCGGTGGATGGTGGAATCATATGTAATTGGACAGTGTAACATATATTCAGAATCATTAACATGTTATATTTATTATTTACATCAATTATACTCATTATTATACCCATCCAAATAATGAAGTGTTTGAATAACAAACTACACCATGACATCGAGACGGTAATCCGTACGTACGTATGTTTGATGACATGTCATTCATAGGATTGAAAGAATAATGAATAATGATGTACCATATTTAAAAATACATAATTGTATTTATAAGGTATTGGAGTTATTATTTTGATATGTAAATAAAAAATAATGTAGAAGTGGACAAATAAAAGAACATTAAAAGAGGTGGTGAAATTATTACCTCTTCTTCGGGTGTTTCAATTTAAGTTGATCCAAAGGGCTCCATTATTTGAATTTCTGATCAATGTATAGCCTCTAGGTAGAACTAAGGGTAGTTGGGATGAAATTTAATTTGGTGTTGACTATTCCAAATGGCATTGGATGAGTGAAATTAATAGAAGGGGAAGTACCCTTTTATAAGAGAGGTGGGGTTCACTTTAGGAAACCCTTGAAATATTAATTTATTTTACAATATTATTTGGTTTATGATAGATAAAAATGATTTATTTCATTTTTATGGTGGTGATTAGTTAAAACACTCTCAACCAATAGGTTTTATATAGGTTTAGGTCACCATATTAACCTTTTCTTTTAGATGTAACTCATTTTTAAATAGTTTAACATTTACCTTCTCTCATTGTATTTTTATATTATATAGTTAATAATCCTACAATAAAATTCTAAGATAAACCCAAGTTGTTTATTAATGACATATCTGTTATAATATATGTCATATTTTTCAAACCTTGTATTTTTAAGACTATTATATCATTTAGCACAAAAGTATTTGTTTTAAAAACTAATTTTTTCTAATTTTTGCAATTTTTAGCATCTGATTTTTGATAAAGACATAACAAATTTATAAAGTCAATAAAATCCATTTAATCTACCCTAACTTGTCATATTAACCAATATAATTCTTGGAATTAATTAAAAGTCTCAATTTACATTTATTATTATATTTATAATATCAATTATTTTAAACTTTCATTAATAAGGTATTTATTTCATCATCATTGTGTCATAAATGAATTTAATTATATAATGTAAAGACATTATAAATAAAACACCTCTATGTTGGAAATATTTTTATCATTATATTGAATATTTATAGTCGAATTTACCTTATGTGTAACCATATATGAAAAATGCTGTAGTTATGAATCATGGAATTTAACACGTTTTACTCTTTTTTAAATAAAATAATAATAAATTCCCTAATCTAATCAATGTGGGCCAAAAGGATCATATCATAATACCGAGGTTGTATTAGGTCGAAATACACTTATCCAATAGAATTAGGACATGTTTTAGGGTAATAATAATATTTTTACTTCCTTTAAATACCATATTTACTTTTAACTGTGGTAAATAAAATTCAAAAGATACAATTCACCAAGAATTATTTTCATCTTATGGAACCACATTATATTTACTGATATCTACTATGTTTGTCAGATTTCTGAAAATCATT
Organism: Viscum album; assembly: GCA_963277665.1. Taxonomy (NCBI): domain Eukaryota; kingdom Viridiplantae; phylum Streptophyta; class Magnoliopsida; order Santalales; family Viscaceae; genus Viscum; species Viscum album. The sequence continues at coordinate 2,010,421,907 of OY728145.1, read as the reverse complement.
CATAAAAATAGTAAAATTACTTTTCATGAATATTAGGTAGCGTGCCTAGAATGTGGGTAAAAGACCGTAAAAATCAATAAATTTTTAAATACCTAATTTTATTATAAATTGACTCTAATGATTTTCATTGAACTAATATAGGTATTATGTATCCAATAATACTTAAAATAAATATAAATATAAATAAATAATTATTTAAATAAAAATTCAGTTTAAAGCAATAACGCGGTGTTTTCACTAATCACAAAAAATTGGTATTTTAAAAAATCAAAAAAATCACCCTAAGATAATTCTAATTTTTGGAATCCAAAAATGAAGTCCATTTTGAAAGGGAAATGTATTTTGGAAGTTTGAGGTGTTATATTTTACCTTCCTTCAAATACTTTTTTCCTCAAAAATTCCATAATAGTACTAAATAAAAAAAATTTGGTGGTTCTTCATCATAGGTTCCTCAGGATCCCACATTTCCCCTTCCATCTTTTGATTTCTCCAATGAACTTTTACCAGATGAGTCATCCAATTTCTCAAAAGATGTTCTTGTGAATCCAAAATCTTGACCAACTCTTCATTGTAGGACAGTTCAGGTTCCAATTATATTTCTTCATAGGTGAGTACATGTGTTGGTCTAAGCTTGTATTTTCATAACACTAATATGTGGAACACATTAAGAACTTTGGAGAGACTTGGTGGCACTACCAAACAATAAGCTACAATTCCAATTCATTCTAGAATTTCGAATGGTCTGATGTACCTAGGACATAATTTTCCCTTCTTAACAAATCGTATAATACCATTAAGATGACATGCCTTCATGAAAACATGATATCCTAATCGAAATTCCAAATCATTCCTTTGGATATCGGTATAGTTTTTTTGCGTACATTGAGCTTCTCTGATGTGGTTTTGGATAAACTTAACCTTTTCCATTGATTCCTCTACATGTTCTAGGCTTGCGAGTTTTCTTTTTTCAACATCATCCCAACATGTTGGATTGCAAAATCTCTTTCCATATAACATTTCATATGGTGCCATCTAAATACATGAATGAAAGCTGTTGTTATAAGAAAATTATACTAGAGATAAATATTGATCCCACATACCATGAAATTAATATGGGCAAGATATCAACATGTCTTATAGGGTTTTAATAGTTCATTCTGATTGTCCAACAGTTTGGGGGATGTAGGTGGTGCTCAAACGAAGTTCAGTATCCAGTTCCTTCTAATGTCTTTTCCAGAATCATGATTTAAAATGAGGATCACGATCAGAAACAATTGATAGGGTTACACCATGAAGTCTTACACATTCATTAATATATAGTCTTGATAATATTTCAAGTGGTAAATCTTATCTTATAGCTATAAAATGTACTGACATGGTAAGATGATCAACAATGAACCATATAGCATCGTACCTTCTAAGAGTATTTGGTAGTCCCAAGACAAAGGCCGTTATAATATCATACCATTTCCACTCAGGTATGGGAAGAGGTTGAATGACTCATCTAGGATATTGTCCTCCATCCTTCACCTATTGAAAACCCATACATCATGTCACATAATCAGAAATCACCATCTTCATGTTGTCCCACCGAAAATGATCCTTCAAATCTCTCTACATCTTAGTGCTATGATGTTGTATAGAGAAATTAGAGCTATGTGCATCATCAAAAAATTCCGTTTTTTGATATGGTATATTGGGAACACAATGCCTCTTCCCAAATTTGAAAATTCCATCTTTATATATGATGTCACCCAATCTACCATCATCACAACATTATTCTTCCATTGAAACATATCGTCATCGGTATAATAACTCTTTATCCTTTATAGTAAAGATGGTTTTGTAGCCATTTAAATACTACCGATGTTTATCCTTCATTGGTTATTACCATACCAATCATTAATATATCCATGAAAATAGGATCCCTTTTTACTCTCATATTTTTCAAAACTCCATGATCATTTCTGCTCAAAGCATATACCACCCTTTTTTCCTTCCCCATCTGGTAGTGTATAGTGCAATCTTAATCCTTGAGAAGTTCATGCCATCGCCTTTTCCCCTTGTTGAGTTCTTTTTGGGAGTAAATATACTTCAAACCCATGTGATCGTTATAAATCACACATTTTCACTATTCAGATAGTGTCTCCATATTTTCTAAAAAAATATTATAGCATCTAAAAAATATCATGAGTGGGATAGTTTTTTCCTTAATTTTTAGGTGTCATGACTCATAGGAAAAAACACTATCATTCGGCATAACGAAACAACTAATTGTATTCATTGAAGCATCACTATAAATAACAATCCCAATATTCCCCGATGGTAGTGTTAATATAGGAGCATTGACTAATCTTCTCTTCAATTCATCAGATCATTCTTCCTAAACTTTTGTTCAAAAGAATTTAAACCATATACGGGTGGGCTTGGTTAATTTGTTATTCAATCGGGAAAAAATTTGGATGAAATACTGATAATAACCTGCTAAACCAATAAAATTGTGTACCGTAGTTATACTCATCGGTGTTGGAAATTCATTGGATTCCATGGTATTTGATGGATCAACAGTGATTCCATCCTTAGAGAAAATATTCCCATGATATGAAATCTCCTAATGTTGTAATTCACACTTGCAAAACATCCCATATAATTCCTTTATTTTAAGAGTATATAGAATAGTTCTTAAGTGATTTTCATGATCTTTTTGGATTTTGATGTATACCATGATATCATCAATAAATACCACTACAAAGTCATCAAGATATTCCTTGAAAAAATTATTCATTTTCTCTATGATGACAGAGGGTGCATTAGTTAGTCCAAAAGGCATTACTCTAATCTTGTAATGCTGATACATGGTACAAAATGTGTCTTCAGAATATCTTCCTTCTTCACACACAACTGATGATATCTAGACTGAAGGTCAATCTTTGAAAAATAATGAGCTCCATAAAGTTGATCGGATAAATCATCAATGAAAGGAAGGAATAATTGTTCCTTAATGTTTTAGCATTGTTCTCCCTATAGTCAATGAACAACCTCATAGACCCATCATTCACCTTAAAAAAAGTACAGGGGATCCCCATAGAGAAACACTAGTTCGAATAAATACCTTATTACTCAATTACTCTAGTTGTTTCTTTAGGTCCACTAATTCCATTGTGGATATTCTATAAGAGGTATTCGATATGGGTCTTGAACAATGAATTAAATCAACAAAAAGCCATTTTCTCATTTTGGAGGATGTCTAGCTAAATACTCTGGAAACACATCAATATATTCATGAAAAATAGGTACATCCTCTATTTTTATATTCTTTTCATCACCCATATTTATTTCACTCTCTTCCTCCATAATAATTGAATTTAGTAGTGCTACTATGGGAGGATATAGATAAGAAATAAATGGTTATGTTTCTTCCATAATGATAAGGTACTCTTCATAATCATTGAAAAGTATAACATCTTTCTTCCTATAATAAATTTTTGCATCATGCTCCAAAATCCAATATATTCTGTGGATTATATCAAATTCAATCATGGGTATGATGATGATATTAGCAGATAAATAACCATTATATACCTCAATGAAAAGTAATTCACAAAACATTGTTCCAATGATACATCCCTTAAGAGTTATGACTAAAAAATCCCTTGTTAAATAAAATTATAAATATCTAATTTTCTAATCATTCCTAGATTATATGATACAATGAAATGATCCACAATCAAATAAACCATTTGATTAATATGACGTAACCATTAAATTACCTGCCACCATGTCTTTTGGAGCTTCATCCTCAACAGTAGAGATAACATAAGCATAGCCTTGCTCTCATGTCCTTTTCTGACGTATGTTTCCTTGGGTCTTAATATATTCATTTTCATAACTCCCCATTTCTATACAATTTTATCTTTCATCATTGACATCCCCTTTCTTTCCCTTGCAATCACAATCTTGGTGGCCTTTTTCACCCTACATTTAACAAACTCCCATTCCCTTCAGAAAAATACTTGGGTGTTTCTTCCCACATTTACCGTAGGTTGGATATTCAAATTTTACCTTCTTCAACTTATTTCCATTTTTAATGTTTTCACCAGGTCTATTATTCCCTTGATTTTCATTAATGTTGTATGAGATAAAGAATTCCTTTTCTATATTAATAGAATATGAGACAATATCTTCATACGAAGAGAACGATTGTGAGAATAATGCTCAATGGGGAAATGGTTTCAACCCATCAAATAATCAATCATCATTACTCATTCGGTTACGTATATAATCTGTTTCATGTCTTGTTATCATTTTAATGTTAGCCTCATACTTTGTGACATTCTCATCTTTCTTTTTCCTTAGACTCGGAAATTGCCTTTCCATATCTACTAGATGGTCATGAAGAATGAATTTTTCTAATAAAATCTTATCAAACTCCATCAATTCCATAATTTATACTTTTTTATCCTCCATTGTGTTTTGAATTAATGGCCCCCATTGATCTGCATCTCCCATGAGGCGATAAATTTCCATGACAACTTTTTCACTCTCACTAAACCCCAATGCATGAAGTATTTTCTCCCAATAACATATCCATTTTTCAACTAAATTTTTTTTTATAATACCATTAAACGTTGGTGTTTGTTTCCTCATGAATCGTTCTAACATTGACCCTCTATTTTATGGATCAGGGTGCTCCATATGGGTTAGGTTAGTATTCATAACTTGAGTGAGTTATCCCAGTATGGTGATAAGATGATCAGAACCAATTGAATCACCATCTCCAATATAATTATCTTGAGTAGGAGAGAAATCTATACATGTATTACGTGTGTTGATACAGTTTCCATTCCTTCCACTAGGTGCCATTTCTAAAAAATGGAATTCACTAGATTAGTTTATGAAACACAATACATAATTACAAACTTATAAAACACAAAACATAAATTGAATTGTTTGTAGATTTAATCCATAACAAAAAGGTTTTCCTTGAGGAGGTTCATACTCATAAATCCTTCATAATGGTCTGTAATGAAAATTTGAATTATCCTAATCATATCCCCCATGATTATTGTAACCAAGAGTGCTTCAAGGCCTATTCTCGGGTACCATAATACCCTGACTCAAGCCAGAAACTCATTGTTGGAGTTTTTACTCCTAATTACATATATGCTAGAGCCACCTCTACCCGCTCTTATCCAAACATGGATGTATTGATTAGGAAACTTCCAAAATAACCACATTACAAAAATTCATGGAGTTTTGTATTTACTAATCCTCAAAGTCTATCATAGGGTAATGCTCACTAATTAGAGTTTTCTAAATATATCTTCCATGGACTGTACAAAACTTATTTTTATACGAACTATAATGCCTCATCCCTAGTTATTCTAAGTCAGTTCATTATTACATAAAGTTAGCATGGTCACATGATATGTTGTCCCAAAGGACCGATTATTATAGTAGCCTTGGAGGTACTAGATACATATATAAGTTTTACATAACATCATGAAATAAATAAAAATAACATTTTTCGACTTTGAACACACTTACATCCCTTAGCCTATCACTAAAAGTCAATGATAAAATACTTTTTAACATCCATGGAAAATGAAATCACAGAAAGGGTGAGCTCAGATGCTCAGTTAGGATCAAAATATAGCTGGAACATTCATAAATATGCATAAAAATTTTAGGAAATGTATATGACTAAATCATAAATCTTTTAAACATAAACATTTGCATAATATGGAAAATATAAATATAATAATTCCATTTAGTTATTCACATGGTTATTCTACAAGTCGAATAATCACATGAAATATCAATAACCAATTTCATAATGAAGGAATGCATAATATCATACATCATAACCACATAGGTTCGGTATCATGCCAAGACAAAAAATAAGACCTATTCAAGTCTGTGTGCCAAGAAACAATTTTGTCTCATGAGACCCAATGATGACTCGAGAAGTTATAGCGGGCTCCACCAGTCACATACTAAGTCCAATGCATTCATCATATGAAATGGTTTAAACATAATTTAAACATTCATATTAAAAATTTCATAGGAAATATCAATACATTATCAATAAACCATGAATGATTGAATAATATCCCATCCACAGTCAAACATATCACAAAATCTTCAATAATATTTGGAATATTTGTATCGTAACAAATAAACATCAAAAAAGATGAAAATCCATCATAGGATGTTGACATATATAAAACGAAAACAATATGAAAGAAATACATTTGTTTATTTTGAAATAATTTAAAAGTAACATAATTCTAATAAAAAATATTTAATTTTGAAAATATTATTATAATCATGTATGGAATGCTTCGAAGGTCTTATAATGTCAGAAAATAGTCCTACCTCCCATAAAAGATAAAAAACATTCTTTCCATAATTTTGTCAAAATGTTTATAAAGGACCATGTTTGGAAAACGATGGAATGATTTCTTTATAAACATCTTATAAAAAGTAAAAAAATGGTATAAATTCCATTAAATCATAGTCTATGAAATACTAAAAATGTTATGAAATACATTTTTAAGAAACAATGGTGTGGATGATAAAGAGGACCCAGTAGATACTCATATATAATCAACCACAAATAATGAAGATATTGTACAAGTATCCCTTACCTTATACTTTTCTGTGGTAGAGGTTACGTTAACCTCCTATATAATAATTAATTAAATTTTATTAAATTATAAAATAACCATATACATAAATATGATATCATATATGATCTTCTATTATCACATTGTTAATAATATTTTAGTTGTATCATCATTTCGGGTGTTAACTGTTTTATTTTCCTTTAAATGTTTTGTTATATAAGTCTTGTTTGTTATAGAAAAGATGCATTTGATTCATATTCATAATTATATTATGTTTTAAAACAAAATTATTTAATCATAAAATGATATTTAATCTCAAATGGTTACGATGCGTAATGAATCTAATCGTGTTCGTGGAGACGGTAATCCATGCGTAAGCACGAGCAACAATACCATTCTAATGATGATGGTGTCATATAAAAGTGGATAATATATCATATATGTAGAATCATTAGAAAGTAATTTTGATTATTTAATTCATTTATACTGATTATTATACCCATCCAAATAATGATTTGTTTGAATAAAAAACTACACCACGACGTGGAGATGGTAAGTCGTACATACGTACATATTGTGACTTGTCATTCATAGGTTGTATAGAATATTGAATATGGTTGTATCATATTTATAATAACATCACAATATGTATATGTTATTGGAGATATAATGTTTTTATGGATACAACTATGAAAGTGGAAGTGAAAGGAAAAAAGAACATTGTAAGATGTTGTGAAATTAATACCTATCATTCAGGTGATTCCTTTTGAGTTGATCAAAAGGGCTCCATAGGATGCCTTTATGATAAATTTAAGGAATCTCAGAAGATTTGAGGGTATTTTGGAGGTTATATGAGTAGGTTTAGGCTGATCCAAATGGCGTTGGTGGTGTGAAATTAAAAGGATGGAAAGTACCCTTTTATAAGAGAGGTGAGGGTCTCTTTAGAAAAACCATGAAATATTATTTTATTATAAAATTATATTTGGATTATAATAGATCCAAGAGGATTTATTTCAAGTATAATGTGTGTATGTGTGTAAAAAGTTTCAACCAATAGGTTTTATATAGGTTTATGTCACCATATTATCCTTATATTTTAGATTTCACTCTTGGTTAAATAGTTTAACACTTACCATGTCTCCTTCTATTTTTATATTATATTGCAAATAAAATTACTATAAATTGCTATGTAAACCCCAAGATGTTCATTATTAACATATCTATTATTTTATAATTTATTTTGAAGAATAATATATTTTTAGGACTACTATATCATTTAATAGTATTGTACTTGTTTTAAAATGTCATTTATGTCAATTTTGACACTATATAGTATCTAATTTTTGTTAATTTCTTTACATTATTATTACATCGAAAAAAATTAATTTAATCAACAATAACATGTCATATTAACCTATAATTTTTTTTTTATTTCAAAAAAATTTCCAATTTAAATTTATTTGGATATTTATAATATCAATTATTTTAATATTTCATTAATAAGTTAATTACTGCCTCATCATTGGGTCATAAATTAATTTAATTATTTAATATCAAAAAATTATAAATAAAATTAAATTTTGTTGGAAATATATTTCTGTTTATAATGAATATTTATAGTCGAATTTATCTTATTTTTTACCCTATATTAAAAATTTTTTAGTTTTGAAATATTTAATTTAACACTTTTAACTCTTCTATAAATAAAATAACACTAAATGTCTTAATGTACTCCATGTTGACCAAAAGGATCATATTTTATTACTAAGGTTGTTTTTTACCGAATTACACTTATCCAATAGAATTAAATAATGTTTTGGGTAATAATAATATCATGTTTACCTTTAATTACCTATTTACTTTTAACCGTGGTAAATAAAAGCCAAAAGTTAATATTCAACAAAAGTTATTTTCATATTGTTGAACCACATTTTACTTACTGATATCAACCATGTCTCTCATATTTTTGAAATCCAATTCATAGAAATGTTGAAATTGCGTTTTATACAATTTTTATAACATGACTAAAATGTGGGTAATAATGGAAATAAGTTCAATAAAATTTTATATATCTAATTTTATTATAAAAGGAACCCAATAAATTTCATTGAACAAATATATGTATTATGTATCGATTTAAATAAAAAATAAAATTAAATAAAATAAATAATAATTTAAATAAAAAGTTTATTTGAAACAATAACACATTGCTTTTCCCTATTCATCAAAAATTGGATGTTTTTAGAAAAATACCAAAAATTCCCCCTAAGGTAATTTTGATATTCTAAATCCAAAAATGAATTCCATTTTTAAAAATAAAATTTATTATGTTTTAGAAAGTTGGTATTACTATTTGTAAAGGCTAGATTGATTGGTCATGGTGTGTTAGAACTAGAAGTTGCATATAGTGCAAGCTAATGTATTATTTAAATTGAAACATATAGTGGAAGCATGGGTTGTTACATAACTAGTGTTAGTGGGTGAATGAACCATATGGTTGGAAGCTGTATTCCAAATGCACCACCAACAGAAATAAAATTCTAGGACCATTATCTCGGTTGCACAAGTATTTCCATGCCCTGAATGATCTTGAAGATCATTTTCCCAACTCCCCTTTTCCATTTCATAATCACCAAGAAATACCTAAAGATTAATTAAACAAAAAAACATGACTTCCCTCTGAAACATGAGGATCATGGCGAGCAATTATTCAAAGTGATATTCCTGCACCAACCTCTCATGTCCTGAAATTCCAACTCCATATACCTTGAAAAAACTAAATAACAAAGGGTCCTATGAGATGAAAGGTCATCTAAATATCCAACCTTCTATGATACATATTTTTCATGAACCATCCAAGTCCAACCATGAATTGGTCACCCAAGTCGATCAGTGGAATTCCCAAAGGTAGTTGTTGATCCCCATAGTATGGAAACCAGTGTTGGGTATCAATAGAGTATATAAAGGGAAATATTTCACTCATGAATAAAAAACAAATTAATCAACTAAAAGACAGAAAAATTAGTTCAATATGAATAAAACCACACTAAAATGTAGTATTCAAAATGTGAATATACAATGAAACTATACAATAATGCAAAATAACCAAATGATCACATAATCTATATGAGACCTCGTGGGTCAATTCCCACCAAAAAGATCCACCATCTCCAAAGGTTATCGAACTGAAGTTGAAATGTACAATAAAGGATAAAAATAGAAGAAAAAAAATATAGGCATGAGTATTAAAACTCAGTAGTTTATCCTGATAAGCTATTCCCAATGCACTTCCATTAAAATACAAGAAACACCAACATCATATTTGAACTACATTATATTAATGTACAGTTTTCAACAATTTTTGCATCAAATAAAACTATGGTCCCATGACCTCTTCTTATTCAAACAAGGTTCATTTATAATAGTGAAACAATTACATTTTCAAAGGGAAAATGTTTTTTATATTCTCTACTTTCAGAAAAGAAGATAATTTTTTGTCTTTAAAAACATTTTTTATATGACCTTTTAAATGTAACAGATATATTTCCATGAAAATAACCCACACAAGAAAGAACAACAGTGATCATATAACAAGGGGAGTGGAAATATGTATAGAGGTATCTAAATCATCGCTAAAATAATTTAATTTGAAAAAATGGGTGAACCTATGAGATCATCAATAATCCATAATAATTTAATATATGAGACACATCTTTGGTAGAATTCCACAAATGATGAAATCAAAAATTCCCTAAGACTCTTGGCCACCCTAACCTAGGATATACCGAGGGGAAAACCCCATAGCAATAAACCTAATTATATCCACCTACTCTGGACCACCTGCTAGTGCTTAAACTAGCTAGTGCATCAATCATTCTCAAAACTATTTCTCAATTTACAAGGTTTCCATGTCTCTTGTATAATGGGGTTGAGAAAACCAAATCCACAAAACCATATAATCATAAAATTATATAATAATAACCATTCAAAAATATGCATCACCCTCAGTTACCCCAAATGACTGACACTCAGTCCATAGATTGAATAATACTCTCGGAGTCCCTTCCCAGGAAATCCAATTGAGATAATGGATTACAAGGACTCGACATTGACGACATCCCATCCATTAAATATGAACAAGGAAATAGAATCATCTAAAAGATTTTTTCATAATTAATACCTTCATATTTTTCATGAATTTACCCAATAAGTGATCCCTCTAATGGGGAATCAACCATTTCCACACTATGATAACCTATTGAAGCACTATGGGGACAACTTAATAACAAGAGAAAATATGAGAACTAAAACCGTTCCAAATCAATAATAATGATCCTCAAGGAAAATATTTCATAGGTATCAAACACTGAATATTAGAAAATAATCTAGTATTAACGTCAAAACATTCATTTTGATAATACTTTTTATTTTAAGAAACAAACTCGCTGAGTTAAAGAACAACAATTGGAATTCCTTACAGTCTCACTGACATGCGGGTTTCTATGCCACTCTAAGAACCCATACACCATTTTATATGGGTTATACTTCAACATTTCCATATACCACCATGCATGTGAGTACCCATAATAACACCAAAGCTAAAATAAAACATCCACATTTTCCAAAAAAATCATTCAACCAAATTCATAATTCGAGAACCTTTGAAAGGCAGACTAACCAATATGAGAAATTCCATTTTCTTATTCTACATATCAATCCATTTTATTATTCTTTAAAAAGAAACCCCATATATTTTCAACCAAAATACATTTCATTTCATTCAAATAATTCTCCACAAACCCCATTCTTTTTATAAAATTCCAATCTCATTAGACAATTTCAATTTTACCCCCAAGAGGTCGTTTTATTAAAACTCAATTTTAAATGGTCTACCACATGGTTAATTCTTAAAATCAATTTTAACTAATCCAAAAAAATCAATAGATACAATTAAAACTCCATTTTCACAAATATAACTTGAGGGGTTTCAGAAAAATCATAATTTTATGTAGACTCAAGGATACTCACAATATGGAAATAGTGTAAGGTGGTGACATGACCATACGGTTAGAGTCCATATGTAAAACACAACACTAACACATAGATCGTTCTAGGACCACACCCACAGATCTACATGGATTGAAAGGCCTTGCGACCTAATAGATAAAATTATACCAACTCCCCTATTTGTATCCTAATAACTAAATAATCCCAAATGACCAATGAACCCAATAAAATTGGGATTCTAATACAATCCAGAGGATACAAGTGACCATGTGTTCAGGAATATCTTCTTGCACCTTCAACTAGAGTCCCGAAAATCCTACTCAATATACCTTGATATCCACAAATAACAAAGGGTTCTCTAAAAAGGAATTTACATTAACGATCCAATATCTTATAATGTAATTTTCTAATGAACCAACCTGGATAAATATAAGGCCCCAGCCTTAAACATTACTTAATATTTAATTAAATGAATAATTCACATTGAGGATCTTTTCAGGTTTATAGTTTTAGAGAATTAGATCATAAAACTAGCATTACATTATACATTTAAACAAAGTGGTTACATAAAATATATTATTAATTTTTCCCATAAATGGAAACATATTTAAAATAAAACATGGATTCTTTCTTGACACATCCTTGACACTATCATCACATCATGTACCTTGACCTTGACCTGTGAAAAACATTTCAAAAACTTAGGATGAGCATAAAAAGCTCAGTAATGGATATAAAAATATGGAAAGGAAACATGAGTACATATATATATATATAAGAATGAAGTCATAATTTACCCATAAAACATAAGAACATTAACATACCTTATCACATCATGAATAAATCATAGAAATCATAATACATAAAGGTATCTTGAGGCATTCATAACATTCTTACGTAGGGAGTAACCCTCTTGGTTATGTTTGGAATACCCATCACAGTATATTCCCTAAATCTCTTGGGATAAACCTCTACATTTAACCCCGTCGCGTTACCCAATGCATTGGAGAGCTATATCGGGCTCACCGGCCATTAGTTTATCACAGAACCACCCGTGTTCATAATATTCCCAAGAACCATAACATAATCGTATCATATAAAACATTCATAAAGGAAACATAACATTTCCACATTTCAATCACAAGATATCAGTACAACACATTGATATAAAAATATTATGAAAAATGTTTTCAATACCAAAATAAAAGAAAATTAAAACATCATATTTATTTTTTATATTAAAAAAAGTATGGCTTGTAAAGGAAGCTGAAACTCAAATAATGGTCACGGCGGCGGAGAAGTCGTTGTCGCCGCATACGTACGACAAAAACATTCTCTTTTATTGTTTAGTAAAACGCTTTGTATAAAAATGATTCCTTTCGGATAAAAGTAAATTTAAAAGGGGTTTATACACCGTATAAAAGAAGGTTGTGCATAAAACAAAATATGCGTCAGTGAAATGAGATTGAGATGAAGTCCTATACAAAGACGGTATCCTTGGATTAAGGATAAATCAATAACATAATTATGTGTAGTAAAAGAATACACTAAATATAAGTGGATATTATGTGTAACACAATCATAGGTTATTCACACATATTCATATAACGACATATTCAAGGAGTACAAGTTTATCCCAAAGAATCAAAATTGGGTTAAGAAGTTCCCTTGCAAACATTCGACAGCCAAACAGCATCACTTAATAAATCACAAAATTAGTCAATGAGAGATAAAAAGGGTGTCTCATCACTTGGACATAAAATTTACAAAAATAAGGATGTAGAAGAACATATCCCAACAAAATATTATGTGAATTAAATGACATAACAAAAGATGTCTTTTAAGAAGAGGAGGGTGAAAGGATAAGTTACCGACTTGGGTAACTTTCTAAATGTACACCCCATTGAAGAAGGGTCGTACAATGAATATGTAAATACCCAAAAATGAAATTATATTACACAAAGAGTATAATAATGGGAATTACATACACCACTACAAGGAACTTGTGGCAAATGTATCATATATCTCACGAGAATAAAAGTGAGATGAAAAATCCCTTACGAAAACTCGGCAGCCTAACGGCGCCACTTAAAACTTCCAAAAAAGGATTGATGAGATCAAATAGGGTCTCTCATCATATTAAAATAAAATTTACAGCAAGAATAATATAAAAGAAAATCCCCTAACATAAAAAAGAGGAGCTTAAAATAAGTGACTTAAAGGATAGTACTTAAAAAAGAAAGAGGGAGGTTGGATCTCTTACCAAAATTCGGCAGCCTAACGGTGCCACTCAATACATCCAAAATGGATTGATGAGAGAAAATAGGGTCTCTCATCATATGAACATATAAAGTACCGTAAGATTAATATAAAAGAACATCCCAATAATAAGAAAGATGATCTTAAAAGGAATGACATAAAATAGTGTACGTAAAAAGAACGAGAAGAGTGGGATTCCTTATGAAAATTCCGCAGCCTAATGGCACCACATAAAAATTCTAAAAAAAGAATTGATGACAGTTAGAGGGTGTATCTCATCATATAAAAATAAAAATTACATTTTGGTTAATATAAAATAACATCCTCCAACATAATAACATGGAGCATAAATGAAATGACATAAAAGAGAAAACTTGAAAAGAAAGCGAGAGGTCGGATCCCTTACCTCAAGTCCGAATTATCTTGTTTGTTTCTTTATATTCCTGAATAATAAACTTTTTTCAATTTATAATTGCTTAAGATCCTCCTTTAATGATTATTTTTCAGTTAATATCACATATTATAATGTTATAATAATTGTTTAATAATGTGAGTTCATATCAGATGTTTTTTTTCGATATTTGGTACGTGAGTCAAAAATGAACTTGTTGGAAAATGATTGTCCATGTAGTTATAAGTAAATCATCTCCTGAATAGTATTAATTATTTACATATCTTATATATCTATTACATATTCATTTTATACTATTCCATAACATTTGGAGATAAAAAGAAATGAAATGCACCGTTCATGGGGACGGTATGCCGTACGTACGCATGAACGCTACTTTCATTTCTTTAACATATTAATGGAATTACAAACAATTAAGATATATATATATATATATTAAAATTCCTCTATAATATATATTTTATATAGGTCACATAAGTTCATTAATTTCAATCTTTATACATTTCATGTATTTCATGAACGAGTCACATCACTTGAGGGGGCGATAGCCCACACTTCCTCGTATGAAATTATTGCATTTGCACAACATGAAAAGCATAATGATTTGTTTTAAATATAAAATACGGAAGCATATGGAAAACATAAATACCATATATATCATATATAAAATACAGTGACATCATAATTTCCACCATTAAAGGTGTTAAAAGAATATTTAACAATCATCGTTTCGTGAGGCAGTAATTCTCCATCCACAGAAACATTATGTTCTTTATCCATTAGATAGATGTGTGTGTAAGTGTAGATCGAATACTTCTTATAAACAAATCCTAGTATATTGAAGATACTGTTTTTTTACAAAATAGAGGAACAAAAATAGTTAAGGAGGTTGGAGAGGAAAAATAAAACATAAGAACACAAGAGAAGACACTACCATTTAAACGGGTAACTTTTTTTGATTTGAGCTCAAAGGATTCCTCGGAAAGACTTCTGCCCAAAGTGAGGCTTCTAGGAGTAATAGAGGGATGTGGAGAGACAAAATGAGAAGGTCTTGGCCGAGCCATAGGCTTGATAGGTGTGGGTAAGGTGGTAGAGGTGGGGCCCTTTTATAAGAGTAGAGGAGGGGCACTCTTGGAAAGTCTTGAAAAGTAACATTATTATGAAATTCATTTCGGATTTTAAAGGTCCCCCATTTAATTATATCGAGGATAAGGTGATACTAGTTCGAAATACACACATCCAATAGTTTTTATACAAGTTTAGGTCTTATATTTTACATTATCTTTTTATTTTATTTAAATCGTTAAATAATGAGGTAATCACTGCATCATCATGGTATCATAAATAATTTAATTTCATTAATTTATAAAAATTATAAAAAAACTATCATGATGTAGGAAGTCATTTTATCTTTATAATGAATATTTATAGTCAAACATATGACTTGTATAACCCCATGTAAAAATTGATTTAGTAAACCAACACATGTTTGTGACCATTTAATTTTAACTTTAAATAAAAATGTTTTAATGTCATTTTCCTACCAACGTGGCTCCATTGGGTCCCCAAGTTGACCCATAGATTTTTATGGTCTACAATGAATCAACCAATAAGGGTAGGACATGTGTATAAGTCATTTCATATTATTAAAACATTATTTTTACCTTAAACTACACTAATTACATCTAATCGCGATTAAAAACATAAAAGTTACTATTCACCAAAAAAATATTTTAATTCCATTGAACCACATTTTACTTATTAATGACAACCATGTATGTCAGATTTTTTAAATTAAAAACATATAGGTGGTAAATTTTAATTTAAACGGAAAATCAGTTTTTATAAGTACCACTTAGTGGTTTCACTATTCATCAAAAATTGACGTTTTTAAGAAAAATACCAAAACATCACCCTAAGATATATTTGATATTATGAATTAAAAAATGAAGTATATTTTAAAAAACGCAATACATATAAGTTGCATTAATTAATTTAATAATTAATTCCCACTGACAGAGCAAATAGCGTGTTTTTATGAAACAATAAGTATCAAAAGATTGACACTTGTTTAAGACGGATTTCAAAGTGAAATTAATTCTAATGACCACAATTGGATGAAATGGTAAAAATATATTCTAATTGAACTTTCAAACCAATTTAAAATATAAGCTAATCATAAAAATACATTAGATTAAAAAGAGGTTTTGAATTAAAATACAACATTTTTCACTATTTATTAAAAAAATAAACTTTATCAGAAAAATAACAAAAATTTACACAAAGTAAATTCTGATGTCCCAATTCTGAAGAAGAACTTTATTTTGTCAATTATAACACATTAAATTGTCAAAAATTGGATTTAAAATAGGTTCACCATCAAAAGGTGGTTAATCGACCTTTAAAAAAATATTAGAATGGTTGTGCTTAAAATTGGATTCATTCGCATTTTTAATCCTCTAACATTTATTGTAAAAAGTAAAAATATTTTACAAACATACATAATAATTTTTTAGTTAGTTCCGTTCTTTCCCACCATTACAATGGCTAGGTGTTAACTTCTATTTAATATAATATTATTTTATTATTAGAGTGCAATGTAAGATTTCAAAGGAACTCGTTTTCGCGTATTGGGTACGCCATCCAGAATAGCGTTCCATTTAATGTAATATTAATATTTTTTTCACAAATAGGGATAAATTTAAAAATGTAATATTCTTTATTTACCTGGGGTGTTACATCCTTCCCCCCTTTTGGGAATTGCATCCTGGCAATTTTAAAATTCGTCTTGGAAACTCCATTGAAAGTCCCACATCGGAAAAGGAGTAAATTAAACTATCACTTTAAAAGAAAGAAAGGGGAGTACAAAGGTCACTTGATTTAACCCATACTACGATTCCATGTAGGAAAATATGTATATGGAAGAAAAAGAAAAGGGTCACATTCTGAGGGAGAGTGATAGAAAACATATTTAGGAGAAAGTTAACCATAAGAAAATCACAAACTTTTGGTGGGTTAAACAGTATTTGATTCCCCGGTAGGAAAAGTTAATAGACAACATTTTTGTTTTAAGTTGCTTTTCATTGAGGAATTTATTTTTGATCTTTAGGAAACATATTTACATGTCATGTTGACTTTCAACTTTTACTATATTTCTTACACAAACTCATACTTTCCCCAAATGATGATAATTTAGGAAGACTTGTTCACACTAAGAGTACTATAATCAACTTATATAGAATAAACTAATCCACAAAGTGGACTATATATTTCCCATGTCTTTAGACCCTTACCAAAACCAAAATTATTATAACAAGATCAGATAATCCAGAAAAGGATAACCCTTTATAAAAAGAAAATCTATTCTTAATCGCCAAAAAATTTGTCCAATAAAACCCAAAGTTCAACGAAGACCATTAGATAAACAATTTTTCCATAAAATTCATCAAAGTAAACAAAACTAAGATTGAAACTCAAATATTTGACGGATTTAATCACATAATATTCCAAGATACAAATTAACACTTATCTCTAAATAACATCAGTTTCTCTTAAAGTCTCATATTGAAAAGTAATTAACCTAATTACATATCCTCTGTGATAGGTTAATAATTTCCATAGATAACCCAAAATCAACATACTCTTAATTCATAAAATCATCTAACTAATAAGAATAAGTCATACTAAATAGGGACTTCATGTTGTCCAGTGGTAGGTGATAAATACCAGTTGCACTTTGGTTCTGGGTTTGATTCCCACAGCTTTGTCCGACGTGACGGGTCATCACACGGTCTACGTGTTGTCCTTTTTATAAAATTCCAAAAATAAACCTAACATGTTTTAACCTCAATAGTTTCCTTATACCTCTCATTTTATTCAAAATTCATTACGATCTCAACATAATAATTCATGAAGTCTTATTTCACCACCATAAGATAAAATAAAATGATTCCCAAAAAGAATAACAGCATACCTTGATCATGGCGTCAACTCGATTTCATCATCATCTTGCTCACGTAGATAGATGTCACATGCATTACAACAATGATTTAGGGATCCTTCAAAATCATTTTCTTCCTCCATCCAAATACACCTTGTACAACATGGGTCATATGGGTGTTCATATAAAAACAGTTTTGGAAAATAATCATGTATGACATATAATTCCAAAACATCTAATAAAACATGATTTCTATAAAATAGTCAGACATAATTTGAGTTGAAAATTTCTATTATTGGTACTTTTAAAATACCATAAGTATTTGATGAGAGACTATATTTTAAAATCAAATATAAATAGGTTGTGCAAGGGTCTCCTTCCTCAGCACCATTTTTAAAATCATAATATGCTTCAATTTCTTGTGATAAGGGAAAATATTTGAATGTGACTTTATAATATTTACCTTTCATGAAAATATGAGAATATTGTGAAAATAGTATTTGTCTAAAAACAACCCATGATCCATGATGAAAACGAGGAATAGTGGAGGTGTTTGATATCTCAATCAACTTTTTGCAAGTGAGTTGTATGCTAGAAAAGGTTTCACAATAATCCAAACATGACTTTGCAATAATTATTACAAGCATGTCATCAGGAAGAGATAGGAATGTCATTTGAGATACTTCTCCTGGCATTTGTAAATGACTTTAATTGACCTGAAAAAATTTATAAAACAAGGATTTAACTGAAATAATAGATAAAGGGACTAATCTTGGGTCTAACAAAAACTCTTAATCCCTAAATTTGTCTAAACCGACCTCTGATACCAACTATAAGGCCCCAGCCTTAAACATTACTTAATATTGAATTAAATGAATAATTCACATTGAGGATATTTTTAGGTTTAGAGTTTTAGATAATTAGATCATAAAACTTGCATTATATTCCACATTTAAACAAAGTGGTTACATAAAAGATAGTATTCATTTTTCCCATCAATGGAAACATATTTAAAATAAAACATAGATTCTTTATTGACACTTCCTTGACACTATTATCACATTATGTACCTTTTCCTTGACCTGTGGAAAACTAATCAAAAACATGGGATGAGCATAAAAAACTCAGTAAAGGATATAAAAATATGGAAAGGAAACATGAGTACATATATACATAAGAATGAAGTCATACTTTACCCATAAAACATAATCACGTTATAATACCTCATCAAATCATGAATAAATCATAGGAATCAAAAGACATAAAGGTAACCTGAGGCATTCATAACATTCTTACGTAGGTATTATCCCTCTTGGTTACGTTTAGAATACCCATCACAGTGTATTCCCTAAATCTCTTTGTAGAAACCTCAACATTTAACCCCTACGCATTACCCAATGCATTGGAGAGCTATATTATGCTCACCCGCACTTAGATTATCACGGAACCACCTATATTCATAATAATGCCCAAGAACCATATCAAAATCGTATCACATAAAACATCCATAAAGGAAACATAATATTTCCACTTTTCAATCACAAGATATAAATACAACACATTGATATAAAAACATTATGAAAACCGTTTTCAATACCAAAATAAAAGAAAAGTAAAACATCATATTTATTTTTTATTTTATAAAAATTAAGGCTTGTAATGGAAGCTGAAACTCAAATAATGGCCACAGCGGTCGAGAAGTTGTTGTCGCCGCATATGTACGACAAAAACATTCCCTTTTATCGTTTAGTAAAATGATTTGTATAAAAAATATTCCGTTCAGATAAACGTAAAAGTTAAAGGGGTTTATACACCGTATAAAAGAAGGTTGTGTGTAAAACAAAATATTCCTCAATGAAAGGATATGTAGAAGAAGTCCCATACAAAGACGATATCCTTTGATTAAGGATAAATCAATTACATAATTATGTGTGACAAATGAATACACCAAATATAAGTGGATATTAAGTTTAAAAAAATCAAAGGTTATTCAAACATATTCATAAAACGAAATATTCAAGGAGTAAAAGTTTATCCCAAACAATCAAAATTGGGTTAAGAAGTTCCCTTGCAAAAATTTGATAGCCTAACGGTGTCACTTCAAAATTCAGAAAATGAGTAGATGAGAGATAAAAAGGGTATCTCATCACTTGTACATAAAATTTACAACAATAAGGATATAGAAGAACATATCCCAAAATAATATTATGTGAATTAAAAGGCATAACAAAAGAGGTCTTTTAAGAAGAAGAGGGTGAAAGGTTCCCTTACAGACTTGGGTAACTTTCGAAACGTACACGCCATTGAAGAAAGGCCGTACAATGAATATGTCAATACCGATAAATGAAATTATATTACACAAAGAGTATAATAATGGGCAGTACAGACACCACTCAATGGAATTGGTGGGAAATGTAGCATAAATCTCACGGGAATAAATGTGAGATGAAAAATCCCTTATGAAAACTCGGCAGCCTAACGACGCCACTTAAAACGTCCAAAAATGGATTGATGAGATCAAATCGGGTCTCTCATCATAAAAAAATAAAATGTACAGAGAGAGGAATATAAAATAACATCCCCTAACATAACAAATATAATATTAAAAGAAGTTACATAAACGAGAGTACTTAAAAAGAAAGAGGGAGGTTGGATCTTTTATGAAAATTCGGCAGCCTAATGGAGCCACTCAAAACTTCCAAATTGGATTGATGAGAGAAAATAGGGTCTCTAATCATATGAACATAAATAGTACAGTAAGATTAATATAAAATAACATCCCAATCATAAGAAATATGAACTTAAAAGGAATGACATAAAAGAGTGTATGTAAAAAGAAAGAGAGGAGTGGGATCCCTTATAAAAATTCGGCAGCCTAATGGCGCCCCTTAAAAATTCTAAAAAAAAGAATTGATGACAGTAAGACGAGGTATATCATCATATAAAAATAAAAATTACAGTATGGTTAATATAATATAACATCCTCCAACATAACAACATGGATCATAAATGAAATGACATAAAAGAGGGTACTTGAAAAGAAAGCGAGAGGTCGGATCCCTTACCTCAAGTCCGACTTGTCTTGTTCATTTCTTTATATTATTGAATAATAAACATTGGTCAATTTATAATTTCTTAAGTTTATACTTTAAATATTATTATTCAGTTAATATCACATATTATAATGTTATAATAATTAGTTAAAAATGTGTGTTCATATCAGATGTTTTTGTCGATGTTTGGTACATGAGTCAAAAATGAACTTGTTTGAAAATGATTGTCCATGTAGTTATAAGTAAATCAACTACAGAATAGTATTAATAATTTAAATATATTATATATCCAGTAAATATTAATTTTATAATATTCCATAACATTTGGATATAAAAAGAAATGAAATTCACCGTTCATGGTGACGGTAGTTCGTACGTACGCATGAACGCTACTTTCATTTCTTTGACATATTAATGGAATTAAAAACAATTGAGATATATATATAGATTATAATTACAATATAATATATATTTTATATAGTTCACATTAGTTCATTAATTTAATTCTTTATACATTCCATGTATTGCATGAAGGAGTCACATCACTTGAGGGGGCGGTTGTCCACACTTCCTTATATGAAATTATCGCATTTGCACAACATGAAAAGCATAAAGGTGTGTTTTAAATATAAAATACAGAAGAATATGGAAAACATAAATACCATATATATCATATATAAAATACAGTGACATCATAATGTCCACCTTAAAAGGTGTTAAAAGAATATTGAACAATCATCGTTTCGTGAGGCAGTAATTCGCCATCCACAAAAATAGTATGTTCTTTAACCATTAGACGGATGTGTGTGTAATTGTAGCTTGGATCATTATTATAACAACATCCTAGAATATTGAAGATATAGGTGTTGTTACAAAATATAGGAATAAAAAGAGTTTAGGGGGTTGGAGAAGCAAAATAAAACATAAGAACACAAGATAAGACAATACCTTTAAATCAGGTAACTCTTTTTGATTTGAGCTAAAAGGCTTCCTTGAAAGACTTATTCCCAAAGTGAGGCTTCTAAGAGTAATAGAGGGACGTGGAGAGACAAAATGGTCAGGGTTTGGCCAAGCCAAAGGCTTGAGTGGTGTGGGTAAGGTGGTAGAGGTGGGAGCCTTTTGTAAGAGGAGAGGAGGGGCACTCTTGGAATGTCTTTAAAAGTAACATTATTATGAAATGCATTTCGGATTTTAAAGGTCCTACAATTATATCTTTCTAGGATAAGGTGATAATAGTTTGAAATACACACATAGAATATTGTTTTCAAAAGTGTAGGTCTTATATTTTACATTATCTTTTTATTTTCTTTAAATCGTTAAATAATGAGGTAATCGTTGCATCATCATGGTGTCATAAATACTTTAATTTCATTAATATCTAAAAATTATAAAAAAATAGCATGATGTAGGAAATCATTTTATATTTCTAATGATTGTTTATAGTCAAAAATATGACTTGTATAACTTTATGTAAAAATTGTTTTATTAAAACAACACATGTTTGTGACCTTTTAATTTTAACTTAAAAAAAGGTTTTAATGTTATTTTCCTACCAAAGTTGCTCCATGGGGTCCCCAAGTTGACCCATGGATTTTCCTGGTCGACCATAACTCATCTTATAAGGGTAGGAAATGTGTATTTGTCATTTAATATTATTAAAACATTATTTTTACCTTAAACTACACTAATTACCTCTAATCGCGATTAAAAACATAAAAGTTACTTTTCACCAAAAAATTATTTTAATTTAATTGAACAAAATTTTACTTCTTAATGAAAACCATGTATGTTGGTTTTTTGAAATTCAAAACACAGAGGTGGTAAAATTTCATTTAAATGGAAAATCAGTTTTTATAAGTATCACTTTGTGGTTTCACTATTCATCAAAAATTGAAGTTTTTCAGAAAAAATCCCAAAACATCACCCTAAGCTATATTTGATATTAAGAATTAAAAAATGAAGTCTATTTTACAAAACTAAAAACATATAAGTTGCATTAATTAGTTTAATAATTAATTCCCACTGACAGAGCAAATAGCGTGTTTTTATGAAACAATAAGTATCAAAAGATTGACACTAGTTTAAGTCCGATTTCAAAGTGAAATTAATTCCAATGACCACAATTGGATTAAATTGTAAAAATATATTATAATTGAACTTTAAAACCAACTAAAAATATAATCTAATCATATAAATAAATTATATTAAAAAGTGGTTTTGAATTAAAATACAACAATTTTCACTATTCATTAAAAAATGAATTTATCAGAAAAATACCAAAAATTTACACAAAGTAAAATTTGATGTCCCGATTCTAAATAAGAATATTATGTTGTCAAATATAACACATAAAACTGTCAAAAAGTGGATTTAAAAGATTTTCTCCATCAAAAGGCGGTTAATCGACCTTTTAAAGAATATTAGAATTTTTACACTTAAAATTGGATTCATTCACATTTTTAATCTTCTAACATTAATTGTAAAAAGTAAATATATTTGACAAACATACATAATCATTTTTTAGTTAGTTCTGTTCTTTCCCGCCATTACAATGGCTAGGCGTTAACTACCATTTAAAAAAATATTATTTTATTATTAGAGTGCAATGTAAGATTTCAAAGGAACTCGTTGTCACGTATTGGGTACGCCATCGAGCATAGTGTTCCCTTTAAAGTAATATTAATATTTTTTTCACAAATAGGGATAAAAATAAAAATTTCATATTCTTTATTTACCTTGGGTGTTACATCCTTCCCCCCTTTTGGGAATTGGGTCCTCGCAATTTCAAAATTGGTATTGGAAACTCCATTGAAAGTCCCACATCGAAAAAAAAGTAAATTAAACTATCACTTTAAAAGAATGAAAGGGAATTACAAAGGTCACCCGAGTTAACCCATATTAGGATTCTATGTAGGAAACATGGATATGGATGAAAAAGCAAACTGTCATGTTCTGAGGGAGAGTGACAGAAAACATGTTTAGGATAACGTTAACCAAAATAAAATCAAAAACATATGGGGGTTAAACGGTATTCCATTCCCTAGTAGGAAAAGTTAATAGACAACATTTTTGTTTTAAGATATTTATCATTGAGGAATTTATTTTTGATCATTAGGAAACATATTTACATTTCATGTAGACTTTCAACTTTTACTAGATTTCTTACACAAACTCATACTGTCCCCAAATGATGAGTATTTAAGAAGAATTGTTCACACTAAGAGTACTATAATCAACTTCTATAGAATCACCTAATCCACAAAAGAGGACTATATATTTCCCATGTCTTTAGACCCTTACCAAAACCAAAATTATTAGAACAAGATCAGATAATCTAGAAAAGGATAACCCGTTATAAAAAGAAAATCTATTCTTAATCTACAAAATTTGTCCAACAAAACCCAAAGTTCAACGAAGACCATTAGATAAACAATTTATCCATAAAATTCATCAAAGTAAACCAAACGAAGACTGAACCCCAAATATTTGAATGATTTAACCACATTGTCTTCCAAGGTACAAATTAACACTTATCTCCAAATAACATCAGTTTCTCTTAAAGTCTCATATTGAAAAGTAATTAACCTAATCTCATATCCTCCATGATAGTTTAATAATTTCCATAGATAACCAAAAATCAACTTACTATTAATTCATAAAATCATATAACTAAAAAGAGTAAGTCTTACTAACCAGTGACTTCACATAGTCCAGTGGTAGGCGATAAATACTAGTCGCACATTGGTTGTGTGTTGAATTCCCATAGCGTTGTCCGATGCGATGGGTTGTCTCACGGTCTACGTGTTGTCCTTTTTATAAAACTATAAAAATAACCCTAACATAATTTAACCTAAATAATTTCCTTATACCTCTCATTTTCATCCAAATTCATTATGATCTCAACATGTTATTTCTTCAAGTCTTATTTCACCACTATAAGATAAAATAAAACAATTCCAAATAAGAATAACATCATACCTTGATCATGGCATCCACTCGGTTTCATCGTCATCTTGCTCACGTAGGTAGAAGTCCCATGAATTACAACAATGATTTATGGATCCTTCAAAATAATTTGCTTCCTCCATCCAAATACACCATGTACAACATGGGTCATATGGGTGTTCATAGAAAAACAGTTTTGGAAAATAATCATGTATGACATATAATTCCAAAACATCTGATAAAACGTGATTTCTATAAAATAGTGGGACAAAATTTGAGTTGAAAATTTCTATTATTGGCCCATTTAAAATACTATAAGTATGTGATGAGA
Organism: Viscum album; assembly: GCA_963277665.1. Classification (NCBI taxonomy): domain Eukaryota; kingdom Viridiplantae; phylum Streptophyta; class Magnoliopsida; order Santalales; family Viscaceae; genus Viscum; species Viscum album. The sequence continues at coordinate 2,010,396,331 of OY728145.1, read as the reverse complement.
GACTATATTTTAAAAGCAAATATAAATAGGTTGCGCAAGGGTCTCATTCTTCAGCACCATTTTTAAAATCATAATATGCTTCAAATTCTTGTGATAAGGTAAAATATTTGAAAATACATTGATAATATTTACCTTTCTTGAAAATATGAGAATATTGTGAAAATATTATTTGTCTAAAAACAACCCATGATCCACAATGATAACGGGATATAGTGGAGGTGTTTGATATCTCAAACAACTGCTTGCATGTGAGTTGTATTCTAGAAAAAGTTTCACAATCATCCGAACATGACTTTGCAATAATTATTGCAAGTATGTCATCAGGAAGAGATAGGAATGTCGTTTGATATCCTTCTTCTTCCATTCGTAACTGACTTTACATGACCTGAAAAAAAGTTATAAAACAAGGATTTAACTGAAATAATAGATATAGGGACTAATCATGTGTCTAACAAAAACTATTAATCCCTGAAGATGTCAAAACCGACCTCTCATACCATCTATGAGGCCCCAACCTTAAACGTTACTTAATATTGAATTAAATGAATAATTCACATTGAGTATCTTTTCAGGTTTAGAGTTTTAGAAAATTAGATCATAAAACCTGCATTACATTACAAATTTAAACAAAGTGGTCACATAAAAGATAGTATTCATTTTTCCCATCAATGGAAACATATTTATAATAAAACATGGATTCTTTCTGACACTTCCTTGACACTATCATCACATCATGTAACTTTCCCTTGACCTGTGAAAAAGATTTTAAAAACATGGGATGAGCATAAAAAGCTCAGTAAGGGATATAAAAATATTGAAAGGAAACATGAGTACATATATACATAAGAATGAAGTCATACTTTACCCAAAAAACATAATCACTTTAACGTACCTCATCAGATCATGAATAAATCATAGAAATCATAAGACATAAAGGTAACTTGAGGCATTCATAACATTCTTACATAGGGAGTAACCCTCTTGGTTACATTTGGAATACCCATAATAGTATATTCACTAATTCTATTTGGAGAAACCTCAATGTTTAACCCCTTCACGTTACCCAATGCATTGGAGAGCTATATCAGGCTCACCCGCCCTTAGTTTATCCTGGAACCACCCGTATTCATAATAATGCCCAAGAACCATAACAGAATCGTATCACATAAAATATGCATAAAGGAAACAGAACATTTCCACTTTTCAATCACATGATATCAATACAACGCATTGATATAAAAACATTATGAAAAATGTTTTCAATACCAAAATAAAATAAAAGTAAAAAATCGTATTTATTTTTCATTTTAAAAATGTATGGCTTGTAAAGGAAGCTGAAACTCAAATAATGGTAACGGCGGCGGAGAAGTCGTTGTCGCCGCGTACATACGACAAAAAAATTCTCTTTTATCATTTAGTAAAACGCTTTGTATAAAAAAGATTCCTTTCCGATAAACATAAAAGTCAAAGGGGATTATACACCGTATAAAAGAAGGTTGTGCATAAAACAAAATATTCCTCAATGAAAGGAGATTGAGATGAAGTCCCATACAAAGACGGTATCCTTGGATTAAGGATAAATCAATTACATATTATGTGTGACAAATGAATACACACAATATAAGTGGATATTAAGTGTAAAACAATCAGAGGTTATTCACACATATTCATAGAACGACATATTCAAGGAGTACAAGTTTATCCCAAAGAATCAAAATTATCTTGAGAAGTTCCCTTGAAAAAATTCGATTGTCTAACGGCGTCACTTCAAAATTCAGAAAATGAGTCGATGAGAGATAAAAAGGGTATCTCATCACCTGGAAATAAAATTTACAACAATAAGGATATATAAGAACATATCCCAACATTATAGTATGTGAATTAAAATACATAACAAAATAAGTCTTTTAAGAAGAGGAGGGTGAAAGGTTCCCTTACTGACTTGGGTAACTTTCGAAACGTACACCCCATTGAAGAAGGGTCGTACAACGAATATGTAAATACCCATAAATGAAATTATATTACACAAAGAGTATAATAATGGGCAGTATATACACCACTCAAAGGAACTGGTGGCAAATTTATCATAAATCTCACGGGAATAAAAGTGAGAGAAAAATACCTTCCGAAAACTCGGCAACCTAACGGTGCCACTTAAAACTTCAAAAAATGGATTTATGAGATCAAATAGGGTCTCTCATCATTTTAAAATAAAATTTAGAGAAAGAGGAATATAAAATACCATCCCCAAACAAAACAAATATGAGCTTAAAATAAGTGACATAAAGGAGATACTTAAAAAGAAAGAGGGAGGTTGGATCTCTTAAAAAATTCGGCAGCCTAACGGCGCCACTCAAAACATCCAAAATGGATTGATGAGAGAAAATAGGGTCTATAATCATATGAACATAAAAATTAAAGTAAGAGTAATATAAAATAACATCCCAATCATAATAAATATGAATTTAAAAGGAATGACATAAAAGAGTGCACTTAAAAAGAAAGAGAGGAGTATGATCCCTTACGAAAATTCGGCAGCCTATCGGCGCCATTTAGAAATTCTAAAAAAAAATGATGACAGTAATAGGGGGTATCTCATCATAAGAAAACTAAAAATTAAAGTATGGTTAATAGAAAATAACATCCTCCAACATAAGAACATGGAGCATAAATTAAATGACATAAAAGGAGGTACTTGAAAAGAAAGCGAGAGGTCGGATCCCTTACCTCAAGTCTGACGTGTCTTGTTCATTTCTTTATATTCCTGAATAATAAACTTTGGTCAATTTATAATTTCTTATGGTCCTCATTTAAATATTATTATTCATTTAATATCGCATATTATAATGTTATAATAATTGGTTAATAATGTGAGTTCATATCATATTTGTTGTCGTTGTTTGGTACATGAGTCAAAAATAAACTTGTTTGAAAATGATTGTCCATGTAGTTATAAGTAAATAATCTCCAAAATAGTATTAATGATTTAAATATTTTATATATCCAATACATATTCATTTTATACAATTCCATAACATTTGGAGATAAAAATAAATGAAATGCACCGTTCATTGAGACGGTAGGCCGTACGTATGCATGAACGCTACTTTCATTTCTTTGACATATTAATTGAATTAAAAACAATTGAGAGATATATATATTATAATTCAAGTATAATATATATTTTATATAGGTCACAGAAGTTCATTAATTTCAATATTTATACATTCCATGTATTGCATGAATGAGTCACATTACTTTAGGGGGCGGTAGTCCACACATCCCCGTATGAACTTATTGCATTTGCACAACATGAAAAGCATAAAGGTATGTTTTAAATATAAAATACAGAATCATATAGAAAACATAAATACCATTTATATAATATATAAAATACATTGACCTCATAATGGCCACCATTAAAGGTGTTAAAAGAATATTGAACAATATTCATTTTGTGAGGCAGTAATTCGCCATCCACAAAAACAGTATGTTCTTTAACCATTAGACGGATGTGTGTGTAAGTTTAGCTGGAAGAATTATAATAAAAAATCATATTATATTTAAGATACTGGTTTTGTTACAATATTAAGTAATAAAAAGATTTTAGGGGGTTGGAGAAGCAAAATAACACATAAGAACACAAGAGAAGACACTACCTTTAAATCAGGTAACTCTTTTGGATTGGAGCTCAAAGGCCTCTTTGGAAAGACTTCTGCCCAAAGTGAGGATTCTAGGAGTAATAGAAGGATGTGGATAGAAAAAATGGGTAGGGGTTGGCCGAGACAAAGGCTTGAGGGGTGTGGGTAAGGTGGTAGAGGTGGGGGCCTTTTATAAGAGGAGAGGATGGGCACTCTTGGAAAGTGTTGAAAAGTAACATTATTATAAAATGAATTTAGGATTTTAAAGGTCCCATGATTATATATTTCTAGGATAAGGTTATAATAGTTCTAAATAGACACATCCAATAGTTTTTGACAAATTTAGGTCTTATATTTTACATTATATTTTTATTTTATTTAAATCGTTAAACAATAAGGTAATCGTTGCATCAGCATGGTGTGATAAATAATTTAATTTCATTAATGTCTAAAAATTATAAAAAAATATCATGATGTAAGAAATATTTTTATCTTTGTAATGAATATTTATATTAAAAAATATGACTTGTATAACCCCATGTAAAAATTGTTTTAGTAAAACAATACATGTTTGTGACCTTTTAATTTTAGCTTTAAAAAAAAGGTTTTAATGTTATTTTTCTACCAAAGTGGCTCCATGGGGTCCCCACGTTGACCCATCGATTGTCTCGGTAGACCATGACTCAACCAATAAGGTTTTGACATGTGTCTAGGTCATTTCATATTATAATAACATTATTTTTACCTTAAACTACACTAATTACCTCTAATCGCGTTTAAAAACATAAAATTTACTATTCACCAAAAAATTATTTTAATCCCATTGAACCAAATTTTACTTCTTAATGAAAACCATATATGTCAGATTCTTGAAATTAAAAACACATAGGTGGTAAAATTTCATTTAAACAGAAAATCAGTTTTTATAAGTACCACTTAGTGGTTTCACTATTCATCAAAAATTGAAGTTTTTCAGAAAAATACTCAAACTTCACCTTAAGCTATATTTGATATTCTGAATTCAAAAATAAATTCTATTGTACAAAATCCAAAACATATAAGTTTCAGTAATTAATTTAATAATTAATTCCCACTGACAGAGCAAATAGTGTGTTTTAAAGAAACAATAAGTATCAAAAGATTGACACTAGTTTAAGTCTGATTTCATAATGAAATTAATTCCAATGACCACAACTGGATTAAATGGTAAAAATATATTCTAATTGAACTTTAAAACCAATTTAAAATATAATCTAATCATATAAATAAATCAGATTAAAAAGTGGTTTTGAATTAAAATACAACATTTTTCACTATTCATTAAAAATGATCTTCATCGGAAAAATACCAAAACTTTACACAAAGTAAATTTTGGTGTCCCGATTCTAAAGAAGAATTTTATTTTGTAAAATATAACACATAAAATTGTCAAAAAGTCGATTTAAGAGAGGTTCTCCATCAAAAGGCGGTTAATCAACCTTTTAAAGAATATTAGAATGTTTACGCTTAAAATTTGATTCATTCTCATTTTTAATCCTCTAACATTTATTGTAAAAAGTAAAAATATTTGACAAAATTACATAATCAATTTTTAGTTAGTTATGTTCTTTCCCCCCATTACAATGGCTAGGCGTTAACTACCATTTAAAATAATATTATTTTATTATTAGAGTTCAACGTATGATTTCAAAGGAACTCATTGTCGCGTATTGGGTATGCCATAGAGCATAGAGTTCCCTTTAAAGTAATATTAATTTTTTTTCACAAATAAGGATAAATATAAAACTTTCATATTCTTTATTTACCTGGGGTGTTACACTAAACCTTGAGCTGATTACCCGAGTTGATCTGTGGCATCCCCAATGGGAATTTTAGATCCCCATAGGCTGGAAACTAGTGGCTAACTTCAACGAATTATAAAATGGGAAATATTTCTCCTATGAAGAAAGAAATATCTCAAAAAAGGAACGCTAAATAAATTAATTCAATATGAATAAAATATCACTAAACATCTCATATAAAAAATCATAAAATAAAACCACACCATAAAAAATATGCCAAATAATCAAATGACCAGACATTATCCATGTGACCCCATGTGTCACTGTCCAACAGAAATATCCACCATCACCCAAGGCATTCTATCTCAAGTTGAAACCTATGAAAAATGATGAAAAATAGAACATAATTATAGGTGTGAGTATTAAAACACCAATGTATTCTTCTTAATGTATTCCCAATACACTTAATTTGAAATAAAAGAAGCATGAAATTCATGTTTGAACTACAATATATAAAAGTAAAAATTGCTAAATTTTTACTACAAAACAAGGGATATTCTATTTCACAATTATTATTAAAATCTTATTCATTACAAATAGTGAAACATTAACATTTCCATGGGTAATGTTATGATTACATTTTCTTATTGTAGTAAAAAGGATTAAAAAATTATATAATAAATTGAAAATCCATTTTTAATGAAACACATCACATTCCATGGAAAAAAACACAATAAGGCACCATAATGATCATATTACAAGGGAAAGGAAAATACTAATGTATGTTTCTCAATTATCATTAGATGAAGCTATGTATTAATTTAAATGTGTGTACTTTGGAGATTGTGAATAATCTAGAACATACTAATACATGAGACACATCACAAGTAGTATGCCAAGCCTGATTAAACCAAAAACACCTTTACACTCCCTGACACCCAATTGATGACAGACTTAGGGGAAATCCCATAGAAATAAGCCCAATAATGTGCACATATTTAGGGCTTCTAGCTAGTACATAGACTAGCTAGTATATCAATCATTCCTAGAAAATTATCTCACTATGCCAGGTTTCCATGTATCATGTATAAAGTGGGTGAGATAACTAATTCTTGATGTGTATCCAATACGAAGCATATATAATAATAATTAGTCAAAAACCTACCTCCCCCTGAGTCACCCCAATGGATCGACTCTCATGCCATATTATGAATATAAGTAAAGGAGTCCCTGTCAGGGATCACTAATTACCATAATAGATCACAATGATTACACATCGAGTAAACCCCATCCATTAAATATGAACATGGCATGATAATCATCCAAAGTAGGTTTCAATAAAAAATACATTCACCATGCTCACAATGTTTCCTAACTAGAATTTATTCATTTTTCTCAAAAACAAAATTTATCATGGATACAAATACACCTTTAATAAAGGGTGAAAAAACAAAATTTGTTTTTTAAAAATCAATTAAATAATACCCTTAATACATTCATGTCTCACTTTCATGGAAAAACAATTTTTATTAAAATGGAAAATGGGTTATTCACCCTCAACACATGCCCAATGACATTAAAATCCAACACACATTCCATTTTAAAAACCAATAACACATGGCGAACCCATACATGGGAGACCAAAGATCATTTCTCTTGTTTCCAATATATTTAAAAATCTATACCAATGATTTTATTTCATAAATCACCCTTAGAGGGAAAAAATGAAATTAATCAAACACTTAGTGTTCACTGTTTAACAAATAACTCTATTTATCACACATAAAGGCATAAAACACCACATGTAATACCAAAAAAATGACACCGATTATCATACATCCATATTAATTAATCAAAATAGGTTTTAAAATCCTGAAAAAAATGAATCATAGATTAAAAATACAAGTGAAGAGTTAAACCAACCATTAATGCTTAGCACATCAACAATTCTTGTCCGAGGTCAATCCATGAGGTTTAAAAACCCTCGATCTAAGAAGAGGGCCCCAAAAAACAAAAACCCCGTAACAAAATAAATGAAAAAAAAACACCAGGTTTATATGACCATGGGAGAAGATAAAATCAAGTATAAATGCAATGATAAGGAAAATGTGATGATGCAAATAGATTACCTTGATAGGTTTTCCAAACATCATGAATAAATCCTTATAGGAACACAAAAAGAAGGAGGGGGAGCTTTGAGAATCAAGGAGAGGCCTTTGATAGGATATACAATCTTGGTAGAGGTGGAAATGGGTGGAGTTGGGATTGAAATCCAATAAGGGTAGAATTGGAATTTTGCACTATATATGATCTAGGAAGCATGCACGATTAGGATGTATGGTTTACCAAACTATGAACCAAAAGTATGGTAGCCACATCCCACTAGAAGCTTAACAACATGGCTAACCCACACAGTTTCATAACCATGTGCAGGTCGTGTGGTGGGTTCAACCAAAACTCACCACCTACCACATATTGACTTAGGATCAACTACACAGTTATCCAAATAGGGTTTCCACTGTGTGTATGTCATCATGAAGGAAAAAATTCCATATTTTGTCCAAAAAATAAAACAATATTTGAAGCACATCCCTGAGAAAAAATAGGACAAAGAAACCCATGAAAATTGAACACCAATAACCCCCAAAACATAATATATGATCTGAGATTCCAAATCAATCGAATCAAAGGACAATACATGAAAAACAAGGTGTGACATGACGTCATTGTGGGAAATCTCTAGATCTAAATAACATGATTGTGATTTTTTCACATGATCAATTTATTGATCCCATATTATGTATAATCCCTTCACATGAAAAAACAATCCCAATTGTCATAAAGTTAGAATAAAATTTCTTCCTATTTCGTGAACTTATTGGGGTATTTTCAAGCATTTTTCCATAAAAAAATACTATGATTAAACTGAAATATTCATAATAAATTGTTTAAATGTGGAAATTATCAAAAGAAGTACCAAACCATTTTTATATATTATTTATATTCAATTTCCCCTCTATTCTTCTCTTGTTATTTTTATGGATCGATGGATCCTACAATTGTGTGACCGCCTTTTCTCAAGAATTCCCTCTCCATTTTAATCGTCACTAAAGAATCCCAATACTACTAAAATTTTAAGAATTTATTTTGGGTTAAGAAGAGTTTTTATAGGTATTTCCACCCCACATATATGTTATTCTACTTAAGTGTATGTAACGTACCTCATATTAAGTCAGTAAAAGAATCATGCTATTTTCTTAATCAAGTAGTGTCAATCCTAATTATAATTTATACTCTTCAAGATAAGGCCATATTTCATTGATGAAATCACCAAAATGTTACCTGATAAATAAAAACTGTGTGATCACTCTTGTATTTACAACAACCATTATCCTTGAGATTTTCAATTTTTCATCGCATGATAAAACATGCATGTGTAATTGCTTTCTTGAGATCATGATGAAATTTCAAAATCCCTACACATATATAGGATGAAATGTAGAATGAATTTCATAAGTAAAAGTCAAAAAATCAAAGGTCCTTCATGTGATTGGTGAATAGATCACACAATGCACATAAGTATGCCACATGAAAATATGTATAACTATTATTTATATATTGATTCAATTATTTTATCCTTTTATTTTAAATGAATTTATTGGGTGATTATCAAATGTTCATTCATCCACATGTGACTTGATCAGAAAGACCCATTCAAAGGGGGTTCTGGTGATCTTAAAGACTAATTTGAAAGTCATCATTAGATTAGGAGATATTTCAATAGGATCTTCATGTGATCTATACAAATTCATGTAATGTGTGTAACAATATCCCATTATGTTTATAGGGTAATGTGTTCATTATTCGTAACTAATGTAACACGAATTTGCATACCTCAATACAAGATCATCCTTTTCCCACACAACTTCTTTATTATCATTATGAGGGAAATAATACTTAATCTTAAAGTGTTTCTTTGAAACCAAATTTTCCAATGCTCAATAAGATTCCATCAACAAACATGTAAATGAGGGGATTAATTATTGTGATGGATATTAAGAGTAAATTTAATTGTAAAAAAATCTTAGATATATAATTTTATTTATAACATCAAATGAGAATTATAAATTCCTAAAATAGTGGGACTTCTATACTTGTATATTTGGCCTACTATAAACTAATACAAGGTCATCATCATATAAATTGGTGGGGATGGCTCTGTATCAAACAAAAATGAAAAGATAACCACAACCTATAGTTGTTGTAGATGAAAAGTTTATCCTATTGGATTTCAAAACACTATGATTTTGGAAATAAGTGTACTTTTCCATTAATGTAACAGCCCGGGATTTTATGAAAAATATTATTTTTAATTTCATTAATGTATTGTGTTATATGATACACCAAAAGTAGCTCGCACAACATGCATCCTTGACTTTCCTTGCATTACACACAATCACGACCTTCCTCGATAGCGTGTGTAGTACGCAATAATGAGTTTCACTAAACAACAATATGCTTTTAAAATATTATTAAAACTAGCCGTTATGAATAGTAATAACCACTTTTTGAAATTTTTTAAATTTTATTTTTCAAAATGGAATTCATTTTTGGATTCGTAATATCGAAATTAGCTTAGGGTGAAATTTTGGTACTTTCCAGAAAACATTATTTTTTTGATAAATAGTGAAAATTACTAAATTTTAATTAAAAACAACCTTTTTAATCGAAATAATTAATATTGATAAATTATTAATTTGAGTGGTTTTAAAATATATTGAGAATATATTTTTACAATTTAATACAATGTTGTTCATTGGATGTAATTTCACATTTAATCTAGACATAAACAAGTGTCAATCTTTTAATAGTTATTATCTCTTAAGAACACGCTATTTGTTTTGACGGCGGGAATTAATTTTTAAATTAACAAATTCAACTGATATGTTTTTAATTTGGTAAAATAGACATCATTTTTTAGTTCATAATATCAAATATAGCTTAGGACTAATTTTTGGAATTTTTCTGGAAACTTTCATTTTTTGATGAATAGTGAAACCACTAAGTGGTAGTTAAGAAAAATGAATTTTTCATAAAACTTAATTTTACCACTTCTGTGAGTGGAATTTCAAAAATCCGAGAGACACGGTTGATGTCAGTAAGTAAAATGTGGTTCAATGAGAAGAAAATATTTTTTGGTGAATAGCAACTTTTTTACTTTTTTTTTACCATGGTTAAAAGTAAATAGGGTAATTAAGGGTAAAAATGATAATATTATTACCCTAACACATGTCATAATTCTATTGGATAAGTGTAATTCGACCAAAAACAACCTTAGGAATAAAATAAGGCCATTTAGGCCCACTTGGATTAGATTAGGACATTTATTATTAATTTATTTAAAGAAGGGTTAAAATAGTTAAAATCAAAGATTAATAAGTAAATCATTTTTAATATAGGGTTATACATAATATAAATTCGACTATAAATAGTCATTAGAAAGATAAAATGATTTCCTATATAATGGTATTTTATTTTTAATTTTTAGCCATTATATAATTTAATTTATTTATGACACAAATATGATGCAGTAATTATATTATTAATTAAATATTGACATAATTGATGTTATAAATACCCAAATAAATGTAATTTCAGACTTTTTATTAAATAAAATAAGTTTATAGGTTAATATGACATGTTATTATTGATTTAATTTACTTTTTTAGAACAAATAATTCTGTTATAATTTTCACAAAAATCAATTACAAAATAGTGTCAAAATTGACATAATATAGTTTTTAATAAAATATTATATTATTAATTGTTATTTTATTCCTAAAAACTATGGTTCGGCCAAATGACTTAGATATGGTTATATATATTTATAATAAACAACTTGGGGTTCGTTTGGCTTCTTATAGTAAGTTTATTAACCTTATAGTATAAGAACGCAAGAAAACACAGTAAAGGTGAAATTATTTAACTTAATGTTAAATCTAAATGATAATGTTAAAATATGAACCTAAACTTGTATAAATTATATTTTATGAGATTATGTCGACCCATAACTACCTTATCTTCGAAATGAATGAATTTGGAGCTATTTAAAACCGAATTTGACTTTATAATAAAATAATAGTATTAGTTATTCCAAAGATGCCCCTCTCCTCCCTTATAAAAGGGCACCTCCTCCCTCTCTTCCTCACACCACTTTGAGCCTTCATGATCGGAAAACCCCTGCCAAATTCCCTTTTCCACTTCCCTAGAAACATCATAGAGGTTCTGGTCTTCCTCAAAGACCAATTTTAGTGCCCTAAAAGGAGATCTCAAAGAGGCGCTTCAAAGAAGAGGTAATGTTCATTACCGATTCTTTCATCTCTATTTCTTCTTCCACTTATTCTTCTTAGGTTGTTTAATTATGAAGTAATAACATCAGTATCACTTATATACTGATATGTTATTATAATTATGAAACAACCTTATTCCACCATCTATCCATCCTACAGAAAACGAAATCACCGCACGTGCGTTCGTACGGAATACCGTCTCCACGCCGTGGTGTAATCTATTTTCCACCACCACCTTACTTGGATGGGTATAAAGGTGTACATAATAACTATATATGATTCTTGTAAAGTGATATTGATTCTGAAATAGTATACATACACTCCAATACAATTCCAAAATCATGAGAACGATATCATAGCTCGTGCGTACGTACCGACTATCGTCTCCACGACGCGATGAGATTCATTCTCCACGTTAACCATTAAAGAATGATTATAAAGTATACATAATAAATAATAATGAAATATATGACATAATAATGATTCTGGATTTATATGTATATATATATATGTCATCTACTTAATTCCATTAAACTCAATAAGGAAAAGAAAACAGCGTTCATGCGTACGTACGGTCTACCGTCTCCATGAACAGTGTATTTCATTCCATTTATTGATCAATTATATATATATATATTCTGAATATATATTATATATAAATCATGTTATATATTCTGGAATTAATTAATCATGATCTATGTAATCATATGAATAATTAAAAGTCAAAACACGGACGACAAATGAAACGATTTTACACAAAATGCTCATTAACATGGAATTTACAAAAGAACGGGTAATATAAAGCCATAAGTTAACCATATATGATATCCTAACAATGAGTATGATTCTGGAATAAGTCAATGACATTATTTAAATAATTATACAGGAGGTTCAGACACATACGAAGCAAATCAGACCTAAGGTAAGGGAAATATCACAATCTCATTTTTATCCGAGATTGTTTATACTTTGGTATTTACTTGGGTGTATTTTATCATCCACATCCATGTTTCCTAAATATGTAATGTTATTTACATCCACCTACAATTGTTTAAATCCAAATTTACCCTTCTATGAGTTTTTAGTAAAGGATATGAAAGGAATCTTTTGTCGTTTTTCATACGAGGTACTTTTTGACTTTTCCGACAAAAGTATGAGAAGAATGTTTTTTTTAACTTATATGGCATGAATGGATTTTTAAAACATTACTTCCAAGAAGAATCTTTTACAAGTTTTCAAGTTTATTTTTAATCAACTTTTTTTAGTTTATAATTGTATGACATGTTAAGAAAGGGAAAATGTTTTTGAAGTTGAAAGTATATTTTCCTCAAGAATGGAGTTCAAGTGTTTAATCAAAATTATTTTCCATCTAAGATAATATAGTGTTCTATTTATATCCCTATTATTACATTGATTTGATTATATTGTGATGGAATTATTTTTATAAATTCCATTATCTTATATGAATTGTTTGATGATGTCATGATGTTTAAGATTCCCATTTTTATTACATGGGCTATGCAATGATGTATGATTTATGATTTTGTGGCACACATAAGAATGCTTTCATTATGAGATGGGTGGGACCTATATCTCCCTCCAATACATTGGGTAAAGATTTTATATCACATGAGATAGACATGGCTGGAATGGTAGGTTATACCGGTTCAGTGAAACAGGACTGAAACGAGGAGTGAACTCTGTTCAGAAAGGGACTTTGTCCACTAAGATATTCTTGTCAATGAGTCTGGACTAATAAGAAATGATTCTCTATGATTATGTGTGTATTCCACAAAGATTCATGTTTTTTGTTATGATTATTGGGATTACATTTCACTACTATGATTTATCCCATGTTATGAAATTATGATCTCTTTTGAAGATTAAGATTTCCAAAAGATATGTTCTTATGAATATGACGTGATTGATATTTATTTTGTTTACCCTTACTGAGTATTTAAGCTCACCCTTTTATGTTTTCTATTCCCTAGGACATAAAGAAAGGATTTAGGTTAAAAAATGAAGATCTTTATGGGAGATGTTGAAGATCTTTCATCACGATTAGAAGATTATATTCTGAGTTTCCAAAGACAATAAACTATTACGGTCCATGTGTGTGTGTTTTTGTTATGTACTAAGTATTCCGTAAAAGTAATGTAATGTCCATGTACGTCAGGCTTCGGGTCTCTACAGTTGGTATCAGAGGAAAGGTTTAGTCAACCTTTAGAAACTAGGATGCAAAAACTTTAGTGAGATCCCTAGATATATTTCTAAGGTATGTCTAGGAATGTCCCTAAGGATAAGTATACATATAGGATATAGTCCTAGAACTACGATAACGATCATAGAATTTAACCTAAGATGTTAGATATTGAGGATACTCCCCCTTTATTATGTTTTTTCCCCTAGCATGATTTTTTCCTCTCACATTATTCTTTTTGGGTTTTAGATGATGGCTGGAACCCGAAGGAATCGTGTTGATCAATACAATGGACAATGCAATGATTTTCCTCCTGAACAAACAAATGTTATGGGAGATGGAGTGAAAAATCTTATTACTATACTTACACAAACTCTGAATCATTCTGGACTTCCAAATGAGCAGAGAAGGGAACAATATTCTATTGAGTCCTTCATGAGGCAACGTCCACCTTCTTTTAGTGGGTCTTCTGATCCACTAGTTTCTGAACAATGGACCAGTACTATTAAAAAGATATTTTCAGTTATTCAATGTTTTGAACCTGATAAATTCATCTTAGCAGTATATCATTTGGAAGGTGAAGCTGATCAATGGTGGAATCTTATCAAGAATACGAGGCAAAGAGATGAAATTAACTCCATGGAATGGGATGAGTTCAAGAACTTATTTTTCAATAAGTACTTCCCTCGTATTCTTCGAACAAAGATGGAGAATGAGTTTCTTGAACTAAAGAAAAAGGATGATGAATCTGTTGGTATATACAAAGCAAATTTTATAAGGCTTCCAAGGTATGCATCTGGATTTATCATCCAACCTGAAAGTAAAGTTGATCGATTCTTCAGTGGCTTAAAACCAAATCTTCGAAGGGAATTGGTTATAAGATACTTCAGTAGCTATGAAGAAATTTTGAATTGTGCTATCAAGGTAGAAATCAAAGATGGTGTTACTTATCCATCTCATAGTTTTGACATGAAATGAAAGATTTAGTTCAAGGAGAAATCTCAGAATAATGGTGAAAAAAAGATGAATTTTTCCTTATGCTCAAAGTGTGGAAAGAAGCATGGTGGAGATTGTATTAAAGGGACTAGAAAATGTTTTTAAGTGTGGAAAAGAAGGTCATCGAGCAGCTGAGTGTCGAAATAATGGAAAAAGGGTTTTAATGATGTGAATAATGAAAATACTGTAGAGAACGCACCAACAACGCTTTAATGCTTCAAGTGCAAGGAAATGGGGAATTATTCTAATAAATGCCCTAATCCAAGGGTTAGTGCTGATCGACGTGAGCAACCACTTAAGGTAATGGACAAAGGGATATCACATGTGATCACCATTGGTTATGTTGAATATGACAACGATGTGGTTAAATGATTAAGTGTTTATGTAATGGGATTCCAGAATAATGTTGTATATAGTATTGTGGAATATTGGAATATTTATGTTTTGGTCTATTGTGGTTTTCAGTAATTTTATGGCATCGGTAACCATGAAAAGTGATTGATATATTTTTGGAAAGAAGATGATATGCACATAATGAAGGGATAAATAGAATCTAATATGTTTGATAGTATTCATGAGCTCATGATTGATATAAGGATTAAGTGATATCATGGTTTGAGGATATAGAATATTGAGGATTTTGGTATGTGGAAAGTGTTAGCTTTTAACTGCATTCATGTTTTCACTAATGTCCAATGGATATTCATTCTTCAAGATAATACATGATTAAGGTATTCACATGATATATGGGGGATAAATGATGGCATTCACGTGATCATTTTCTTTATACTATGAGCTTGGACTGAAGTATTTTAGATAAGCCTAAAGATTGGAATGGATTATGTTGGACATAAGTTAGTATTGTTTAAGGATAAAACTTTTTTGATATTGTTTATGGGATGTTATAGTAATATAGCTATAAAAAAAGGAAAACCTGCAGGATGGGCGACAGCCCATCGCGTCGGACAAGGCTGTGGGAATCGAACCCACATCCGAAGTGAGACTGGCCTTTATCACCTACCACTAGCCTACCGGAAGTCCATGTATAGTAGAAACTAGTTTTATTATATTAAGAAGAATGATATATGAAGTATAAGTCCATTTTAGGAACCATATATGATTAATCTCACTATAGATGGACTTATGTATTTTTTCATAACTTTTGTATCCATTTGCTTGACACAGATGGAATGACCCATCATTCTATCTCATGATCTGCTAATACATCACGAATGACAAAATCAACTTCATTATTTTAAGAGATGAAGAGGAAATTGTCCAAAGAATGACAAACGGTGAGAGTATACCAAAATCATGAAAGTATTTCTTCTAATTCCAATTTCAGCAACTTTAGGGAAATGACCTTGAAAAACAAAAATGTTGTCCTAGTGCTCTTATATCTGATGAATCAGATGGTACCTCATATCATCACAAATTTATGGCTTTGTTATTGCTGTCTTTTCTATAGCCATGTTCTCTACCACTCTCCATCAGAAAATGATGGTTAGATTTCTCTTCCATATCCATATTTTCACCTATGTGGAAACCCAGTGATTAGTTTATTTGGGTAACCGTTACGTTTCATACATTTTTTTTAAAGATTGGTTTTGGTATTCGTTTTTACGATGTGGGTTTCTATTGAAGAAACTTTCTAGCAGTAAACCATTTATAACCCTGATGAATTTCATGGGTGAAATTCATTTTAAGGGGGGTAGAATGTAAGAGCTCGAGATTTTATGAAAAATATTCTTTTTAATTTCATTAATGTATTGTGTTATACACTACACCAAAAGGATCTTTCACAACACGCATCCTTGACTTGCCTTGCATTACATGGAACCGCGACCTTCCTCAATAGTGTGTGTAGTACGCAATAACGACTTTCAATAAACAACAATATGTTATTAAAATATTATTAAAACTAGCCGTTATGAATATTAATAACCACGTTTTGAAATTTTTTAAATTTAATTTTTCAAAATGCAATTCATTTTTGGATTCGTAATATCGAAATTAGCTTAGGGTGAAATTTTGGTACTTTTCGGACAACTTTCATTTTCTGATGAATAGTGAAAATTATTAAATTTTAATTAAAAACAACATTTTTAATCAAAATAATTAATAGTGATAAATTATTAATTTGAGTAGTTTTAAATTATATTTAGAATATATTTTTACAATTTAATACAATGATGTTCATTGGATGTAATTTCACTTTTAAACCAGGCATAAACAAGTGTCAATCTTTTGATAGTTATTATCTCTTAAGAACACGCTATTTGTTTTGACGACGGAAATTAATTTTTAAATTAATTAATGCAACTGATATGTTTTGAATTTGGTAAAATAGACATCATTTTTGAGTTCATAATATCAAATATAGCTTAGGCCTAATTTTTGGTATTTTTTTGGAAACTTTCATTTTTTGATGAATAGTGAAATCACTAATTGGTAGTTAAGAAAAATGGTTTTTTCATAAAACTAAATTTTACCGCTTCTGTGAGTGGAATTTCAAAAATCCGAGAGACACAGTTAATGTCTGTAAGTAAAATGTGGTTCAATGAGATGAAAATAATTTTTGGTGAATAGTAACTTTTTACTTTTTTTACCATGGTTAAAAGTAAATAGGGTAATTAAGGGTAAAAATGATATTATTATTACCATAAAACATGTCCTAATTCTATTGGATAAGTATAATTCGACCAAAAACAACCTTAGGAAGAATATATGACCATTTAGGTCCACTTGGATTAGATTAGGACATTTATTATTAATTTATTTAAAGAAGGGTTAAAATAGTTAAAATCAATGTTTAATAAGTAAATCATTTTTAATATAGGGTTATACATAAGATAAATTCAACTAGAAATAGTCATTAGAAAGCTAAAAATATTTCCTACATAATGGTATTTTATTTGTAATTTTTATACATTAAATAATATAATTTATTTATGACCCAATGATGATGCAGTAATTATCTTATTAATGAAATATTGACATAATTGATGTTATATATACCCACATAAATGTAATTCCATACTTTTTATGAAATCAACGAATTTTCTAGGTTAATATGACATGTTATTATAGATTTAATTTACTTTTTTCGAACTAATCATTCTGTTATTATTTTCAAAAAAAATCAATTACAAAATAGTGTCAAAATTGACATAAAATAGTTTTCAAAACAAATATTATATTATTAATTGTTATTTTATTACTAAAAATCTTATGTTCGGCCAAATGACATAGGTACGGTTATATATATTAATAATAAACAACTTGGGGTTCGTTTGGCTTCTTATAGTAAGTTTATTAACCTTATTGTATAAGGACACAAGAAGACATGGTAAAAGTAAAATTATTTTACTTAATGTTAAATCTAAATGATAAGGTTAAAATAGGTACCTAAACTTGTCTAAATTCTATTGGATGAGAGGATTTCGACCCATACCCACCTTAGCTTCTAAATGAATCAATTTGGAGCTATTTAAAACCGAATTTGACTTTATAATAAAATAATAGTTTTAGTTATTCCAAAGGTGCCCCTCTCTTCCCTTATAAAAGGGCACCTCCTCCCTCTCTTCCTCACACCACATTGAGCCTTCATGATCAGCCAACCCCAGCCAAATTTCCTTTTCCACTTCCCTAGAAACATACTAGAGGTTTTGGTCTTCCTCAAAGACCAATTTTAGTGCCCTAAAAGGAGATCTCAAAGAGGCGCTTCAAAGAAGAGGTAATGTTCATTACCGATTCTTTCATCTCTATTTCTTCTTCCACTTATTCTTCTTAGGTTGTTTCATTATGAAGTAATAACATCCGTATCACTTATATACTGAAATGTTATTATAATTATGAAACAACCTTATTTCACTATCTATCCATCCTACAGAAAATGAAATCACCGCGCGTGCGTACGTACGGAATACCGTCTCCACGCCGTGGTGTAATCTATTTTCCACCACCACCTTACTTGGATGGGTATAATGTTGTAAATAATAACTATATATGATTCTTGTAAAGTGATATTGATTCTGAAATAGTATACATACACTGCAATACAATTCCACGATCATGAGAACTATATCATCGCTCGTGCGTACGTACGGACTACCGTCTCCACGACGCGATGAGATTCATTCTCCACGTTAACCATTCATGAATGATTATAAAGTATATATAATAATTAATAATGAAACATATGAAATAATAATGATTCTGGATTTATGTGTATATATATGTATGTCATCTACTTAATTTCATTCAACTCAATAAGGAAAAGAAAACAATGTTCAAGCGTACGTACGGTCTACCGTCTCCATGAATGGTGTATTTCATTCCATTTACAGATCTATTATATATATATATTCTGAATATATATAATATATAAATCATGTTTTATATTCTGGAATTAAGTAATCATGATTTAAGTAAACATATGAATAATTACAAGTCAAAACACGGATGACAAATGAAACGATTTTACCCAAAACGCTCATTAACATGGAATTTACAAAATAAAGGGTAATATAAAGCCATAAGTGAAACATATATGATATCCTAACAGTGAGTATGATTCTGGAATAAGTCAATGACATTATTTAAATCATTATACAGGAGTTTTGGACACATACAAAGAAAATCGGACCTAATGTAAGGGAAATATCACAATCTCATTTTTATCTGAGATTGTTTATACTTTGCTTTTTACTGGGGTGTATTTTATCATCCACATACATGTTTCCCCAATATTTAATATTATTTCCATCCACCTATAATTTTTTAAATCCAATTTTACCCTTCGGTGAGTTTTTAGTAAAGGATATGAATGGAATCTTTTGTCGTTTTTCGTACGAGTTACTGTTTTACTTTTCCAAAAAAGAACGAGAAGAATATTTTTTTCACTTATACGACATGAATGGATTTTTAAAACATTATTTCCAAGAAGCTTCCTTTAAAAGTTTTCTGGTATATTTTTAATCAACTTCTTTTAGTTAAAATTGTATGACATGTTAAGAAAGGAAAATTGTTTTTGAAGTAGAAAGGATATTTTCCTCAAGAATGGAGTTCAAGTGTTTTATCAAAATTATTTTCCATATAAGACAATATAGGGTTCTTTTTATATCCCTATTATTACATTGATTTGATTATGTTGTGATTGAATTATTTTTATAAATTCCTTTATCTTATATGAATTGTTTGATGATGTCACGATGTTTAAGATTCCCATTTTTATTACATGGGTTATGCAATGATGTATGATTTATAATTTTGTGGCACACATAAGAATGGTTTCATTATGAGATGGGTGGGACCTATATCTCCCTCCAATGCATTGGGTAAAGATTTTATATCTCATGAGATAGACATGGCTGGAATGGTAGGTTATACCGGTTTAGTGAAACAGGACTAAAACGAGGTGTGAACTCGGTTCAGAAAGGGAATTTGTCCACTAAGATAGTCTTGGCAATGAGTCTTCACTAATAAGAAATAATTCTCTATGATTATGTGTTTATGCCACAATGTTTCATGTTTTAGGTTATGATTATTGGGATTACATTTCACTATTATGATTTATCCCATGTTATGAAATTATGATCTCTTTTGCAGGTTAAGATTTCCAAAAGATATGTTCTTATGAATATTACGTGATTGATATTTATTTTGTTTACCCTTACTGAGCATTTGAGCTCACCCTTTTAGGTCATCTTTTCCCTAGGACATAAAGAAAGTATTTAGGTTAAAAAAAGAAGATCTTTATGGGAAATGATGAAGATCTTTCATCACGATTATAAGATTATATTCCAAGTTTCCAAAGACACTAAACTATTACGGTCCTTGTGTGTGTGTTTTTGTTATGTACTATGTATTCCGCAAAAGTAATGTAATGTCCATTTACGTCAGGCTTCGGGTCTCTACAGTTAGTATATTTCTAATAAAAATACAAATTTCATTGTTGTTATATAGCATCACTTCAGTGGTTTTATGATAAATGAACATGCTACTAGTTAAAAATGAGGAAAATTGTTTCTGTAAACCATGTTTTTATACCATTTCAACAATGAAAATGATGAGACTTTAGAATTTATGGGATATAATGTGTCATAGATCATTTTAGGATTCAATGAAGAATCATATTTAATCTCATTCGATGATTATTCTAGAATCAATAATATCTTATGAAGTGTATTTTTTGTATCTAGGTTAGGATTAGGTTTCTATTTCATATTGTGAGGAGAATTAATGTATTATGGGTAAATGAAATTTATAACCCATGAGAAATAGAATATTATACCTGAATTATATTTTATTACAACAAAACTAGAAATTGAGATATTTACGACATGGAATTTGTGACGGGTCACCACCGCAAAACCTCCTTTGTGGCGGGGTCGAATCACAATTGCCCCATTGTAAAAAATGGCATCGCAAAAAGAATTTTTTTGTGACAGACCATCAAAAATAGTTTCTCTATGATTTAAAAAAACTCGGTTTCAATGGGACCATCACAAATAATATTTTTTATGGGACCATCGCAAAACAATTTATAAAAAGTAAAAAATATTAATATTAATAAAATTTTATAAAATAAAATTAACAAAATAAGTTTAACTAAATATTAATAAATGATGATAATAATAATAATATAGATAATATATATATATATAACAATTATTGGAAAAATTAATAATTATATTAATAATTAAATTAAAAAAAGTTAAATAATAAAAAAAATCAAAACAGGAAAAAATAATAATAATACTAATACTAATAATATAAAAAAAATACATACTATTATAATGAAATAATAAAAAATTAAACAAATAAAAAAATAATAAACATGATATTATCAATAATATAAAAATGCACTATATCAAAATGTAAATATATAATATTTCAAAAAAAATTACAGTCAGTTTTTTTATCATTATAATAAAATACATCACTAAGGGGGGTCCTCTAGAGGAGTGGTGGGATATGGTTGAGGGAACTTCTACCATAAACCATGAGTCAGATGTTGCATGAACTCTATCATCTACTTGTGTTGTTGTTGTTTCCATCGACACATCTCCTCCTTTTGTTGATGCTGCTATCGATGGAGCTCTTCTAGCTCCCTAGGCATAAATAATTTTTTTATTATTATTTGAAGAGGCACAGAAAAACAAAGCACCTCCCTTCAAGGAGGTAAATTGTGGTGGAGTCCAATGGAGTCTCCTTGCACAACAGTAAGGCACTCAAGGGGAAGGGAGTTCAATCTATCAAATATCTAAAGTGGATCCTCCTGTCTCCCCAAGCGGGCGAGGGCATCTGCCGCAAGGTTAGACTCCCTCCAACTATGGTGAATAAGTTGACCTTGATTAGTTTCTGTCTTGCACCTACGAATGAGATAAATCAAGTCCCAAGGAATGCAATGGCCTCCCTATAGCATCCTCACTAGAGACTCCAAATCATACTCCACCACTGACACTTTCATCCCTCTCCGCCTGCATACCAACAAGCCAGAAAGCAGTGCCCGAACCTCCGCACCCAATGAATTCCCCAGACCATAAAAGGAACTAAAATCCAGTAGCACTGAACCCCATCAATCTCTGAGCAGCCCACCACCCCTCATAACCCCCCCCCCACAAACAAGATCCATCAATGTTTAGCTTCAGACCCTGTTTCGGTGGTAGACACCTCACCCATCTTTCCTTTCCTCTATGTTGGGTTAATGGCCTATTGAGAAGGTTGCACACTGCCACTAAAGACAGCCCTCCCTTGACGAGAGAATCTAGCTCAAAAATAAGTGACTTCAGCTGGACCTGCATGGACACCAATGACCTTTTTCTCCCCAGTCGAACCTGGTTCCTCACCTCCCAAAGCACCCAGTAGATGGAAACCAAGATGATTATTCTGACAACCTGCTCCATTCCCTCGTTCTCACAACCTGGAAGCCAGACGGACAAGTAGTCCTGAATACAACACTATCCACCAACCAGGAAAGGGGAATCGTTGAAGAGAGACCCGAGATATGAGGTCCATTGTCTATGAAAGAAACAATGGGCCATCGTTTCTGAATTTGGCTGCTCACAATAGTAGCACCGGGACACCATGCATACTACTCTTCTAGTTATGTTATCCTCCATTGGTATCACTCTATTTAAGACCCTCCACACCAGGAAATTCATTCCCACCAGTATCTCCTTGCACAAAACAGCTGGCCACCTCTCCTCCGTAGCACATTCTTCCTGTATGATTTCCCTGTAACCCCCGATGGTGTACCTACCATTGCTAGTTTTCATGAAACAACACATGTACGGCTCCTCACTCATCACTATGCTTCCAAACAGTTCAAGTTGTCTGGGATTACAGGTTGCCTGTATAAACTCATACCTTCCACTTGCCTCGCTGAAAGATATACTCGGTGAAGGGCAACCTGAATACACCAGCCTCTCCCCAGCCCAGTTGTCCTCCCAAAAACCAATATCCCTCTGGCCAACAATCCACCTAACATAGCTAGATAGTCTCTCAATATGAGAAAACATGATCTTCGCTAAATCAGTCATGCCCTGCGTGCAAACCTCCCCCGGCCAGCCATATCGCACTCTAAAAAACTTTGACAGAGAGACTCCCCAACAATGACTTCCCAGGCTAACCGTGCTTGCATTCCCATAATGGTAGCCTCAACATCACAAAGACTGAATCCACCTTAATCCACAGGAAGAGCCAGCCACTTCCAATATGCTCAGTGGAATCTTCCATCCGCATTCTCATCCCAATGAAACGTGGAAAAGACACTTTTCATCCTATCCACTGTGCGTTTCGGTGGTTTAACAACAGTGAAAACATGCATGGGAATGGACAAGAGAACACTATTAATGAGCATCACCCGGCCTCCAAACGACAGCATCTTGTTCTTCCAACTGAATATCCTACACCAAAACCGGTCGAGGATCTCATTGAAATGATCCTTCTTGTTTTGACCACAAGAAAATGGAACCCCATGGTACAACATAGGGAGACGTTTCTGTTTGCACCCCAAAATCTCCTGGATCACCTTACACCTCCTCCTGGAACACCTGTCTGAGATAAAAACATGACTCTTCAAAGGATTAACAGACTGTCCACTAAACCTCCCATACCTGACCAACATGTCACCAAGGTGCTTCAAGGATCAACTACCACCATTCAAAAACATCAAAATATCATCTGAAAACATCAAATGTGAGATGTAGCTAGCATTCCTTCTCTCATAGAATGGTTTCAACCTACCCTCCGAGAAACCTCTAACCAAATTTCTAGACAATGCATCCTATGCCAGAACAAAAATTGTTGGGGACAACGAGTGCCCCTGCTGAACACCTCATACTGATTTAATGAAACCGAAACACTTTCCCATCAAGGATGCCGATAGCCAAGGAGATGAGTAGCACCTGAAACAAAGGTCACAAAACCATTCCTAAAATCCAAACGCCATCATGACCCGATTGATAAAACTCTATTCTACTCTATCATATTCATTGTTCATGTCAACATGGTAAATAATGTTCAATCCCATAGTACGTTTATTAATTTCATGGACCAATTCACTTGCTATGCCAACCGCCCCCTGAATGCTTCGACCCTGTATAAAACCATGCTGCTCCACAGAAACCATCCTAGGTATCAATCCAGACAACCTCTTGTTGATAACCGTGGCCAGAATTTTATATGATACATTACAGAGACAAATAGGCCAGAAATGATTCAAGAGGCTAGGGTCCTTGATCTTGGGAGCCAACACCACTCGAGACACAGAGACACCCTTTATCAGCGACCCACCACCAAAAAAATCCTGAATCGCATTCACAACCTGTGGCCCCACTACTTCCCATGCTGCACTAAAGAAGGAGGCCAGAAAGCCGTCTGGTCCAGGAGCACTCTCCTGCGGCATGCTTCTCAATGCTTCCCTAGTCTCTTCTTCATTAGGGATAGAGGATGGAGTAACATTATCCATTTCATTAACCAGCGTGGGTAAACAGTGCAAGAAGTCATGGCAATCCACCACCTCCCTCTCAAAACTCGATGTATCCATCCCACCCAGTAGACCCTCTAAATGATCCAATGCCAAATGCCCAACAGTGTTCACATCAGATGTGTAGGACCCATCCTCAAGCTTTAGATTAATCTTCATGCTTCACTTCTCCTTAATACAGGCCTGAAAGAAGGCTGTGTCTCGATCTCCCTCCCTTAACCAACATACCCGAGACCTTTGGTTGTAAACTTTCTCCATTTCTATAAGTTTTCAGCAAGATTTATCTTCTAATCACATAAAATAACAAAAGCATTCTAATCCCAGGCCTCCTGTAGAGACTCCTCCAGTCTCCCCACCTCGACCAGTAAACCCGCCACCCCATTGGAAGGGTCTGGTTGCCTGGTTAGACAATCTCAAACATCCAGTTTAAAGCGTTTGAGATGGTTCGCATGCCCTCCCCATGACCGTTCCTCCTCCTCCTTTATCCAGGAAGCTTTCAACATTTGCATGAACTCCGGATCGTGATGCCATTCGCTAGAGTAATGAAAGGACCTACCCAGCACGGCTTCACGACATACCTCAATCATGAGATGATGTTGCTGCTACTCCTATTATTGTGCAGCAGATGATGTTGTGCAGTAGATGATGTTGTGTAGTAGATGATGTTGACATTTATAGAGTGACACATGCTCTCAATTATTAGACACCATATACCATATAAATAAATAAAAATATCATGTTATTTATTTAATAAATTTCAAAATAATATATTGCACATTTAAATACCAGTCAATGATCTACCATGTGGTGATGAACATCTATGGGAGTCTGATCCCATGTAATCCATGCTCCTAAAAAATAATTTTTTTAATATATCTCACACATTTCCAATATCAATTAGTTAAAATATTAGAAAAAATAATAAACCATTTGTTATAAAAATAAAGTAATTATACAAATGAATGATAAATAAAACAATCAAGTAAATATACCCGTGTATTCATGGTTCGATGCTAGGATGCCGATGTCACTCCGAAATAGGGTCAAGAATCATCAATCTCGTAAGACCACATCCCATGGGAGTCCTCGTTGCCCTACCAATAGTTTGAGGGTTTGATGATCAAACATTCTACTCGTCACTATGCAAACCATCACCCTCTAACTCAAAAAAATTGATATGAGTCCATCTGAAACATGAAAATATAGTTGATAGAAAATAGTTAATAATAACTATTATATATATATATATATTATATATTATTATTATTATAACTTAATTATGAAAATCATCCACTTTATACTAATCTGCATATATGATGGTGTCAATATCATTATATTCATCCTCAAAATCATCAATTTTCATATTATTTTTAGTTTAATCATCTCTGGTTATTTCAAATTCATTAGTTACATCAATAACATTTTCATAAACATTGACCCCTAACCGTGGGGTTTCAAAATCGATATTCTTGTATATTCTTGGAAAATAAGTAATGGGAGTATTATTAGAAAAAATATAAATTCCTTGAACTTTAGCAAAACCAAATTCACATTGTATAAACTTATTTTCTTGTTAAATCATTTTTATTATGATCTTCAAATCACCCAACTCTCATGAAGTAGACCGATAATTTTCATAATAAATTTTATGTTCCTAACTAGACAATAAAAATTAATTATTTACTAAATGATGTATTTTATATTTAATATCAATTATTCAATGGCTCAGATGAACATAGAAGTATGACTTGTTATCCATGAACTGACAATTTAACATCATTATGTAATTCTGTCCTAGATAACAAAGATTATTAATCTCTTCCAGCATGCCATAAAATTCAACATCAATTTTTCTATGATGAGATACCTTTTAAAATGCACAACTATTAATTGTTTCTTTTAAATCCCTTTAAGCACATGTGTGAAATCTAAAACCATTCAAAACAAATGTATTATAAGACTTAAGCATTTTGGATGGTGGGCTACTAAATAGACAAAATTTATTATCAATTTAATGAGCATGTTGAGATATATGGTAGTTTGTAAAAATCTATCAATATAACATATAAAAAATTGATTTATATGGTAAAGTATAAATAATATATTTTATTAGTTTTGCAAACAAGAAGTAAAAATTATTTATTTGTGTTCTTTATAAGTTATTGCAGTAATTTATTGAACTTATTTCAGGACAAGATTAAAATATAACATAAAAATTAAAAATATATTTATTTTATATAATAAATATTGTTGAGTTATTTATAGGTTAACTCAAACTAAAAATAGTTTCATTTCTTTACATTTGAGTAGAACATATGTACGGGCTCTGTGATGTTCATCATCTGAATACCATTGTTCATAAAATCAACAGATTCCATGTTCTGGTTGATGAAAAACTAATAATTGATTGAAAATTTCATCGTCAATATCTCCCATTTTATGACCCAGTCGACTGAGTTTTGTGGGATATTCAGATTAAAAATAATAAGAATAGAAAAAAATCCTCCTATAATTAATCTTCTACAATTAATCATTAAAATGATTATTTGTCACATACTTTTGTCTTCAATTTATCCATGCCTCTCTCAAATGGGTACATCCACAGTAACTATATAGATCCCCCACATATTTCATCAATCCAAAAATGTAATAAAAATTGTTTTATTGAGTCAAAGAAATCCATAATGAATTTTTTTTACAGTTTAGAAGAAATTAAAACAACATATTCTTGCAGTTTTTGTAGTAAATAATAGTCAATTATATCTGTAAAAATGACTTAAAAAAAGGATATATCTATTATATCATTCAACATAATAAAATTCAATAGCTTTATTAATCTAATTGGTATAAGTATTTCTATTATAACATGATAATCATGTATTTTTAAATTGGTAGTATGACCATTTCTAACACATCTTTTCAAATTGGAAATATAAAAATCTAGATGTCTCAAAAATTAAATTCACTGAAGAAATAATTGGTTTTATATGGAAAGTGTATATTCTTATTTTGGATTCATTAACTTTTGTGATTTGAATTATTAATAAATATCATGTTTTGGTCACCTAAAACTTTCGGAAATATAAAAATATGCATTTAGATTATCTTTGGTCTAATATGGTGTATCCTAACTATATAAAATATAATATCAAAATATTTATTCTTAATATACATGACATAAAACATGTGAATGTCTAATAAATAAGTCCAATGTGGAAGATCCCAAAAATATATTTGTATTATCGAATTGCGTTCAATCCTATGGTAATGTTACCATTTAGATATACACTTCATTCTAACATCTAAAATTATTCATATCATTATCGTTGTTCCTATCCAATATATATTATATTTATATTTAATTTCAAAATAATAAAAACATATCTTATATACAAGTAATTTCTTTTAGTGTATGATATTTGGGAGTTCAATATTATTATAAAAACCCAAAAAATTTATAGTATATTTCTCTTAAATACATTATATTTACAGCCTATATTTCATAACTCATTAAGTCTCTATGGATAAAAACTAGATTCTTTATAGGATTTAATCATAACCTAGCCATTAAACATAAAATTTCTAGTTCTGTGATTGAATTTAGAAAATATGACATACACGGTTGTGTTTATTGTGATATTCAGAGTCTGATAGAATTAACATAATTTTCAATGAAGAGTAACCTACACTTCTGAATAGTATCATACACTTATGAATAG
Organism: Viscum album; assembly: GCA_963277665.1. NCBI lineage: Eukaryota > Viridiplantae > Streptophyta > Magnoliopsida > Santalales > Viscaceae > Viscum > Viscum album. Next base: position 2,010,367,650 of record OY728145.1, on the reverse strand, counting down.
TAATATTCATTAGGAATAGTAATATGCCTCTTATTAATGGTATCAATATCATTGAATTTATAAATAAGTTTAGGATCCAATAAAATGAAGATTAATATTTTATGTTTTTGTAATTTTTGATTAAAAAATAATTTTAATTAAAAAATTAAATTTAAATAATTAGATTTTTTAAAAAATGTATTAAATTTTGTGATTCTATTCATTGAAAATGGTTTGGGTGAATTTTTTGTACTTTTCTAAATTACATTAATTTCTTATGAATAATAAAATAAAATAAATTCAGATAAATTCTAAATACTGGGTTTACTGCATCATAGGTGATGCAAGGATGATGTAATCCCTCATGGTTATAACATACATGAAATTATTACTATTTAAGACCATATTAATCAAAACTATTAATAGTCTTGAGAGAAAATATAAAGATAATAATAAAAATAATTTAAAAACCCTCCCTCCTCAAATATATAAACAACCCCTCACACCCTCTTCCTCCCACACCGCTAAAGATTCAGTACTTTCCTAAATTCTTCAAAATATTCATCCCAAAACCTCTACCCACGTCTAGGGGATTAATTTCTCACCAAATGGAAAAAACCACATTCATAAAAAGTTTTTCAAATAGGATTAATCAAGAGGTGAACCTATCTTCTCGTTTCTTTCAAATTATTTTACAAGAAATTTTATTGTATTGTTATATTCTCACATCAAGTCATCCAAATGACATGATAATTCCTATAACTTACATGTAATTAAGTTTAATTATGCTACTAAAACATTTCATCATCATCTCTCTTTTCCCCTCCTTATATACTATAAATTATAACACCGTCTGAGATGTGTTAATTTATCACACTCTAGGAAGATGGGTTTTCAATTTTCATTACTATCCTCAAGACTGTTCATGAAACCTCATTAATGGTAGAACCATATTTAAATATATGTATATTACATTATTCAATGTTTTGGAATTCTTTCACACTCATAATACATAAAAATAATACAAAACACATTCATTATGCACAAAATGGGAAAAGATAAACCAAGCATTTATCAATAACATTTATGTAAAGAGTAATCCTCATGTTTATAAAAAAAATCATTATAAGATAATTTCTAATGTCTCTATTAATATATATTAAAAATTCTTGTTATTTCTCCAAATTAAAAATGAACTTCCATTTATGAACACAAGTAAACAGGTCAGGAAAACCAAGAAAGAAAATACTTCCAAAACAAAAAATAAAAATATCTTAAAACCAATAAAATATGTCATTAATGAACCTAATAAGTATATAATATATCAATTAAATGTTTATGAGGTTATGGAATTTTTAATTAATTAATCTAAATTTTACTATTCATGTCGTTAAGAACAAGCAAGAACACCTTCAAGCTTCAGGTAAGGGAGATCTTAACTCAATTTCCATTTATTGAGTTAAACATCAATGTGATTTTTTATCATTCCTATTATATTTTTGAATGTGATATTATTGTTTTATTATGTATATCCACATTTATTTTTTTGTTTATGTTTTTCACACATAATTATTTTAATGATTATCCCACATTCTAAGGATAAATTCGTTGTAAGGGATCCTATCTTTCACTTTTGTTCCTGAATTCCACCTTTGCTGTGCCATTTCATTTTTATTTCCTAATGATGGGGTATGTTTTTACACATAAAACATAATTCCCTAATGATATATAAATAATGTGATACACCTTTAAATGTCATTAATCCCTCATAATAATGCATGTTACAATGCCGAAATTGTTTTAATTTGTTTTCTCATCTCACATTCATTTCCAAGAGATTTCCATTGTTCGCCACTTGTTTCAATTATGTGGTGAATGTGTAAATGCATTTCTTATATAATTTCATGATTCTTCTCATATTCATGGAACTCAATGATTTGATTAATGGTTATTATGTTTTGATCATATGATTCGACTGATTACATAGTGGTATGGGACTTTGTCTCAACTTCCATTTCATTGTGGTTTTCATTTTATTGTGCACCAAATAATCATTATGTGGTGTACCTACTAACCAATTGAGACCAATTTTCATTTGAAATTAAATTTCTATTGAATATCTATATTCTCAAATGATGTATATGTTTAATTTTTAAACCATATACCAATTACCATACAGTGTTTATTTGAAAAAAAAAATTTAATTGTGGAAATATTGAAAAATTAGCATCCTCTAATCTATATGGATATTGGAAAGTCATATCTCTATTGTATTAGATCAATGTATAGATAATTATTTAGACTTTAAGTAGTGGGTGTGGCCCTCTGTATCCCCTCAATGAATCAACATGTCTCATGATACAATTAGTTGGTGAAAAACCCTTCGAGTCTGTTTCCCAAAATCATACGGCTTTCTACCAACAAACTCAAATTGTCCCGATGTTATAATGGTATCATGTTCTAAATACATGATTTCCAATTAATCAGATTTATCTTTATTCATTTTGATTTATTACTATCCATGAGGTTTTAACTATGATACAATCTATGGATATAGATTCTTTCCCAATTTATTAATGGTATGACCTTTTCATTTATTCACCAAGCCATATTGGCTATGAAATGTTGTTTATGATTCAGTTATTGATTCATGATTCCACTATTTGTAACCTTTATTGATAGTTTTATCTCACTGATTTCATTTTTTTACCTTCAATGGGTGTTGATGAGTAGATCATTTATTGACTTTTTATGGAAGTGGTTTTTAGTTTTTATTATGTACAGTAATTTTTTACCTTTACAAATGTAATTAGAGTTACAGATATGTACCTAGATTCTTAAAGACTACTAAACCGAACATTCAATTAGGATTTCATTCCATTTGAACATGTTAATGTAATAAGTAATGAACTTGTTCTGGACTAGAGGTGTCTTGGAATTATAGTTGGTATCAGTGGGGGTTTATTAGTAATCATAGAAAATATATTAGAAATTATAGATTAGGGAACAAATACATATGGTAGTATTTGATAATAAACATACATGAGAACCCATGTATTTTGGTAATGAATAGATTATGTGGATCTTTCTAGTAAATACATCACTGTATGGATATAAATAGGTAGAGGTGGCTCTAACATATTTGTACCTTGGAGTGAAAACATCGAAACAATGTTTTGGGCAAGACCCCTGGTATCCTAGTACATGACAACAGGCCATACTACACTCTTCGTATTGACAATCATGGGGGATATTCTTAAGATAAATCACATTTTCTTTACAAGCCATTATGTAAGATATTAATGTAAATATTTTCTCATTTAAACCACGTCTTTGATATTATCTATGCATAGGATTTCAATTTATGCTAAGTGCATTTCTAGTTAAGATTATAAAATAGGATTCATAACCTATCCCAGTGTATGACATTATATAGAAATGACACATAATGGTAGATGGGGAATCAGTTCACATTGAAAATTTTGGTATTTCCCCACTGAGCAAGTCCACACAGTCAATGTTGGAGTAGGTCAGATCATGACCATATTGGGACAAATTACTCAGGTTGTGAGGAATAACCATGATACCCCTGTGTTGGATTGTTTCATGTAGAAGAAGCCCCCATCTTTTAGTGGGACTACTAATCCTTTAAAAGTTGATTAGTGGATAATCAAACTGGAAAATATATTTTCGACATTAAGTTACAATGATAATTAAATGGCAGTTTTGGTAGTGTATTTTCTAATGGGTGGCGCTGATCAATGGTAGTTCATGATACAAAATATCACAGAGGAAGACGAGATGGAAGATATAGAGTGGAGGAATTTTAATGGAAAATTATTTGTCAAATATTTCCCTCGTTAGAAGAGAACTAAAATGAAGAGGTTATTCATGGGTCTGAAGAAAAGGGAGGAAGATAGTGTTGCCGAGTAAGAGGATACTTTCACAATACTATCTAGGTATGCCATAGATTATATACGCATCAAAAAAGACAAGATTGATCATTTTATTGAAGGTCTTATTCCATGTCTTCAAATGGAACTATCTTCTAAAACATTTTCATCATATAGTGAAATTTTATGAAGTTCCATGAAAATATAGATGGAGTTTTCTAGATCAAATTTTTTCACGGGAAACCAATATAAGAAGCGGAAATATAATAACCATGGAAAATGTGAAGCACCATATTATAAAACTGAAATGAACGAATTTCTGTTATGTTTGAACTGTGGAAGTAATTATCTTTGGAAATACATGAAATGAATGGGAGTCTGCTATACATGATAAGAAAAGGTTCATTGATATGATGAATGCAAGGGGAATAAACAATTCAATGATATTTAATTCATTAAATGTACAAGTATTCGACATTATTCATATTAGAGTCTTAAATTCCAAGGAAAATTGCCTTGAAAAATGCCAGGAGAGAAGGGGAAATCATATCTGATTACAACTACGGATGTTGATGTTCTTAATGATGTAGTGGTGCGTACGTTAATTGTTTTCTCAAACATAGCTGAAACATTATTTCATTCTGTATAATAACATTTATTTATATCATTTGTGTTTTAATTGAAATGTAGACATATCCAATTAGATTTAATAAAGGAGTTTTTATTTTAAACTCATATGGGATGTATCATTTCCACAAAGGCATGTCAATTAATCCCCCTCATGACACAAAAATTTTATTTCATTTCTAATCTAATAATTATTCCAATTATTGATTTTTATATAATTCTCGGTATGACTTGATTGTGAAATTATGATGCGATGTTTTATTTCAATAATACATAAGTTACAATCAATGAAAATGGTGTAGAATAACTTTTTTATATAAAAAACCACTCCATATTATTATTATCTAGATCTAACCCCATTAGCTACGTTGAATGCAATTCAAGGAGATTAATAGGACCCAATGTCTCTAGGTGAGGAAATAAATATTCCAAATGAATATTTAAATATAGTGGAAGAACACATTGACATATTCTTGATGTATTTATCTGGACATCCTATAATGCAAGAAGTTGTGTTCTCTATTGATTTAATTCATAGTGCAAGACCTATATCAAAGAATCCTAATAGAATGGCCACAGTGGACATAGTACAGCAAAATAAAAAAAAGAGTAATCGAGTGACAACAGATTTATTCATCCTAGTTTTTATCCATTAGGTTCATCTGTCTTCTTTGTAAATTAGAAAGATAGATCCATGAGGTTATGCATTGATTACAAGGAAATAAATGCTATTACAATATTTAATAAGTATCATCTACAACTAATTGATGATTTATTTTATCAAATTCATGGAGAACAATAATTTTGGAAAACATACCATCGATCTAGATATCATCAATTGTGTTTGGGGAAGGAAAATATTACAAAGACAGTGTTTTTAACAATTTATGGGAATTACGAGTTTATAGTGATTCCATTTTGACTGACTAATCCAACATCTGCTTCCATGGATTTATTGAATATCATGTTCATGGAATGTTTTGATAATTTTTTTTGTGTTTATTGAAGATATCAATGTATACTCCAAAAGAAATTAACACAATGAGAATCACATATAGATTATATTGAAAACTCATAGATGAAATGAATTATATGGGATGTTAAGAAAGTGTGAATTCGATCATCAATCAGTTTATTTTCTAGGTTATATTTTCTCTATGGATTGAATTATAGTTTTCCCTACAAATAAAAAGTAAATTGCAGAATAGCCCAGGCCAAGAAGCATAACTGAGACACACAATTCTATTCGCTTAACAGGTTACTATCGTGGTTTCGTTTAGAATTTTACTTGACTGGCTAACCAGCTATCCAAGCTCACACATAAAGGGGGTATGTTTGTATGGACAAAAGAATTTACATATTTATATGATAAATTGAAAATAAGACTAGTTTATGCTCTAATTTTAACTCTTAAATCTAGAAGTCATGGATTTTTTATATATAGTGATTCATCAATGAAGGGATTGGATTGCGTCCTTATGCAAAGAGATGAAGTTATTTCATATGCATTGAGGTCGTTGAAGAATCATGAGTAAAATTACCCAACCCTTGATCATGAGTTAGAAGCTGTAATATTTTCTTTTATAATATGGAGACATTATCTTTATGTTTAAAACTGTGAGATATACATAAATTACAGGAGTTTGAAATACATTTCCACACAAAAAACATATCATGAGGAAAAGGAGATGGATCATGTTACTCAAAGATTACGATTGTTCAATAAACTACCACCCAAGAAAGAAAACTAATGTGGTAGTGAAATTATGCAGGAATGATCGTGGACTTCTGACTCATATGATGATTGAGATAGATCTTATATTCATGGATCTACAAAAGATGGATATAGAAATTGTTTGGGAATTAGAAATATTATACATCTTTCAAATGATTTCTAATCCATCTTTACTAGAGAATATAAAAAGCACTCAATTTTATGATGAAAATCTACACATGAAAATTAATGTTGTAAAGGATGGGATATTGGAAGACTTCATTTATAAGGAAGGAGTTCTGAAATTTGGGAAGAGGTTTTGTATTCCATTAGTACATGAGATGAAAATGTAACTATTAGATGATGCTTATAAATCAAATTTCTATATAAAACCTAGTAGAAAAAATATGTATAGATATCTAAAGTAACATATTTTGTGGCAAAATATGAAATGGGAAATTACTGACTATGTGTTAAAGGGTCTATTCTGTCAAAAGTTAAGGAAGATAGAAAACATCCTAGAGGGGCGATGCAACCTATACCAATTCCTATGTGGAAGTGGGATGAAATTATAATGGATTTTGTTTCACAGGACTACAATGGGAACCTATAAAGAATAATGCAATATGGGTAATTGTTGATTTCCTCACAAAATCAGCACATTTCCTTGCCATAAGAGTGGATTTACCACTGGAACATCGCGAAGTCATTATATTAATGATGTTTTAAGACATCATGGTAAAACAATATTGATTTTCTCTAATCGAGATCCCTAGTTTACATCAAAATTATCAGAAAGACTCCAGAAGTCATTGAATACTATGCTTTTTATCCATACCGTTTATTAACCCCAAATAGACAGAGAGTTTAAAAAGACTATTCAAACTCTCGAGTACATTCTAATATCGTTCTCTTATTACTTTCATGGTATTTGGGATCAACACCTTCCAAAGGTGGAGTTTTCCTAAAACAATAATTTTTATTTTAATATTCAAATGTCTCCAAATAAAGAATTATATGGATAGAGATGTTGAACTCCAACTTGTTGGGACGATGTTGGTGAGATGAAACTTATAGGCTCAGAACTTATTAAAGAGACCACAGAAATTATAATGACAATTCAAGACCAAATTAAAGCAGGCCAATTTAGGAATAAGGGTGATAATTACAACCTGAGAAAGGATTTGTACTTCCAAGAGGTAGATCATGTATTTCAGAAAATATCTCTATGGATGGGTGTCTTAAGGTTCTATAATAAAGGGAAGCTGATCCCCATGTACATCTGACCATTTGAAATTCAGGAAATTATCAGAGCTGTATATTATCATATATCCATGCCACCAAGTCTCTACAAAGTGAATAATGTGTTCCAAGTTTCATTATTGATGAAATAAATTCCGGACATGATAAATATACTCACTTATAAGGAAATAGAACTGTAACCTGATTTTTTATACTATGAAGAGCCTATCGGGATTCTTGACACAAGGGAGAATGTATTCAGGAAGCGAAAGACTCAGTTGGTGAGGGTTATTTGGAGAAACAATAACATGGAGGAAGCAACCTGGGAACATGTGGATGTTATGTAGAAGAATCACCCATAACTTTTTATGGGATTTATAAATGATAAATTTCGAGGGTGAAATTTATGAAGGAAGACATAATATAACACCCAAAAAATTTATCGTATGATGATTTTAAATAAATTCTATTCATAGCATATATTTCATAAGGCACTGATAATCTATGTGTCAAAACATGGTTATATATAGGATATTGTCATAACCTAGCCATTAAAGTTAAATTTTCCAGTTCTGGGATTTTAATTTCAAAATTATGACATACACAGTTGCTTTTAGGGTTGTATTTAGAGTCTGATAGGACTATCTTCATTTTCAGTAAATAGTAACATACCCTTATGAATAGTAGCCTAAATTTATGAATAGGAGCTTACCCTTATGAATATTAATATGACTCTTATGAATTGTACCCATACCCATGAATTTATAAATAAAATTAGACACCTAAAAAATATAGATGAATATTTTAAGTGTTTCTAATTTTTGATTAAATAATTATATTCATTAAAAATTAAAATTAACATAATTAGAAAATTATTTTTTAAAAATGGAGTTCATTTTTTATTCTACACGTTGAAAAATGGTTAGGGTTATTTTTTTGGGATTTTTCTAAAATACATGAATTTTTGATGAATAGTAAAATGCAATATATTTTGATAAATGCTAAAAACATGATTTACTAAATCATAAGAGATGCAAGGATGATGTAAAACAACTTTCTTCAAAATCACATTCCATTATTACTATTTAGGATCAGATGAATCAAGACTATCCATAGTATTGAACAAAAATATTTAGATAATAATTAAAATAATCTAAAAACTCCTCCCCCCTCCACTATACATACCACCTTTGGACCTCTTCCCCCCACACAACTCAAGAATCATGTTTTGCCTAAATTCTGAAAAAGAATTTTCCCAAACCCCATCCCCACTTCCATGACATTATGGTCACACCAAAAGGCCAAAAACAATGGTCTTATGGAGTTTTTGAAGGAGTACTCAAGAGGTGATCCTCTCTTCTATTTTCTTTCAAATTATTTTATAGGTTTTATTATTTTGATGCTATCATATCACCTCACCTCGTCCAAATTCGATGATAATTTCAGTAACTTACATGTAATGGATCTTTATTATTCTAATTATATATTTCAGTAACATCCCTCCTTTTCCCCTCCTTTTATACTATAAATGCATACACTATGTGAGATGAGTTAATTTATCACACTTAAAGAAGTCTGGCTTTCAATTTGAATTACTATCCTTTAGACAAGTCATGAAACCATTTTCACTATTGAGAAAAATTATAATATATTTACCTTACATTCTTTAATGATCTGGAATCCTTAGGGACTAATAATAAAAAATAATAATACAGAATAAGTTTATTATTCACAAAATTGAAAAAGTTAATCCAAGCAATTATCAATAACATTTAACTAATGCATCATCCTATTGTTTATAAACCAAAAATAATTATAAGATAATTTATAATGACACTTAAAATATATATTTTCAATTCTAGATGTTTCACCAAATTTTAAATAAACTTCCACTCATGAACACAAGTAAACTGGTCATGATAACCAAGGAGAAAATGCTTCCAAAACAATAAAAATGAATCTCTTAAAAACCATCAAAAAGGAAAAAAATTATCCTAATATGGTTATACTATATCAATTAAATATTTATGATGTTTTGGAATTATTAATTAATGTTTCTAAATTTTATTATTGAGGTCGTTAAGAATAATCAAGAACACCCTCGAGCTTAAGGTAAAGGTTATCTTAACTCAATTTCAATTTATTGAGTTAAACATCAACATGATTAGATTTATATTTGAAAAAATATCTGTGAATAAACTATGATTTTTTTTATGTAAATACAATTTTATTTTTTGGTTTTATGTTTATCTCACATAATTATTTCATTGAATTTACCTCAATCTAATGATACATTCTTTTTAAGGGATCCTCTCTCTCACTTTTGTTGAGGAATTCCACCTATGTTCTCCCTTTTTATATTTAACTCCAAATGATGTGGTATATTTTTCAAAATCCCCCATACTTCCCTCATGATATATAAATACTAGGATAACCCTATACCTATCATTAATCTCTCACATGAACAACTATACCATGATGAAATGTTTGTAAGGTGTTTTCTCATCTCACAATCATTTCCCTAACATTTCCATTGTTCGCCACATATTTCTTGTATGTGGATTATGTGTACTTCATTTTTTATAATATCATGATTCCCTTTATATTCATGGTATTTACTGATTAATTTATGGTTATTATGTTATGGTCATACGATTCGACTGATTACATCGTGGAAAGAGACATTGTCTCAAAATTCATTTTGATTGTGACTTACTTAGTATTGTGCATTTAATAATCCTTCTGTTGTGTACCTATATTCCATTTGAGATCAATTTACATTTTAAATTATATTCTTATTAAATATCCATATTCTCATATCATGGATATGTTTATTGTCTAAACTGTATACCATTTTACATATGGTGTTTATTTGGAATGTTTTTTTAACTGTGGAAATATTGATAAATTTGTATCCTCTACTCTATATAGATATTTAAAAGGCACATTTCTCATATATTATATAAATTAATGGTGATTTAACAAGATTATAAGTGGTGTGTGGTTCCCAAAATATCCTCTTGATGTTTCGATATGTCTCATAAGACAATCAGTTCACAAATAACCCTTTGAGCTTGTTTCAAAAAAATAGACAGGTTTCTACGAAAATACTTAAAACATTTCGATGGTATATTAGTATCATGTGATAGATAAAAGACATAAAACTAATAATCATTATCATTATTCATTTTTAGTTATTACTATCCATGAGTTTTTCACATTGATAAAATAGAAGGATACAATTTCATTCTATGTTTATTAATAGTGTGAGATTTTCATTAATTCACCAAGACATATTGACTAGGCCACATTGTTTATGATTCAATTATTGATTCATGACTCTAATATTTTTACCCTTAATAATAATTTGAGCTCACCCCTTTTATATGTTTACCTTCAACAGGTGAAGAAGAGGATATCATTTATTGACTTTATATGGATATAGTTGTAAGTTTTTGTTATGTATTGTAGTTTGTTACCATTATCAATGCATTTTGAGTGAAATCTATGTATCTTGTTTTTTCAATACTAATAAATATATTATTCTTTTAGGGATTCATTAATATTAAGCATGAAAATGTAATAAGTAATGCACCAGCTCTGTTCTAGAGGGGTCGGTGAGTAACAATTATAGTGATGCCCTATATTATTATGTTTTTTTAAGAAATAGTTGTATCTGTAATAATATATTCTATATTATAGTTTTATATTTTACTATTCAGATGAAATAATATAATTTTAATTAGATAGAAATAATATTAATGATGTATACATTTTTCATTTTATAATTTAATTTCATACATTCTTCTCTAATTAAATAATTTTGTCCTCTAATTTGGTGGTATATGTCAGTCTTTACAAAATGTGCAAAATTTTTCATCATTTCTTCCATAGGGTCATGCGTTATTTAATAAAACATTTTTTCCTCAAATTTACTTATAAATTTTATATTATAATGTTTTGAATGTACATTCTTAATTGTGATATGTGAATGACGTCACGCACTTCAGATAGGTAGGGTGGTATACATAAATGTTAATCTATTTCACCAATTCTCTAAAAATATCAACCAGACCAATTTACCTTGGAGATAGATTTATATTCATAAAAATATTACAACTTTATTACAAGGAGATATATTCACATTTTTTGATCCCATACCTAATTTTTTTTCAAATTATTATTTTATGTAATTATTTTCTATCTACTATGAGCCAACCTTATGTGATCCTGAAACATTCTCTTTTGTCTATAAAATAAATTATTGACTAATTGGTTGTATTACATCTACTTCATCTCAGTAGGTTAGAGTATGAAATGTTTTCCCAAAATGTTCTATGTATTATTTCATTTTAATTATTTAATAAAAGTTGTTATTGTGACAAAATTACAGTAAATGTATGTACTTGTCATATATTACTGGATGTTAATTTTGATTGACCTCCTTATGTATTGTTGTGAGTGGATAGTTTTTATAGGATACCTGTTAGTTTTAGGATGACAGTTGTTCTATAATTATGTGTTATTTTATATTTCAATCAAATGACTCTACTATAACATCATCATGAATAAAGAGTAATTATCAAACACTATTGTTATTGGTTAATAATGAAGACTAATAGGTTTTTTATTATATATCCATGAGTGGTGGTCAATGGATAGATCCCCCATTATTTATATGAAATGTGTTGAACTTTTAAGGTGATCCACAATATGCCATGTCAAAACATAAATCATAGATTCTTAATGATTTATATTATCTTATATAATTGCAAAATTAACATACATATTTATTAGTTTAGGGAGAGGTTTCTTTGAACCCTAAGGTTGATGTCTCTCAAATGTTTCTTGTTAACACCATAGGAATATTCGAACATAGTCTAAAATTTCACACTTATTTATATCCAACCAAAATAATTATATTAAATTCCTATACATCCTAGTGATACAAGTGCATATATATTAATTCGATATATGAGATTCATTTCTAAATTCTATCTTTACCTCTCAATTGATTGTACATATTACTTATTCTTTAACATAATGTCCCATTCATCATATACAATGTACATAAGTCTCCCAAACATAATGAATTTAATAATCTATTAAAAATGCTTGTTATATTTTTTGGAAGAAATATATAATGAATAATAATTTTGGATGGAAGATTACGTAGAAATGTATGGATTATTCAATATGGGTTACAATTTTTATATTCCAATTTATTAATCCACGATTATTATATCCTTATCTATTCCAATAAAAGATAGAACTAAATTAACCTTAAATATAAATTGATGAACCTAAATTTTTCCTTCTCTGTGAGATAGTTTATCATGTATTCATAGTCGATGAGTATCTCCAATCATATATAATATATTTTACTAAGCAATGTTTCAGTAGATATATATTTTAAACTAGCATGATACATATATATGTTAAATCCTTCACTATAGAACTAGTGTCTCCATATATTTATGGTATGTATTACAAAATTCGATATCATATCATAATTTTTTAGTTCATTTCATGCATATTTTATAGACTATATCAGTTAGGGTACCAAATGGGGGTGAATGAGTGCAAATAGTTTCTATAAATTCTACAAGATGAAAAAACCCTTGGGACTAGTTTATGTCAAAATCGACTCTCAATAATATCTTTCTTATGTAAATGATATCTATGAAGAAAATTAAAAAAATATATTTTTACTTGGGTTGACCTCAGTGCGTGATCCTACCCATTTCCCAGTTCAAAATTTCTTTGAGCCAGAATTTGTATTATCATAAAAAAAATTTATTAATAACAAATAAATTACATGTTACACATAAGGACTAATTATGTATCACTCCTTATCAAATGGGTAATGTATCATCCACTTCCCATAAATTATATAAAAAATATTCTGATTGGAAGCAACAATTCTTTAATATCCTCCTCAATTTGAATTTTGAATAAGATACTCCAAACACATTTAAATTATTTTAAATTATCAATTAAATCATAAGTTGAATGGTATTTTATAGTCAGGAAAACAATTTTGTGTGAATTTTAGGTCAAAAATCAAATCAATTATTCATAATGATTATTTGAGGAATGTTAGAATGCACACATGATATGATATTTTCCATTCTGAGGGGAAATCCATTAGTTTACCAATAATCAGATCCTCGTGCATTGATGAAAATAGAAATCACAATTGTAAAATTTATGAATCTCCCCTAGTTATTATCTCCCCTCAATTTTTATAATAATCAATATACAAAATTATCCACTTCTTGAGTTCATAATTTTTTAACCCAATTTCTATATAATATTCTCTATTTTTATACATACCATATTTTATGAATAAAAATTATATAATTATTTACAGAATATACCATTATTCTGAATTATATAAAATATCATTGAATAATTGAATTAATAATAATAAATAATAATTTAAAAAATTATTATTTGAAACCCTAATAAATTCCCCATCATATGCTCATTTAGTCTAGATGAAAACATCAATTTAAAACCACTTTAAGAATGAGGATGTTTTGTTCTTCAAAAATAAGTAAAATAAAAGAACATAAATTATTTTGAACTCATTATGAACATGTAAATAGACTCTTGTATTGAATTTTATAACTATAACATGCAGAATAGAAAACTTATCAACACTTTATAGTTTAAATTATAATCTAATTTTTCATTATATCTGAATCGTCAAAGATCTTGGAAAAACAATCATCTGAAATGATATTTTATATCTACAGACATTATTTATTCAAAAATTCTATAATATATTGTGCATCTAATTACTATATCATATCAGTATGTATTTAAAAAATATTCAAATATAGGTCTTAAAATTTTCATTCCGGCATCATGAATTTTCAATTTACATCAAACTGTAATGTCTTATGATGTAGATGATAAATTCTTACAAACCAAATAAATGTGTTACATTGTTCACTAATATATAAAAAATTCTCATCATAGTCATATAAACCAATGAAAAATTCTTACAATATCACTCATAACCATATATTCAATCACTAGAGATAAATATCATATCTAATTTTTATCATGTATTACAATGTCTATAATGATTTTTATGAAGTCACTAAAAGGGTTTCAAATTGAGATTGATCCATTTTTTCACTTTGAGTATAGAAATATATACCCCATTAAAAAATAATTAAACATATCCTACGTATTCAGAACCATATCAAAACACCTCAAAAATTAATAAAATACATCCCCCTAAATTCCTAAAAAAATTATTATAATGGCTGAGAATATATGAAATTCATCCAAAAATTCAAATCTTAACTTCAATACTTATCCCATTAATGTTTTTTGATAATCCAAAATATATTTTAAAAAATGAAATATCTAAAATAGAATTGTACAAACTATATCTTGTATCATGTTATATTCACCTATATTGCATAGCCAAATATTATGTTGTGTTAATAATAGAAGTACAACACATTATGATATGAATGTTTTATTGAAGTAATTTGACCCCCCCCCTTAACTCATTCACCAAATGTTAAATTTTCTACATTTATACTTTAAAAACTAATCTCTGATAAAATTTAAAGAAAGTGAATCCATAAATATCCCTATATGTATTATTGAAATTTCATATTTCTTTTTCAGTATAATTTAATTCATTGTGGGGTAATAAAAATTATTTCCTTGAGCGATGGAAGGGATAGAAATTAATATTTATAATTAGATTCTCAAATATTTTTTTGGGGACAAACTTGATGAAAGTATCATACAAATTCTCATTGGTAGTAAAAAAATCCATCTGGATGTGACAATAGGAGACTCGATCTACGATGAACTTATACAAGACATAAGTGTTCTTAGACACTGATTGTTGGATTATATATTTAAATAAGTTAATATCACATTTATTTTTACATAAAATTCAGAAAGGGTATTCAGTCTTCACCCTTTAATTATAGATATTATAGTTATATAAATCATCTAGGTGAAAAAACATTCTCATTCACATATTTTTCATGTGTGGTTCTTAATATAATTTATTTATTCTTTTAATAGTTTCATCCATCATTATTTTCTCCTAGAAAAAATGTTTCACATGAAGTGGTACCTCTATCATCAAAATATCCTACGATGTATGTATTAGAAAGATAAAAAAATTATATTATTTCCATTCAAATATAGTATCCCATACCGTGATGTACGTTAAATGTATTTCAAATCTATTTTGGAATCTATAAGAAGGGGTTCTCTAGGAGTTCTTTGATAGGTAGAACATAACATTAAAATATATAGTTTATTATATCTCAAAAATATGTTGAATAGAAATATCCAAATTAAATAACAAAAAATATCTTTCACCAATAGTTTCACCATTAATATATTTTGATAATATTGTATCTATTTTAAATGGCGTTGAAACAAGTTTAGTGTTTTCATCTAAAAATTCCTCAATAATATATTATCATACATATCTTGGTATAAGAATAATAAATTTTATATTCTAAACTCATGAAGTCAAAATATGTTTCTTAGTTCAACAATCATGCACTTTTTAATGTTGTAAATAATTTTTCTAGATAATTATTTTAATTCACTCTATTGACAACATAAAAATAACTTATGTCATCAACATAATCAATTACAATAACATGAACTTATGTAATTTCAATGATATATAATATGACATGCACTCATGATTTTAGAAATTAAATTCCATTAATCCAATTATCTATAATTGATTACCGGGCTCTTAGGGCCTATTTAAAACCATATAATCCATTATTCTATGTTCTCAATTTATATCCTTATTTTCATTGAAAAAAACAATTATCTTCTAAATAAAAATTTATTTTTCTATCACAACCATCAATTATGAATATTTTAAATCCATTGTTGTAAATTTTATACAGAATATTAGATTCCATTTCTATGAACATTCTCATAGAATAATTCCTTTCAACTAGGGAAAATGTTTCTTAATAAATGAACACCTTTAACTTGAGAGTATCTATTTAAAATGAGTCTAACCCTATTCCATATGAATTCCCATTTTTCATCTATAATTATTCTTCATACCAAATTGGATTTAATTAAGGAATATATTTTTATTCGTGTATATGAGAAAATATGAAATTCGTTTTTATTTTTTCCAGATATTCAATCATAGATTGAATTTACCATTCATAATAGATAAATTATTACACTTAGTTTGGTTTTATTTGAAAGAATATATCTATTTTTTTCACATCTAAGTCTTATTATTCATTACATATGAGGAAAATGACATTAAATGATTTTACTTTATTCAATATAGTTATTCAATTTCAATTACTTATATTTCTTATTAATAGAAGTTACCTCAACCCTGGTCTTATCAGACTCAATATATATGTCATGCGAGTCAATCTCAAATTATTTTCATATATTTAACAACAGTAAAACACACTATCATTAGTTAAATATTAAAAATCGAATACATTTAGGATAATTATTTTTGGAATGTTTTTTTAAAAATTAACATCATAATAGGAAACTACATTGTGAAGTGTTTTCCATATACATTAATACCATTTTCATTACAAAGGTACCTAATAATAATTCCCTCATCTTGCTCATCAATGATTCCTAGATTCGAAAATTTCATATTAATAATACAAGGACCTCACAATATTCCAATATATATCATATTGTTTCCCATACTATAACAAATTTCATATAAATCTAATTTTGAATAATTTATATAAAACATTCATGTGTAAATATAGTTATCTCTACAGATAATTTTAATCTCTATGAATTAAAATGAATAATTCATCAAATTTTTACATTTATTTTGTTCAGTCTATTAGAAGACCCATTATTTTGTGTAATATTAACCGTATAATATTAGTTCAAAATTAAATGTTTTTATATATAATAATAAAATCAACATATATTAAACTCTTCACCATTATATATTCTGATTTTATTGATTTATGAATCAAATTCCCTTTCATATTCCAATATAAATATTTTAAAAATCTATGTATATTTTTAATATTTTATAGGGGAAATATTTTATTATTATTTTGTAGGAACCAATTGATGTAATTAGCTATAGAGTACCATGATTTGATTGATGTATTATCGTTATACATAATTCAATTAAATCTAGTGAATTGTGCTTGATGATTGAATTACCAATCTTATATTCTTTCCTTTGATCATCATCCTCTTTTGATAAGAAGTGAAACTGATATCTATATTTCTGATCAAGTGATGTAGATATTTGATTTTTATATTATTTTTTATTTTAATATAATTTTTCCCATGGTGTCTAATTATTTAATCAAATAAATTATAATCTTATTTAGAATTGGGATAAATTAAATTTCATGGACATCTTACATGAAATTATCATCCACTAACTATTTATCTTTTCAAAATGCATTACCAATATTTAGTAATTATAATGATATAAATATTATTATTTATTATCATTTCACTAAAATCATATGATATCTAAACAAAATTTATTATTTAATTATCCATTCAATTTAAAATATAAACAACATGTGAGTATATCCAAGGAATATAAATTTTTACTTGTCAAAATAACATAATCTTTTTCATTTTATCCATATTGATGTTCAAAAGAAAACTTTAATTCTATTTTATATTTTCAAAACCTTTTTTATAACATATAATGTCATATTATAAAATACAATTAATGATCCATGGAATTTTAATCTTCTAATAATTGTGAGCTACCATGGATATCAATGTTTATTTTGTGTTGTTTTTATCATGTGTTTTCTCTCAATTTGAAATCTTTTTTGTTGACCTAGAATAATTGAAATATATTATTATATGATGATTAATTAATCTTATCACCTCACCATAATTTCCTATACTCAAAATAAATATTTTCGAACTAGTACCATAGTATTGTATCAATTTCTAGGTTAGTTCTTGACTGATTTTTTTCTTGTTCAAGAAGTAAAACAGAAACATTTAAGAAAATAATGATTTCAGGGAAGAGAATTATTGTACCTAAAAACATATCCTTGACTGTCAAATCCACCACAAAAAAATCAGTAGTATTTAAAGTTGATTTTTATATGAAATTGTTTAGTCATTTTCTAAAATGATTTTTTCTATCTCAACTTATTTCCATAGAAAATATCATGGTTTTCGATGAATTCAATATTTTTATCATTATCTAAAATTCATTATAAGTAGATGCAATATATTGATGTGATTTCTCAACATAGGTTTTTCGTGTCTTGAATTTAGATCCGGTACTATTAGCTTGAATATATTTAACATATTTAGATGTAATAAGTCAATAATTTACCTGAAATTTAGTATAATATTTTCAATAGACATAGATGACTCTTAATTCACATCAAAATCCATTTCATAGTCATTATTTGTTTTTTATAGGTTATTTTCATCCTTTCTAAATAGTTATTTTTCCTTTTTAATTATTCTCCATTCAAATACATCTGATTTTAAAAATCATTTATGATTTTTTCTAGTTACAATACTTCCACTTTTAGAGGATCATATCATTAAATGTATTCTTCCTTCACAAAGTAAAAATTATATTTATCATAATTCAATTTTCTAACATGCTTCCCATGGAATAATTCTCATTATTGTATTTTTTTTCTCTTAATAAAACCTTCATGTTTAGTTATCTACATTTCTTATATAATGGATTATTCTTCTTATTCTTCTCCACTACATTATTTGACGTCTATTCTATCATCATGTCCTGTATAAATATTTTATTCTCAAAAAATAATAATCCCCCAATACATAACATGACTTTGAACTTGATTATTCTACATTACATACCATGATTATTATATTCCATATTTATATTCTTCATTTTCCTTTAACAGACCTCTTATAATAATTGAAGGATTTTACTTTATATATTTTTTGATGAATCTATAAATACTCCCCTACAAAATACTCCACATTTATCATTATTCATTGGAAAACATTTTAATATTTTTGAACACCTAAAAAAATAATTTTGAGTTTTAATTTTATATTGTAATTTACATTACATCTTTTAAAATATTTAGAGATTATATTCAATACATTTAGTGAAATTAATAAAAATAGTTATCATATCCATGACCACTTAAATAATCAAGCTCATCTTTTTGTATCTTCTACATATTGATGGATTTAAATTAAGCTTCTCCTTTAGCGGTTTTCATAAAAACTAGATATTTTATCATCATATTAATAAAAATATTTCTATGTATCTCATCAAGATAAATATCTTCTATATCTGCAATAGAGAAATAATTTGGGTGAAATATATTTTCAATATTTCTCATATTTTTTTCAATAGTTATAAAATCATCCAATTTGTCTCCAAATCTAAAAATATTAAAAATTACTTCATTCATCGAGGTGATATATTCATATATATTCTCATCTTCTCCCATATCGATATAGTCATATTTTACCATCCAATCCAACATATTGGGTTTCTTGATCTTATAATTTCAATCATTAAATTTTTCTAGCTTGTCCAAAGATTATTTAGCTATTGTGAGCCCCCATAATGTTGGCTATTCATTTTTACATGTATAATTTTCATGAGAAGTTTGTACGGATCAAAAATAATATAACTGTATCATACATGGTTTAGTATCTACCATTAAATTATGAAATCATATATTTTTCATTTATTTGATATAGAAGACGTATGAAACTTTTGTAACTGGAACCATCACTTCATTATGATCCTCCCAACACTTGATTGTGAACAATATATTCATTAATTCTATAGATTCAAAGACATCAATGGTAATAACATTATTTAAAGTTTACACTTCTAATAGGACAATATATATCGTACAATAAATAGTATAACTTTATAAAATTTATTGGTAATGATCAAATCATGCATGGGAGAATAAATTCTTGATTTATCATCCCATTTGTTAATAAGAAGACCTTGGATGATCTATAATATAATATTTATGCTTGAAGACAAATATATATCCTAAGTGAATCCTATGTTGATCTACATATGTTCTTATATATCTTTGATACAACTAATAAATAATATAATATATTATTGGCCTCTTGAATTTTCCATTCTCAACATTTTTCACTCATCGTTTATCCCTTTTATATTGATGATATTTATTGAAAAAAATTCAATAATTATTTTTTGGATTAACTCTTAATTCTTGAAAGTATAAAATATCTATAAATAATATAAACAATAATAATGAATAATATTTTAAAATATTTTACATTGAAATTCTTATAAAAAATATATATAAATTTTATCTTTGTTAAAATATTTGATTATAATGTTAGCTTCATTAAGATTCCACTAATTCAATCTATTAAATTAATTTTAAATACTTTATACGCATAGTCATTATCTCGATAATTGAGATATGGACTTATGTCTTATGTAATGGGAATATTCTCCATAATTATTAACATGAATCACATTACACTTAAAGAATCATTGGTAACAACTAAATCCCCATGTATCTTCATGCCTTTTCCATTTTTAGCTAATAATAACATCTTACAAAGAAGAAGAAAACCTTTTATAAGCCAGCTTGATTTCATACAATGTTCCATGTTATCTTATGAAATTCCATTATTTCCATAAAGTAATCATATTATTTCATAAAAATTTATATATAAACATATCTTTAGACTAAGTTTATTAACATGTGATGAAATATCCATTGAAACCTCTATTGTTTATGGGAATTATTAGGTAGTCACATAATGTCTTCTGAACCGAGACATTGTAATTTTTCCACATTATTCCTAGAATAAAATATTTTACATAAAATCAAATATATTCTTTTAAACTATTTTGAGCATCTCAAAACATTTTGAAAATATATATTCTCAAATATTTTTGATATACACTAAGAAATTCCTAAAAAAATACAATTCCATAAATATATCACTAGTATATTTTAGTAATTAATTTTTGGGATGTATAGTCCACATCCTTATCATTTTATATAAGGATTCACCACAATAATTTCATTCATGGAATATTATATATAACAAATAATTCTTCCCCAATAGTAATTTAATACTAATTTATTAAAAATTATTATTTAAAATCCTTATAATAAATTGTCACATTTATTTATCCATGAAAATTTGGAGACATTATTCGTTAGGTTAGTTTAAATGTTGGCTAATTAGAAAATATTTTCAATAAAAAACCACTAACTATATAAGAATGTAAAAATATGTTTCTTTTTTAAATGTATTAGTGTTTTAAATTTTTTAACCCATAATCATTGAAAGGTTTTTATCTATCAAATAAAGGGAGATAACACAAACATGAAAATAAATGAGGTAAAGACAAAATTCCAATTTTTTAAATTTCCAATATAAATAAGTATTTCTATGTGTATTAATAATAATTCACATATAGTTACTAAGATATTTATAATATTTTGGAATATATATTGATATGTTCAATAAATAAAAAAATAAATTTATCACAAAAATCATTGAATTTTTTTTTATTATATATGTAAACTTTAACAGTTCATTAGTTAATATATATAGATTTATAAGTAAAATATATGGTTTATAAAAGATAATAAATTTCATATGTGTTATATATTCCTCGTTCAATGTAAATTAATGATAACCCGAATGATGTCTGAATGTTGAAATGTATTTAATATCCTTGATAATATTTAAGCATGTAATCAATTCATAGTAAATGATACTTTATATTTATTTAAAATATTGTTTTTTCTCTATTTTTTTCACAAACTCATTGATCCATCATTCTATAAAAAAAATTAATACGGCCTCACCAATGTGTGATAGTAGGGTGAAAAAATCATGAATAAAAAATTTCATATTGTTGTTTCTTAATATCCAACAATTCTAATGGTTCTATAACAAATGGAGGCCTACATGTTTGTTTTATAGAAATGACTAAATAATTATTAAGTAAAACTTCAACTTTATGTGGATGTATATTTATTTCCATTATAACTATATCAATATATACTTTTATAATATGACTATCCTTCATTCATATAATATAATTCCCACCAACAGATTTTGATTTCTCTATTTTTTCACCTCAAATGTCATTAAGAAGTTTTATTTTTATCACTTCTTGAAAATAAGAGGATAATTAAATATCCCCTCTAAAAAATGGATTCTATGCATACCATATAAATTTTAATCTCTTTCTCTATAGAATATTTTTTTATATTATTTATTGAGATATAATCTATACTAAGGATTATAAAAATTTCAACCATATATATAATAAAAAAGTTTCAACTTATGAATATATATCCTTTTAAATATAATATCCCTATTATATACTTACATACAATAATATTTACATTAGGTGTTTTGATTGACATGTTCTCCCATAATTTATTTAGGGTTGAATCGATTTTCATAACAAACATGTAAGAGATTTATCAATGATTATATCTAATAACAATTATGAATTATATTATATTTATTTTCTTATCCATGTACATCACCTTAGATAATTTATGAATTTATTTTTAACTATATTCAATGTATATTTTTTACATTTCACCCTTGGAATCATTAGTGGTAAATTATCTTAATTATTTTGGAGACTATAAGAATAATGCTACATCTTATTTCTGTTGAATAATATGAAATTAGAATCAAATCTCCTTCATTTTAATTTTTTATCATGATGGTATTTATCTATAAACATGTTTAAAATTCCCATTCCATTCAGGGATGTAAAAAGGTGTTTCCTACTATAGTTATTTTATGTTTGAAATTCTAAACATTCTCTCTT
The DNA here is from genome assembly GCA_963277665.1 of Viscum album. NCBI lineage: Eukaryota > Viridiplantae > Streptophyta > Magnoliopsida > Santalales > Viscaceae > Viscum > Viscum album. The sequence continues at coordinate 2,010,344,372 of OY728145.1, read as the reverse complement.
ATATTAGGGATATAATCCCCCTCCATGGGGCATCTGTATCATCTTATTCTCATTAATTAATTAGAGAAAAATAATATTTTTGTAATTAATTATCATTATTGATGAAAATTAAAACCATCTACACAAATATTAATGATTATTATAATACTAATTTCTTTTGAAAGGGTTAGCTCCATCCATTTCTATAAGAGATAATTCATGGATTAAGGATTCTGTATATAATCCACAACATATATTTATGACCATATGATGTTATCCTTAAAATAATACAAACAATTCATTCATTTTTCATAAAATATCGAATTTGTATCAAATGTATTTTTTTTGTTCATGAATCAATATCCTTTTAATGTATATAACCATAAAATAATTCTATTGTATAATCTATATTTCCTTCTACTTCTTAGTTTTTTAATTAATTCCATCCATTGATCAATATCTCTACTTAAATGATATATTTCAATGAAATAAATTCATTATTTATCACATCTTATGATGATGAACATGTGATATATGAATTTAATCCCTCGAGTAATTACTAATTTATTAGTGTTCCAGTTGATTGATGAAGGTTTGTACCACATTAATTTTTTTAACACTTTACAAACTACTGAGACATAAAACGTTGTTTATATAGTATGTGTTTTTTTCATTCAAACCCAAAGTAAAAATACATATTTATTGATAATTGTACGTACTCTAGTGCAGGATTCATTGTTTTTCTTATTAAAAAACACCATGCATTGATTATTTTGGGGGATGAACCCTAGCTCTACTAAACCATATCTAGTTGGTATTTTTTAATTAGAATAAAATAATAGAGATCAAATCACACAATATTGAAAAAATTTGTATTCTTTGAAGACTATATACATACGTAATAAAAACATTATATTCAAACACCTATATTTCATTATTTATATTAACTTATATATTAATATTCCTCTAATTACTCACTTTTATAATTCAATGGAATAATTATCACTTCCGAAAAAAAGGATAAAAAAATTAATTGTAAATATTTGACTCTTTTTAATTAGTAATATCTAGTGAACGAAAACAATTATTAATGTAGGCATTTAGTAATATGGACGTAATAAATAATCAAATGAATTTTAGTTAATGAAAATGAATACATGAATAAAAAATGAAATAAATAAATAAATCTATTTTTAAAGATAGAATACATAATGAAATTCGTCTAAATTATATGGTAAAAGCCTTATATATGAAATAAATATAATTCCATCAAGGATTTTATCCAAGAAATCAAATTATATAGGATAAAAAACAAAAAACATCATAAAAAATTATGAATCTTGTGGACTACATATCGAATTGGTAATATAACATGCGACTATTATTTTTCTAATACATTATACTAGGTGAGATTGATTAATGAAGCTTATGAATGAGATGTGAGTTTCATAGATGTTATTTGGTGTGATTTGATATGTATTGTAAAAAAATTAGTTGAAGTTACATGAATATATAAGTGTAGAGGATGATATTTAGGATATTCCTTGAGGTAAAGGTAAATATTTGCGATAGAAATATGATACATAAGGTATGTTTTATTTAATGTATGTGATGGAATGTGAAAAGTAACGGATTCAACATAATAATCAAAATATTCTATTTATGAGTAATTTGGAAATGTGAAAAATTCAGGAGCACCATGGTAAATATGAAGTGTTTTCAATTTAGAAAATATATGCACTGCATATGAATGATGTTTTCCATTTAAAAATGAGAATGTTAACAATTATAAAAGAGATTAAAAAAGGAAATGTTCATATATTATGGTCATAAGATTAAGAAATTTCGAAAAGTGTAAGGTTCAGTCAAAAAATTATAATATGACCTACTTCATATATAAAATAAATCAATAATATAAGTTGTGAGTACTATTGGAATTAATTGCAGTGGGGATGTTTTAGAATTTATTTATTTTTGAACAAAAGAATGATGATGTAATGCTTTTATGTAAATATTAAATATCATGAATAAATGTTTTAGAAATGATTATAGAAAAGGACATCACTGATAAATTTGGGCAATGTAAAATAAGATAAAATATGAGTTCATCAATCAGGGGAGAGGTACCTCAATGTGATGTTTTCTATAGAGAATATCCACACAAATTTGGTTTTTCACTTGTAAGGTGGACATTCTATGATGAAATTTTATTAACACTATTCATTATGAGGAGAATGTTTTTGAGATGATCAGGACCCCATTAAGAGGTGCTCCATTGGTTATTGTTTCACCAATTGTCATCATGAAGTTATGAAGGTTTTATTAGATGTGGAATTTATAGAGAAACTAATGAGAGATGAAAATCATTATGGAAACATGAGTATCATAAGGATTTCAAATATATATTCGTCTTATGGGTTAATTAGAACATACAATGATAACTTTTAAATAAAACATGAAGTTAATTATTTCTTGAGTTTGTGAGGCTGTTATTTCCAGATAATTAATTTAACAAGAATTATTTATATTATATTATTATGATTTATGGAATATAGGAAAAGTTGTTGAAATTCCCTAGTGAAATTAAACATTTTTTGTTATAGCTTAGAGGAGAGAAGCCAGACTATTGTTTTGAGAAAAACGTAAAGTATTATTCTAAAAATAGTGGAGATAATGAATAAAATACGTTTATCACATTTTTGTGGGACATAAAATTTTTTGTGATCGTAATTTGAAAGGATTGATTTTTTTTATAGTAAAAGTTTTAAGGTTTTGGTGGATTTTAAATTTTAAATAGGATTGAGGTTGTACCCAATCTATAGGATACTTCTGGATTAATATATAATAGATTAGAGTTTATTGGATACCAATTGTTACACATTAATGATATAATCAATCCTTTTTAGTGGTGTCCTTATGAACAAATATTTTATGTCTTTTTCTATTTCTAAAAAAAATTTGGGGATGTTATTAATAAGAATGATTGATGTTTCTTTTGATAAGGGAAAATTATTTGTTCACAACCAAACATAATCTTTTTCCCCTAGTAAATTGTCATTTCAATTAGTATCAGAGAAAGGTTCTCTATTTGTATTCCATTTGGTTGTTTAAAAATGGGTAAAATATTTATTTCCTCACAATTTTATCCCAACCATTTAAAAATTGATTTCACATTCAGAAAGAAAGAATAATAACTTTCAAATTCCCTCTAAATCTGGATGTACATAAATCTATCTAATTTTGGTTCTAAGTGTTATGAGAGTCACAATTATGGTATCTTATTGATAATAATAATATGAAATTGATGAAATAGAATATGATTCTTTACAATATTTTTTATCGAAAATGGAAGTCAAAAAATTCACGATTTTTAGCAAAAGAAAATGAGATTAGGATATAAAATTCTAAAATTAATGGTGAAAAACATTCTATAAAATAAAAAATGATAAAAATTTGTATAAAATAATATGAATATGTTCTAATACAATAATATGTATTATTTGATAAATTTTCTAAATGTAAAATCTTAATATCCGGTCTATATAAGGATTTAGAGAAACTCTTGGGGACTGTAATATGGTGGGAAAGATATAATAATTCTTACTTACATGTTTGACACTCAGACCTCAATTAATGATGGTAGTGATATTGATGATTTAAAAATTTATGTATTTCACAAAACTCTTATTAATTATGAGTTAAAAATAGGGGATAAACTTTAAGGATAGTAAATAAAAGTAAAAAATCATCTAACTCATTCAATAAATGGAATACTTATAGAAGATGAGTTTTCAGGATAAAGAAGAATTTATGGATGATTTTTCAAAAAAAAATCCCATTTGATACATTGAAACTTCACATATGATAAATGTATAGATATATGAATGAATCATTTTTATTGATATAATTGTGGAAATATTTGATATTTTTTCCACAATATTAATATGAAAATCAGATGTGATAATTTAAACTATGAATCATCCAGGATGGCCAATAACAATTTAATTTTAAAAATAATCTAATTTATAGAGGATTAAAAATTTCTCTAATATTATTTACAAGGAATTTTAAATCATATTACTAGGGGTTTTCTAATATTAGGGAAACCTGTGGTGATGAGGAAATTTCTTAGGGAGATTATTAACATCATTTCATATATCAAGGGGAATAAGAATGTGATTCATTGTAGGATTAATTAACAATAAATAATCATTTTTATACTAATGTAGTAGAAACTGTAATGGAATTTATTTTGAGAATGTATATAAAAATATGTATCAAGGAAATAAGAATAATGTAAAATTAAAATAAAAAATTCAAAAATAATATATATGAGTTAATGAAATACATGGTTTGAAAGTTAGTCTGATCAATGAAAATTAAATATGAATTCTATTATTTGTTGAGAAAAGAAATATTATAGATGAAATTAATTCAATAATTATCCATTGGAGAAAATAGGTGGACAATATAAAGATGATGTTTATTTTTTTCTAAAATATGAATAAAAAGATAAAATTTTATAGTTAAAGGTCTTATGATGGATTAAGAAAATATTTTATGGAATAAACATAAACAATGATTGAAGTTAATGATGATAGAGATAAAATGTTTATGTATATAAGTGGAATACATAAAAATAATACCATGAGTACATGTGATTATTGTGGTGAAAAATAATATAGAATAATGAACATAATTTCATTGAAAAATAAAATATACTTATTTTTTAAGGATAAAAAATTCAAAAAAAACATTAAGATGTATTACATTAGGATTCCTGGTATTGATAACTAATTAGAATTCAAAGAATGGTGTTAGACAATAACCTATGCACTAGAATAATTTTTTTTGAAACGGGATCATTTTATTATTATTACTAGGGATTTGTTATCATTATTCATACATCCTAAAACTATTGGTATAAATTACATTACCATGACTAATATGGGATAATTGAGCAGGGGTTATAAGCCAACTAGTTTTGACAACCAATAGAAAATTCAAATATATATAGAAAATTATCAAGGTAGAAAACATTTTTGTTTGAATATAGGATTTACATAAGTTGGGTGAAACTGATTTGAATATATCAAATGAATATGTGACAATATTTCCATAACATTAGAACCCTTTTAAGAAAATCGATAAGGTCGATAAAAATTTTTAGAGCCTATAATTGGCTATTGTTTTCCGGATTCTTTCAAGGTGGTTTTTTAAAATCTGTTGATTTTATGTTTTAGTAGTTATTATCACATGACAGGTGATTTAAATAACATGAATAACCATGAAGTGTATGAAGGATGGTTTGTTTCCTTTTGTAAAGATATCTTACTAAAACTTTAGTAGAAAAAAAATAAGGGAAAATGATATATTTTGACATAATATCTTATTTCAAGATAATCTAAAAAAATAATAACTTGATTGTTTAATAACATCATAATGAAGATAATGTAGTAATCATCAAGAAAAATTACTATTTAATTAAATGTGTAAGAAATTAAGCATTTATAAAAAAGTATTGAGAATCCATGGTAATATGTTTTAAGATAAATAATAATATTATCATTTTCATTTTAGTGTGAATATAGAAAAAAACAAGTATAGTAGAACAATTAGTTTTCATGAATAAATAAAATGAAAAAAATAATATGTAAATGGTATTGGGTAATATTTATATTCCACTGGAAGAAAATATTAATATTTTCACACATTTAATAAAGAAACAACTTTGAGAAAAAAAACAATCAGGTTCATATTCAGAAAAAGTACCCATTAGAGTTTATTCAGATTTATGTTTGGAGGTAAAAAAGTATTCAATAAGGGGAGATAAATAGTATATGAAATTCAGTAATGAATTTACTATAATTATATGTATTGTGTTAAATTCTAACAAGTATCATTTCATATAAATATTAAAAAAAATTAATATGTAAATATAAAAAAGAAACATGTTTTAATTTTAATAAATTGTGATTTTATAATGTTATAAAGTATGCTAATGGGATGTTATTTGAATATATTGAAAAATGAATTTAATTCTATATGAAATCTTAAATAGAGAGGGGTATATGATTGAATGAACTGTAGTCTCATGGTAATGGGTAGAATAATTAATACAAAGCTTGAAAACATATTATATTTATAGAAAAAAATTACTTAATAGCATATTTTTTAATGGATTTAATTTGTATCCAAACGTAGATATAATACTTTATGATTTTTATATTTGTAATTATACCAAAGTAAATTATGTTAGGATTTTTATGAGATTATATTTTACCATGAAAAAAATTTAAATGGAAGTATGTTTGATTATAAAATATTATAAGGAATATACAGTAGTTTTACACAAATTGAAGCATTTAGAGATTCTATAAATAATTATCATAGAGGATTGGGATAGATATTATGTGATAGTTTTTGGGAAACATTGAAAGATCAAAAGTAAAATATTATTTTTGTTAAAGATGTTACTTTTTGTTATAAACCTATTGATGAAATTATACAGAACACCATGATTTAGAATGAAGATACAGATTTAGGAAACCCCAATGATGATAAAAGTGGTCAAATATATTGAAGAAAAAATTATATTCTAAGGAATTATATTGATGATAAAAAAATTATTATAGATAAATTTATATGAGATAAAAAATAGATAATACTCAAATAAACTAGTAAAAAAAATTTTATTTCAAGTATAAAACCCTGAACAATTAGTGGATATTTTTAACCCAAAGAGTGGATAAAAGACATTAATGAAGCGAATGATCAAATTGGGATGAATTAAACATGGGAGGTCATTATAGTACAAGATGGAAACATATTGACTAAAAAAATCCTATTGGGAAACTCTATGGATGTGATGGGTGATTTTCCTAGAAATAATGAAACTCTTATATAAAACAAATATTTATTGATATAAGTCATTACATTTATGAAACTATCTCTCCTATTTCTAAATGTGGGAAAATATAATTCTTCTTATCATTACAACTCTATGATTTTTTGAAGTGTTCTAAATAGGATAAAAAACTAAATTATTTAATGGTCATCTTGATGAATATGTAAACATAGATAAAGAAAATATATTTATACAACACTCAGAGGGTATAAAGGTATGTAAAATGAATAAGATAAACATGACATCACTATTTGTGATAATATATATTTATGATATTATTTTTTCATATGTTGAATCTTAATTTGGTTATTATATCTCTAAGAATATAGAAAGTATGTTTGACATTTCATTAAATGGTGAAATGGAATTCGTTAATGGCCAACATATAGACCAGACCATATATCACATCTTTATTTCACAATTGGAATATTTATGGAACCTATTAAGAGTAAATGGAATAAAGGATTCTAAAAGGGTTTGTATATCCTTTCAGTTAGGAAAAAAACTAATAAAATATAATGAAGGGGGAACTATAAATAACGTATAATTCATAAGATTAATTTCATATCATTTAAATTTAACTCTTTCAAATCCACAAATAATTTACTTTTTATTATTCATGTTTTTTGTTAATGCAATATAAAATATTCACATTTACAAGAAACCATGAGTATTTTGAGATATTACACAATTTAATTTCCTTAAAATTTATTATATAAAGATATTGTTGAGATGTGTTTGAATGGATTTATTGATGAAGCTCAGGTTGGCGGAATGGAAGCTAACATTTTATATCATAAAGAGAACATTTTATATATATAATGGTTATGTCAAAAAATTTAAAATAATAAATAGTGGTCACAAAAATATCCACTAACATGAGTATATAACTAAATCATAGGATGGTACACAAGTTATTTGGTTGATGACTCAACCTGAATACATGATTTAAATTCCAAAATTTCAAAATTTATTTTTTTTGTAAATCAAGGTTCTATAAATAAATAAAATAATTGGGCAAAATATTACACATCAAATAGCCTTGAAATTATCTATTTTTTATTAAAGGATATGGTATATGATGGAATTATAATGTTATAATTTATTACATTTGAGGGAAATATGACTAACAACATCACTAAGTCTTTTACAAAAAAATATTTTGAGATGTTGATGATACAATGTGGAGCGAAGAGAGTTCCATAAATTAGGTATTTTATTCATAGTGTCTCCCTCACTAAATCATGAGGATGAAAATTTTAACATAAAGGGGATAATTAATATATTGGGGGAGAGTTTGTTCAAAAATTTTGTATTCTATTTTTATTGTGTTTATTGAGTGACTATATGAATGTATATGAAAAATATGTTTTAATAAAATTATTGTAATAATTTTATTGATTAATATATATACTGGAAGTTATTATATAATTCTATAAATAAGGAATCATGTACACATTTTTTATACACTCATCTATCTTAATTATACATTCATTGGATTAATTTATGACTCATTGTATTGAAAAAGATGATACAACCTCCCCCAAATTCGTGTTGTCTTTATGGTCAATAATGGTGAGGAAAAAATCAATGTTCATTTAATGTATTATTAGATTGTATTAGAAAAAATTTCATATGTTACTATTATATAAAATTTATCGTTGGGGTTTTGGTCATGTTGGAAACAAATACAATGTTGGAGATTTTCAAACCCACTTAATGTTAATATTTCATTTTTTTAAATATTTTTATGGTTTTTGAGATCGATTCATGAAGATGAATATTGATTATTTTTTTCATGGAGGGTATTTATTGTGATTTATGATTTAATAGGAATAATTTATATGGGTATTTCATATTCATATGTTGAATGGATGATACTCACAATGTTCAATTATTTAAGAACATGTATTTAAAAAAATAAGATGATATGCAAGATATATAGTATATTGAGGCACTTTAAATATGAAAATGAATGAATGGTAAATAAGAAGTAAAACATTTTATGTATGATTCATTTTAAATTATGAAAAATCTTAATAAATATATTATATAAATAGTGTTTATATTATATAGAATATGTCATGTGCCAATGTAAGAATTTTTGTAATGGGCCCTATTAAAATTGACAGTGTCAGAAAACATACATGATAAATTAGATGAAAAAAACAAAAACATTGGACCCCATTTTAAAAAATTATACAAAATTTAAAGGCTAAAAAATTATATATAATAAGAAAAATTCATTATATTAAAAAATATGTTTAACGAAAATTATGATTTCACTAGAAATTACAAGTGATTAGTATCTGTTAGATTTTAATGTTTTGGAAGATAATATGAATGATTTAGTGTTATTATTTAATATTTAAATATTATGATTAACTAATTATTCATTATTTAAGAAAATAAACTCAGTGATGAATTTTTAGGAGTATGAATAAGTTGCAATATAACTTCCATTCCATGGAGAGATGTACTATGATGCAAAGTAGTCTTAGAAGAACATCTTGATAAAGAAGGGTTTTCTATTTTGAAGTATTTCACTCCATACAGAGAATTTCATTACATAATAAATGATGAGTAGAATGATGTTAAATTTATTTGAGATGTAATAAAATGATAGATGACCATTAAAGTTTCACTACGAATATTTATGTTGTTATTAATGAATGATTTCATTTGAATTTTGTGGAGATTTTGAAGAGTGAGGAATGCATGATATATGTATTGGATTTGTAACAACCTAATGTTTTCTAAAAATAAATTGAAATGCTTTAAATTTTGTTTTATTTAGATATTTATAAGTAGCCTTTAAACAAAACTTTACTACATATATGTTTTGAATTTTGAATAAATGGTTATCTATAAATGTGTTTAGTAAGTTATTTGGAGTCTATTGGAACCAACTTGTTTTTGGGTGAATAGTAAAACACCATTATAAATAGTAACATGAATAGTAATATGAAACTAATGAATAGTAAATTGTATTATTATTTTATTTAAAAATGGCTTTATGATAATTAAATCTTGATTAATTTTTAAATGTGATATACAAGAAGTTATAGTTTTTAAATTTTTAAATTTTTATTAGGTATGATTTTAATTAATATTTAAATTAAAATTATTTTCAAAATAATATTCAAAAAATTTACTTGATTATTGAAATCTACACGTCAATAAATGGCTTGGGAGAATTTTTGGGTTTTTTCAGAAACAATTGATTTTTTAGTGAATAGTAAAAAATTCAGTTTTATGTTCCAGTGTGTTAATGACATCATTAATGATGTAATATTGATTTAAGAATATGGTCGAATTTTTTATAGTAACATATTATGGGGGCTGTCCCAAGTGACTAAAAACATGGGAAAATACAATGGGAAACCCGTGGTTTTTTAAATACAACTCATGAGGTGTCCCTTGAAATTATTAAAATAATATCTAACATTTTCTATAAATACCAACTCATTATTTCATCAAATTATTTCTAAAATACTTATAAACAAATATCAGGCCTCCTTACCTCCCTTGTATCCCTCTCAATGTTTTCTCAATCCCCCAATTTCCCAACATTTATGTTCTCGGAGTTACTTTATAATGTACGAAAATTCTCAATTTCGTTTCCTTTTCCATTCAAGTTCTCTTTTTTATGTGGTGTAACATTAAATTTTACATTCCAAGTTCTAATTTCGTTCTTATTCATGATCTATTCCGTATTATGATTCATTTTAGGATGGGTGACCCTTGTCCCATCTATTTTTAATATTTTTGATATCCATGTTGCATAGCTGTTAGGTTGCCAAATTTTGGTAAGGTATTTCTCAATTATTCTATAATTTTGAGTTTCATTGTTTTCTTATTCCTTCTTCATCTATTTTTACCAAATAGGGATGAAATATTCCGAAATAATTTATATTTTGGATTTTCTAATGTTCATGGAAAATTCATCTTTATTATTCTTCCCCTCTATCTATTATTCAAAGAATAAAAACATTGTATGTGATGTGTCGAATTACTGACATCATGGACGGTGTGATTTCAATTTACATTAATTCATTCTAGTCTGGTAATAAAACCATTTATATGGTTGAACCAAGTTATAGTATATGTATTATGTTGCATCCATGGTATTGGAATTCTTTTGTAGACATGGTTTTAATTTATAAGAAAAAATGATGTTTTTTTACAAAGAACCACTAAAATGATCTAAACAAATATCATTAATGTTTTCACTTATGAATCATCATCATATAAAACATCAAAATCATAAATTTTGTAAATTATGTTACTGAAAATATATATATATATATTTAGATTCCAATTTTGTAGTTTCACTTTCAATTAATAAGAACATCCATCATGAACCGATCATGGAAATCATTTAACGAACTCAACCTAAAGAATTCAAGGAACAAAATAAAAACAATTAAAGGGTGAAATATATGAATAAAATTATCATAAAAGATGTTATAAACAATAAAATGTGTCTGTGAAGTATAAATAACACTTTTTTATCCATTATACTGAGGGTTTATATAATTTGGATGTCAGAAAAACCCGAGGTAAGGGAATTCATAACCAGATTTCCATTCATTGGGTAAACCTTCTACTTCATTATTTATGAGGTATTAAAATTTATTTTGTAATGGTTATGGCTTATATTATGTTTAATTATGTCTAATTATACTTTATATACATATTCCATCTTCTCTATTAATTCTCCCCTCTATTTTATGACATTTTTATGGGGATTTTCTTTTAAAATCCTCTTTCAAAATTATGATTCACAAAACTCGAATGTAATGTTTTAGAGTTACTATTAATGTTTTAAGATTCTATTATAGTTCATGGGAATTGTTTATGATGATGTTTGGGATGTATATCTCCCTAAAATATATTTTGTATTTGTATGTTGGAGGTAATTTGTATGGTTACTCCAAGTGTAACTGCGATGGTCACCCGCATAGTAAGGTACCAGTGAGGGTTACAAATTAGAAGGTAGCCGAGAGGGTTACAATATTATGTATGAAATTCTCCAATATACTTTTATGGTTATTATTATGTTTTCATGTATTGTGTATATCGCATGTTTTGCAATGTTATTATATATATAAAGTTGATAAGTATATCTTTTGAAAATGATTTCATACGTTACAAGTATTCATGTACTAATTTGTTATACCCTTCTTTATATAAACTTTACTATGTTTTTGTGCTCATCCCAAGTTGTAAATGATTTTCATGGGTTCAAGGATGTGTATGGAAACGACGGAATCCATGCTAAATGATGAAGAATTTTTAAGGAGTCATGTTTTATGTTTTAATGTTTTATATTTTGACAAAAATAGAAACTCTATTTATGGTATCCATTTTGTTACAATTTGTAATGTTATGACTATATTCTATCGCAATTCTCTAATGATCTAAACTTTAAAGGGTCCTCAATGTATGAGTAATTTTTTGATTAACTAAATTCATGATTATGTGTGTAATAAGGTCGGGTCCTTATAGTTAGTATCAGTGGAATGTATAGATAACATTAGGGGTGAGGATGATATTAAAAGAATACTATAAATGATTTTTCTCTAGTATTGATTTGAAATGTTATAGAATTTATATATTACCATGTTACTTTATCCAATATATGTTTGTTATGAATGGTTTTCCACAAAAGTAACAAGGATGTTGAAGAGGAAAGGCACCAACAGAATAACATCCTTCTAGATCTACAACCCGAAATGGTATGGATTGGAACCGAGCAGTTTGTGACGGTAATGGCTCAGCTAACACATGAAATAAATGGTGGTGGCATCCATGTAAGAGAAAAAATAGAGGTACCACAATTGAACACGAAATTAGTTGAATATTTTATGTGATAAAACCCTCCATCATTCAACGCATCTTCTGTCCCTGTAGCAGGTGAAGGATGGATCAAATCCCTTAAAATGATATTTGATGTTATGGGATGTTCAGACAATCACAATTTATGTTTTTTCATTTATCATTTTGAAGGTGATTCTGATCATTGGTGGTCAATGTTAATGAATATTAGTGTTATAGAGGATTTTTATTCTGTATAGTGGGATGAATTTAAATGTCATTTAATTGAAAAATATTTTTCAAAGGTGGTGCGACATAGGATGGAGAAGCAATTGCTTGAATTAATGTAAAAGGAGGAGGATTTTGTGGCTGTGAAGGAAGTGAACTTAACCCGACTGGTGAGGTATGCTCCAAATATTATTCTGGATATTCATAACAAAATTAACCACTATTACTCGAGACTGAAGCCAAGGTATCGAAGGGAGTGGGCTTCCCATAAAATAAAAAGTTATGACAAACTTGTCTAATGTGATGGGAGGGTAGAGATGGAGTTAGATGATGATCATGTGCATTTTCAAAATACAGAGATGAAGAGGTTTAGTTCTCAAAATATGGGTAAGAATCCCCCAATGAAATCTAATGTTAAGAAAATCCAATTTCCAGTTTGCTAATAGTGTGGCAAAAAACACCATGGGCATTGTCATAGAAAAACTGGGAAGTGTGTTATATTTTTTATGTTTGGACATATGGCCCGAGATTTTAATGAAAATGATCCTATTAATAATTCTAAAAAGAAAACGGTTAAGTGATTTAAGTGTAGTGATATGGTTCATTATGAAAATGCCTGCCAAAAGAGAGATCCGAATGATGGAAAGAATCCATTATATAAGCAGAAAGGTGTAGTGAGATCCTTTGCGACTATGGAATAAGATTTTAGGTAATCCAATGATGTTGTATTAGGTACTTTGTTTGTTGACTCAGATTTTGCTAATGTTTTGTTTGATATGGGGTATACACATTCCATAATCTCTGATAAAGTTTATGGAAAATTGGAAATATCATCTCAACAAATGAGACTAGAACATGTTTTTAAAACACAAGGAGGAATTTTATAGCAAATATAAATTATAAGAATCTTTCAATTGTGGTCTGTGGAAAGACTTTACTTGGTAACTTTGTTTATTAACACATTTTTGAGTATGATGTTATTCTAGGAATGCAATGAATATCTATTTAATAGGTAAATATTTACTATAGAGCTAAAGAAGTTTTTTTCTGTAAGGGTTTCAATATGTATCCACGAATGAACCCATACAATTCATAAAATATTAGGATGATGAAAAACTATTGAAAGATGGAAATGAATGGTATCTTGATTATATTGTTGAAAAAAATAGATCTGCTCTAATTAATGAAGTTCTAGTGGTAAATGAATACCTTGAGGTTTTTCCTGATGAGTTACCCAATGTCATACCAGATTGGGAAGTTGAATTCCAAGTTGACTTAGATCCGGATGCTAAGACAATTTCAAAACCCCCTTATTGTATGTCTCAAATAGAACTTCTTGTATTGAAAATTCAATTTCAATATTTTCCTGACAAAGGATTCATTCCTCCTAGAACTTCACCATGGGGAGCCCCTATTTTTTGTTAGAAAGAATGATTGTTCCATGAGACTTATAATTGATTATAGAGGTATAAATAACATCACTATTAAAAACATGTATCCTTTATATCATATCAATGATTGTTTGATCAACTCCAGGGATCTCAGTACATTTCCAAGATTGACTTGAGATATGGATACCATCAGTTTAAGGTGAATGAAGATGACATCCCAAAAGTACCCTTTTGTACTAGATATGAGAATTATGAATTTTTTTATGCCCTTTGGGTTAACTAATCCACCTATTGTATTCATGATTCTTATTAATGGAGTATTTAAAGAGTTCTTGGATAATTTTTTGGTTGTATTTATTAATGATATTCATGAATTTTCTAAAAATAATGATGAGTATGAAAAACAACTCAGAATTGTTTTACAAACCTTTAAAAAAATGAACAATTTGGAAAATTCAGTTAGTATGATTTTTGGTTGAAAAATATTTCATTTCTTGGCCTCATTTTAAATACGGGCGGAATAACAGTTGATCCTACCAAAATAAAAGTTGATGATGAATATCCATGACCCATAAATATTACAGAGATTCATATTTTTTTGGGTTATTATGTTATTACCGACGGTTTTTTACAACTTTTCACTAATATATATCCCGTAAAAAAATGTTAACATGGAAAGGGGATAGCGTAATTTGGATAGAAGAATGTGATTTTTGATTTCAGGAAATGAAGAAGAAAATCGAGAATGCTCCAGTTTTGGCCTCACCTTCCCGAAATGGTGCATTTTTCATCTATAGTGATGCTTCTTTAAATGGAAATGGTTTGGTTTTGGTGCAAATTGATAAGGTAATTGATTATTCTTCGGGAAAACATAAACCTCATGAGCTAAATTATCCCACACATGATTTGGAATTATTAGTTGTGAGTTTTTTCTTTGAAAATTTGGATGCATCATTTATATGGAGCAAAATGTAAAATATATACACACCATAAATGTCTGAAGAATATCTTCACTCCAAAATAATTAAACATGAAGCAAAGAAGATGGCTAGAACTAATAAAGGATTATGACTACATAATCAATTACAATCCTTGAAATTCAATTAAAGTGGTGGATTCTTTCATTTGAAAATATCATGAATCATTAACCATGCTACGTTTGGAAAATTATCCCTTGATTAATGATTTGATAAATTTTGGCTGAGAAGTTGTTGGTTCATAGAATACGTATATTTTGTGTCAGGATTCTATGTAGTCTTCATTGTTATACATAATTAGGAAAGTGCATAAGGAAGACCGTGAGCGGTAGAAAATTGCAGTGTTGGTTAAAATATGCATGATGTGAAAATTTAATCTTCATAAAGATTATGTTTTGAGATTTGTAAAAAGGTTGTTTATGCCTTGAGTTTCCCTGTTTAAGAAAGAATTGTTGTGTGAAGTTCATAGTTCTCCATTTATGGTTTATCCTAGCAGTACTAAGTTGTAAAAATAGCATTAAGAGTATTATTGGTCAGATTGGATGGAAGGAGATATTTCTGATTTTACCATGGAATGTTTTAAATGTCAAAATGTTAAAGCAGAGTGGCAGTTACCAAATGGGATGCTTCATCCGTTCCAAGTGCAAGAGTGGAATTGGGATAATGTATCTAGGGACATTGTGGTGGGAATATCTAAGACATCTCGAGTTAATAACGAAATTTGGGTTATTTTCTATTAGCTGACAAAATCTACATATTTTCTTTCTATTCGAGATACAATGTCTTTGGATCAGTTTTCTTGACTGTACCTCAAGGTGATTGTTAGGTTACATGGAGTTCCTCTATCCATTGTATCTGATCGAGAAATCAGGGTCACTTCTATCTTTTGGAAGGGACATCAGATGTCATTGGGAAGAGAATTAAATTTTAGAATAGCTTTTCAATTTCAATCAAATGGGCAGTCAGAATAAACGATTTAGTCATTGGAGGATATGCAT
This sequence comes from Viscum album, assembly GCA_963277665.1. Taxonomy (NCBI): domain Eukaryota; kingdom Viridiplantae; phylum Streptophyta; class Magnoliopsida; order Santalales; family Viscaceae; genus Viscum; species Viscum album. The sequence goes on along the minus strand of OY728145.1, from coordinate 2,010,328,072 downwards.
CGAGCTTGTTTAATGGACTATCTGGGAAGTTTGGACCAATATCTATGTTTAGTTTGGTATTCTGAGAAAAAAAATTTATTCATTTATTGTGATGGCACCTTTTGAGCCTTTTCTTGGTAGGCAGTGTCGGACTCCATCGTTTTGGGAAGAATTCAGTGAAAGAATGCTTATGGGGCCATAATTAGTAGAAGAAGTTCTTGAGAAAGTGAAGAGGATCCAGCATCATTTGAGGATAGTTTAGAGTAGGATGAAATGTTATGTAGATGAGTGAAGAAAAGACTTCTCTTTCCATATATGTTACCATATTTTCCTTAAATTCCCTTCCTCCAAAATTTGATTCATTTTGGAATGAAAGGAATGATAAGTCTACGGTCCAACAGTTCTTTTGAAATCCTAGAGAAATATGGACCAGTTGCATACCATTTAGCATTGCCTCCATGTTTGTCCCCAGTACATAAATATTTTCATGTTTCTATGTTAAGGATGTATGTGCCAGATTCATCACATTTCTGGATCCTAAAATAAGTTCCGCTAAAAGATATCCTTTATTATGAAAAAATTCAGATTTTTGATTAAAGGGGACATAAATTGCAGAATAAGGTAATCCCCTTGGTAAAGGATATTTGTAGAAAACACATGGTTGAAGAAGAAACATGGGAGTTGGAAAATTCAATGTGTGAAAGGTACCCTTACTTGTTTAATAATTAAATAAAATTCCGAGGAAACAATTTCCAGAAGGTGGGGATAACGTTACACAAAAATGTTTTCTAAAAATAAATTCAAATGATTGAAATTTTGTTTAATGTTGCTATTTATAAATATCATTAAATTATTTTTTGCATCTGATATTTTTTGAATTTCAAAAAATGGTCTTATATAACTCTGTTCATTTTGTTATTTGGAGTTTATTAGAACCAACTTGTTTTTGGTCAATAGTAACATACCCTTATTAATAGTAATATTAATAGTAATATGATTAATAAGATGACCCCAATGAATGGTAAATTGTATTGTTATTTTATTTTATTAAGGATTTAAGATAATGACATATAATGTATTTCTAAATGTTATATAAAATAAATTATTGTTTTTAAATTAATAATTTTTGAATTATGTATGATTTTATTGAAAAATTAAATTGATAATAATTTGAAAATTATTTTCAAAAAATGGTTTTTATTTTTCAATTCTACACATCATGATGGTTTAAAACATTATTGGAAGTGTTGACATTAATTTTGATGAATCATATTTGTAGTAATTAGCTTCACATTAATTTATTAATTTCTAATGACCATTAAATAATAAATTTCACCTAAAAATTGAAATAATTTTTTCTTAGATATTATTATTGACAAAATCATATACCATTTTCACATACGGTGTTTACTTTGATAGTTATTTTATTATTTTGGGAAATATTGATAATATCGTATTATGTACTACATACTGATATTTTATTAGTTACTTTTTTTATGAATTAAATATAATTTTCAATATAAGATAAATTATTTAGACTACTATGAAATAGGTTGGGTATCATATAATGAAAGCCCCTTAGTGCATCATTAGTTTCCTGAGATGAATCATTTGGAAAATTTTTATGGGTTTTAACTGAGTATGTTTTAAACAATCTTGTGAAAAGTCCTAATGGTAAATGTTCCATGTTCCTAGGAAACATGGAATAAAAAATGTAATCATTACCTACATTTAAAGTTGGGATATCATTATCAATGATATTTTCACTATAAAAAATACAATAGAATCTTTTCATTCCCAGTTCATTGATTAAATGGAATGTATTTTCTGATATTTATCATAATATATGGATTTTTCCTAATGGTATCATGATATTCAAGTCATTTAAATGGAATATGTTTTTAGATGTTTAAATATCCATATAATTCAAGAACATTATTCTCATTTTGTTGATTATATGTCTTCTATGTTCATTTATTTCACTTGTCATGTTTGTTTGGATTAAAAATTCATAATAGAATCCAACGTACAATACCCATACTGATAATTTGATCTCACCCTTATTTTTTTATTTCACTTGGATTCCATGATTCATTATATAACTATCATGAAGGGATTTACTAAATAGAATTAATTAATTATCGTAAAAGAAATGAAATGAAAATTTATTTTGTAGTTTTTTTACTCAATTATAATTCATGACTCATGTATTTATCTGGGATAGAATGAAAAATAAAATGAATGGTCACTTTTTATGTGATTCCATTAATATTATGTCATTTTAGAGGTTCCATGAATTAGTTCTTAGCTACAGGGGTCTGGGTTGTCACACCATGTCAAATAAATCCATCATCTTCCTATCACCAAAGGGTTGAGATCCATAAACCATTAACAAATAATAAACTCTAAAAAACATTTGTTACAATAAAATTAAAATTCATATAAAACTATAACACCACATATCCAAAAAAACAATACTATATACTGAGAAACTAGGACTTTTAATGGGAACAAGAGTTCATTAAGCATTCGTCCAATGTCTATCAGATGTTATGAATCATTCCTGATACTCATATGCACCATATCCCAAAAAGTAATAATATATAAAGAAACAAATGAAATACCAATTGGTAAGATCCCAACTGAGATACATCTAAATTGGTTCCTTATTTTGTTCTCTATGAGTCCTCATGCTTCTCACCCTATATTCAATGTGTTTCATTTTATCATTGATAACCAAGGGTGAGATAGTATGGAGACTATTCCCTAATATTATAATAAAAAAATTATTGTATGTAAATATATTTCATCTATAACATTAAAAATTAGATTTCATAATAAATAAATAAAAATAGTGATATAATAACCATTTAAATATATTAATAACTTTGATGACCATTTATTACTTGCAACATAAAATAATGATCACCGACGGCGTCGACCATAAAAATATTTCAGTGAATTATAGAAAAAAATAAAATCAGAGGGCTCTAATATATAAATTGAGCCATACCACCTAACCAATGCCCACATATATAATCTCATTCATCGTGTTCAATTAGCTGTGGTCCACATCACATCCCTTACCAACAATCAAGATAATTTTCTAGGGTAATCTAAAGCAATGGGGGCCCGTGTAGGGTGTCACTACAAAACATGCATGGGAACCCCTAATGTGTTCTACTAAATATCCAGTAAATGAATTGTATTTATATATGAACTATACATCATGATAATAGTAATAATAATAATTAAAAGCTAACAATAACTAAACATTATATGTCTTGTATGTCATTCCCATGGAATGTTCTCATCCTAGAAGTGAAACATATAGAAGATAGTTCCATTATATATATATGTGTGTGGGTGTGTGTGTGTGTGTTTATATCCTAATGAAAAAATATATATACATATATATTTTGAATCACAAGCACGTGCTTTCAAATCCATAAAAAATAATAATGTAATTTTTTTAATAGAAACTAAAATATATACATTAATATACATCTTATGAAATTTTCTGATCTATTATTTGGATGAAATTTACCACTCATCCAAATTGTAATAGTGATAATAAATAATAAAAACAAGTTGACTGAATGTTTCTCACACTAGCTCATTACTGATTCTAAACACCAATAAAACCATTATATGATTTTGAAAACAATTTATAAAACATAGTGTGTGAAAATTTGTTTAGTTAGGGGACATCTAAAAAGCCATTTAAATCCATATTGAAAATACATATAATTCTGAAAATTAATTTATAAATATAATGCTTTGGAAAAAACTTTTATAAGCCCTTTGATGATTCTTGTAATTTTGAAAACAACATTTTGAAAATAGCTTTTTATATATATTTTAGATACTTACACATTTTGAAGACAATATAATACATTATAAAAAAATACACTTTTAAAAATTCTATAATGCCTTTTAAAAGACTTACACATTGGAAAAAATTATAATAATTTTCTGAAAATACTTACACCTATGAATATTTTTTAAACCATTTGAAAAATATAAATCCTTAAAATGATTTATAATACATTATTAAAATACATACTCTTTTGAAAAATAATTTAAATCTTAAAATAATACATTTTTTCAAAAATAATATGAAATCCTTTAAAAAAATAAACCATGGGGCCACTTGGAACGTTGAATGATGATCACTCATACCCACATTCCATAGGTAAGTGGTTACACCAAATATCAATTTAATGTTTACATATCCCATGTTCAATTGCATTGATTAAAAATTTTGAGCTTTCCTTTTTATATGTGTATATATTCATTGGAGAGTTATATTTTAAAAATATAAAAAGGTATTAATAAATTTTCATATATACATACATCCACATATATATATATATATATATATATATATATGAAAATTCATCAAAAAATCACATGAGATAATTGATAAAAAAAATACTCATGAAAATTAGATATTTCAAGGACGGTAAAAAAACGAACATCCATATATTTAAAACAACCTTCATAACATCATGAAATATAAATTATTGAGTAATTTCATAAACTAATAAACATTATCTTTTAAAAAACATTCTTGAATTAGAAAATTCGATACCCACAAACTTAATTTATAATTATATACATTTAGATATAAAATACAGATATGTCTGTATGAATCATTAACATATAAAATAATATTATATGAAAAATCAATATCCTCATAAAATAATATTCATTACAATACATATATATATATATATAATTTTCATTCATATGAAAATTATAAGGGGAATAAAATATTACATTATCATTTAATTTTAATATAAAAAATATATTACGTAAATAAAAAAATAAATCATTAACATTGTTAATTAAAAAATTCCATCCATAAAAAATATCAAATTGAGCAAGATCATAACTTATATTTATAGTGAATATTTATGAATATTGTATATTAGAAATGTAAAATCGTGTAATGTTAATTATTATTTTTTATATATATACACACACACATTAAATTTATTAAACTCGTGATTTATTGAGAATACTCTCTTTCTCACAAAAAATAAAAACATAAATAAGAAATTGAAATTCTTATAATAATTTATTATAAAAAATATATGTGACTTAATTATTAATTTGAAAAATAAAATCATAATTATAATGAAAACCATGTAATAGTATATATATACGATTAAATAACATGAATATTAAAAATAATATATATATATATATATACATTATTTCTTAAACATAAGTATAAAAATAATTATACCAATAGACGACAAGAAATAAATAATCTTGGAGTTTCAACACTTATAAACATATAAACAATCATTATAAAATAATTTATAAATATATAATTCTTTAAAACAAAAATAAGTCCCCATACGTTATATTAATATTTAAAACACATGATTAAGTTGAATAACTAAAATTTTATTTAAAATAATATATGAATATATATGTTTGAAGAACATATTGAATTTAAATCTTTTGAAAGTAATTATATTTTTAAAGGGAAAATATCCCCATAATTATTGAAAATGGAAATTTATATTGGGATGTAGCTTATACCTGATGGGTAGTTGAACCATTGAGAAAATGAGAGGTCAAAAAAGGAATAATAGGGAATCAACTTGGCTCAAGAAATGGTTCTTCCTAAAATAAATTAAAGGGGTATTTTCATTGAATGTGAATATATATATATATATACAGTTAGGTTGGGATTCATCTTCTTAATGATTCTAGGATTTTTTTGGAACAAATACCTATTGTCATCTTAACTATATTACTAAAAATATTATCGATCAGATACCCTATGAAAGTGGAATTATATCCATGCATTTTGTGATTTAGTGGATTTATTATACTCTCATCAAACACTACCCATAGGACAAGAAAAAGAGATATTTTAAAGTGTTAATTTGGGGATAAAGTGATGATGTATTCTATAGGAATATGTAGATGTCGTTGTCATACTTCAACGGGAACAATGATGATGGTTATAGTTGTGGGTTTGTTGTTTGGTGATCACACAAGAAACGATGGTTCAAATGATAGAATAATCACTTATAATGACTTAGGAGGATTCATTTAACGTGGTAGTAATTACATGGGAATGGATTATAGTGGTGGTGGTCACTAGTGTCATTTCAACTGGGTGACATGAAGGACACTATTGAGACAACCATGGCATTAGTTTGGTGTTTGTGTGTATAGGAAGAAAAAACATCAGTCTTCTTCCCCTTTTTATCACATTATTGAATTCATTTTTTATGATTTATATATATATATAAAGTAATACATATTATATTTATTCTAAAACCAAATCAGCTTAAAAATTTATTCATTCTAATATTTTTTTTATGATTTTATAAATCACCTACTAGTTAAAAAATAAAAATTGTAATTGAATTATATAAATATAATTATATTATATATATATATTATTCTTTTTTTATGGAATTTAATTTTTATTATTATTCTCTTTTTATTCCATATTTTTTATTCATTTTATCAGAATTTCTCTGAAACTATCAGTTTTTGTTAACTCATTATATATATATATATATAGTTGTATTTGTGTATCTAAATGATTATTTTTATCATTTTAATTAATATATCACCATATATTTTAAATTGGATGAATTATTTAAATTCTAAAAATATGATTTCAAGTATCACTATCGTATTTCATTTCGATTGTTGAATTTATTTAAATTATATCATCATATAAACCTCTATATATTGTGGGTTATTATATTATATCTCTAATTTTAGAGGTATATTATATTTCTATCAATAAATAAATATATAAGTGTCCATAATACTTCTATATTCATTTATATAAAATCATATATTGCATTTATATTTTACAAATCATAGAATTTTTTTTAACATTATATTTGTATGGTTATATTTCCTATTAATTAATATTTTGTATTTCATTAATTTAATTACAAATATATCTATTAGTTAACCATATATAATTATGATTATAATACAATATATTTATTTATAAAATTAATAAATATAGAAAATATTGTTTTGAATAATTTAATTTTACCCATTAAATAGTTTTTAAATAAAACAGAAAAATTAAATAAAAAATTTATAATAAAATTAGGGAGTGTTTTACTCAAAACCCCATTAAATTATTATTATGGTCAAAAATTTTCTATCTTAGTTAAGGAAAATTATAAAATTCAATTTTCAAAATTTCAAAATTAGAATAACTAGAATTATATATTATTAATGGTTACATTACTTACTATGAGTTCAAAATTATTTTTCTAACTCTTAAAAATTTTCATAAAACTGCATGGATGTTAAATAGATGTCTTATTAAATTAATATTCTGATAAAAAAAATAATTATTTACAAAACATCCTAAATAAAAATGTTATCTAAACTATTATTTTGATACCAACATTGATGCCCCAAACCCGCACATCAAAATCTGGTAAAAAATAATGACAAATTTTTTAATAAAGCAATCAAAAAACTATGAATTCATATACATATAATGAGATTTTCTTATCTAGGTTTTGAAAGTAAAGGTCAAATCTTATAAATATAATAAGTTTATAGAATAAATAAAAATCTAGGGGTTGATATTTTTTCTCACCATCACTTTATTAAAGATAAACTCTATAAAACCTCTAAATGATTCAATTTTTTTAAGCATAGCGTGTTAATAATTTCTCAGAAATGGTGTTTTAAAAAAGCCAATGAGACACCTTTTGAAATCTATTCTTCCCTTGAAATTACATTCAAAAATGATTTTTTAATATATATTACTTTTAAAAAAAAATTCATAAATCCTTTAATGATACTTATAATTTAGAAAGCATCCTCTAGACCACTTCATTAAAAAATTTTGGTGAAAATAAATACACATTTTTATAAATTATAATACCTTAAGAAAAGATGCACTCTATTGAATATGATATAATTCTTTTGAAAATACTTACATTTTTTAAAAAATTATATTTTTTTTTGAAAATATTCATTCTTTTAAAAATGAAATAAATACTTTTATAATAATTATATTTTTGAAATTATTTTAATTCAATTTCAAAATAATTTTTATTTTGAAAAATAATTCTCATAATAAAATAACAACCCGATTTTTCAGAAAATAAAATGAGATATTTTGAAAAAAGGCATTGGGACCCATAATTTATTGAAGATTGTCTAGGCCTATTCACTTTCTATAGGGATGGGTTCATTCTGGACACCCCTTTCTGTTTCTAAATTCTAAGTTCCCATTTTTAAAAAAATCATTCCATATTTCTATTTTATATGTATATATATTCAATTGAGTTGTCACTTTTAAAATCATATCAATGAACTAATACATTTAATTACCCATATTTATTTAAATATATTTACAAATATGACCATTCATTGGAAATTGCATGATATATTTGGAAAAACAAAAACTCATGACAAGTAGCCTTTGTTGAAGATGTTAAAAAAATAATTTTCATCCATGTATTTAAATCATCCATCAAGAACTCATGGAATATATTTTATAGAGAAATGATATAAAATGTTAAACATTATCTTTTAAAACTCATCCATGAGCAAGAAAAATAGATACTAATTTAACTAATTTTTGATTTGATGCCTTAATAGATAAAATAATTGTGTGATGATATGAATCCATCTAACATAAAATAATAAAAAAATTAGAATTTTTATAAAATTATAATTTATATATATACATAAAAAATATTATTTCATAAAAAAGATTAATGTGGAATTAAAAATTCATATTAACATATAATATTTATAACTAAATTACATTAAATATATAAACATAAAAGAAGAATCAATTTAAATAAAAAATTGAATCCATTAAATGAAATCAAAATTGAGCATGATCATAACCTGGATTTAAGGTGGATTCTCATACATATAAATTATTACTTAATCAATTCCTAAAATAATAATTATATATATATATGTACGTATATTCACACACAGAAATATATCAAATGTATAAATGTCATGAATAATTAAGAATACAATATTTTTTTAAAAATATATAACTATAGAAAATAATAATTTGAAATTAGTAAAATAATATCCAATGCAAAAAATATATTTAAACTAAGTATGAATTTGGAAAATAAATTCTTCATTTAAATAAAAAATTTCAATTGTATATATATATATATATTATTGAACAACTTGAATATATATATATATATATTTTTACTACGTTACATAAAAATATGTATAAAAATAAAAATACAAATGGATGAATTGAAATGAATAATCTTGGATTTTCATCACATATGAATATAAAAACATGAATTTTTAGGTAATTTATATATAAATTAATTTTTATGATAAAAAATATGTCTCATTACAAAAAATTTAATTAGAGACACGATTTTTTAAGTAGAATCGATAAATTGTAATTTAAAATAATACATTTATATTATTATTTAAGGAACATTGAATACTTACTTATGGATACCCTTATATTTATTCTAATAATGGTTTTGAAATTATACATATAATTTATATCGTTTAAAAATTATTATTTATTTTAAGAAAAGAAATATCCCTTTAATTAATTGAAATGAAAACTAAATAAAATCTATGTAGCTTCTTCTTGATGGGTGCAAAAACTATGGGGAGAATTAGATTGAAAAATAAGGATGGGGTATTGATTCATCTGGGATCAACCATGTGTTATTAATATATCAAAGGAATTAGGTTTTTCATTTAATGTAAATATATAAATATATACACTGCTCAGATGGGTAGGTGCTTCCCAGGGATGATGGGATTTTATTTTTGAATGAATACTACTTGACATCATATTAGTATTCACAAAAAATATTAATTTAGATACCTATTATAGTGGGTTTTCCTCAAATATTGTATAAATTAATTGAGGGATTCATACTCTCTTTTCAAACTACCCATATGCCTGGAGATATAGAAGCTATCTTGATTTAAGAAATGATAGAAGGGTCAATGTTTTATATAGGGATCAATTTATGAGGTTGTGCTTTTTTGACGAGTAAAACGGTGATGGCTATGGTTTTGAGTTTGATTGACATGGATTATGGTGGAGTTGAAGATTCTGAAGTCAGAGACGACTCACACGAAGAATAATGAGGAATCATTTTCGAATACTATGATGATGTGGTAATGACTTACAGTGATGATGGTCACCAGTGTCAGTCTGATTGGAGGATGATGACCGAGCGGGTGAGACGACCATGGTTTTGGCTTAGTATAGGAGTGAGGAGAAAGAGTAAACCTCTCTCTTTTTTCCATTTTTGTATTACATTATTGAATTCATTTTTATGCTGTATATATACATATATATAATTAGATATAATATATTTCTTTTATAATGAATTTATCGTAAATATTTATTTAATATACTATTTTTGATATGCATATATATATATAACCTAGAACATATAAACTAAAAATGGAAATTCATTTATCTACATATTAATTTTTATATCTATTTTTTATTATAATTTTGATAGTGTCAATTATAATGATTTGTTTTCTATTACATATTATATTGTTGATTTTCAATTAATTTTACCCAAACCATCATTTTTTAACAAAATTGTCAAATAAATATGCGTGTGTCATAATATTAAATTTATGATTTAATTATAATATCACTATCTCTTTAAATTATTGTGATTATTAAAATTTAAAAAATAGAATTTCATGTATTTATATCTAAATTTATTCTGGATGTTGAATATATTTATATTAAAATATCATAATAACTTTCATATTGTATAGGTTATTATAATATTTATGTGATTGTATACATATATTATTTTTCAATAATTATATATATAAACATATTCTTCATACCTATATAATTATTTATTACAAATTAATGTTCCATATTTATTATATATTGTAAATACTAAAAATTTGGATTCAATTAATTTTTATATGTTTATATTTCAATTAACTATTATTTTATATTTCATAAATTGTGCTATATATTTTAACTCTAATTTTATCATCAAAACATTTAATTATAATTGAATACACACATTTATAAAATAATTTCAAGTATATATAAGGTAGTTATAAATAATTTAATTTGATTCTTACAATAATTTCTAAAAAAAACACAAAATTTTATGAATAAATTTATAAGAAAAATATGTGGCATTACACACACATATATATTTGATCAAGGAATCGAATAATATTAATATCAAAACTCCATTTTCAATCCTTGGTTATGTCATCCCAATAATCTGGAAATATTGTGAATATATAATTATTGTGGATTTCATAGAAGAAACATCTTTTTACATTAATTATATCATTCGGTTCAAAGTACCGATCTAAAATTTCTAATTTTTTATGAGATGGGAATGTCTCTAATAAAGCCACATCACCATAGCAGGACATGTTTCCTAACCTTGGGATTATATTTACTCACCTCTAGTCTCTATAACGAAGGATTCCAGGTAATGTCTATATATATTTTAAATAATGTACTGATCTGGATAGAAAATATCTCGAGGTTTGTATAATCTTGTGTGATATCAGATTCCATTGTCTATGTCCATAAGCATTAAAAATATTTCTTATTTGATTTAATGTATGGTGGCTGGCCCTTAGGTGATAAGAATACTCTTGAGAACTAATATAATAGGTCGATCCTTTTCAATAACCGAATCAACATCCCAATTCCTAGGTATCATAGGGAAATGTATTAATGATGCTTCCACATGACCTAAGGGAATATCCAATGAAATACTTGTGTAGATCAATAACAATCCTCAAGGATGTCAACATCATCCACTCCACTTGAGAAGTGATCCTACCCAACAACATAAGAAAATCCACTGAATCCTAGTATATAGAATCCAATTAGAGATTCCAAGTAGATTTATTCTCTAATATACTATAAATGAACATTTAAAATACCCTATACAAGGAGTAATTATAGTGCCTAATGGTAATTAAAATAATTGTAAATATCCAGTTAGATGATTATAAGGTGGATCTATGAAGTAAATATGGCAGTCCCCACCATATAATCACAAAAAATATTATCATTGTCCATGTATAAGGAAAAAAATATGATAATCATAGTTCTGTCACCAATAACCATGTGATTGCATAAATAAAAGTATGTGAGTGGTTGAATTCCAAAATCAACCACTACTAAAACAACCAATATGGATTAGTTTTTTGAAACATATTCTAATTGACACTCGATATCATCTATTCCCAAACCCTTTCTCACTAGGTTAGGGTTGGTTGACCACTATGGGACCCAATGGGGTCCTCTTAATCAATACATTCGTAAAGCATCAAACTCATGATCCTCAATGTCCATAAAAATTGGTGGTATTTCCATCATGGTCATAAATATAGGCCTATAAATAAAAATAATCCATCCTCGAACACTCACTACGAGTTACCAAATGTGGTTTAGATTGTGCAAAAATGAGTAGATGAATCCCTTAGTGAGTTCTCGATATTATGTATAGTCTCATGTCAATGTATGAATTTAGTGAATATAGGATGTTAGTGATTCCTAGAAATCATTCCCTTAGTCGACATGATTATTTTAATATTAAACGATATATATAATGATTCTATAATCACAAATTTCCAATAGTTGAAAGCATAAGATTACACACAATACCATTAACATGCCTTAATAATTTAGGCTAGGTATGACAAACTATATAACTTTATGTAGATTCCTATTTAATTTTTCCAATGGAAGCTAGAAAAATTCAAGGTTCTTCAATGATCAAATGATACTTGTATAGTACAATATCCTAAAAAGTTTCCAAAAAATAGTTATAATAAAATCATAATTCATTAATTAAAACACAACAATATAATTAACTAAAACCAATTTATCAAAAGTATAAATAATTTTTTTAGATGGAATTTCAATCCCATCGTACAGAAATAGTAGCCTAAATCATTCTAGCAACCCATGAAAAATTCTCAACATTGATTTAGGTTACAATACTAAGAAATTGTGTCAAAACAGGAGACAAAATTTTTACATTAGGAATAAGTGATTAATAAAATTTAACAAGGTGACATATGTAAATGATAAAACACACAATGATGTAATACAAGCCCATAGGACATCCTCATTCTAGGAAGAATGAATTTCCCAACACCAATCTTTAATTAGTTTATGCTCTGGTAAAATCTTGACAAAAATATCTAACAGGTGAAACCAAGGATAGATAAAGAATAACAATAAAAAATGGAGGCTAATAAATTCTAATACATACCTCAAGGTTTCTAAAAAACTAGATGATATCTAATTATAACCATGAAAAAGTATAAGTACTATTTTGGAAGGGAGTGGAAGAGTAGCTAGCATTCTAGAGATAATAGTAGAAAATATGAAAGGAAAGGGGTAAACACCATAATGGGTCTACAGGGAAAAGGTTAATTTATACACTTGTAATTCGTGGAATGGTTTGGGGGTGTGGTTTCCAAAACAGTTTCACAACTTTTCAGTTAAAACTACATCAAACAACGCACCCCATTTAGGGGAATGAAAAATTGTTTAATAAAAAATATTCCAATCATGCGACATGTCAGCAATAAACTATAGACATTTTAATGATCTTCCATGGAGATATACATAGTTTCTTAAAATATGCACCTATACAAATGGAACATAGGGTAAGGCCGGTCGGTTGGATCTAACTGTGGGCCACTAGATACACCTCCCGAAAAATCTATTTTCAATCCCCAAATACTTATAATGCTCCTAAAACCTAAAATTCTCCTTCCATTCCTCAAACTAAGTGTAATAATATATCTATGTTCCATCAAAATCATAGAATTACTATTCTGAATATAATATAAAAAAAATAAACCCATCTAATATATAAAAATTAAAAAATAACAGATATTTTCATCTCCAAAAAACATTGGATCATTAATTCCTTGTAAAAAAAGAAATATTTTACCTTCCAAAATAATTTTCCACTAATCATTCAATGGGTTGGTAACATAAAATTTCTTTTTTAATGTGTCACCATGATAAAAGGTTCCCTTTTCTAAGTGTATATTTTGGAATCACTGAGTTTCAGTCTATTATCACTAGGTTTCACACCAATATTGTTATCATCCCTGTCACACATATACAATATTACTTAAAATATTTTATAAGTAATCTTCCATTTATTCTAAAAAACTAAAAAAACATCATTTATATAGAAATTAATTTATTTATCTTTTTTCATGGGAAGAATACAGTTCGTTAACATTATCCATTACCCAACTATTTCGAATGGTGTAATATCTATCCCGATTTTCATGTAAAACGTGTAATCATTAATATAAAAACTAGTCCATGATATAACATTATAAAATGTCCCCCTACTATCCATTTCAGTTCTTTTAGTATAATTAAATTATTGTTGAATTTCCCCTTAAAGTTTGATACAAATCAATATTTATGTTCAAAAATTAACCATTGTCCCTTTATTTTTTGATATCATACCTTCAATCCACATATATTTGATATTATATATAGTTTAATATCAACTATATTGTTCAAAATTTTTAAATTCACCAAATAAAAAATCATTATGTAGAATTAAATTTATCTTTAATAGATGAATATACCTACCTTCAATATTAACTCTCAAATATAGAGATATAGGGATACTAATGTACTCCAAATAATATAAATAATCTGTATATAAGTCAATCACTTGTTCTAATTTATATTTTTAAACAAAAATATATTTTAGTAGATGCTGATATTTAACATATTACTTCAAATTTTTAATATATCTTTGAAAGGGATACATATTATGTAAAAATACATATACAAATATATTTTTTTCATGAATAAAAAAGTACAATATAAATATTATTATCATAAATCATAAGTGAAAAATACATTTCTTATTGAAAATGTATATGGAATTATTCTTTCTCCTACACATCTAAAATTTTTGGACCTATGAAATTATATAAAATTTATTTGATAAATAATTATAATCTGATGATGAACATTTTTATAGGTATCTAAAATTTATATATTGTAAAACATTAAATATTATTTACTTCAATAAATAATAGTAATGATATTTCAACCATATTATTTTAAAATAAATTGAAGACACCAAATTCTTTATATTTTATAAATATACACTTTATACATTAATTGCATGTAGATAATAAAAAATACATGTCTTAGCCTTTCCTAATATGTGAAAAGATAAAGTAGAATATAGTCTACTTCATTTTATAATGAAGAATAATTCCAAACTTATTCCAATGTATATTAATTCTAATATTTCATATAATAAATATTTTTCATTTTCATTCATATTTGAAAAATTCAACATCAAAGGGCTACATATGTATTTATCAACCATCATAACATAGATTTCATATCTTATATATTAATATATCAAATAAGGTATATTAAATTTGGTAGAACATATCATTTAGTTATTTTCTGGATGAATAAAATTTCCATTATTTCCAAATGTGAAATTAATATTTTTTCACATTATTGTAACATTCTTCCACATAATATTGTTGCGTGGGGATATTATACTCTGGTAAACTATTTTATTTTTTTCAATATTGTATTATGATTATTTATGAAAAAAAATCATTTATGTCTCATTTAAATTTAATTCTTATATTTTACCAATGATAATATAAAGTATCTTCTTTACAAATTATACTTGCTTGTGTATCATAAGTTTAAATCTAAAAAGTTTTCCATAAGATGGAATGTGGTGCATATTTAATATTATCATAGCATGGAAATAATAAATCATATATAATTAAAAAAATTAATTCATATCTCAAATATAAATTTCAAATCATAAATCAATGGTGAATGATACCCATTAGCTTATTTTCATAGTATTTTGGTTTAGAAATCGTCAATCCCATCATAAATTATTTTTTTCATTATTCAAATTTATGGGGATGACTTGTAAAATACCAAAAAAATATGTCAAAAATATGGTGGAATCTAATTGTATGATATGGACTCATTCCATCTATAAATAGCCCCATTATGATATTTTATGAATTAATTTCCAAAATCATGATTATTTGTTTCAAATATAGTCCACAATATTTTATCAATAGGGTGACATAAGTTTCCATAAGAGATTAAATCATATTTATTCCATGTTATCTTCTATTCATAATTTTAATTTTAAAATATAAAACAAAAGTGATGAATTATTAGGAAATAGAAAAAATTTAGCAAGAGGTTTGGAGGGATTTCTTCAGAATGAATCAGAATTGAATTTTTAATCCAACATATATCGTGATTCCCCACACTTTTTGATCAATAACAAACAATAATTTTACTTCATATTCAACCAAAATTTATAGGGTAATAAATTTAAATTTGTATTCCCCAATTCAATTTGGTAAAATATTTTTTTTATCATTAATGAATATTAGAACATAATTTTCTTTATTGAAGTAGAAATTTTAAAAGTTATTGTAATTTTAGTAAAATAGTTATCCCCTCATCAATTTAATAATTTAATGATAAAAAATATAATTATTATTGATCACAATGTGAATTTATTACAATATAAGAATAATGGTTTTCTTGAATTACTATATAATCGTTCAGATGTTGAAATTTTTCAATGGTTTTAAGGATTGTATATTGAATAAATTCATCAATATAATCCTATGTAAAATATATTCATTGAATCTAACTATTTAAAATTACACTATTCCACTATACCTTATTCAGTGGCTAAAAATATGATTAGCACCATATATAATCAAATCTAATTTGATTTCATGTAATTTATCATTCTCATATTCGAACACTTCACAAATGGAAAAAATATATAATATTTTTCTGTCGATTAGATTTAGAAAAGTAAAAAAAATTCAACTACTCATTTATATTCACCACTAATTCCTTATAAATTTATCATATTCGTATCCATCGAAAACCTAATACCACAATATAAAAAGGTGAATATCTTTATAATTATAAACATTTAAATACATATACATAAAAATATTTCAAAAAATAAAAAATATATTTTTATACAAAATATAAAAAAAATTATTAATGATTAAATAAAATAAATAATTTCAAAAAATAATAGAAATTATTTTGATGCACCAAATATATATTATTTTCTTATGGATAACAGATTGATAATAAACTGATCTTAACTGTCAATATGATATACAAATCGTGAGTATCAAAGCATCAAACTCAATTGTAAAATATCAATCATTCAACATCTTATTATCATTATGGTTAACTACAATATAAATAATGATAAAAATTTCTATTCATAATTAGAATAAATATATACCACTATAATTAGAAATATATAATTACCCAACAAATTTTATAAAATCAGAAATTTTGTATAATTTTAAAATAATTAATAACATACAAAAATATAACAAAAAATTTATTTAAAATGATGAATGAATGAATAAAATTTAGAACTCAAAATTCTTTAATATATATTTTAAAATTAAATACAAAAAATATATCTTATAATATAAATACATCTATGAATAAAATCTACAAAAAATATACCCAAAATAATGACTCATGAACTTCTTATAAGAAATAAATAATAGGGATAAAAATAGGTATGGATGCTGATGATGATGACACTAATATAGATAAATAGAATTGATATTATTAATATTAATAAAGATATGTATGAGGGTGAGGGATGGAAATATCAAACGAGTTAGATTTACACTAATAGTGATAGGTAGAAAATATTTCCTCACACCTATTAGTGTATCTAACAAATGATACTTGAATAAATATTTTGGAATTTATAAATATAATGTTTTTTATATTTTTATGATGATTGTTTTATCAAAAAATGACATCAAAAGTTTTAGGAAATAACATTTTCAGGATTTTTATACTGAATACCAATATCAGAATTTTTTAAAAATAATATGAGTTTTAGAACAAAAAATACTTTCAAAATTATATATAAATTACTTGTAAATTCTGATTTGTGTAAAAATGGTGTTGAATTTTCTTAAAAATATATTTTAACATTGGTTATCCCAAAATAAATTTTAAAATGATGACATAAAATCATATTTTATAACTTGTTTTGGCATCATTAAAATTCACTCAAATTCATGGTCAAAACCTCAAATGACTAATAGAGAAATACCAACCATAAGGATTCAATTATTATACACCTATATCAAAATTTATATAAATTACCAAAATATGTGTTCCAATTTGTCCATTTTAAGGAACAACCTCATGTAAAACCTACCATGACCCCATATCAAAATATAACATTACTACCCACCATATTGGGATACTTCAAATTTCATGAAACCTCTTATGAAAACATTGTCATATGAAAATATATCAAATTAACCATATACAAGTGTTATTTCATTTTAAATTAACATGTAAAAAAATTATTTTGTTCTTTATGACACTTCTTGATCCCTTAGTTTTTTTACAGTTCTCAATAACCCCCATTATAATAATATGCATACCCAAAGAGGCGTACACCATAGTCCTATCACACCCCATAATCAATCTCAATCCACCAATAATTGGATGTAAATAATACTAGTATCATGTGCATAAATCATTATAACATATCACTGAATTTCAAAATCATTTAATCAGATTAGCATCAACACTCATATTCAAAACTAAGTCATATCACATATGCCAAAGTCAATGACATGGTCTCCTATCAATCGAAACCATTTCAAAATAACAAGTTTCTACCCATGATATCACAACACTCATCAAATCCTTTGTAGAATCAATAAATTTATGTACTTTCCATGTCTTATCCTCTCTAACCAATACAAAAATACTTAAATCACCAAAACATATGTTTATTTTATCATCATTATCCACGTAATCACTCTTAATAGAGTATATATATGACAATATCATTCTAGTAAAAATATTAAAATAAAATAATCAACCCATAATTTTGTATCTATAGATACCGATTTTTTGGATAAAAACTCTCCAGAGTGACTCACACACACACACAATCACATAGATATTGAAATTTCACTCATTTAGAAGGGCACATGGAATCTATTTTTCAAATTAAAAATTTAATTACTCTATATGTAAACATTTGATTGGAGAATTGAAACAGAATAATGAGGTTTATTACCCATTAAATTTATGATTATCAACATTTTTTTAGTCATGTACATTCTTTAATAGGTTAAAAAATTATTTTAATCAATAGGTAATATTTATGGACTTCATGAGATTTATAGATAGGTTGTATAGTTTGGTAAACATATTTTTGGAGAAAAACATGGAAAATTTCTAAATGATTAGTTTTTTAGTTAATTTAAAAGGATAATGGTTTTTTTTGGAAACATTTTGTTGAAATGTTGTGAATTAAAGGTAAAACCATACAATATTTCAGAATTGTGGATTGTTCTAATTCACCTATTTAGAGAAAAAATTTATAAATCGTGAAACCCAACAGTATGAGTGTTGTGTTCATGGTATATAATAACACACAGTTGGTTATTGATTCTAAAAAATATTATTATAAACAAGAATCCTATTATAAATAGGTGAATTTAAATTTTTACACTAAGGGTTTTAAGAAAGAATCTCCACCTTCCATACCGCTCCCTTATACATATGGCTTGAGGACATCCTCCATATTCCATTCCATTAAACCATTGATTTAGGGTGATGTTATAGTGCATTTAATTATTTGAGTCAAATAAATTTCTCATGCCCTTTCCTTATTTATTTTCATCCACTTTCACAATTATTCAGTTTTTTTAAAAAAAATATTCTATAAAAAACATGTATAGAAAAAAATTGAATCTACATACTCAACCCCGCAACACGTGACCAACCCCCAAGCCGTCATCAGAGACACATGTTGGGGGATACTTATTCAAGGTTGTTTTAGTTCATTTTAGAAATATAAATCTCATTGGAGAATGGTGAAATTTCCTGAAGTTGAAAAATATTTCATGTATCATAATATGTGGATGTAGCAATATGAAGACTATATTTTTCACATATTTCCATAAATGGTAGAGTAATCGTTATTTTTAATTTTTTTAAAAATTAATTTAAAACAAATATTTTATTAGTTCTGGTGAATTGGTTTATTTTATGGTTTGGCGATGGGAGTCTGTTTTGGACCTCCCAAGATAAATCACCTTTATTTTGGGTTTAATGCGGTGACACTGTTAAAATTTAAGTGAATTTTCAGTGAATGATTTTAAAAAATTATTTAATTATAAATATTATTAATTATTAATTAATGTCTTTTGGATGTAGTTTTTTTTTCTTTTATTTGAGATGTTCCTTGTTTATCATTGATAATGAAACATGATATTTAATCAGAATTTAATGGGATTCTAATATGTGGATAAAATTGGAAAATATTCTTTGAGGTAGGAGGTCTCCAAACCAAAACCTATGTGTTTTTATTCATTTTTATAGGTAATGAGAGATGTGGGACTTCCACTGAAAGTTGTTCCCCCTACATAAAATATAAACATTTAATGTAATTAAATAAAAAAATAATATTAAAGAGTAATTTAATTCCCTAAATAAAATTCATGATTCTCTAGACCATGATGGTCTTAGGGATAATACATAACTACTCCACCATCGATGCATAAGTAATTAACCTAAAACATTTAACCCCTCAAGAGGGGTGTTCTTGTGGGGAATTTAATGACCATGACCTAGGGGCCCTGAGTAGAACCCTACATATTCCTCTCTATATAGGTTTTTGTTACTTGAGAATCATGACCCAAATTGGATATGTTTGGATCAAATATGTTTTATTATCTTATATAGATAGACTATAGACTATGGATGATGAGTAGGGTGATAATATTGATTGAGTGGTGCCTTGTCAACTGGGATGGAATGTGGGACATCACTTGAAAACTTTTTATAAGTAATACCCTATATTACTAGTGAGATAGATCTACCCTATAATGGTACCATGGGACATGAGGTCCCTAGAGATTTTGTTTTTGACCCTAGACTGTAATTGATATCATGGTCCCATGTGTGGTTTCCTCTACTATGTTATCACCTAAGGGACCATCGGTGGTTCACAATTGACAGACCAACTAGGAGAGTCTATGTATAACTATGAGTATATATGGTTGAATTTTTCATCCCAGAACCCAAACCAATGTTGAAGCCTAATAGGGATGAGATGTATATAATTACCATCATATTTTTGTCATTACTTGTTCCATCATTTTTATTTATGAGGAAAATGAAAAGGTTGTAGTTAATTTTTGTTGAACTCATTGTTGTAATTAAATTCAATATCGCTTGATACAGGGTTTTTTATTTCATGGAGTTAGATATCAGTGTTTTAGCTACCATTTATTTGGTGCTCAAATGTTTAGACTACCATTAGATGAGTTCTGAATTCATTGAGAAAATTTTGAGTAGCTTCAACTTATTTGGATCATGATATTTTATGATTTAACTAAGTTGAAGGATGGAATTTTAGATTCCATGTATATAGAGAATTGATTATTGGATTATCATCTAATGATTTCGTAGAATAATTTCAATATTTGTTTGATTTTTAACATATTTGGTGTGTCATGTTTATATCTACCATGTATTTGGACCTTCATGTTGAGTATTCCACGGATTTTGAGCTCATGGTTTGAGATACCGTCAATTTAGAGCTAAAATATTTAGAATTCCAAGGAATGGGCCCCAGTAGTTGTGTTGATACTGTTGGGGTATCCATGGATTAGAGATTGTTTGCTACTGTGGAGGAATAATCATTGTTATGTTATTAAGGACACCATGACACTATCCATGTACAATTTTTTAAATTGGGTTCAGGGACCTAGGAATAGAAGATGGTTTATTTATTTTTTCATTTATTTCTGAAAACAACATTATGTTAGTATGAGACAATGTTGGTGGTACTATACTAATTTTTTTAACTCACACCCTTCTCAGTCTGCCAATATATATGCAAACATATGTATATGTTCACATAGTTGTTGGTATATGTTTCATTAGGGAACATGGTATATATTTTGGATATTCATGTAGATTTCTTAGAATATTTCAAGGGCTTGGGGTGTGATATGGATCAAAATATATCATGGGGAAAATATCTTTATTTTATTTTTTAGTAGAGTGTATATGCAACTGAAGTTGTTGGAAATATGTTTTCTATTACATATGTCATCCCATAAGTATGTATAAATGTTTTAGGATATTTAATATTTATACAATCATTGATTTTTATAATGGTTGATATTTTTATTCTAATATCTCTATCTCTGATATAGTTTGTATTATCTCCCCACAGTACCTCTTAGATTCCCCTTATCTAGTCAAAACCCTAGATATTTGAGGGAGTTATTCCCTAGGTTATCTAGGTAACTAGGCTTGTTACATTACATTCATGGATTCGTCCCATGATGTTACAAATTGGTCATGATCTTTTTGTTTTGTTTTTTGCCTTACTAATTTTTGATATTATATACCTAATACATTGGAATTAGTTGTATCTTTTGATGAAACTTCGTCAACTATATTTTGAACACCTTTCTTATGGGAGATCTAGGTTACCATGTATGGTATTAATAGTCGTGGATTTCACAATTATGTTTGTTTGTCATTTTTCTACTGCATGATGAAAATACAGTTTGATATTTATGCTTAATGAGTTATTTTACATTTTAATCTTGGCCTATAGAGTCAAGATACATCTTTTGAATTATATAATTCACGTAATAATTATAATTACATATAGGGGATCGATAGTTTGTGATTTATATCACTTCTGATAGATGCCATGTTATTTAATGTGTCAAAACCATCACATATAAGGTTTTCCCATATAATTATATAGGGGGAATAATACTTATTATGGATGACTTCTTGTCCATTTTTCAACTCATGGAATTCCATGATGATACCTGGCATGGTGAAAATGAGGATTGGAAATTCTATATGTGTTAGAGGTGATGTCTCTCTCATTGGCCAGTGAGTCACACGAGGCTGTAGTGGAAACCCATAATTGGGGGATATTTTTTTGGTTAAATTTTCTAATGATTCATTAACAACCTATACATCATCTTCTAATTTATTTTTGATTTTTAATCTAGTCAATTTAACTATTTGGAAATAATTTCTTCAGACCGGTCATCTTATAAGGACGGTATTGGATGAGATTGTGGTGAGAGATGATAATATGACTGCAAATGGAGTAGTCCCATTAGATGATACTCAGGGGAATTATTTATGTTATAGGTGGGTGTTTAGGATTGTGGTGTTATATTATGTTGTATGATGACCATTATGGGTTAGATTCCATGTGTCATCACTTTGGATTTGGATATGAGAGTGTGGATGATGTTTCACGGTTTTTATCTTTTTCAATACCTAACCATAGGAAGGGGTGGGGGACCTAGATATCATTGTTTTCACCCAGAATTTAGTGGGTTGGTGATTTGTTTTCATATAGGGGAAACAAGATAGTGGGATAGACTGGAATTTATTTCTTCATTGAGGTGAGTTTCATGGGTGAGTTCATGAGTTTATATGATCATTGCATTAAAGTGTATTTTTGTGTCTTATACGTAAATTTCTATACTTTAATGGATATTGAGTTTGAAAGAACATCAATTGGTTGTTTTTTGTATTTAAATATTAAATGTGTGTTGGATAAGTTGGGTGTTTGGAATTGTGTTACTAGGATATAATACCGGGAGTGGGTGGAGGATTATGAAATTTAATAGTGCTAGGTTATGGTGATGTGTATGTCTGTCCTTGGAATTGGTGAGATTTCACTTCTAGGGATATGATATTCTTTGATTCCCTTTGGTTTATTAGTTGGTATACCTTGGAGAATAATCAACATATTTTATGACATTTTACTCATGGGAACATGAGTCAAATACAATTATTTGGTGGTGGGGTTTCATAATCCCCTTAATTTTATGATGAGGTCATGTTATAGTGACGTCGATAAACATAGACAAATTTAGATTAGATGAGCGGGTCAGGATGGGATCCTGAAGAGCGTGCCCCGGTAAGAGGGGCAGACATGTGATGGAATGTTTGATTATTGAGAATTTAGACCAAGGGTCCTTTTAAGGTGATCCTTGTACTAGGGAGTGTGCCTTTGGATGAATGAAGGTGGTGACCCAAAATTTAATATAAAATTCAATGCATGTCATGAATGAAATTACTATGATACAAGGATGAGAAAAGGTTTGATGTAATGGGTTTGAGCTCATGACTAAGCAGACTCGATTGCATCTGGTCAATTCATTTAGGGATGGGAAGGAAATGTGAAATGGTTTTTTGGTTTTTCTATGGTGAGATCATAATGAGAAAAATAATATGTTCAGTTGTATGTTTTGTGTTATGGAAATGAAAATCGATGTGTATAGGGTAATTGGTTGAGGATACCTGCTAGTAGAGTGTTTGGATTGCAATTAAACTTCCACAATGAGGTGTGTGACAAACATAGATTTAGTTTTCTTTCGGGACTGATCCCATGCAAGGAAACTGAGATCATAATGGGTTAAAAAGAAATGAATGTGTTAGATTTTTTCTCTGTTAGTACTCATTGAAAAAATTATTTGGGTTTAGTGGACCCTTTATCCATCTATTGAAATCATATATAGTGTTTGTAATTGAAACAAATGTGGGTAATTAGATTATCATGGGAAAATATCAGGATTAAAGGTACTATGATTAGTTAATTTAGTGGTGTATCTGTTGTATTATTCGAGAATTTTCATGAAAAGTCTTCTAGTGGAATTATGGCAGGTTTTTTTAATTATTTTAATTTAATGTGCTAGAAACTACAATGAGTGAATCATTTTGAAAATAAAATATTTGTTTTAGGTTTTGTATGGTGTATTTAAAAAAAATATATATCACATTTGGGTTTTCATGGAAGGAGTGTGCATGTCTACATTGTCATAGAGTATTGAAATGATAGTCATTTCTTATATTAAATGATGTTCTCATGTTTAAAAAAATGAAAAATTATAGAAACAATGCTCAGAGAATTTTTGGAATTTGAGTACATTTTTTTGTTATGTAATTCCATGGGTATAAAGAAAAAAACCTTGAAATTATTATTTATAGTCTACAACATTTGGTGGGTATATCCATGGAAAAGGTGAGTAATGGGATAATAGTTTTATAATGTATCCTTTCTAACAGGTTTATTGAATCAACAACCCAGTGCATCAATAATGGTTTTGAGAATAAGGTCATGTCTTGGGGAATTAGGGCCTTTAAATGAGTGTAGTCCCTCATCTATGTTTTAAATTAATCATTCTTGGGTTATAATTAATTTATTACCATGATATGTCCAAAAATATGGATGGATGTCCATCAATTCCTATTAAAGATGAGAATTGTTATGATGGGGAGTTTGTATAATCTCTAATCAATATGGGTTTCAATGGAATTTCGAACATTTTTTAAATTATTTATTACTTTAGGAGTTTAATTTTAATTAGATTCTTAAAATATAATTTAATTAATGTGAAAAACGTAAAATATAGGTTTTTATACAAACATTAAGTCTAATGAGGTGTTATAGAATCTCAGCTGAGTCTCAGAATCATTGAGACAAGTATCAAGATTTTTTGAGTTTTTTTTCTAAGGTTTACAGTTTTTTTTGGTTTATGAGACACCGTGTAACAACCTATGTGTGAGGAAACTTTCACTAATATTTATATAAATCATTATTTTCTAGAATCGTTTCCACACAATTTTTATGAAATTATCTATATTCAAGGGAAAAAAGGAATGACATTGTTGGATAAAACAATTAAAATTTTCTAGGTTAACACACAATTTGGTAAAAAGTGCATATACCCAATATAAAGAAGTATGATTAGACAGATCCTACCATGCATTTTTTTCATGGTTTATAGAATCAGGAATCTAAAACATGAAAAATAGTGAAAATTGGAGAATTAAATTTGTATGATTCATTTTCAAGAGGGAAAAATGCGTTTCCTCCCTCTGACTCACATGCATTATAATGACCCATTATTTACATACATTGTTATTAATTCAAAATTAAAGCACACTTATTACATCATATAACAAAACCCTGGTAGGACCATATATGTATAGTTTCTTTAGAAAATGAGAAACATAAACAACTGGTTCATAATGCATCTACATTATCTCCCATTTATTTCATCATATCTAGAGTCCCTTTTTGCATATCATACTTAATAATCTTCTTCCAGACCTGGGGAAAGAAAACATACCAAATGGTGAGCTCAAATGCTCAGTAAGTGTAAACAAAGGAATATCATATTCATAAGAACATTGAATTTCCAAAATCATAACCTGCAAAAGAGATCATAAAATCATAACATGGGATAAATAATAGTAGTCAAATGTAATACCAATAATCACAACATAAAATGAGAAACTTTGTTTCATAAACACATAATCATTGAAAATCATTTCTTATTAGTCAATACTCATTGCCAAGACTATCTTAGCAGGAAAACTCCATTTCTGAACCGATTTCACTCCTTGTTCCAGTCCTGTATCACTTAACCAGTTTTACTTGATGGTCCAGCCAATTGTATCCCATGAGATATAAATCTTTACCCAATTCATTGTAGGGAGATATAGGTCCCACCCATCTCATAATGATACTATTTTATTTGTGCCACAAGATCATAAATCATACATCATAGCATAACCCTTGTAATAAAAATTGGATTCTTAAACATCATCCCATCATAACATAATCCATATAAGATAAAAGGACATCCTGAAAATAATTCCATCATAACATAATAAAATAAATTTATGAATAGGGATATAAACAGAACCCTATATTATCTTATATGGAAAATAATTTTGATAAAATTCTTGAACTCCATTCTTGAGGAAAATATACTTTCTACTTCAAAAACATTTTTCCTTTCTTAACAGGTAATAAAATTTTAAACTAAAATAAGTTGATTAAAAATAAAATTTAAAACTTGTAAAGTAAGCTTCATGGAAATAATGTTTTATGAAATCATAAAATCCATGCATGTCGTATTAGTTAAAAAAACATTTTTCTCGTACTTTTGCCCAAAAAGTCAAAAACTACCTCGTACTAAAAATGATAAATGATTCCTTTCATATATTTTACTAAAAACACACAAATGAGTAATATTGGATTTAAAAAATTTTATGAGGATAATATTACATGTTGAGGAAACATGGATGTGGATGATAACTACACCCTAGTAAATACCAAAGTATAAACAATCTCAGATAAAAATGAGATTGTGATATTTTCCCTTACCTTAGGTATGATTTGCTTCGTACTTGTCCGAACCTCCTGTATAATGATTTAAATAATGTAATTTTATTATTCCAGAATTGTACTCATTATTATGATATCATATATGGTCATATTTTTTGCTTCCTATTAGTAATATTTCATTGTTACTTTTTATTCGGGTGATTATTGCTTTTTGTTGTTATGCGTGTTTTGTCGAATAAATTCTTATAGTTATTTTTAGGTTATATATACCTCATTTACATAATGGTATTACTGTAATATATATCATATTTATTCATTCAATTCATTTATATAATTATTATTCAATGAAGATCATGTAGAATGAGTCGCATCACATCGTGGAGATGGTAGGCCCAACGTATGCACGAGTGATGATATCATTACCATGATCGTGGAATTGTATTGAAGTGTATGTATACTATTTCAGAATCAATATAACTTTACAATAATCATAAATAATTATATTTTACACTGTTATACCAATCCAATTAAGGTGGTGGTGGATAAAATATTACATCATGACGTGGAGATGATATTTCGTACGTACGCAGGCACAATGATTTCGTTTTCCATAGGATGGATAGAAGGTGAAATAGGGTTATTTCATACTTATAATAACATTTTAGTATATGAGTGATACCTATGTTATTACTTCATAAATAAACAACTAAATAAGAAGAAGCAGAAGAATTAATAAAGTTGAATGAATCGGTAACGGACGTTACATCTTCTTTGAATCACCTCTTCTTAACCTCCTCTTAGGGCACTATGGAAGGTCTTTAAAGATGACCACGACCTCTCGGATGATTCTAGAGATGGTGAGAAGATAATTTTTCTGGGTTTGGAAATGCTTGACGGCTCAATGTGGTGTGAGGTGGAGAGGGAGGAGGTTCCCTTTTATAAGGGAGGAGAGAGGCACCTTTGGAAAAACTAAAAATATTATTCTATTATAAAGTAAAATTCGATTTTTAACTGCTCAAAATAATTTTTTTTTGAAACTAAGGTGGGTATGGGTCTAAATTATCTCATCCAATATAATTTGGACAAGTTTAGGTTACTATTTTAACCTTATCATTTTGATTTATCTTTATGTTAAATAATATTACTTTAACGTGTCTTCTTGTTTTCTTACACTATATGGTTAATAAACATACAATAACAAGAAAAACGAACCCAAAGTTGTTCATTATTAATATATATAACATTATCGAAGTCAATTTGTCAAACCTTTGTTTTTTTATGAATAAAATAACAATTATGAATATAGTATTTGTTTTAAAAACTATTTTATGTCAATTATGACACTATTTGGTAATTGATTTTTGTGAAAATCATAAAAGCATTATTAGTTCGAACAGAGTTAATTAAATTAATACTAATATGTTATATCAACCTATAAAATTATTTTAATTAATAAAAATTCTCAAATTAAATTTATTTGGGTATTTATAATTTCAATTATGTTAATTTTTCATTAATAAGGTAATTACTGCAACATCATTGTGACATAAATAAATTATATTATTTAAAGTATAAATTTTATAAATAATATACCATTATGTAGGAAATCTTTATAGCTTTCTAATTAATATTTATAGTCAAATTTATATTATTTATAACCCTATATTAAAAAATTTTAGTTATTAATCGTTGATTTTAACTATTTTGACTCTTCTTTAAATAAAAGAATATTAAATGTCCTAATCTAATCCAAATGGACCTAAATGGACATATTTTATTCCTAATGTTGTTTTTGGACGATTTGAACTTATCCAATAGAATTAGGACATTTTTTAGGGTATTAATAATATCATTTTTACCCATAATTACCATATTTACTTTTAATCGTGTAAATAAAATTAAGAAGTTACTATTTACCAAATATTTTGTTCATCTCAATGAACCAAATTTAATTTACTGAAATCAACATTGTCCCTCAGATTTTGGAAATTCCATTCATAGAAGTGGTAAATTTATGTTTTATTTAATTTTCAAATTCTCCTAGGAGGTGGGTAAAAGATGGTGAAAATATCAATAAAATTTTTATATATCTTAAATTATTTTAAAATGACTTCAATTAATTCCATTGAACTTATATAGTTATTATGTATCTATTTTGACCTATAATAAATTTAAATAAAAATAAATATTATTTATATAAAAAGTCAGTTTTTAAATAGTAACCTAGTGTTTTCACTATTCATCAAAAATTGAAAGTTTTCAGAAAAATACCAAAAAATAACCCTAGGCTAATTTCGATATTCTGAATCCAAAAATGAAGTCCATTTTGAATGATAAAATTTATAAAATTTTAAAAAGTTGTTATTACTATTCATAACGGTTTGATTTAATAATATTTTAATAACATATCATTGTTTAGTGAAACTCGGTATTGTGTACAACGCAAGCTATCGAGGAAGGCCGCGATTACGTGTAAAGAATGTGAAGCTAGTGTTGTGTGTAGTGGAAGATTACTTTGATGATGAATATATCATAAAAACAAAATATTTCTCATAAAACTCTCGGGTGTTACATTCTACCCCCTTAAAATGAATTTCTCCCTCGAAATTCGTCACTTTGTATCAAACAGATGAAGATACCTCTCCTTCGTCATATCCTCAAGCTCCCATTAGGATTCTTATAATTGGTGGTTCCTCCATAAAACATTCACCAAGAGAGTGGTCTTGTTCCACTGTACTTTTTCGCTACGATCCAAAATCTCTATCTATTGTTCCTCATAAGATAGATCTTGCTCTAGCGGTACAACTTCTAAATTGAGTATATGTGAAGGATTGGGTATGTACTTTCTCCGGATAGATACATGGAAGACATCATGAACTTGAGAGAGATTCAGTGGAAGAACCAATTGGTAAGCTACCTTCCCAACATGATCTAGTATTTCGAAAGGACCGATATACCTAGGGCTCACCTTTCCCTTCTTTCCAAATCTCTTTACTCTCTTCTAAGGAGATATTCGTAAGAACACTTTATCACCCACTTCAAACTCTAGGTCATTTCATTGATTATCGGAATAACTTTTTTGTCGAATATGATCTACTCTTATATGTTGTTGAAGAGATCTGACCCTTTCTACCATCTAATCAACAAGATCAGGTTCTAATAGCTTTCTTTCCCTAACTTCATCCCAACAAGTTGTAGTCATGCGTTTCTTTCCATAGACATCTTTATAAAGAGCCATCTGAATACTAGAGTGAAATATATTATAATAATAAATTTCCACCAAAGGTAGGTGTTGATCCCAACCACCTTTGAAATCCATAGAGAAATCTCTTAACATATCTTCTAGAGTTTGAATTGTTCCTCAGACAAACAGTCTGTCTGAGGATGACAAGTAGTGCTAAAACTAAACTCCATTTCTAGAGTATGCTGAAGACTTCGCCAAAAAATTGATCTAAAACTCAGATTCCGATTAGATATAATGGAAAGTGGTACTGCAGGAAATCTTACCAATTCCTTTACATATATCTTGGCAAGATGATCAAGAGAGAAATTCTCTCTAATAGCATTGATGTCTTTCGACTATGTAAGACGATCAACTATGACCCAGATAGCATTATTGCCTTTGGATTTTTTAGGAAGTCCAATGAAATAGTATATAGGGATGTTTTCCCATTTCAATTATGGTATTGGTAATGGTTGTAACATCTCCTTAGACTTCTGTCTCTCAGCATTAACTTGCTGAAAAACCAAGCATCGAGAGAGATATTCAGCAACATCTCTTTTCATGCCATCCCACCAGAAGTACTATTTCAAGTACCTATACATATTCGTGCTTCCAAGATGAATAGAGAATGAAGAACTATGAGCCTCATCCATAATCTCCTTATTTAATTCTGGGATGGGAGGAACACAAACCTGATTCATAAACCTTATTATCCTATCATAATAATGGTTGAATTCAGGAACATTTCTCACCTTCTTTTTTAATTCTAAATCTTCTTTTTGTGCCTCTTTAATCTTCTCATGTATAGATTGTTGACCATTTATTTGAATAAGATAATATTTTCCCCTTCCATTATAATTCCATGATCCATCCTTTGTAAATCCAAAAATATTTTATCTTTTGTGATCCTCATCATGGATAATTTAGCATGGTGTTGTCGACTTAATGTGTCTACCACCATGTTTTCTTTCCTAGGGTTGTAATGAATTGAGCAGTCATAATCCTTAATCAGCTCCAACAATATTCTTTGATTCATATTCAGCTCCTTTTGTGTGAAAATATACTTTAAACTTTTATGATCAATATAAATATCACAGCTTTCACCATAAAGATAATGCCTCCAAAAATTTAATTCAATGATTACCGGAGCTAACTCCAAATCATGAGTTGGGTAATTTTTCTCAGGTATTTTCAACAGTCGTGAGGCATAAGTTATCACCATATCATTTTTCATGATAACACACCCCAATCCCTTCTTGGATTCATCACTGTAGATCACAAACCTTTATCCACTACAAGGTAATGTGAGAACAGGTGCACTGGATAACCTTCTTTTCAACTCCTTGAAATTCTCTGCACACTCCTCTGTCCACACGAACATAACTCCTTTTCGATTCAACCTAGTGAGTTGATTAGATAATCATAAAAAATCATTCACAAAACATCGATAATATACATCCAGACCAAGAAAACTTCAGATCTCAGTTACTGTTGTTGGTCTTGACCATCTTTTGATAACCTCTGTTTTTTATGGATCCACATATATCCCCTATTTTGAGATTATGTGAACCAAAAATGAAACTTTTGGAAGCGAAAATTTACACTTGGTAAATTTTGCATAAGGTTTCTCCTTTATTAGGGTCTTCAATACAACTCTCATGTGATCTTCATGTTCTTCCTTTCTCATTGAATAGACAAGAATATCATCTATAAAGACTACCACATACTGATCAAGATAGTCTCTATAGACTCTATTCATCATATCCTTGAAGATAGCAGGGGAATTAGAAAGACCAAATGGCATCACTATAAATTCATAGTGTCAATACCTTGTACGGAAAGACGTATTTGGTATATCCAACCTTTTTACCCTTAATTGATGATACCTTGAATGAAGATCAATCTTGGAAAAGTATTGATCTCTGTGTTGTTGGTCAAAAAAGTCATCAATGCATGGGAGAGGATATTTGTTCTTGACAATGATCTTGTTATGTTCTCGATAATCAATGAAGAGCCTCATTGATCCATCTTTCTTCTTAACAAACAGAATAGGTACTCCCCAAGATGACACACTAGGGAATATAAATCCCTTTTGAAAAATCTCTTGGAGTTTCTTCTTCAGTTCATGCAACTCAATGGGGGTCATTCTATAAGGTGTCTTTGAAATGGTCATAGCACCCAGTATGAGTTCAATTGAAAAATAAACATCACGATTTGGTGGAAGACCTGGAAATTCCTCCAGAAAGACATAATGAAACTCTCATACAATGGGCATATTCTTAATCATGAGTTTCTCACAAACCATTTGAGATAAATAACCTTCAATTAGTTGAATCAAGACCCATATGATGGTAGAAATTTCCACTGGATGGTTATGTTCATATTTGAATCAATAGATGATCATATATTGATCTGGAATATGAAATGTGACTTCCATTCATTGGAAATTTATATGAGCTCATTATAAAGAAAGAAAATCCATGCAATGAATCACATCAAATTCCACTATAGGAAGGATCAGAAGATTTTCAGGAAGCACTTTCACAAAATCTTCAATCAGAGAAGAATTATAAACATTTGATGCGACTGTTGTGCCATTTTGGGTTGTCACAGCTTACTCAAAATCTAATTGATGAGGTAATAAGGCGATAACAATAGAAAATTCTTCAGAAATAAAAGAGTGGGTGGTTGAAGAATAAAATAAAACAATTGCTACTTTAGAGTGGATGGTATGTGTACCTTTCACCACTTCGTTATCGTACTCCACATCGCTGATAGAAATTGCATGTGACTTCACTTTTTCTTTAGCATTAAAGTATTGTTGACATCGATCCTCATCAATAGCCCTTGGATTAGGGCATTGAATAGCATAATGCCCCATTCCCTTGCAATTGTAACATTGAAGTGTAGGAGGTGCACTCTGTGTAGCCTTTTCTTTGTTCGCATCACTAGACATCATCTTACCATCATTGCGGCATTCAAAGGCCCGATGACCTTCCTTTCTACATTTGAAAAATTTACTTGTCCCTTAGGAAAACTCCCTCTATGTTTCTTTCCACACATTGTGCATAAGGGAAAACTCATCTTTTTTTCAGTTTTCTCTATATATTTTCCTTTGAATTCCATTTTCCTCTTCTTATCATAAGCATATGATGGATTGGTTACACCAATATCCATATCAACCTTGAGAGCACATCAAACGATTTCCTCATAGCTATTGAAGTCCCTTATGGCTACCACTGTTCGAAGACTTGGTTTTAAGCCACCAAAGAATCGATCTATCTTACTCTTAGGTTGTATAATTATCTCAGAAGAGTACCTTTCAAGTCTCATAAAATTTTCTTTTTAGTTACTAGTAGATTCATCATCCTTTTGTTTCAGTTCAAGAAACTCTTTCTCTATCTTTGTTCAAAAAATTTGAGGGAATTACTTATTGGAAAATAAGTTTGTGAACTCGTCCCATTCCATGGACTCAATTTCGTCTCTTGGACTCTTATTCTTGATAAGATTCCATCATTGATTAGCATAACCTTCCAAATAATATACTGCTAAGATGACATTATCATGTTCAGAACATTGAAGAACTGAAAAAATATTTTTCGCGGTACTGATCCACTATTATGCCACTAATGAATCAGAAGACCCACTGAATGAAGGTGGATGCTACCTCATGAAGGATTCAATAGAATGTTGCTCCTTCCTTTTCTCGTTTTGAAGTCATGCATGATTCATAGCTTGAGAAATTTGTGTGAGCATTGCTACCAGATTTTGCATTCTAGCTCCCATAACGTTTTGTTGCTCATGGGAGAATCATTGCATTTCCCATCGCATTACACATTAACACGGTTCTTTCAAGTTCTAGCCATTGACAAAAACCAAGAAGAATAGTGTGAGAAACACTAATTATAAAAGGAAAACAACATAATCAAGAATAAAATTTCACACTTAAGGTCTTATCATAGGTTGTTCATGGACATTTCTAAAACACTAAGATTTTCTCCTATGCTTAGACATATCCTTAGGGTTCTTACTAAGGCCTTGACATCCAAGTTTCCAAATTTTGACTATACCTTTCATCTAATACCAACTATAATGACCAATAATTTACATACATTGTTATTAATTCAAAATTAAAGAACACTTATTACAACATATAACAAAACCATGGTAGGACCGCATAGGTATAATGTCTTTAGAAACTGGGAAA
Source organism: Viscum album (assembly GCA_963277665.1). Taxonomy (NCBI): domain Eukaryota; kingdom Viridiplantae; phylum Streptophyta; class Magnoliopsida; order Santalales; family Viscaceae; genus Viscum; species Viscum album. The sequence goes on along the minus strand of OY728145.1, from coordinate 2,010,293,391 downwards.
CCTAAACAACTGGTTCATAAATCATCTACATTGCCTCCCATTTATTTCATCATATCTAGAGTCCCTTTTTTTATATCCTACTTAATAACCTTCTTCATGACCTGGGGAATGAAAACATACAAAAGGGTGAGATCAAATGCTCAGTAAGGGTAAAAAAATGAAATATCATATTTATAAGAACATAGAATTTCGAAAATCATAACCTGAAAAAAGAGATCATAATATCATAACAGGGGATAAATCATAGTTGTGAAATGTAATCCCAATAATCATAATATAAAACATGAAACTTTTTTTCATACACACATAATCATTGAAAATCATTTCATATTAGTAAAGACTCATTTCCAAGACTATCTTAGTGGACAAAGTCCATTTCTGAACTGAGTTAACTCCTCGTTCCAGTCAGGTATCACTGAACCAGTTTAACTTTACGTTCCAACCATGTCTATCTTATGAGATATAAATCTTTACCCAATGTATTGGAGGAAGATATAGGTCCCACCCATCTCATAATTATACTATTCTTATGTGTTCCAAAAGATCATAAATCATACATCATAACATAACCCATGTAATAAAAATGTTATTCTTAAACAACATGCCATCATAACATAATCCATATATGATAAAAGGACATAATATAAATAATTCCATCATAACATAATCAAATAAATGTAAGAATATTGATTGAAACAAAACCCCATATTATCTTAGATGGAAAATAATTTTGATAAAATTCTTGAACTCCATTATTGAGGAAAATATCCTTTCTACTTCAAAAACATTTTTCCATTCATAACATGTCATAAAATTTTAAACTAAAAGAAGTTGATTAAAAATAAACTTTAAAACATGTAATGGAAGATTCATGGAAATAATGTTTTATGAAATCATAAAATCCATGCATGCCGTATAAGATAAAAAACATTTTTCTTGTACTTTGGCCGAAAATGTCAAAAAGTACCTCGTACTAAAAACGACAAATGATTCTTTTCATATATTTTACTAAAAACACTCCAATGATTAATATTGGATTTAAAAAATTTTATAAGGATAATATTACATATTGATGAAACATGGATGTGGATGATAAATACACCCCAATAAATTCCAATGTATAAATAATCTAGTCTAAAAATGAGACTGTGAGATTTTCCCTTACCTTAGGTCTAAATTGCTTAGTATGTGTCCAAAACTCGTGTATAGTGATTTAAATAATGTTATTGACTTATTACAGAATTTTATTCATTGTTATGATATCATATATGGTTGTATTTTTACCTTCATATTAGTAATATTTCATTGTTACTTGTTATTCGGCAGTTTATTGTTTTTTGTTCTTATGCGTGTTTTTTCAAATAAATTTTTATTATTATTTTTAGGTTATAGATAAATCATTTACAGAATGGTATTAGTGTAATATATGTCATATTTTTTTCATTAAATTAATTTATATATTCATTATTCAATGAATATTAAGTAGATGGACTCGCATCACATCGTGGAGACGGTAGGTCGTACGTATGCACGAGCGATGATATTGTTCCCATGGTCATGGAATTGTATTGAAGTGTATGTATACTATTTAAGAATCAATATAACTTTTCAGTAATAATTTATAGTTATTCTTTACACCATTATACCAATCCAATTAAGGGGGTGGTTGAAAACAAATTTCACCACGGCGTGGAGACGGTATTCCGTACATACGCACGCGCGGTGATTTTGTTTTCTGTAGGATGGATAGAAGGTGAAATACGGTTGTTTCATACTTATAATATCATATCAGTATATGAGTGATACTTATGTTATTACGTCATAATGAAACAACTAATGAATAAGAAGTATAATAAGAAATAATGTTGAATGAATCGGTAACGGACATTACCTCTTCTTTGATGCGCCTCTTCTTAACCTCCTCTTAGGGAACTAAGGATGGTCTTTGAAGAAGACCAGGACCTCTAGGATGTTTCTATGGAAGTGGAGAAAATAATTTGGCAGGGTTTTTCCAATATTTATTGCTCAAAGTGTTGTGAGGAGTAGAGGGAGGAGGATCCCTTTTATAAGGGAGGAGAGGGGCGCCTTTGGAAAAACAAAAAATATTATTTTATTATAAAGTCATATTCGGTTTTTGATAGCTCTAAATTTATTTATTTCAAAGATAAGGTGGGGATGGTTCTAAATCCTCTCATCCAATAGAATTAGGATATTTTTAGTTTAATATTTCAACCATATCATTTAGATTTGACTTTAAGTTAAATAATTTTACTTTTACCGTGTCTTCATGTTTTCTTACAATATAAGGTTAACAAACATACAATAACAAGCTGAACGAACTCCAAGTTGTTAATTATTAATATATATAACCTTATATAAGTCATTTGGAAGAACCATATATTTTTTGGAATAAAATAACAATTATTAATATAATAATTTTTTATAAAACTATTTTATGTCAATTTTGTCACTATTTGGTAATCGATTTTTGTGAAAATCATAAAATCATTATTAGTTCGAAAAAAGTCAATTAAATCAATAACAATATGTCATATTAATCTATAAAATTATTTTAATTCATAAAAAGTCTCAAATTACATTTATTTGGGTGTTTATAATATCAATTATGTAAATATTTCATTAATAAGGTAATTACTGCATCATCATGGTGTCATAGATAAATTAAATTATTTAATGTCTAAAAATACTAAATAAAATACCATTAAGTATGAAATATTTTTATATTTCTAATGAATATTTATAGTCTAATTTATCTTATTTATACCCCTATATAAAAAATGTTTTAGTTATTAAACATTGATTTTAATAATTTTAACTCTTCTTTAAATAAATTAAAATTAAATGTCCTTATCAATCCCAAGTGGACCTAAATTTTCATATTTTCTTCCTAAGGTTTTTTTGGGTCGAATTAAACTTATCAAATAGAATTAGGACATGTTCTAGTGTATTAATAATATCATTTGTACCCTTAATTACCCAATTTACTTTTAACTGTAGTAAATAAAAGTAAAAATTAACTATTCACCAACAATTATTTTCATCCCAATGAACCACATTTTACTTAATGACATCAACTGTGTCACTAGGATTTTGGAAATTTCCTTCACAGAAGTGGTAAAATTAAGTTTTTTGTAAATTTGAAAATTCTCTTAGGAGGTGGGTAAAAGATCGTGAAAAGTTCAATAAATTTTTTTTATATTTAAAGTTATTTTAAAATGAATCCAATGAATTCCATTGAACATATATAGTTATTATGTATAATTTTGACCAATAATAAATTTAAATAAAATAAATAATTATTTATATAAAATGTCGGTTTTTATATAGTAACCCAGTGATTTCACTATTCATCAAAAATTAAATGTTTTTAGAAAAATAAAACAAATTCACCATTGGCTAATTTCGATATTCTGAATCCAAAAATGAAGTCCATTTTTAAAGATACACTTTATAAAATTTTAAAAAGTGGTTATTACTATTCATACCGTCCAGTTTTAATAATATTTTAATAGCATATCGTTGTTTAGTGAAACTCGGTATTGCGTACAACGCAAGCTATCGAGGAAGGCCGCGATTGCATGTAAAGTAAGCCAAGCTAGTGTTTTGTGTAGTGAAAGATTCCTTTCATGATTTATATAACATAAAAACAAAATATTTCTCATAAAAATATCAGTTTTTACATTCTACCCCCCTTAAAAAATATTTCTCCCTTGAAATTCGTCACTTTGTAACAAACAGATGAGGATACCTCTCCTTCATAATATCCTCAATCTCCCATTTAGCTTCATATAATTGGTGGTTCCTCCATAAAAATTTCACCAAGTGATTGGTCTTGTTTTGTAATACTTTATCGCTACGATCCAGAATCTCTATCGGTTGTTCCTCATAAGAACGATCTTGCTCCAGCGGTACAACTTCTGAGCTAAGTACATGTGAGGGATCGGGTATGTACTTTCCCAGGAGAGATATAAGGAACACATCATGAACTAGAGAGAGATTCAGTGGAGGCACCAATCGTTAAGCTACCTTCCCAACACAATCCAATATTTTGAAAGGACCGACATACCTAGGGCTCAGCTTTCCCTTCTTTCCAAATCTAATTACTCTCTTCCAATGAGATATTCGTAATAACACTTTGTCACCCACTTCAAACTATAGGTATTTTCTTTGATTATATGCATAAAGTTTTTGTCGACTCTAAGCTGCTCTTATGTCTTATTGAATAGATCTGACCTTTTCTACCATCTCATCAACAAGATCAGGTCCTAATAGCTTTCTTTCCCCAACATCATCCCAACAAGTTGAAGTCCTGCATTTGTTTCCATAGAAAGCTTCATAAGGAGCCATCTGAATACTAGAGTGAAATCTATTTTTATATGAAAATTCCACCAAAGGTAGGTGTTGATCCCAAACACATTTTAAAACCATATATCATGCTCTTAACATATCTTCTAGAGTTTGAATTGTTCTCTCAGATTGACCGTCTGTCTGAGGATGATAAGTAGTGGTGAAACTCAACTCTGTATCCAGATTATGCTGAAGACTTCTCCAAATCATTGAGGTAAACCTCGGATCCCGGTCAGATATAATGGAAAGTGGTACTCCATGCAATCTTAACACTTCCTTTATATATATCCTGGCAAGATGATCAAGAGAGAAATCCTCTCTAATAGCAATGAAGTGTGTCGACTTTGTAAGACGATCAACTATGACCCAGATCGCATTATTACCTTTGGATGTTTTAGGAATTCCGATGACAAAGTCCACAGGGATGTTTTCCCATTTCCATTCTGGTATGGGTAATGGTTGTAACATCCCCTTAGACTTCTGCTCTCATCTTTAACTTTCTAACAAGCCAAACATCGAGAGACATATTCAGCAACATCTCTTTTAATGCCATCCCACCAGAAGTAATCATTCAGGTCCCTATACATCTTCGTGCTTCCAGGATGAATAGAGAATGAAGAACTATGATCCTCATCAAGAAGCTCCTTCTTTAGTTCTAGGATGGGAGGAACAAAAACCCAATTATTGATCCTTATTATCCCATCATAATTAAGGATGAATTCAGGAACATTTCCCACTATCTATTGTGACTCTACATCTTCTTTTTATGCCTCTTTCATCATAGCATGTATAGATGGTTGAACATTCATTTGAGAAAGATAATATTTCCCCCTTCCATTATAATTCCAAGTTCCATAATTTGTAAATCAATAAATATAGGATATTTTGTGATCCTCATCATGGATAATCTAGCATGGTCTTGTCGACTTAATGTGTCTGCTACCTTGTTTGCTTTACCAGGGTGGTAATGAATTGAGCATTTGTAATCCTTAATCAGCTCCAACCATCTTCTTTGATGCATATTAAGCTCCTTTTGTGTGAAATATACATTAAACATTTATGATCAGTATAAATATCACACCTTTCACCATAAAGATAATACCTCCAAATATTTAATGAAAAGATTACCGTAGCTAACTCCAAATCATGAGTTGGGTAATTTTTCTAATGGATTTTCAACAGTCGTGAGGAATAAGCTGTCACCATATCATTTTTCATCAGAACACACCCCAATACCTTCTTGGATTCATCACTGTAGATCACAAAGCTTTATCTTCTACAAGGCAGTGTGAGCACAGGTTCACTAGATATCCTTCTTTTCAACTCCTTGAAATTCTCTTCACATTCCTCCGTCCACACGAAATTAACTCCTTTTCAAGTAATCCTGGTGAGTGGATTAGATAATCGTGAATATTATTTCACAAAACATCGATAATATCAAGCTATACCATGAAAAAATCGGATTTCAGTTACTGTTGTTGGCTTCGATAACCTCTAGTTTTACTGTATCCATAGATATCCCCTCCTTTGAAATTATGTGACCCAAAAATGAAACATTTTGAAGCCAAAATTAACACTTGGTAAATTTGGAATAAAATGTCTCCTTTATCAGGGTCTTCAATACAATTCTCAACTGATCTTCATGTTCTTCCTTGCCCTTTGAATAGACAAGAATATCGTCTATAAAGACTACCACAAACTGATCAAGATAATATCTAAAATCTCTATTCATCAGATTCATGAAGATAGAAGGGCAATTAGTAAGACCAAATGGAATCACTATAAATTCATAGTGTATATACCTTATACGGAAAGACTTCTTTGGTATATCCTCCCTTATGAACCATAATTGATGATACCCTGAATGAAGATCAATCTTGGAAAAGTATTGAGTTTCGCGTAGTTGTTAAAATAAGTCATCAATACATGGGAGATGATATTTTTTCTTCATAGTGATCTTGTTATGTTCTCGATAATCAATGCAGAGTCTCATTGATCCATAGTTCTTCTTAACAAACAGAACAGGTTCTCCTAAAGGTGATGCACTAGGTCATATGAATCCTTTATCAAGAATCTCATTGAGTTTCTTCTTCAATTCCTGCAACTCAATTGGGGCCATTCTATAAGTTTTATTTGAAATGGTCATAGCACCCGGTATGAGTTCAATTGAAAACTCAACTTCACTATTTGGTGGAAGACCTGGCAATTCCTCCGAAAAGACATCGTCAAACTCTCGTACAATGGAAATATTCTTAATCGTGAGTTTCTCACCAACCATTTTAGATATACAACATTCATTTAGTGGAATAAATACCCATAAGATGGAAGAAATTTCCACTGGAAGGTTATGTTCATCCTTGCATCGATAAATGATCATAGATTGATCTGGTATAATAAATATGACTTCCCTTCTTTGGGAATTGATATGATCTCCATATAAAGAAAGCTAATCCATGCCATGAATCACATAAAATTTCACTATAGAAAGGATGAAAAGATTTTATGGAAGAACATTCCCACAAACATCAATCAGAGAAGAATTATAAAGTTTTGATGCGAATGTTGTGCCATTAGGGGTTGTCACATCTTACTCAACATCTAATTGCTGAGTTAATACAATGATGCCCTTAGAAAATTCTTTAGAAATAAAATAGTGGGTGGATATAGAATCAAATAAAATAATTGCTACATTAGAGTGGATTCTACGTGTACCTTTCACCACTTCTTTATTGTACTCCACATCGCTGATAGAAATTGCATGTGACTTTCCCTTTTCATCAGCTGTAAGAGTTTGTTGACATTGATCATCATCAAAAACCATTGTATTAGGGTATTGATTAGAATAATGCCCCATTTCCTTGCACTTGTAACATTGAAGTGTAAGAGGTGCACTCTGTGTAGCCTTTAATTTGTTCACATCACTATACATCTTCTTCCCATCATTGCAGCATTGAAATGCCTGATGAACTTCATTTCCACATTTGAAACATTTACTAGTCCCTTTAAGACAACTCCCTCCATGATTCCTTCCACACTTTGAGCATAAGGGAAAACTCATCTTCTTTTCAATGTGCTCTTTATATTTTCCATTGAATTCCTTTTTCCCCTTCTTATCATACGCATATGATTGACGGGTTACTCCATTCTCCATCTCAACCTTGAGAGCACATCGAACGATTTCCTCATAGCTATTGAAGCCTCTTATGGCAAACTCCCTTCGAAGACTTGGTTTTAAGCCACAAAATATTCGATCGATCTTACTCTCAGGTTGGATAATAATCCTGGAAGCATACCTTGAATGTCTTGTAAAATTTTCTTTGTTGGTACCAAAAGATTCAGCATCCTCTTGCATCAGTTCAAGAAACTCCTTCTCCATCTTTGTTCAAAGAATACGAGCGAATTACTTATTGAAAAATATGTTATTGAACACGTCCCATTCCATGGACTCATTTTCATCTCTTGGACTTGTATTCTTGATAAGATTCCACTAATGATCAGCTTCACCTTACAAATGATATACTGCTAAGATGAATTTATCATGCTTAGAACATTGAGGAACTCGGAATATCTTTTCAGTGGTACTGATCCACTGTTCAGCCACTAATGGATCAGTAGACCCACTGAATGGTGGTGGACGCTGCCTCATGAAGGATTCAACAGAATATTGCTCCTTCCTTTTCTCGTTTGGAAGTCCTACATGATTCATATCTTGTGAATGTTGTGTGATCATGGCTACAAGATTTTTCATTCTACCGCCTATAATGTTTGGATGCTCATGGGGACAATAATTTCATTGCCCTTCGCATTCCGCATTAACATGGTTCCTTCGGGTTATAGCTATTGACTAAAACCATGAAAAATATTGTGAGAAACGCTAATTATAATAGGAAAACAACATAATCAAGAATAAAATTTCACACTTAAGGTCTTATCATAGGTTTTTCATGTCCATTTCTAAAAACTATGATTTAGTCCTATGCTAATAAATATCCTTTGGGTTCTTACTAAGGCTTTGACATCCTAGCTTCCATAGTTTGACTATATCTTTCCTCTGATACCAACTATAACGACCCGTACTATACATACATTGTTATTACTTTAAAATTAAAGCACACTTATTTCAAGATATAACTAAACCATGGTAGGACCATATAGGTATAGTGTCTTTAGAAACTGGGAAACATAAAAAACTGGTTCATAAAGCATCTACATTGTCTCCTGTTTATTTCATCGTATCTAGAGTCCCTTTTTACATATCCTACTTAATAACCTTCTTCCTGGCCTGGGGAAAGAAAATGTACAAAAGGGTGAGCTCAAATGCTCAGTATGGGTAAACAATGGAAATATCATATTCATATGAACATATCATTTTGAAAATCTTAACCTGTAAAAAGAGATCATAATATCATAACATGGGATGAATCATAGTAGTGAATTGTAATCCCAATAATCATACCATAAAACATGAAACATTGTGTCTTACACACATAATCATATAAAATCATTTCTTATTAGTCAAGACTCATTTCCAATAATATCTTAGAGGATAAAGTCCGTTTCTGAACCGAGTTCACTCATTGTTCCAGTCCTGTATCACTGAACCGGTTTAAATTGTTGTTCCAGCCATGTCTATCTCATGAGATATAAATCTTTACCCAATGCATTGGAATTAGATATAGGTCCCACCCACCTCATAGTGATACTATTCTTATGTGTGCCACAATATCATAAATCATACATCATAGCATAACCCATGTAATAAAAATGGGATTCTTAAACATCATGACATCATAACATAATCCATATAAGATAAAAGGACATCATAAAAATAATTCCATCATAACATACTCAAATAAATTTAAGAATAGGTATTGAAACAGAACCCTATATTATCTTAGATGGAAAATAATTTTGATAAAATTCTTGAACTCCATTCTTGATTAAAATATCCTTTCTACTTCAAAAATATTTTTCCTTTCTTAACATGTCATAAAATTTTAAACATAAAGAAGTTGATTAAGAATAAACATGAAAACATGTAAAGGAAGATTCATGGAAATAATTTTTTATGAAATCATAAAATCCATTCATGCCATATAAGTTAAAAAACATTCTTCTCATACTTTGGATGAAAAATTCATAAAGTACCTCGTACTAAAAACAAATAAAGATTCCTTTCATATATTTTACTAAAATCTCACCAATGAGTTATATTGGATTTAAAAAATTTTAGGAGGATAATATTACATAATGAGGAAACATGGATGTGGATGAAAAATACACCCTAGTAAATACCAATGTATAAACATTCTTGGCTAAAAGTGAGATTGTGAGATTTTCCCTTACCATAGGTCTGATTTGCTTCGTACGTGTCCGAACCTCCTGTATAATGATTTAAATAATGTTATTGAATTATTATAGAACTTTTCTCATTGTTATGATATCATATATGGCCATATTCTTAAATTCTTATTAGTAATATTTCATTGTTAATTGTTATTCACGTGTTTATTACTTTTTGTTCTTATGTGTGTTTTGTTGAATAAATTCTTATTCTTCTTTTTAAGTTATAGATACCTCATTTATATAATGTTATTAGTGTAATATATATCATATTTATTCAATAAATTCATTTATATAATAATTATTCAATGAATATCATGTAGAAGGAGTCACATCACATTGTGGAGACGGTAGGCCGTATATACGCACGAGCGATTATACTGTTCTCATGATTGTGGAATTGAATTAAAGTGTATTTATACTATTTCAGAATCAATATAACGTTATAATAATCATATATAGTTATTCTTTACACCATTATACCCATCCAATTAAGGTGGTGGTGGAAAACAGATTACACCACAGTGTGGAGATGGTATTCCGTATGTACGCACGCGCGGTGATTTCGTTTTCTGTAGGATGGATAGAAGGTGAAATAGGGTTGTTTCAAATGTATAATGACATATCAGTATATTATTGATACTGATGTTATTACTTCATAATGAAACAACTAATGAAGAAGAAGTAGAAGAAGAAATAAAGTTGAATGAATCGGTAACAGACATTACCTCTTCTTTGAAGCGACTCTTCTTAATGTCCTCTTAGGGCACTAAGGATGGCCCTTGAAGAAGACCATGAACTCTAGGATGTTTCTACAGATGTTTAGAAGATAATTTGGTAGTTTTTTCCCGACCATGATTCCTCAATGTGGTGTGATGAGGAGAGGGAAGAGGTTCCATTTTATAAGGGAGGAGAGGGGCACCATTGGAAAAAATAAAACTATTATTTTATTTTAAAGTAATATTCAGCTTTTAATAGCTCCAAATTAATTTATTTTAAAGATAAGGTGGGTATGGGTTTAAATTCTTTCATCCAATAGAATTTTGAAATATTTATGTTTCTATTTTAACCTTATCATTTACATTTAACTTTAAGTTAAATAATTATACTTTTACCGTGTCTTCTTGTATTCTTACACTATAAGGATAATAAACGTACTATAGCAAGCAAAACTAACCTCAAGTTGCTCATTTGTAATATATATAACCTTATCTAAGTCATTTTGCCGAACCTTAGATTTTTTTGAATAAAATAACAATTATTAATATAATATTTTTTTTAAAAACTATTTTTTGTCAATTTTGACACTATTTGGTAATTTATTTTTGTGAAAATCATAAAATAATTAATAGTTCTAAGAATGTTAATTAAATCAATAATAATATGTCATATTAAACTATAAAATATGTTTAATTTATAAAAAGTCTCACATTACATTTTTTTGGGTATTTATAATATCAATTATGTTAATATTTCATTAATAAGGTAATTACTGCATCATCATTGTGTCATAAATAAATTAAATTATTTAAAGTCTAAAAATTATAAATAAAATAAAATTATGTATGAAATATTTTTATCTTTATAATTAATATTTATAGTGGATTTTATCTTATTTAGGACCCTATATTAAATTTTTTTATTTATTAAACATTGATTTTTTCTATTTTAACTCTTCATTAAATAAAATAATATTAAATGTCCAAATCTAATCCAACTGAACCAAAATTGTCATATTTTATACATAATGTTGTGTGTGGTCAAATTAAACTTATCCAATAGAATTAGGACATGTTTTAGGTTAATAATAATATCATTTTTACCCGTAATTACCCTATTTACCTCTAACTGTGGTAAATAAATGTAAAAAGTTACTCTTCACGAAAAATTACTTTCATCTCAATGAACCAAATTTTACTTAGTTACATCAACCATGTCTCTAAGATTTTGGAAATTCCATTCACAGAAGTGGTAAAATTATGTTTTGTGTAAATTTGCAAATTCTCATAGGAGGTGGGTAAAAGACGGTAAAAAAGATCAATAAAATGATTATATATCTTAAATTATTTTAAAACTACTCCAATGAATTCAATTGAACTTATATGGTTGTTATGTATCAATTTTTACCTAGAATAAATTTAAATAAAATAAATAATTTTTTATATTAAACGTCAGTTTTTAAATAGTAACGCAGTGTTTTCACTATTCATCGAAAATTGATATTTTCAGAAAAATACTAAAAATTCACACTAGGATAATTTTGATATTCTAAATCCAAAAATAAAGTCCATTTTGAAAGATTAAATTTAAAAAATTTTAAAATGCGTGTATTATTATTCATAACGGCTAGTTTTAAAAATATTTTAATAGCATAACTTTGTTTAGTGAAACTTAGTATTGTGTACAATGCAAGCTATCGAGGAAGGCCGCGATAACGTGTAAAGAAATCCAAACTAGTGTTTTCTGTAGTGAAAGATTCCTTTGATGATGTATATAACATAATAAAAATATTTCTCATAAAAATCTCTGGTGTTACATGCATGGTATGAGGACCCCCCCCCCCACCATACAGTAATTCTTTCCCCTAGATTTGGGGTGTGGTTATTTAGTGTTTTCAAAATTAAATAGAAGTTTATTTTCATATCCTTTTTCAGTTTCATATCCATCCACTATTACACTAATTTGAAATTTTTCTTTTAGGAGGGAAATGGCTATTTCACCAAATAATTATGAAATCTCCATATTTTGATATGTATTTCATTCTTCCATATAAGATGACATTCCAAAATAATATCTATATAACATTAAAGGATATTTTTATAATGGTAATTCAATCGTCTATTTTTTATGTTTTTTATTCTAAATTACTTTATTTTAATAATTACTTTTGTTAAAACAGTTAGGGGGTTGGATCAGGTTGGTTACAAGATTCTTTTGAGGATCACCCACATTTTGTAGTCCTTTTTTGTAGAATGAGGTGCTGACATGGTGGATGCATATTTTAATATTATAAGATGAAATTTAAATAATATATTAATTATAAGTCTAATAATTAATTAATAATTATGGTTTTAAATGACATAATAGATTAGATTATTGAGATGATATTGGTTCATCACTTAAAGGGATGGACGGGCTTGTTCAACGCATATAAGGGTCACTAACACACACAAATATATATATATATATATATATAAGAAAACAATATTTGAGTTATGTGGTCCCATAAAAAACCCTAATATTAATATTATTTTGTTATATGGGAATAGATGTGTTATATATCCATAGTAGTTGGTTCCCTCTAGTTAAAATTTTAATTTACACTAAATTAAATATATACATTGGAATATTTTATATATTTAATAACTTAAAAAGGAATTAGTTTTTAGACTATGGTGTCTTTACAGAAAAAGATTAATTGTTTGTCATCGATGGTTGAGGATTTGATTGAAGACATTTGGAACCGACAAAGGGCGATCGTCTAAATAATTCAATTAAAATAACTTGGATACCTTGTGTTAGATCTTTTAGTCACCTCTCTATGGAGGTTTTTAATTAATTGAGATGTAAAACCCAAGTAGGTAATGTTGGGAATGTGGGTTTATGAATATCCTATGTGGACAGACGATAGGAAATTGATAATGACTGGTAGGAGAGGGACAATTGCGATAGACCATATCAAATAGTATAAGATGTGGGACATCAATTGAATATTAACAAAATCTAAATCCATATTAAAATATAGATACATTTATTCCAATTTACGATGTAGGGAAAAATTACATCCATAAAAAATCAGGTGTTGACTCATATATAAATTGAGTACTTGAACCCATGTTAGGGTGCCTCTACTGTATTGTGACTTAAGGAAACCTCATGGGTTCCCTTTTTTATAACCATTCCCTTCATGGGTGCATAAGGATATGGATTGATATGATAGTAAGTATCACAAGTTAACTAAGACCGATGAGGAATCCTAGTGGGGAAGAGTTGTTAATGATGTGAATGGGTGTTCAACTATACCTTATTAATTAATTTTTTAAAATGTCTAAATTTTATTAGGGGGTTTGACTTATTATTAGAAACATGGATGGACTTTAATGGTTTGGAGTAAGAATTGAGTTTGGAGTATCCATAGGGATAGGGATTATTATTGGAGATTCCATAGATTTTGTGCTTTTATGTTTTTAAAACCATTGGATGATTCCCACAAGTCATGATGATATTGTTGGGAGGCACCACGGTTTTGGATCTCGATGATTGGAGCATATATGGTGTAGGATATTTGTGTTTTATTTAACATATATTCAGAGCTCAATTGATTGAATTATGCTTGTATGATTCCCCATATATTTGGGGATATGGTTTGGTGGTTCCATGGATTTAAAGCGTTTTGATTTGACCTCCCATTGTATTAGATATCAATGATAGATATTCCAAATATTTGAATCTTGGTGTTGGAGTTACTATCAATTTGGAGAACTGATGTTTATAATACTGGAGGATGGGTCCCCAAATTCAGGAGGATATAATTTCTCTGAACTAGATTTATAGAGAACATGTTACTTTGGAGTTATGATCATTGTGAGGTGCTCAAAGACACCCCGACACTATCTTAAGTAGGAATAAAAGATCTGGATCAGAAACTAAATGATATATGGTAGATTATTTATTATATATATATATATTTATTTATTTATATTTCAGATAAGAAACATGAAATTAATATATCAAAACATATATCAGTTATTACAAGACCACGTTTGTGGTTACACACTATGTTTTGTAGTCACACAAAATTCAGTCCGTCAATGTGTGTTGTTAATCAAGTATATTTTTAGTTCGTTTCATGTATCGGTTTGGTTGGGGCCAATGGAATTAATATTGGACATCTAAGAATATATCTTTTATGAAGTCAATATGAAAGGAATTTTATATATCCTAAATCTATCATGGAACCAACATCTCTATTTACTTTCATTCTTGTCTATTCATTTTACTAGCCTTATGGGAGGTATCATTTAATTTCACCAAGTTCACACTTTATTTTGTATAACAAGATCTTATTATTTAATATTTATTTTCTGTATGTTTGGTATGATAGTTGGTTATTTTTTATACTATTAATATTGACGATACTATGGGTATATAATATCATTGATACAAATTTAAATCCCCTCTACTAGTCAACATCCAATGTTATCTGGGGTGGCACACCAAATGAGATTAATATTATTTTACTATATGTTATATCACAATGGAACTGGGATCTCCAATATATCCCATAAAATATATCCCCCATAGGTCTATCTAAATTTATATATAACTCATGGGGATAACCTTCCTATTACTTTTATAATATCTCTTAAAAACACACATTCAAAAACCCACTCTAGGTCTTGAAATATTCGTAACATGAATCACATTACAAGATATACAAACACTAGGGAACTGATTCCCACTGGGAATCCATATCTGTGACTACCCCATAAATAATCCCAATATTGTACATAAATTTATAGAATTAAAAAATTTCAATATCTTCTTCCTAGATTATCCTATAGCGACATTCTCTAGATACGAATAATTCCACCATGAGCATTCTACAAAACAATAAAACCATGGGCTATTTCCAAAACAAAAAATAATAATTATTTAGAAATCTTGGGTACAAAATATCCATGGCTAACCGAGTATGGAGTGCATATAAATTTATAGGTAACCATTTATGTGGGCTCGCATATTAGAAAAAATATATTGTAGGTTCATATGAAATGATTATCTAAATGCAAATCCACACCTCTAAATCATAATTTAATAACTACGATCAATTTTTAGTTGTAAGCATGACTCCAGGAATATACATTCCTTAATTTAGAATGTTCTGGATTTCTCCAAACATGGTAAATCGAATTTTTGGGATAAAATACCTACAATAGTATTTAATGACAATTTCTACAGAAAACATAAAACCCATAGATCCATGGAATCATTCTACGTATCAAATTTTTTAGATATGCCGCTAGATCATAGGAATAAGTGTTATTAAAATATTACCATGCATAATCATATCCTAAAGAGATAATACATATAATCATATCCCCAGAAAACTTATTATCAATAATAAGAAGATATTTTGAATCACTATGAATCTTTTAGAACCGTATACTATTCAATTCCAAATATTAGAAACGATTACAAATCTCTTCTAACATTATAAGTACATTAACTATATCATAAGAAATTATTCCCTAAAATATTTTCTCCCATAAAATTTGGATCATAGATAGGAAATCATTGGAACACATGATTATCTCGATCTCTTGGATCATATGGTGTTTATCCCTAACATCATTCGTCATCTGGATCCACTATATCCTATGTAGTTAGTTCATGAAAGCCTTCATTATCAAGAACAATGAGATCCTTGATATCCTTATTCAAATATACTAGTCTAATTACCTACCTAGTAAAGTATCATCATATTAAAATTAAAAATCACATATGTAATTGGAATGTCCAACTAATCTATTATAATCATGTAGATCCTATCAAGTGCCTGACTTATCCCTTCCAAAAGACCATAACTAGGCTATTTTCATCTATTTATATTTAAGGTGAAACCTATAATATTCACAACCATTTTCCATACCCAGCCTCTTAGGGGTTATATAACATGGGCGGACCCTCAATGGACCCTAGGTACAAAATAACAAACACACTACATAGGATCCTCAAAATAAATATCAAATCATGAGATACTAACATCTCTCAGGGGACATTCTATCATTCAACAACATTGTAGTCATATTATGGAAACACATGAATCATAAAATGATCAAAAAAGATACCACTATAGAGATATGGCGTAATTTTCCAATCTATTTCAAAAGTAATCTGAGTACTTTCCTCTCATGTTCGAAATAATATATTTTTCAGGGGTTCAAACACTATGGGGATCAAATTCTATAAGGGATGTAATACCCACCCAAATTATGAATAGTCAAACCCAAAATCTATAATTAATCTGGAAAAATGATAAGGACCTACTAGGGATAATCATTTTCAACCCCTGAGACATCACTACTAAAAGGGTATATGATATCTTAGCTTGGACAACTACATTAATTTAATTCATTTATCTTTCACAGTTCATGGTTCGAGTGTCACTCATCACATAATCATAGTTAGTGCCTCAACAATTAGGGGTCATCCCATAAACAAAGTACTTGAGGGTCCATTAGGGACCTAGACAACGTTTTCATCAAAGTATTTGTCATTTTATTCAAATAAACACAATTTAATTCAATTTAATCATTTAAACTATATGTAGAGTTTATTTATCATTACTGGTGATACCATATGTCACATTCATTATAAATCAGTTGGAATACTGTAGGTTTTGGTATGAGGGACTAGCTACCACAATCACATAGTAATTCCAGTTTTATCTAAAGCATGAATATCCTTATCAAATCTTTTAGATGTTCAAACACACACCATCGATCAATAAAAGACCATAATTCCATTTGCTGAGTGTCAATTAATTATTAACTATTTCCATTATATATTTTATAGTTAATTTTAAAATTTCATTTTATTGAGTTATTATGCTTTACTCTCCACCTATTTATATCCCAAAAAATTCATATATATTCCTTTTACAAGTTATGAACTAATTTCAAACCATATTATATAATAAATTCAATATTTAATTATAAAAATTGTACTAATAAGTCTCATAATCAATTACAATATAATTTTTTAAACTAAT
This sequence comes from Viscum album, assembly GCA_963277665.1. NCBI lineage: Eukaryota > Viridiplantae > Streptophyta > Magnoliopsida > Santalales > Viscaceae > Viscum > Viscum album. The sequence goes on along the minus strand of OY728145.1, from coordinate 2,010,275,906 downwards.
TATTATTGAATAATTAATTAATTATCCCCCAAAAACATTTTTTATACAATGAATTAATCACCAAATAAAACATGAAAAAAAAATTCATAATTGTTTTCAAAAAGTTCCTCACCAACGAAGGTTTGGGCTTCCCACGGTATAGGTAACCCCTAGTTACACATTAAATAAATGGTGGTTCCCAATATAATGGAAATATATAATTAACATTAGGCATTACAGGGCTACTGAGGATATGGGTAACCCTCAGTTACAATGTCATAAACCAAAGTCCTCTAATAACATTTAACTAGGTTAGAATTATGTATCCATGATTTCCCCATGTAAGGGTATCCTCTATTGTGCTCCAATAGTGTTCCTCTTTACCTATCCATCAAACAATAACCAAAATCATCATCTTATTGTTTCCAAAAATATTGTTTACAATGAAAAATATATCTACATATACTTTAATAGAACATACAATAAAAAATTTATTAAATCCTAACCCGAACTTCTCCCACGTATCATTTCGTACCAATCCAATTATTATATGAAATTATTTAAATGAAAAATAAATAGAGATATTTTCAGATAAAAAAAATTGGTAAACCATGTATTGAATTTCTATATCTTTCATATGAACCCCATGATTTTTGACCACAACACATTGGACCAGCATTGATCGATAATCTTGATTATTTCAATATACCTTATCCCTTCATTTACACTCTAAAATCGGCCAAGTATCTATGAGATGATTCATTTCCCATTCATCCAAATTGATATAGAAAAGGGGGGATAATAAGTACTTAATTAAACGAAATTTATCTCATTAACAGAATTTTAATTATTAATGAATATAAATTCTCTTTTTAGGATCCATAACCATAACAGAGTTTATATCTAACCGAGGTAAAACACCAACACTAGAATGAACCAAAACATAAAAAATTATACACAAGAGTCATTTTAGAATTTTTTTAACAATAAAATAAACACTATAATTAATATTTAATTTTGTAAATTTTATGATACATTGAAAAATTGTACCACTCATAATCTCACCAAATTCAAGCCCATGGGAAAATACGAAATTTCAAATTATTTAAAATAATAAAAAAAATTACGATCATCTAGTCAGATAAATTACCATTTTACCATGATGGAATATTATAAATAATAGATTTAAATATATTTTAATTTCACAATTTATGGATTAATATAACTAGCTTGTAAAAATTTGGTAATAAGGTCAATTTTATTTTTTTACAGAAAAATATGATACCAATGTAAAAAATGAGTTGTTGTGGTAATGTTAAATTAAGAAAAAAATTCAAAATAATTGGAAGATGTGAAATGTAACAGCAAACTAATCACATAATTTTTTGTATATTTTATTGAAAAACCTACCATTTTAATTTTTTCTATGTGCAAACATTTTGAATCATTATGGGATTCCACAATATGGAAATTCTATTTACAAAATAATTACTTATTAATGGAACCAGTCACCGCCCACGTATCCTCGCACCTAGAGACTCCTACCTAAAAAAACGTCCAACTATATTTCTCAATAATTTCTACCTTTTCCCAATGGTTTAGGTCTTTCAAAATCACAAATTAGTGAATGGTTAATGAGGGGTCATAAAAAGGATATCAACCGAAGAAGAGGATAGAGCACCCACATCCATGTGAAAATTCAAGTGATTTTTTATCATCTAAAATACCATTATTTGTGGTATGTTTCATTTTACACCCTTATTACAATTAAGTAGATGAAAATTTTAGTTATTTTACATAATTAAGTTTTCAAAAATATTTCTATAAAATTTTACCATCATCTTCGATGAATTAATGGTCTCATTTCCTCCCTTATAGAATTATAAATTTTAAAATAAAATAAATTCTTTGGTTTTATCATCTCAAATTTCATTATTTGAGAGTATATTTTTTATTATGAACGTATATTATTTTATAATTTGGATATACAACCTCCTTAAAAAATTATATTAACATTAAATTTATATTCATCGAATTTGATGTTCTCACTTTTAATGTGTTTTTATTCCAAATTTATCAAAACTGTAGTGGGGTTTTATCTCAATCTAACTTCATTGAGAAATTTTTCATTTCATACACATATTTTCATTTACATGGTGAATATACTCCCTATTTTAAATATTATATCATGATTATTCTAATACCAATGTTATTTGAGGTTCAATTTCATATTCTATCTTTCAATGGTTTAATAAATGTATTTGTTAACTTAAGATCCATTCATTGAGATATTATCAATATTTTGGAACATTAGTATTATATTTTGGATGTATTATAGTTAGGATTTAATTTTATTGTGCATCATATTTTTTTTGGGGAAATTCCCTTTTTAGATTAAGTAATATTTTTGGATGGTTATCCTTATTTAGTAAGAAAATCATAATGTTATGAACAATATTGATCATATCTAAAAAACCATTTATCTTATAAATATATAAATTTTTGTTAAAAATTAATTATCCATTTCTATTTATGAAGACAAATTCTTATTATCTTTTTTGATATTAATATTTATCTTCCTTTTTTTGAAAATCAATATTTATTAGATTTTTAATTAATTAGATTTTTATATAGATATTTTAATATATTCAAAAATAATCACTTTTCATGTTCATATATTTTATCTTCATCAATGAACTTGTTGAAATATGGGTTATTACATTCCATGGATCCATTATTAATATTTATATCTAATTATATTTTGAGAAGTCATCATATCACCTTCTCAAACGAGAATTTTTAATCTAAACTATGACATATACATTTTCCAAAAATGATTAAAAATGATTTGTAAAATATCTTTTTATGATTTTTATTTCATTATACATATAGTATCCAAATAAAAATTATCATATAGATTATACGGTGGGTACACCAACTAATAACTCTAAAATATTCCTTATCGTTATTTGTAATATTGAGGGAGCTAATTGGTGTGTCTACTCTTATATATTAAGTTGGATCTTGTTATTTCTTACATTGGTAGTGAATTTAATTCTCTATGATTCTGAAAAGTGTTTCTATTGGTATTATTTGGTTTTTAATTGGATCGTTGGAAAAAATGTTCCTTTTCATGTGGAAATAATATATTTAATATGCTCAATAAATTATTAGATAAAGGTGAATATTTAATAGGTTAAAATTATTTTTACTAGGAAAATATATTTATTCTTTTTATATCCCTTACTAATATTTTTATTCTCATCCAGTGCCGGAAAATTATTTTCAAAAGGTTTAATGATTGTTTTGGACAATGAATAAGTCATGTTGAATGTCATAATGTCTTTTTATGAAAATAAAACATGTTTTTAATGATTTTTTATTCTGGGGGAATATATATTAATCCTAAGTTTAATCTTTTAAAAATATGATTTTTTATGTATGATTTATAACCTAAATCCCATAATCTCCAAACCACAAAGATAATAATTTTTTTAGGAAATAAAATTATAATCTAAACTAACTAGAATATATTATTTTTATATAAGTGGGATTATATTTTGTATTATAGGAATGTTTTAGATAACAATTGAGGTTAGATTAATATTAGTAGAATAACCATGAATGTTTTTACACAATATTTAAGCTAAAATGATATAAAATATTAATATTACCGTGTTTCATAATCTAAAATATGGCTATTTTTATGGTTTTCTATAAAGGAACCATGAAAGCTAGAGTGAAAAAATACCATATTGAAAACATCCATCAAAATAAGAATCCATAAAATATATGGATTTGAACTAAGACATTTTTGTGGTGGTAGATCAATTGAAATAGGATTTAAATTATTATTGAATCCATGTTATAGGGATACTATATACACCATATTGAAAATATCTATGGTGTAGAATTTCATGAAACAGTGTCCTTCCACCTTTAGTTGAACCTCATATCCAATGGTATGAAATGGATGGATTAATTTGTTGTAAAGTATATTTGACGTCCTAGGCTGTTCATAATATCAAAAGGTAACTCTTACTATTTTTTATTTTTACAGTGATGTTGATTTATGAGGGTATTCAGTTATGAAATCCTAAGATAGGCATCAATATGATGACAAGTGATATGCAACATTGTACAAAATTATCAAAAAAAGATTATTTCACTATGGTTTTTTGGTTAAGAATGTTAATATGATTTATAGCATTAAGGCTCGAAGATGATGTTTTAGTGGCCACATATGAAGAACATTTTACATTATTATCCAGATAAATAGTGTATTTTATCAAGGTCCATGGTATTAAAATTAGTATATTTTTCCCAATTCGGATTTTATGTTTACGAAGGGATTTTTCAACATAATATATTAAAAGTCATGGAAATTATTTTCATACTTCCATGAAAATATTTGAGGAATTTATATAAATTTATATGTCTCAAGATGAAAATTTTAATAGGTTTACATGGTGGAATGAAATGGAAATGAATCCATATAATAAATATATAGATAATCACCCAATATGTCAAATTTGTGGTATAAGATATTTCAATGACTTGTTTGTTGGTTATTTAATGTATTGATGGTGTGGTCTTATAGAATATAGTTCAAGTGAAAGTGATGAAAATAGTTCTAGACAATCAATGAAAGTGGATCCATATAAAAATCCAATAGTAAGATGTTTTAATAGAAATGAGTTAGGGTAATTATTCTAACATGTCTACGAAATTAATTATTCAAGATAGAAATCATCAATATCTTAAATAAAAAAGGTGTGGATAATTAATTTTCTACTTCTATGGTGGATTTTTTTCCATATAATAAAGTGGTTATATGTTTGGTAATTGTATATTCTATTTATTATAATACCATATTAAAATTAGGATCTACTAACTCCAAGTTTTTTTTAACAAATAAATTAAAATATGATTATTACATAATGGAAAATATATATAACATTTTCTAATAACTAGAAGTGAAAATATTAAAAAACAATTGTATAACAATATTCATATTGATATTTGTTGGATAGTCATTCCTTTAAATCTTATTAACAACCCATAGTCATTTTTTATATTATATTGTTCATTGATTAGATTTTTTTAATCATGAAAATATATATTGCAGTGCTAAGAATGTTATATTAGATGATTTCACACCTTTGAAAACTTACAAAGAAGATGACATGTTATTTATAAATTATAGTGAATGTTACATAGCTAATTTTGGGGAAATGAAAGAATGTGTTAAAATTATTTGTCTTCCCGTAGTAAATTTATATAAAAATGAATTTCCTGGGGATTTATAAGGTTTTATTCCTAAGTTAGAGGTTGATTTTACTATTACCATATTCCATAATTCTAATCCAATATCAAAACCCCATTATCAAATAAATAAAGTAGAACTGTTGGAACTGAAAAAGTAGTTACATAAGTTGCTAGATATAGGTTTCTTCATCACAGAACTTCTATTTGGCATGATTAGGTTATATTTTTTTGATATAATGATAGTTCAATGAGAATTTTCATTGATTATAGAGAAATTATTAATATCACTATGACATATAACAATGATTTGTATCATATGGATGATTTACTTTATTAGATCTAGGGATCATATTATTTTTAATAGATTTATCTCATGTTAGGGTACTAGTAGTTTATAGTGAAGGAATAGGATATCCCATGGATATAATTTTAGAATTGGTACTGATATTATGAATGTATAGTTATGAACATTGGGTTCTCTAATGCATGAGCTATACTAATGGATCAAATGAATAGATTTTCCTTTAAATATTTGTATAGTTTTGTGGTTATCCTTAATTATGAAATTTTTATATATTCTAAAATTCATTATGATCATGAAATATAACTATGTATTATTTTTAATCTTTTAATGAAATGTGGTAATATAGAATATTTAATAACATAGGATTTTAGTGGTAGTAAATTTAATTCCACGATCTTATTATTTCTAATGATGGTGTTACTATCAGCCCGGTTATAAAAATATTGTTTAAAAATGTTCAAGAACAAAAAATGTAAATGATATTCAATTTTTTCTTGGATTAAGGGGTTTCCAATAGTGATTTTTTGAAAATATCGCACATTTATCTATCCTACTAACTATTTAAACTCAAAAATAAGTTAAATGAAAATTCATGATAGGTTGTGATGATTATTTTTAATAAATGAAAAGAATATATATCAGTTCTATAGTTTTATCAATTTCATCTAGAAATTGTGACTCCTTCATTTATAATAATGATTCATTGAAGGGTCTTGGGAGACTTTTTATTAACAATAATTAGGTAATTTCTTATACCTCACATTAGTTGAAACCTAATGTGGTAGATTTTCATATATGATATATAATTATGTGATGTGGTTTTTACATTAAAAATTTTGAGGCATCACTTATATTGGGTAATGTATGGAATATATATTTATAAAAAAGATACAAGTATATAATCCCTCAGAAAGGGTTGAAACTGATGCATAAAATATTTCTTAGATGGATAATTGATAATAACTATAGGTTTCACTACTAACCTATAAAAGAACACAATGTATATGATTCTTTGACTAATGAAGATAATTCTATAATAATCATGTTACATTTTGAACCCTACCCCTGGGTTAATGATTTGATGAATTTTGACCTACATATTTTTCATCAAATAATATGAACTATTTTGTTTTAGTTTTTAGTGTAGTCTTAATTTTTGGACATAATTCACCATTATTAATTGGATTAATACAATTTTCAATAATTTGTTGAACATGTTAGGAAATGTATGTTACATTAATTTTATATTGAAAAGGATTGTGCTTCGAGATTTGGAAAAAGGATTTGTATGCCTTGTGATTCCAAGTTAAGAATATAATTTTTATGTGTATCTCATATTTCTACATTTATTATTTATCATAAAATCACTATAATGTAAAGTGTCCTTTGAGAGTATTTTTTCAAGGATAGACTGAAAGGATATATCAATGAATTTACTATTAAATTTTGGACTTGTGTAATGGTCAATGAATAATGATAATTACTAAAGGGAATGATTCTACCATTCCAGGAGGGGGAATGGAAAAATATATCCATGTATTTCATGGTGGGATAACGATAACTATACTGTAAAAGTAGTAGGATTTGGATTATTGATTATTGATGAGCAAAATATGTGAACATACTTACTATTTTAGGAACTATGAATTCAGATAAACATTATATGTTATACCACATGGATATAATGATGTTATATTGAGTTCCTCTCCCCACTATATTTCATCCTGATATCATAAAGGAAGTCAGAAGTCATTTGGAACTGATTTTACATTTTGTATAATTTTTATCCACATTTTTATAGACATTACATGTGAATAATTCATTCCCTACAAGACATGCATTGATCTTTTCTAATAAATTTATAGTGAAATTTTGAACAATATCATTAATTAGTTAGATTTTTTATAGTAATAATTTACATTCAATTATACAGATGCAACCCTTTGATGCATTATATAGAATGTAATGTCAGACTCTAGATTATTGTGATAATATATGTTAGAGGACGTTTTTAGTAATAATATTTTTTGAAGAAATAGTTGAAAAGGTGAATATTATTTAGAAATATGTGATGAAATCTCAATGTGTTTAGAAAACAAAAGTATATAACCACAAGAATGATATTTATTTGAATATAGGTGGTCATGTTTTTTATAAATTATGTCCTTGGAAATGTTTTATCCATTATTGATTAAAGGGTAATCTAAGACTAAAATGATTTTAGATTATATTAAATTTTTTATATTATTGGATATCATTCATACCGACTGGGACTACCATTCAGTTCATCTCACGAACATGATATTTTATATGATTCTTTATAATGAAAATATGTCCCTAATGCATTTCATATTATTTGATCTAAAGTATTATAGTTGGATGATATCATATAATATAAATAATCACCTTATTATATTCATAACTGTTTTGATAATTTTTTTATTAATAAGGTAATTCATATAGTTAAGGTTTTATTAAATTAACAAATGATTGAAAAAGGACCATAGGAATAAGAAAACATTATGAGGGAATATTATTAACACCTATTTAATAAGTGAATAAAATCATAATGATGGAATATTCAAAAGGGGTAATAATTTAACTAAATTTTTATTTTTAAGATAAGTTATTTTCATCTTTTCATTATATGAATATTAGGAATGTTTTCATTCCAAAAGAAAAATATTTATTTCTAATAAAATTCGTTTTAATGAATTTATTTAATATATTTATTTCCTAATTATAGAATTTAAATTTTAAAAAATTATTTACATTTTTTAACTCATCATTTTAATATTCTCTTTTCATAAATATTTTCATTATATGAAAAAATGGATTTTTTTGGTAATAGTGAAAATTATTGATTACTATTGATAATTTAAATTTCATTTAATGTATCAATTATTTCATATTAGATGAATTATTTATTAAAAAATAAATATTTTTTTCATTTTTTATTAAAAAATTAATGTTTTGGTATTTGAAATGAATTTGTTAAATAAATATTTTTATACATAAATGTGTTTCCGATAAAGACTTTCTCGTAGATTTTCTCTAGTTTTATTTATTATTAAATTATTCTAGTTCAATGAATTGTATATTTAAAATTTTATTCCATATTTTAAATTAAGAGGGGTTTATTTGGTTAATATTCTAGTTTATTTTTAGTGGTTCGGAAATGTAATCATAGTAATTTTTTGTTTTCATGATAATGGTAAAATTAGTTAATTGTTGTTAAAAAATATGATACAAACTAAAAATATCACTATAAAATATCAATTAAATTTGAGTCATCTTTATAAATCATAAATAAGTATCCATACTTCAATATATATACTTCTTTTTGCACCTTTCTATGATTTTAATATTCACACAATTGTAATGAAAAGTGAAAAATGTATTTCTATTTGTTCTTCATCAATAAATTTTTTTATTTAGAATAAAAGGAAAATATTTTCAACTCAAAATTTTAATATGATTGATAATTCATTTTTATCATTGTAATTTTTTTAATATTGTTGTGATGAAATAATTACATTAAATTTGTACAGAACACCGACATAGTTGTTATACTAGAAGTAGAAAAATCAATACAATGATTTTCAAAACTATTAAAATAGTATAATTTTAGTGAGTTAGTGTGATCCATTAAATTTATAGATTAATATTATTTTATATTATTTTTTAACTAGATTATATAAAATTTAAGTTTATTTTTTGATATTTTCAATTTCGAATTCTATTAATTTTTTTCTAAATGACATTACTGATATTATATTACAAACAATATTTTATTAAATTATTTAAAATTAGAAGAAATATTTTTATTGTCCAAGTGATTTGGAAATGGTTAAGAAATCTCCCTTGGTAAATTTATGAGTGTTATTTCCTTTTCTATTTGTTTTGTATACAAAAATTGTAAACAAAAAAATTATATATTATAAATTCTCAAAATGATTGAGATGGGTTAAAATAAATTTAATTGGGTAAAAAACATATTATATAATTTTATGAGTTACATTTTCTGGGATTATTTTAACCTTGATCATCATATATTTGAAATAATTTTATTTTTTTCCATTTTTCTAGGATAATGAATGTATATAAATTTAAAATTTTTTGTATTTCAATTAGTTCCCCTTTATTCACTTATAAAAGGGAACTCACCCTCTATTTTATTAATGCCATTTTAGAAGTCTATATTAAAATACTTACTTAACCAAATATCATACTTAAATAAATTCCAATTTCTTAGAGTCCAATGTTTGATTAGAAAATTATCCAAGGAGATATTTTGGAGTAAACATGTTGAATATGTTCCCAGTAGGGGTTTAGTTTTTAACTAAGTGTTTTCAAGAGAATTCAATAACACCTCCTTCTAATGATCTCGAATTATTAACAGCTAAAAAATTATTATATTCTAAATATTTATATGTTATTATGTTATGGTGATAACCTATATTCATGACCTCTTCTATTAAGTCTGCTAGTAAATTAGCATTCATGTGTTTGGAAAACAACCACCACACAAACCCAAGTAATTATTTTTACATTACTACAACTAACAACTAGTTATAATTATATATTTAATGTATATATAGTATATATGATATAAATATCATAGTATAATGATTATATAACATATATTTTCTTACCATTAGATTCACTGAAAATGAAAATGTCTTTCATGTTTATGATTGGATTACCAAATTCATGAAGTAAAGAGATTTCTTTTTCACATATTTGGTATATATATGAATATTTAAACAAATAATCTTTTATTTTTTATTGTTTTATAGATCTACATATATAAAATATTTCTTACCTTCTTTTAATTAGACTTTTTAAAATATGAAAATGTTACTCATGCATACAAATGACATACTGTATCCATAACTGTAACACAGTTCATTTATCCTAATAATAATCCTTGGATGGTTATAAATGTATAATTGATTTATAAATATGATAATTAGGTCATGATAATTATTATATAAATGATAATTTATGTTTTTTACCATTGTAATCCTACTGAGGTTATTTTTCATATATAAGAAGAATATCCTCAAATTGTACGATGTGAACATTATTGATTATGTAATTTCAAATAACACAGTAACAAAGAAAATGGAACAGAATACACGGAAAATGATCTTAAGAAAATAATAAGTGATATATTTTTTATATTCATGAATGTAATAAACATACAAGTTGAATTGGACATTATGTTAGGGAATTTCATTTAAAAACATATTATATTATTTTCTTGCAATATTGTTTTCATCAATGTCTATATTTTTAATTTCAGGACCCGTAACCTAGGGAATGTATCATGACAACCCGAAGCCTACTTTCGATAGGTCCGGGGATGGTGACTAGAACTGCATATGAATTTCCCAAAAAATGAAGGCATTTACCTTTAATTCGTTACGCATGAACACAACTCATACTAACGAAAAGGTAAACACCAAGTAAACCACAAATGTCATATGAAAACTTCTGGAAGTACTATACAAATGAAAATTACAAGGGGCCAGAATACAAGTCCAAATATACAAGAAAAGTACAATTTTCAAGGTCTTTCTACTTGAACCTTACATAGAGTGTATGTGTATGATAGTTTTTTGTCGCTATAAAAGTATGTCACATATGTCCTATCTCAAAGAGCACCACCGGGTCCAAGACAACTAAGGTCTCTATTGAAGTGTTGATCACCTGCATGAGAATGGAAATGTATTGGCGAGGACCATGAAAGGATGAGTAACAAATTACATATTAAGGAACCCCAATACATAAAGGAAAGACCATAAAGCATAACCACAAAGAAAAACCACAAAGAATGATCAAATATAAAAATAGATCATACCAGGTATAACTCAAATTTATAGAAGTTGAATTATCAGTAGTAATGATGAACATTAGTAGTGATGAGGGATTCATCATTTGGACCTACTCATCACCTAGGATAACTAGATCACTAATATTACCTCATATCTGGGGCCAGCTGGATCACATAGACCTGCTCACCTATAGTCCAGTTAGATCAATAAAACCCACTAGTCTCTAGGCCAACTGGATCACTATGACCCACTCGTCTCTGAGCTAGCTAGATAACTATGACCCACTCCTCTCTAGGCCAGTAGGATCACTATGTCACCTTCATCTCTAGGCCAACTGATCACAAAGACCATCTCTTCCCTCGGCCAGCTGGATCACATAGATCCACTCGTTGTATCATTTACATCACTACAACCATATTATTCCTTCTCATAGCATGCTTGATTCCGGTGGAATCTACACCTCAATCACCCGGTCACATTTCAGCTAACACTAAAACTCACTTATAGTATTCCCTATGTATCATCTCATCGTAAGGGTCCCAGCACTATAGATGATGGATAAATTGGGAAATCGGTTTGAATGATACTGGTTTTTTTGTAAATAGGGGTTGGTTGAGTTGGGGACCGGTCCGACCAGGTCGAACCAACCTGACCAACCTAGCTTGGGGATCCCACATGACCTGACCCAGTTTGGTTGATCTGATGTGATTTAGTCAGGTATGGGTCGTCTAGGTCATTCATGGATGATGGGTCAGGAAAATTGGGCCTGGCTAGACCCAACCCGGTGTTGTCATGGGTCTATCTCATTGGGTCCCCTAGCGAACCGGTTTCATCATTCCCGAGATCAAAAATGGAGGACTAGTTATTTCATAGCCCTGGCCACCCAGTGGCCTAATTCGTGTAACTGACCCTACCATCATGGCAAAATGGTCCTTCCTTTTCCCAATTTCTCGCATGGTGTCATGTCTGCAGCACATGCGGTCCCATGGGGAACTCATGTCGGCAGCTTGAAGTGGCCTTCCAGTGGAGACTGATCTGCCATCACAGCACCAGAGCAGTTCCACCCTTCCGCATCGGTCCTCTCTTGAGGATCAGTTTCCCCCTATGGAATGTGGTTTTGTCGCATGTCCACCTCCCCTCCATGGTCTACGGACCACAGCTCCGAACTTTGTGCACCTCTGACGTGGCCAAATGGCTACATCATCCGACCACTGGCCTCCATGCGGGTAGTTCCTATAATTACAACCCACCTAACCACTAATCTTTCACATGGTCCTTCTACTACTGATGTGCCTATATTCATTACACCATTAATAATGGCTGGAGTGAGAAAAGTATGTGATCACAAAAAACACCCAAATGAATAGATGACCTTTGTTTGTGTTGGTTCAGAATTGTTCGTGTTAGCAGGATCATAACGCGTAGATTATAAATCACTATGATTTAATTCTGATATCAACCTAAAATTATATTCCCAACACTATATGTTAAATCCATCAATGTATTAACTTGTTATAGATTTGATCCATGTTCATTTTTAGAGAGTAAAAATAGGGAAAATATTTTCACGATGAATTTAAACCCCTACATAGTTAGAGTTCAATTGCAAGAAAAATCCTTCCCTAAAGGTGATCCATCTATGATGGTCCTCAAACCTTCATCGAGGGATGGACCTCTCAACGAGGAGGTTGTAAGAACCCGTGTTTTTCCGGACAGTTTTTTTGAGTAGAAATTTGAATTTTTTGATGTTGGATGCTCGTGAGGGGTAAAATGGTCATTTTTTCCTACTAGCTAATCTTGGATAATTTTTCATACAACTCCTTTGGTCCCGGAATAGGGTGTTTACCCTAGGACAGGTGTTTGGAGGAATTCTGAGTTGTTCGAATTTTGGTGGAATATTTAATATTTAATATTATTAAATTAAATATTAATTTATTCACGCAAGTTCGTTTAGTGATAACTTTTAAACGGAGCTTCAGATTGAGATTTTTTCTATGCTGTTGAGTCCGGAATAGGGTGTTTATCCAAGAGAAGGCATGAACTTATGTCGGGCATCGGTGCCGGCCCGGGCCCCTTTTTCTTCCTTTCCTTTTCTTCTTCTCTTTACTTTTCTCTCTCTTCCTCCATCCTTGCACACACACCATGTGTGGCTTCCCCTTGGCCATGTCCCATGTAAGAATTGGGAGACTGATAAAAATAGGAGAGAAGGATGGCAAGAGTGGTACTGATTCGAAGACCTCGACACGCTGATTCCTCGAAGGGCAATCGGGAGCCGTGAAATCAACTGAAGCTTCAACGGTTTCTGTCCAAATGTAGGTCCATTTACTTTTTTATATAGATCCCCTTTAAAAAAAAATTTCAAGTTTTTAAAGCTTTATATTTCTTACTTGTATGCCCATGGGGCTCGATCTATTGTTTCGGTGGCGAAAACGGGCGAATCGGGCGTTTTTAGGGATTTCCAGTCGGAAAACCCAGTATACATGGCATGTGTTACATGGGAACACGCCGTGTGTTCTTCCCATTCAGGGAAGATGATTTTTTTTAAGTACACGCCGTGTAGTGGTGGCCGTGTGGCTGGCCGTGTGGAATAGAACACGGTTTTAGTGGTTTTTTTGAAGTACACGCCGTGTACTTTGAGTACACGTCGTGTAGTAGTACTTGGGCATGTGTTTGAGTGAAAATACACATGGTGTGACATTTTGTGAATAGTACACTCTGTGTACAGTAATGTACACGCCGTGTACTATTACACAGGCAGGCCCGATGGGTTCTGGCCATGTACTCTGGCCATGTACTGCTCCAGTTTAGTAATTTTGGTATATCTTATGCTCTGGAAGTCAGAATTTGGTGTGTGAGTAGTCGATTCTGAGCTTTTGTTCATGTAGATTGTGATGGTGGATTACTTTTGAAATTTAGAGGTCGTCTAAATAGGATTTTTGGGGTTTTATTTAAACGGAGGGGGGTTCCTTCCTCCCATATCAAGCACAGTCGTCACTTGAGGGTGAGACTTGGCGAGGTTGTTAGGTATGGTGTTCGGACCAACACGGTTGAGAAATTTAATAGGAGATGAGCAGTGAGCTATCTTCCGTAATATTTTCTTTATAGGGCGTTTCCCTAGTGAGACGTTCCCTTCTGGCCTAAGAGGCCATGAGACCGGATGCTTTTAAGGGTCCCCTAAGGGATGCCTTGCTTTTATGCTGAACGTGGGAGTCCTTGTAGGAACTCTCTTTTGTTTTCATTGAGAGGACCCCTATTATGGGTCGCCTCTTTTGTTATTCCTTCGAGGATCCCATGTAGGATTCCTCTTTGCTAAAGATCCCGTGTAGGATTCCTTCTCTCTAGTTATCTGGAGGATCCTGAGTAGGATGACTCCTTGGTGTTTGACTTGTGGGACCCGGCGGGTGCCCGTTGTTTGGATGACTCTGATTTGTTACGTCATGTTTCGGTAGATATGTTTATCAGGTGTCACCTAGAACCCGTTCCAAACTGGTGATTCCTTTAGACTTTGGATGTGTTGTTGGGTTGGGCGTTCGGGCCACCCGTACTAGTTTGTTTATATCTGACATGGGTTGTTGATGCTGTAGTGGTTACGAGAGGTGCTTCCTGGTTGGTGGCTATTGAGCCTGACGTGAGGTGTCTTCTTGTTTGTTAGGATGCCTATTTCGCCTTGTGTTCCTATGTATTAGGTGTCTTGGTGATTATTTTTTTCCCACTATTGTGTATTTTGTGCGTTTTTGTGCCACGAACCCATGTTGTGGTGTCGTGAGGCTGAGGCCGTGGCTACTTTTAAATACCTAGAATTGTATAGGTAATTAAATATGATATTAAAATGCTCTTTGGGATTGCTTCTTGGATCCAGGACCATCCCGAGGGGTGCGTTCTTCTGTTTAGCCGTTGGTCTAGGAACCTGAGGGTATGCCATGTTTAATTATGCATTACTTTTTCCTTGAGAGGAATTGTATGGAAATTTCATGTTTATATGTTGGGCATGGCCCTCTTACTTGTTCCTGAGGGTGGTGTTTTACTATAGCCTGAGGGCGTGACTGTATTATCCTGAGGGCGACATTGGATTTCTCCTAAGGGAAACCATTCGTGCCTGAGGGCTTGACTTCTGTGACTGAGGACGACACTTTGTATGCCTGAGGGTGACAATTCTGTTATGCCTATGGGCGAGATTCTATTTCGCCTGAGGGCAAGGCCTGAGGGCAAGGTTACTGATTCGCCTGAGGGCAAGGCCTGAGGGGCAAGGTTTTGATTAGCCTAAGGGCGTGGTTCTGTTTAGCCTGAGGGCATGGTTTTTTTTGCCTTAGGGAAAGGTTTTGTTTAGCCTAAGGGCTTAGATCTTGATGGCTTGTTCAGAGATATTTTTCCGGCGTTGGCCAATGTAGGTACATGTCGATGGGATTACAGACCCAGAGATCGACTTAATGATACACAGCTTTAGTGGAACGATGTCCAGCTCAATTCCCTTGCATAGGATGTCCAGGAGATCAGGCTTATGGTCCCAAGGATCGACTACTGATGTGGTTTCTTGTTATTTGAATCACTTAATCATGAATATTCATATTTATGTGCATGTATATAGGTATGGGACTATACATGTGTACGTATATATATATGGACATCCATGGTGGCACTTTCCCAGTTGACAGGGATTATATACCCTGAGATCAACTATGGTTGCACGTTTGGTTTACTTCCTTTGTTGTGTTCTAGCTCGGTTGAGCACGTTGTTGTTGCATACACTTTTAGCAACATAGTTATAGGTTGCTTGTCAGGGTGCCCTACTGAGATTATTTCTCACCCCTGCACGTGCAATTCGGTGTATGTGTCGACCTTATGTCTACTTTTTCAGGTTGAGAACGGGTTTCATGGTGCATAGGGCTAAGGCCCATTGTTGCATGATCCAGAGGAGCTGCTCGAGTGGTTCTACTGATTGGGCTGCAATAGTTCGACAGTGTCAGGAGATCGGTTACGTGGTTTGGATTGGAGTTAGTAGCAGAGCACTGTAATTTTACTATCTGTTCTTTTGTACTTTTATCTGTATGGTCGGCTAGTGGGTGACCAGTGTTGTATTGTATCGCATAGTTGTTCGGGCTTTTACAACAATTTTACTATTGCAGTTAGTTCTATTTCAGTTGTTTACTGCTTCCACACTCTATTTACTTTCCGCTGGGTATGATACTTGTTATTTTAGCTGTTTGCTTACTCAGGTATGAGGGCATAGTCTCCCCACTATCACACCCTAGGCCCTCGCTGCTAGTTGGCAGCCTCTGGTATACGGGGAGGCGCGCTTCAGTCTTTGTGGCGAACCGGCTCGGAGCATCGGTTTATTGGCTTCCGGGTCAGGTTGTTACAAAGTGGTATCAGAGATATTTTCTTTCCTGGTCTTTACTATTTGGGATATGGTAGACAGGAGTATTAGGAATGTGTCGGAACCATTGATGGATATCGGGCTGGTGCGTCGAGAACACTTGTTCCAGTAAGAAGTCCTGGTTTCCAGGTTTTGGGATTATTATTCTGATTTTGTGATGTTACAGTTGTACATGATTTTCTCCTTGAGCGACACACATGTTGTGTGGTGATTTTATTTACTATGGATCTCTGGATCTAGGCCATTGGTAAGATGCCAGAGATGTATTTGACTCTTGGATAGCAAAGGAAAGAGGTGTCTCATGCATCATACTAGGCACGTAGGATTCACAGCATATAGGCCTGCAAGTGTGTGTTTTTTCTGATGACTAAGACCATTGGGTCTACTTACACATAATTTTTACTCTGATGGAAGGTTATGTGGATCTATGTTGAGGAATTTTTGTTGAGGCTGATGACTCAGTCCTCGTGCACAGGTGGTGTAGTGACCCCGTTGGTCTATGTGGCACATTATGCCTTTCTGTTTAACCCTTATTGGGTGTCGTTTATCAGGTCTGTGGCTATCTAGTCGGATCGTTGAGAACGATGTCGATAGATACCAAGGATTTTCTTGTGAACTGGACCTACTTGGGGTATTCTCGTATATAGATACCTGATGAGTGTCAGTTTAGTTTCTCTTCTGCTTGGGTTGTGAACTCAAGGGAGTAGTTCCTTCTGAAGATGCTCGGAGAGGATTGGGGCCCTTGTAGGTTGTTTTTTGGTTTTGACTTTTTGGTCATCAGGATCTTTACTGTCTTCTAAGAGGTTCTGGATCTTTTGGGATAGGTGGTTAGACCTTGTGACCCAGTAGTGAGGCTTTTTCAGTAGGGTTAGGTGGAAGACCTAGGGACCCTTGGTTTTGACTCAAACCATTGTAGGTCGATGTCCGTTTTGTTCTCGGGAAACCTGTTTGAGGGTGGATGACTCGTGCTTGAATCCTGGTGAGGTTTTGGCTGGATACTATCATGTCTTGGAGGGAGATGGACACACCTTTAGTGAAATTTCAGTGTACTCCGGTTAGAAATGATCATGCTCTATCTTGATTCATCTGGAGTACGCTGAGAGATCTTTTACCTTCATCGAGATCCTTTTTCTTTCATATGGTCATCCCGGGTGAGGATGGAACCTATTTTGTTTGTGCTCTGGGAGCGGTGTAAGGAAAGACATATGGTGGGGAGTGCACCATTGGCCCTTTGAGGGTGGTTATCCTTGTTCTGGTTAAACTTCAGTGTTTTCCAGGAGCATTTGAGCTCAGGGATTTCTTTTAAGATGACGATAACGGTATTCCTATGGTGGGGAGTACCAGATCGGTCGTAGTTGAATGTCTTCTATGTAGAAGTGATGGTTAACGCTATAAGGCTGGTCTTCGGATAGTCTAAATAGCTTGTTTGTGCATATGCTCGGGTTATGAGTATGCCTGCTGGTTCTTTTACTGGGCTTCTCGGTGACGAGAAGGTTTATGGTTGGGAGTTTTTAAGAACCCGTGTTTTTCCGGACAGTTGTTTTGAGCAGAAATTTGAATTTTTGGTTGTTGGATGCTCTTGAGGGGTAAAATGGTCATTTTTCCCCACCATATGATCTCGGATAATTTTTCTGACAACTTCGTTGGTCCCGGAATAGGGTGTTTACCCTAGGACAAGAGTTTGGAGGAATTTTGAGATGTTCGAATTTTGGCGGAATATTTAATATTTAATATTATTAAATTAAATATTAATTTATTCACGCGAGTTAGTTTAGTGATAAATTTTAAACGGAGCTTTGGATTGAAATTTTTTCTGCGCCGTTGAGTTCGGAATGGGCTGTTTAGCCTAGGGAAGGCATAAACTTATGTCGGGCACCGGGGCCGGCCCGAGCCCCTTTTTATTCCTTTCCTTTTCTTCTTTTCTTTTCTTTTCTCTCTCTTCCTCTCTCCTTCTTTCACATGCACCATGTGTGGCTTCTCCTTGGCCGTGTCCCATGGGAGAATTGGGAGATTGATAAAAACATGAGAGAAGGATGTCAAGAGTGGTACTGATTCGAAGCCCTAGACACGCTGATTCCGCGAAGGGCAAGCGGGAGCCATGAAATCAACCGAAGCTTCGGCGGTTTCCGCCCAAAGGTAGGGTAGTTTACATTTTCGTAATAGATACCCTTTAAACAAGTTGATTCAAGTTTTTAAATATTTATATTTCTTGCTTGTATTCCCATGGGGCTCGATCTGTTGTTTCAGGGGCGACAATGTGGGAATCGGGTGTTTTTAGGCATTTCCCATCGGAAAACCTAGTAAACAAAGCGTCTGTTCCATGGGAACATGTCGTGTGTTTTTCCCATTCAGGGAAGACGAGTTTTTTTTAAGTACATTCCGTGTACTTTGAGTACGTGCCGTGTAGTGGTGGCCGTGTGGCTGGCCATGTGGAATAGAACATCGTTTTAGTGGTTATTTTGAAGTACACGTCGTGTGCTTTGAGTACACGTTGTGTAGTGGTACTTGGGCATGTGTTTGAGTGAAAATACACATGGTGTGACATTTTGTGAATCGTACACGCCGTGTACAGTAAAGTACACGCCATGTACTATTACCCAGGCAGGCCCGATGGGTTATGGCCATGTACTCTGGCCATGTACTGCTCCAATTTTGTAATTTTGGTATATCTTATGCTCTGGAAGTCAAAATTGGGTGTGTGAGTGGTCAATTGTGATCGTTTTTCTGCGTAGATTGCAATGGTGGATACTTTTTACATTTAGAGGTCATCTATATAGTACTTTTGGGGTTTTATCTAAATGGATGGGGGTTCCTTCCTCCCTTTATCAAGCCCAGTCATCACCTGAGGGTGAGACTTGGTGAGGTTGTTAGGTTGGGTGTTCGGACCAACACGGTTGAGACCTTTAATAGGAGATGAGATGTGAGATATCTTCCATAATATTTTCTTTAGAGGGTGTTTCTCTAGTGAGACGTGCCCTTCTGGCCTATGAGGCAGTGAGACCGGATGCTTCTAAGGGTCCCCTGAGGGATGCCTTGCCTGTGTGCTGAACTACAGAGTCCATGTAGGAACACTCTCTTGTTTTCCTTGAGTGGACCCCTGTTATGGGTCGCCTCTTTTTCTATTTATTCTAGGATACCATGTAGGATTAATATTTTCTAAGAATCTCGTGTAGGATTCCTTCGCTCTAGTTATCTGGAGGATCCTTTGTAGGATGACTCCTTGGTGTTTGACTTGTGGGACCCGGTGGGTTCCCGTTGTTTGGCTGACCCTGAGTTTTTACGTCAGGTTTCAGTAGATATGGTTATCGGGTGTCACCTAGAACCCGTTCCAAACTGGTGATTCCATTGGGCTTTGGATGTGTTGTTGGGTTGGGCGTTCGGGCCACCCATACTTGTTTGTTTATATCTGACATGGGTTGTTGATGTTGTAGTGGTTACGAGAGGTGCTTCCTAGTTGGTGGCTATTGAGCCTGACGTGAGGCGTCTTCTTGTTTGTTAGGATGCCTATTTTTCCTTGTGTGCCTATGTATTAGGTGGCTTGGTGTTTATTTTTTTCCAACTGTTGTGTGTTTTGTGCATTTTTATGCCATGAACCCATGTTGGGGTGTCGTCAGGCTGAGGCCGTGGCAACTTTTACATACCTAGAATTGTATATGTAATTAAATGTGATATTAAAATTCTCTTTGGTATCGCTGCTTGGATCCAGGACCATCCCGAGGGGTGCGTTCCTCTGTTTAGTCATTAGGCCAGGATACCTGAGGGTATGCCATGTTAAATTCTGCATTACTTTTGCCTCAAGTGGAATTGTATGGAAATTTCATGTTTATATTTTGGGCATGGCCCGATTACTTTTTCCTGAGGGGGGTGTTTTACTATAGCCAGAGGGCGTGACGGTATTAGCCTGAGGGTGACGTTTGATTACGCCTGAGGGTGACCTTTTGTGCCTGAGGGCTTGACTTCTGTGCCTGAGGGGGACACTTCGTATGCCTAAGGGTGAGAATTATATTATGCCTGTGGGCGAGATTCTGTTTCGCCTGAGGGAAAGGCCTGAGGGCAGGGTTACTGATTCGCCTGAGGGCAAGGCCTGAGGGCAAGGTTCTGATTAGCCTGAGGGCATGGTTTTGTTTAGCCTGAGGGCATGGTTTTTTTTAGCCTAAGGGCAATGTTCTGTTTTGCCTGAGGGTTTAGATCTGGTTGACTTGTTCAGAGATATTTTTCTGGAATTGGCCAAATCAGGTACATGTCGATGGGATTACAGGCCCATAGATCGACTTAATGATACAATGCTTGAGTGGCACGACATCCAGCTCAATGCCCTTGCACAGGATGTCCAAGGGAACAAGATTATGGTCCCGAGGATTGACTGCTGATGTGGTTTTTTGTTATTTGAATCACTTAATCATGAATATTCATATTTATGTGCATGTGTATAGGTATGGCACAATACATGTGTACGTATATAGATATGGACCTCAATGGTGGCACTTTCCCAGTTGATAGGGATTATATACCCTGAGTTCAATTGAGGTTGCACATTTGGTTTACTTCCTTTGTTGTGTTCTAGCTAGGCTGAGCACGTTTTTTTTTTCATACACTTTTACCAGCACAGTTGTAGGTTGCTTGTTGGGGTGCCCGACTGAGATTATTTCTCACCCCTACACATGCACCTCGGTGTATGTGTAGACCTTATGTCTGATTTTCAGGTTGAGCACGAGTTTCATGGTGGATAGGGCTAAGCCCCAATGTTGGATGATCGAGCGGAGCTGCTCGAGTGGTTCTACTGATCGGGCTGCAGCAGTTCGACAGTGTCAGGAGATCGGGTACGTGGTTTGGCTCAGAGTTAGTAGTAGAGCCTTTTACTTTTACTTTCTGTTCTTTTGTACTTTTATCTGTATGGTTGGCCAGTGGGTGACCAGTGTTGAATTGTATTGCATAGCTGTTCGGGCTTTTACAACACTTTTACTTTTACAGCTAGTTCTATTTCAGTTGTTTACTGCTTCTGCACTCTGTTTACATTCCGATGTGTATGATAATTGTTATTTCTGCTGTTTTCTTACTCTAGTATGAGGGCATAGTCTCCCCACTATCACACCCTAAGCCCTCACTGCTATTCGGCAGCCTCTAGCATATAGGGAGGTGCGCTTGAGGCCTTGTGGTGAACCGGCTCGGAGCACCGGTTTATTGGCATCCAGGTCGGGACGTTACAGAGGTGGAGAGCTCAAGCCATTTTTAATCATCATTCATCGTTCTCTAAATATGATCCTTCATAGATTCAGAGTGTTTCTCCCATCATGTCAATGATGCACCCACTAGTTCAATTACGAATGGAGGAAACACATTACTGCTACCATTGAATTGCAGTTCTATTACGCTATTTCATTTTTGAAACCACATTTCTATTTGGATGTGTTACAACGTCGTTTCTTTGCATCAGTTTTGAATTATCAAAATGAAAATAAAATAATCATGTTTATTTTTTTTATTTCTTATATTGATTTAGAGCTATCTTTCACCCTCTCCCCACATCGGTCAAGGACAATCTCATCCCAAGGGAAACATACCCACATGAGCTCAACAGTACTCTCAGATTTCATATATGAGTTATCATTTAGGATTTATAAATATTTGAAAAATAAATAATTATTACATAATTATTTTATTTATTTTCAAAAACTAATGTCTATTATTGGCCCACAATTCCAAATGTTACTCACTTTAAAAGTGAATATTGATTATTTGAGCTCAACGATGCCCTTATATTTTTTATTCTGGCATAGGTTAAAAAACCCACTCACATTAATATTTAATGAACCACCTAATAAGTTCAAAAAATACATTTTGGCCTCTTTGGGTGTCAGAGATATGTTCCGTCTCAGATCCTCTTCTCAAAATAATCCTAATTAATTTTCAAATAATTTACAATGATTTATGAGGTTTTACATTACACCTCAATTTAAGGATTTAAATCCTTGTAATTAAAAATGAAGGCTAATAAAACAAATGGTGGCACTGAGAATGAATCTGATCCACCCTCTCCCAATTTCTCTCATGGAGATTCATTTGCTTCAAATGAACATGCACGAGAGGAATTGACTGTCCATGAAGGATCCTCTCTGGTATATCCTTTATCTCCAATGGGTACTCTGTGAAAATGTTATCACATTGTGATTCTCCATCTTTTCATGGTTGATGACATGAGAAGGGTCATCCACATATCCCCTCAGATGGGATACTTGGAATATCTAACACACCCTCTCTAACTATGACCATAGAGCCCAGCGGTACACCACCTCACCCACTCTACACAGTATAATGAATAGTCTGATGAACCTAAGAGATAACTTTCCACCCATTAAAAATATCTATATCCATCTTCACGTAAAGACACATTTGACTTCATGGTCCCCCCTCCTAGAATTACAATGGTTTGCATCACCTATCAGTATAGGAATTATATCGTCTCTGTGCATTATTCATATTCTCTCAGATGACCTTACCCTTCTCATTGTTAGCCTGTACCACCTCTGGACCCATTTGTGTTGACACCCCTTAGCGAATTTACCATAATAGTGGACGGTATAGTCATTTTTACAGTGCCTCAAATGGTTCCATACCAATGGTGTAGTGTTAGCTCTTTTCATATGCAAACACCACTAGGGGTAGGTGGTCCACACAACTATGACCAAAATCCAAGACGATAGCATGAATCATTTCCACCATGATATGTATGGTCTACTCCTTCTGACCATATTCATGTGGGTGAATGGATGTTCTAAAGTGCAGTTGAGTCCCAAAATCCTCCTATAATCCCTTCTAAAACCGATATGTAAAGATTGCACCATGATCTTAGACTATCGTATATGGGACTCCATGAAGTCAAACTATCTCATGCACATAGAGGAGTCCCATGTTCCCTAATGAACCCTACTCTTGAAAGGGTAGGAAGTGGGCTGAAATGGTGAGTCGTTATATGATCACCCAAATGGTATCGTTCCCCATATACATACATGGTCATACCATCAAAATTTCCTTTGATATTCTATCCCACATCCGCTATAGTACCTCGAGGCGTTGTGTCAAACATGCTGGAACCTGGTTCTTAGCCTTCACTTGCTGATAAGTGTGTCATCCCGAGATAAACAATACTACAAACTTCATCATCCTTGACCACCAGTACTGATGTCTACGGTCCTTGTACATCTTCTCCAAACCAAGATATACCGCCAAAGTGGATGTATGGAGCTCCCTCAACACCTCCTCCAACAACGCCACTTTTACTACTAAGTTTCCTCTGAAAATGATGATGTACTCCACAACTTTCTAATATTCATTAGTGTAATTCCCTGTGGAAATATGGGCACATGTACTCTCATTGCTATAATCACCAAATTTCTCATCCCTAACTCTATATAAGAGTGGAGGGGAAACAACCATTGAATGAAAATAAGCTACCTCAAATCTATCCACAATGGATATTTGAAAATAATCCAACTACTCTATGTCCACATTTTGTAATTGTGAATTATATATCTTTTTGAGATCATTTTCCACCAAATTCCCCTTCCCATGAATATAGACTATCTCAAATTCATTAACTTGGAGAAGCACTTTTCGACATCATTGTCTCATATTTTGACCCTTCTGAGAAAATATATACTTGAGACTATTGTGGTTAGTGTAGATGATGAAACATTCACCACTAAGGTAGTGTCACCACATATTTAGTGTGAAGATTACCACTACAAAATCATGTTCATGAATCGCATAGTTATTATCATTTGGTCTCAACTGTCATGAGACATAATTAATCCCTGATTTCCCCAGCATGAACACACTACTAAGCCCAGTTCATGATGTTTAATATTACACTATGTGGTCAGTGACCTCCTCTAGAAGTCTCATGACTGGAGAACTCAACATGCACTATCTCAGCTACTGAAATATATACTAGAATACTTTCATCCACAATAATGATTATTCATTCATCTTAAATTGCTTCATGGATATTTTTAATCTGGAAATATTAGGTAGAACCCTCATATTGTACCCATCCAACCCAATGAAACTTCGCACCTCGGTAACACTCTTGGGTGGCTCCCATGAAATCACCACCTATATCTTTGTTAGACCAACCACAAATCCATATAATAAGAAGACATGTCCCAGGATGTTGACCTTTGTATCCCAAACTCGCAATTTAAGAGCTTACCGTAAATAAGGCTCCCTCTGAGTGTGTCCATAACCATTCTCGAGTGTATCGCATGCTTCTCATCTGATGATGAATACTCTAAGATGTTATCAATAAAGATAACTAAAAACCGATCAAGTTGTGTCTAGAAGATCATGTTCATGTATCCCATTAACCCATATGTAGCATTTTTCATCCCAAAATGGCCTCACTAAGTAATTTTAGTGGTCGTATCAACATCTAAATGTCATATTTGAGATTTCCTCATATCGCACTCGAAGCTGGTGATACCCTGATCTAAGATCAATCTTTGAAATCCATCTCTATCCCTTTTGATGATCGAAGAGGTCTTCAATCCCGGGTAGAAGATACTAGTTCTTCACAGTCACCTAGTTTAGGCACTGGAAGTCCACACATAACCTAGAGCTACTATCTATCTTCATAGAAAACAACACTAGTGCTTCCCTTTGTGAAATGTTTGTCCTTACAAATCACATCCTCTACAAGTCCTACAACTATACCCTCATCTCCCGAAGCTCCTCAGGATCCATCCAATATAACAGTTATGATTTCAGTGTTGTCCTATAGTAAATATCGATGAAAGAGACTACCTATCTATGAGGTTGTAGTCCTGGGTAATCCTATGGAATGGCATTCTTTTACTCAACCACGATAGCAATAAAATATAAACTCATCTCATCTAATACCCCAAGGGTCCATTAGCCAATAGATGAGTGATCAGTTTCACCCTCCTAAGTGAAATTCATCCTACACTACTCCATTTTCTATCATTACAACAAAGTAAAACCTATTCAAATCTCAACGGACACACCACACATTGAATCTTTAAACAATTTATATGACATGGAATATTTATAAATAGTCGATAGCCAAGATGATGTCATAAGGCCTCAATTCCTCTACTAGGGTATCTCAGTCGAAGCCCCATCCTCCAAGAGTATGAACACACTACTGGCACCAATGTGTAAACATCAATTCCCTACTCGTATGTGTCTATAATTTTAAATATTGATCCAATGGATTGATCAGAATCTCTGAGCTCTGAGCAAGGTCTATGGGAATGAAAATGTAACTTAATCCTGTGGCTATATGAACCACAACTAAGGTGGAGATGAAACAGACATTACCTATAATAATATCTAGAGTGTCGTGGTCGTAGGCCACCATCACATGATGTAGGCTTTGCCTCTATCCACTGGCTTTTAGAGCCCATGGTGGAAGACATGGTGGTGGTGGTGGTATCACCTCAAACCTCTAGCCATGACATGTTTCTCTTATCACTCCCTTGTAACATTGGATGCCTAGTGGACCACCTTGCTCCATCCTCTACTGTTGCCTCGACGACTCTTTGATTGTCTACTAATTGTCGATGTGGAGGGTCTGGCAGTCACAAGCCATGTTTCCCTACCCACCACACAAGTTTCACACCATGTTCCTCTGTGGACTCCCACTACCCCGAGAGAATCATACCACTGAACATAGGTACTAGGGTCATCATACAGATAGTTTGGTTTTCATGGACCATTATGTCATCGGTTGTATACCCACCATATATTACTCGGCCACCTATCACCTGGTGGTGGATCCCACCATTGGTGCCAGCTATGCGAGGAAGCTCTCATCTTGTAAATATCTCTTAATAACTATAGCCTGCATAGAGATATTGATGAAAATCATTGATTCCATGATCTCCTATTAGAGATTTTTCTCCAAGGTTCCCACCCTAAAGAAATTGTCTCTCACCATATCCATTGAGTAACGAGAGAGATCTGGGAACCTGGAAGAGTACTCAACCACTGAAAATATCCCCTTCTTTAAGTAAAAAATCTTGTTTATGTGCACTGAGCGCATAGTCGAGCGAAAAAAATCTTCCTTGAAAAGTCTCTTAAAGTAAAACCAAGTGAGGTTCACCTCCTTGTGAGTCTAGACGGTCAAGATCCACCAACTCCCCACTGATCACTACAGAAGGGTTTCTACTAGAACCGCCATCGGGTCAAGTGGTATCCTCACTAAAGGGATGACCCATGTCACTACCTCGAGCTAGTCCTCAGTCAACTAAGGATCTATCTCTCCAATAAACATGGGAGGACTCTATCGCTCAAACATGGGAATGTCAATAAGCCTACATGAGTCCTCCATCGGTAGCGCTGGTAATAACAGCTAACCAACCTGAGATGGTATCACTGAGAAACTTCCCAAAGGTTCCATATTGGGAAATAGTCCCTGTACTGAATCTCTATAGCTCTATGAACCATCTTCATGGTAGTGCACTGGAATCATGGTTGGTTATCTATGTAGGGGCATCTTGAAAGAGGATCAAGATGGACCAGGGTCAATAGATTATATCATGTGAGCAGACATTCACTCAAAAAGTTCATGAAAAAAATACGCAATGATGCATGAAACCAGTGTTTTTAGCTACCGAGTTAGGAAATAGAATTTAGGGTCCTGGATTATGGATATGTCGGCCGCCACACCAACACTAGAGTCCCTGGCATGAAATCCGATCACAAAACACATAACATTGTTTCCCCATAAAAATTTATAGACTCTTAGTTATTCTTGTATAACAAAAACCTTAATACGACTTTTTCATGACCTTCCCACATGATCTCGTGCTATGAATACCCCAATCCGACCTTCGATAGGCCAGGGGATGGAGACTTTCACCAAATATGAATATACAAAAAAGGGAAGGAATTTTCCATTAAATTGGTACACAAACACATAACACAAACTGTGGAAAGGTAAACACTTTTTAATCCACAACTCTCACAAGATAAATACTAAATGTACAGTACAACTGAAAAGTACAAGGGGTTAGAATACAAGCCCAAATCGACAAGAAAGGTACTATTTCCAATGTCTATCTTCTACTGACCTATCGAGAGAGTAGGTTGAGGATAACTGTCATTAGTTGTAGAATTATGTCACATTCATCCCATCTCACTCAGAACCACCTATTCATAGGCCAACAATGTCTTTGTGAAAGTGTTGATCACCAGCTTGAGTCATGACATGTGCGGGCGAGGCCTGTGTAGGGGTGAGTAACACAATTTTCAGTAGGGACCCCAATCCATAAATGAAATACCTCAAAGCATAACCAGTATGAAAAACTACAATGCATGAACAAAAATTATAATAGATCACACCAGGTATAAATAAATGTTTTGGAAGTGGAATTATTAGTTTTAAATATGAACATTTGTACTTCTGAGGTATTCATCATCGAGGCCTGCTCATCAGCTGGGAATGCTGGATCATTGGGACATGCTCATCTCTGTGGCCAATTGGATCACATAGACCATGTCGTCCTTGAGCTAGCTGGATCAAAAATCCTAGCTCATCTCTTGTCCAGCTGCATCGCTAAGACCCTCTCTTCATATCTTTTTCATCACTAGAATCCATAGGATTAATGCTTATAGAGCACTTATTTCTTTTAGAATCTACTTCTAAATCCCTAGGTCACATATCAGCTTCCACAAAAAAAACAAAGATAGATTATGACCAATGGATTTTCACATTTCAAGGGTCCCAAAAACATAGGTGGTGCCTAAATTGGATGCCTCGTATAAAAGATATTGGCATTATAGTAAACATAGGCCAGTGGTGTCCGCATCTAGTATGACATGGTTGGACAAACCAGCCAACCCAGCCTGAGGGGTCCCGCATGACCTAACCCGGTTCATCTGACCAGACCCAAATTGGTTGGGAATGGGTCAGCCCTATTCGGCCTAGCTGTTGGACCATGACCATTGGGCCTTGCTAGACCATGCCGAGTTCGGACATGGGTCCAGCCCGCAGGGTCACCCAGTAACCCAGTTTCATCCAACCCAACCTGCAACTGGTGGGTCGGATCTTTACCATACTGGGCCACTTAGAGGCCCTGTTTTTCTTGTCATCCCATCCCACATTTGCTGGAAAGATTTTCTCTTGCACAAACTGTCTAGTGGCCCAATTCGCACTCCCGACCTGTCCTATATGGTGGTCTGATCATCCCTTTTCCTAGATACCCACTGGGTGTCCATTTGCACTGCATGATTCCGGATGAGGTTGGCTACTTCCCCTCCACATGTGGTCACATATGGACTAGGTTCCAATGGGAAACTCCTACATGGAGCCCGAGAAGTTCCACCCTTCTACACAGATCTGATCACGCAGACCGGTTTCCCACTATGGTTCGCTGCTTTACTATGCGTCCAACACGTCGTCATAGTCTTCCGATCAAGGATCTGTGTTATGTGCACCTCCAATATAGCTGGTTGTTCGTTTCTATATTCCACCTTCCACCATCCTCCATGTCGGCGGCTCCAGTCGTCGTCATAGTGCACTGCCAGCACGTCGCCTCCCGCCGCATTTGCGTACCTCCACTGTGGCCATTTTTTGTGGTCTCTAACCGGTGGCACAGACCATATTCCTGGTACTTCTATAGCTCAATCAGGGCATTCAATTATTCCATGAAGAGTAGCAAGAGAGATATGGGATGGATCACAAAAAACACCCAAATGGACAACCATCCTTTGTACGTGTTGGTCCATAATTGTTCGTGTTAGAGGGTTCATGGTGTATAAATTATAAATTACTAATATTTAATCCCAATATCAACCTGAAGTTATATTCTGCAACCCCACAAGGAAAATCCATTTTTGAATCAAATTTTTATATAGTATATCCACATGATTTGTATAGAGGGTGGAATTGGGGAAAACATATTCACTAAGAATTTAAACCCACACCAGGTTGGAGTTCGATCCTAGGAAGAATCCATTTTTGAAGGTAATCTGTCAATGTGGGTCCTCAATCTATCATTAAGGGAGGGATCTCTCGAAGAGGATAGTGGGTGCCCAAGTTATTGGCGATAATTGTTCATCGTTTTTCAATGTATATCCTTCATATATTTATATTATTTCTCCAAACATGTGAATTTCATGCCCTAGATAAATCATTAAAGATGAAATCACTTTTCCCTTACTATTGTGTTCCAATACTGTTATGTTGTCTCATTTATGTAACATTGATTTGGTTTTATAGTGTTACAATTCTGTTTCACTGCAAAAATTTCTAATGATAAAAATAATAATTAAATAATCATGTTTATTTTATTTATATTTTTCCTAAAACATGATAAAATATATTTCTCCCTCGACCTGCGCTAGTTGAGGTTATGCTTTTCCAATTGGAAACTCAACCTCATGAGCTTAACGTTACTCTCATATTTCCATTCTATGTTATTGTTTAGGATTTATAATGATTGGAAATTAAAATATTGTTACATAATTATTTTATTTACACCCAAAAACTAACATCCACTTTTGGCCTATGTCGGCCAATATTAGTATCAATATTGGAAAATACCGACACTCTAAGTTCAAAAATTCCATCATATTTTTTATACAGGCACCAGTTCAATTTTTTTTAAACCCAATCGCATGATTATTTAATGATCCTCAAAAAAATTTCAATAATTACATTTCGCCCACTCTGGGGCTCATAATTATATGCTGTCTCAGAACCTGGTCTCAAAATAATCCAATTTTATTTTTTAACATTTTATATGGAAAGCTAGGTTTTTACATTTAAAATATTTTATATATGTATTGGAATGGATATAAAATAATTCTATATTTAATTTTTCCTCTTTTTTCTATATTTCAAAAAATTTGAGAAGGGATATTTTTATGAAATGTTGTTACATTCAATAAAATAATGTAATATTATTATTATATTTTACTATATATATATAATCCTTGAATTTTTTCACCACCGTAAACATTATTTTATGTTTTAGTTCTTTTTAAACATTCCTTTATTTCATAAAAACCCTCTTTTTGAGGTACTTTATTTATAAAAATGGTATTTTAAAATGAAAGGGTATTCAATAATCAAAAAATGAATTACGTATGGGTTCAAAAGAGTTTATATGTTTATTATGATAAAATATTTAATAATAATATTTTTATTCATTATTTATTACTTGATCATTATAGGTGATGATGGGTCATCCAAATGTAGCTTATACGATCAGTGATCCCAATATAACACATGATGATGGGGGAGCTCAATATAGATTATATAGTTGGTGTTCCCACATAACACTTCAATGCATTGTGTAATGATCCATAAATATATATAAAATAAATGAGGAGTTAACCAGGGATGATTATAATATTCATTTAACAATGATCATGTTATTTATAAAATAGGTTTTCTAATATAAATATACCTATTTCCTAAAAGGGGTTTTTCAGGACATGGGGTATAGTGGGGTTGTTTGGAAAAAATGTGGGATTTTTTCTACAGAAATGATTATTTCCTATGGTCAATGAAATTTGTAATAATAGAAAATATTTTAATTGTTTTTATATTTCCTAATAGGAAAATAGATATCATCTTATATTTTCCCTTACTATGTGTTTATATTCATATCAGATTATAAAAAAAATCATAGGGTTTAATGATGGGTATGAATAAAGAGAAAGTCAAGTTAAAATAAGTAATGATATTTCATGAAAATGGAACAAGTAATATTTACATGCATTATTTTGTTGAAAAAAATAGTATTAATTAAAATTTCTCACATAGAAAAATAGAGTTCCACTATATATGAGATATGACCAAATATTCTAAAACTATAATTTATAGTGATTATATGAAATATAAGAATATTAATTATAGTCTAAATTTACGAAAATACATAATGTTTAGGTTCAAGTCATTATATTATACGTTGGATCTTAATTATATTGCCCTATAATGAATTATTTAATGTGTTTACCTCGTGAGATCTAATGTATGAGGAACTATTGGTTACCCTAAGAACACTTTGTTATGATGTCTCAGTGGTTAGCCTTTCTTTATGATTATACTATTATGATTTAAGTTAATGACACTTTCTTTTGATGACTTGTTTTTATCATCTTATATAATACTTCTATTTCCATGTTTAATATTATCACCCATTTTTTCCAAATTGATATGCATCTTTACTTTCGTGTATTTATAGTCATCATGTTATTCCTTGATTATACCTTTTGTGATATTTATAGCCCAATCATTTCCTCTTTACAACCCCAGCTATCTCTTACTGTTTAATAAGATCAATGGAACATAAGTGTATATAACATCCTAGATCCGGGTGCCACTAAACAGGTTCCCCAAACCCAGTTGGCCACATGAACACAAGTGCATTTCCTTAAACGCCAGAGGTTTCCAACTAGCAGCGAGATCCTAAGTCTGATTGTGGGGAAACTATGACTTAATTTTTCAAAGTGTAACATATTGGAACAAAATAAAAGAATACAAAAGCAGAAGCAGTAAACAATACCAATGCTGAAATAGAGAGTGATAAAATAAAGAAAAGTCCAATTGTCATATATAGTGATGTAATATGTCCCGAACTCTAAGAAAGAAGCAAAAACAAGATACACTGCAATATATACTAGTATAATACAACGGACAAATACAACAATGAAAAATAAAACAGTGCAGTAGGTACTCAGCAGCATTGCAAGCCTAAGCTCTGTCTCATGCTCTCATACTCCTCTAAAAAAATCATGTTCCTATATAGGGGCCCTTACCCTTACCCACACCTGCAGAAATATATTCAGTTTGGGCCCAAGACATGTCCCAAATAGGGCTTGAGAAATAAATCCCAGTAGGCAACCACCATAGGCCCATGCCCAACTGTCAGTGGATTTGTGTAATAGCGGTGTGGAGTAATGAAAATTCAGTAAACTCTAAAGTACTCAAAAGTAGCTACTGCTACAAGTTCTATTTACATTTAATTATTATTTAATAATTCAAGATAATTAAATTATAAATTCCCAAGACTCAGCCTTATCTGACAATCTCCTAAATGATGCTTCATCAAAACTACAACAAATTTTCTAGCAAGTACATTGTAGAACAATACCATGCTTGTTCATTAGCTTGGTAGTTATAACATGTAAAATAACCACAGTGAATTTGAAAAGTAAACAAAGTCCTCAGGCATGAAAAAACATACCCTCGGGTAATCAGAATCGAAACCCTCGGGTTCTTTCCCTCTGGAATAAAGAATATAGCCTGCAGGCATATGAGATAATTCCCTCAGGTAGGGAAGCAACTACCCACTTGCATAAGAAACATTTCCCTCTGGCTAAACAAACACTTACCCTCAGGACTGAGAAACACTTCCCTCAGTATAAACATGAAAAAGGGGCTATCCCATTACATGTGAAAGTAATTATTTACATTTTCTCTCATTAAAACACAGACCATGCTAAATCATGACATACCATTGGGTAACCTGGACAAACAGCTAAATAAGGGAAATACACCCACTGTGTAGACCTATATCCATGCTATGATACAAAAAATATGATTATAATTTTCATTATATTAACTATGAAATTCTAGATATCATAATTAATCAAAGCCTCAACCATACAACACCCCAACCAGGGGTGCGTAGAACAATGGTACACATAAACACACAACATTTGGAATTAAACATTAGACTACCTACTTTGATCTCCCATGATCAATATACATCAAAGGTGCCTCCTGAAACACCCGATAATGGAATAGATCTATGATTAAAAACTATTTGTTCAATCTCAAATAACATCCCATTGGGAATGAATTGGAAGGAAAGGTTAATGAAGAACAAATAAATCACCTGTGTGGTACAGTAGAGACCGTCAGCGAAGGAAACCAAGTTCTGGTGGACGATCTGAAGCTCCTACAAGATTTATCCCTCTCTCCCGCACTCTTCCGATGCCCTAAGCTTCCTCTATCAAAAGATGATTCTACATCACCTTTTAATAGAAAAAAACAAATTACACGGTGTTTAATTCCATGTACACTGCATGTACTTTTCATTTTTTTAATTGTTCCTCTGGCGGCTACTTTTCACCGTCTCACTATTCATCTGTAGACATGAGTGCATGACATGTATTCCTAAGTACATGGAGTATACAATCACTCCGCTGGAGTCTACTTCCATCGCCATAATATTCACCTATTGTCTGATTACATGACTTGTATATACTAAGAACATTGAATGTAGTCATTTTTTACACCCTTCATCGCCGACAGGCCTACATTCCCTATGTACTCATCCCACATGGCCAATGTACACGGAGAATGGAAAATTACATGATGTGTACCCCCATAACTTGTGATTTTTTCCCATTTTTCTTTATTTTCACAAAAACCATAAAAGAAAAAAAGAAAAAAAAGAAACCCATATCTCAAAAATAAGAACATGGTTGTTACAAACATCCCACGTTAAAGAAATTCGTCCCTGAATTGCACTTCAAAGGGTGGTAAAGCTAATGCTCAGAAAAACTCTGGCCACTGAGCATGTACATCAGTCTCCCGCTCCCAAGTTTTATCCTACACTCAGCTATGTTGCCAAAGCACCCATACAAGAGGAAATGACAGGCCTCAGTGAACATTTAGTGCTCCTATCAACAATACGAATCAGATGCTCCTCAATAGAAACCACAACCTAATTCTTATCATCCTCGGGATGAAGGATGTGTGATGGTTATGAGTGATAATGGCACATCTGAGATACATGGAAGATGTCTTGAATGGTCCAGTACCTTTTGGTAACTACAACCGATAGGCAACCGGCCCGACTCTCTCCAGAATCTCAAACAGACCTACTTACCTCGGTGATAGTTTACGATGTCTCCTGATCTTCCTGTGTCGGAACCTTGGCGAAACACAACAGAAAACCTAATCACTGACCACGAACTCCAAGGGTCATCTGCAGGGATCATCATAAGATTTTTTATGATACAGTGCCATATCCATCCACTTATAAATCAACTGGACCTCCTCTAAAGACTCCTTTACGAGATGTGGTCCCAGTAATGTTGCCTCACCTACCTCCAAACAACACAAAGGTGATCAGTATGACCTACCATATAAATCATTGTAAGGTTCCATCTCAATAGTTTCGTGAAAACAGTTATTGTACGAGATCTCAACCAGGGGTATGTGCTTTTCCCAAGATCCCCCAATGTCTATGATGCAGGCATGCTGCATTTCCTCTAGCACATGTATCAAACGCTCTGACTGGCCATCGGTTTGAGGGTGGTAAGTTATGCTCAGAAGCACCTGTGTACCCAGTGCCCTCTGAAAACTCTACCTGAAATGAGACATAAAATGGGCATCCATATCTGATACGATATAATGATGAACCCCATAAAGACGTACCACCTCTCGGATATAAAAATTTCCGAGCTCGTCCACACCGAAGGTCTCCTTGATCAGAAAAAAGTGAGCTACGTTCATAAGTCTGTCCACAAAAAGCCACATGGAATCACTACCTCAAGGTGACCTCAGAAACTCGGTCACGAAATCCATCACGACATCATCCCATTTCCACTCTGGAATATGTAACTCATGTAATTTTCCAGTAGGCCTTGGATGCTTCGCCTTCACCTGCTGACAAGTGAAACATCTAGCAACAAAACCAGCTACTTCCTATTTCATACTAGGACACCAATACTAACGTCATAAGTCAGAGTACATCTTTGTAACTTTAGGATTCACTTCCCAAGTGGAAGCATGAAACTCCTGCATCAACTCCTCGTGTATATCCCCTGGAGCCCATACTCCAAAATGGACATGCAATACCTCATTATCGCCTATTGTCCAAACATGAGGAGGGTCCTAACTTTCCACCGACTCCTGTGCCACATGGATTTACAAATCTGATAGATGTCTCATCCTCACTCTATCTAGGAGGGTAGAAGTCATGACTATGTATAAAATATAAACTCGTCCCTAACTTTCATGAACCTCCAAATATACCTCAGGGAACAATTTTATAAGCTTCCACTCACCACTGGCCTCTTGCACTCCCTGTAACTAAGTCATCCTGCTATGTGCATCAGCAACTGTGTTACCCTTACCAGGTGTATATGAAAGCTCAATGTCAGAGGATTGAATGTATTCCACCCACCTTTGCTGTCTTGGATTCATGTCACACTAGGTAAGGATATAATTGAGACTTTTTTTGTCTCTGAGAAAAAAAAAATGTTCTCCCAAGAGATAATGTATCCAATAGCGTAATGTATGAACAACTGTAGTGTAGAGACATAAATCATGACGTACATAGACATTACATTAATTTTTCAGAATATCTAATACATAAAAAAAACAAACACCAAAGGACCATAATAGTTTGGTGTCTTTTGGGAACATAGAACATAATCTTCTAATCATGGTGAACGATCATCAACATCTCCCATAAAGATCTTCCCCTTTATTTCTTACCTAAAACATTTCTTTATATCCAGGGGAAAATAAAACATAAAATGGGTGAGCTCGAATTCTTAGTAAGTGTAAACATAGATAACATAAAAAAATCCATAAACATTTGAATGCAAAAACATGAACATAAAATCTAAACATCAAAATCTTTAGAAAAAACATCAATATTTGAAGTAGATAAGGAATATATCATAATGGAACATCAATCCTGATAAAATATCTTGCAATGAAAACATGTAATTTTGTATGACCATTAATCACTTGATATGATTTCCATAGTATCCAAGGAATTTCTGCCAAGACCATCTCAGTGGACAAAGTCCACTACTGAACCGAGTTCACTTCTCAATCCAATCCTGCATTACTGAACTGGATGAACTTGTCATTCCAGCCACGTTTATCTCATGAGGTATAAATATTTACCCAATGCATTGGAGGGAAATATAGGACCCACCCATCTCATAATGAAATCACTCTTACTTGTTCCACTAAATAAACATAAATCATTCATCATAACCCAAAGAATAAAATGGGTTTCATAAACATCATCCTATCATAACATAATCTATATAAAAAAAATGGATATCATTTCATCATAAGAAAAATCACACCATGTAAATAATAGAGACATTATAATTGAAAAAGAAACATGATAAATAATCTCATCTTAGATGGAAAATAGTTTTTATTAAACACTTTACATGAATTCCTGAGGAAAATATACTTTCTTTTTCAAAATAAATTTCTTTTCACAAAATGCCACACAATTTTAAAAGAAAGGATTTTGATGAAATTATCCATGAAATATTATAGAGTAAGATTCATGATAATAATTTGATATGAAACCATGAAAATACATTCATGCTGTATAAGTTAAAAAAACATTCTCCTCGTACTTTTTCTAGAAAACTCAAAAAGTTCATCGTATGGTAAACAATAGAAAGATTCATTCCATAACACAAAGTAAAAGTCAAAGTGGGGTAAGAATGACATTAAACATACATGGAATACTATTAAACACTTTATTAAAAACATTTTATTGGCATGTATGAAAAATATAACCCCAATAAATACATACGTATAAGCAATCTCAGATAAAAATGAGATTCACAAAATTATCTCTTACCTTATGTCCGATATGCTTCGTATGTATCTGAGCCTCCATTATAATGATTTAAATAATTTTATTGAATTATTACAGAATAATATTCATTTTTATGATATCATATATGGTTAACTTATGACTTTATATTACCTATTCTTTGGTAAATTCCATGTTAAAGAAACGTTTTGGGTAAAATCGTTTTATTTATCATACGTGTTTGGACTTGCTGTTCTTGATATTATTATTACTTATATCTTGATTTATTTACTTCTATAATATAATAATGATTTATATATCATATATATATATATTAAGTACATATATATATATAATAGATAGATAAATGAAATGAAATACACCGTTCATGGAGACCGTAGGCCGTATGTACGCATGAACATTGTTTTCCTTTCCTTAATGAGTTGAATGGAAGTAAGTAGATGAAATATATATATACATAAATACAATATCTTTATCATGTCTTATATTTCATTATTATTCATTATATATACTTTATAAACATTTTTTAATGGTTAACATGGAGAATGAAGCTCATCACGTCGTGGAGACGGTAATCCGTGCGTACGCACGAGCGATGATATCATTCCCATAATTATTGAATTGAATTGGAGTGGATGATATAATATCACATAATTAGTATTATAACTATATATAATTATTCTTTACACCATTATACCCATCCAAGTAAGGTGGTGTTGGAATAAAGATTACACCACGGCGTGAAGACGGTATTCTGTACGTACGCCCGCACGGAGATTTCATTTTCCGTAGGATGGATAGAATGTGAAATGGTGTTGTTTAATATTTATAATAACATATCATTATATTATTGATACCTATGTTATTATTTTATAATGAAACAACTAAAGAATAAGAAGTTAATGAAGAAATAAAACTTGAAAGAATCGGTAGAAGAGATTATCTCTTCTTCGACACACCTCTTTTAAGATTCTTCTTAGGGCACTAGAGTTGGTCTTTTGATAAGACCAGAACAACTATGATATAACTAGAGAGGTCTAGAAGAGGAATTGATAGGGTTTTTCTAAGCTTCAAGGCTCAAAAGGTTGTGAAGAGAAGAGCGAGGGGTTCCCTTTTTACAATGGAGGTGAGGGGCACCTTTGAAAAAACATAAAATATTATTTTATAATAAAGTCATATTCGGTTTTTAATAGCTCCAAATTGATTTATTTAGAAGTTAAGATGGGGATGGGTATAAATAATCTCAAAAAATAGGTTTTTCACAAGTTTAGGTTATTATTTTAACCTTTTCATTTATATTTAACTCTAATTTAAATAATTTATCTTTTACCGTTTATTTATGTTTTCTTACATTATAAGGTTAATAAAATTACTATAAAAATACAAACGAACCCCAAATTGTTAATTATTAATATATATAACTTTATATGATATATTTGGCCAAACCATAGATTTTTAGGAATAAAATAACAATTAATAATATAATATTTGTTTCAAAAACTATTTTTTGTCAATTTTGAGACTATTTGGTACTTGATTTTTTTGAAACCCATAACAGCATGATCAGTTCTAATAAAGTTAATTAAATCAATATTAACATGTCATATTTACTTATAAAATTATTTTAATTCATGAAAAGTCTAATATTACATTTATTTGGTTATTTATAATATCTATTATGCTAATATTCATTAATAAGGTAATTAATTAATCATCGATGTGTCACAAATAAATTAAATTATTTAATGTCTAAAAATTATAAATAAAATATCATTATTTATGAAATATTTTTAGGTTTATAATTATTATTTATAGTCTAATTTTTCTTATGTATAACCCTATATTATAAAATTGTTAGTTATTAAACTTTGATTTTAACTCTTTTAACTATTCATTAAATAAAATAATAATAAATGTCCTAATCTAATCCATGTAGACCTAAAGGGTAATATTTTATCCATAAGTTTGTTTTTGGTCTAATTACACTTATCCGGTGGAATTAGGGCATGTGTTAGGATAATAATAATATCATTTTTAACCTTAATTACCCAATTTACTTTTAACCATGGTAAATAAAATTAAAAAGTTACTATTCACCAAAAATTATTTTTATCTTATTGAACCACATATTACATACTGATATCAACCATGTCTCTCAGATCTTTGAAATTCCACTCATAGAAGTGGTAAAATTTTGTTTTATATAAATTTGCAAATTCTACTAAGAGGTAGGTAAAAGACGGTTAAAAGTTCAATAAAATTTTTATATATCGAAAATTATTATAAAATGACTCCAATGAATTACATTGAAGATATATATGAATTATTTATCAATTTTGACCTAAAATAAAATTAAATAAAATAAATAATTATTTAAATAAAAATACGGCTTTTAAATAATAACCTAGTGTTTTCACTATTCATAAAAAATTGTATGTCTTCAGAAAAATACCAAAAATTCACCCTAGGATAATTTTGATATTCTGAATCAATAAATGAAGTCCATTTTGAAAGTTAAAATTTACAAAATTTCAAAAAGTGGGTATTACTATTCATAACATCTTGTTTATATAACATATTATTGTTTAGTGAAACCCGGTATTGCATACAACACACGCTATTGTGGAAGGTCGTTATTGCGTTTAATGCAAGCCAAGTCAGGGATGCATGTAGTGCAATCTCCTTTTGGTCTAGAGTACAACACAAGAAATCCATGAAATTCAAAAGAATATTTTTCATAAAATCTCAGGGTGTTACATTCTACCCCCCTTAAAATGAATTTCGCCCATGAAATTTTCCAAGGTTATAAATGGTTTACTACTAGAAAGTTTCTTTAATAGAAACCCACATCATAAAATGGAATACCAAAACTTATCTTTAAAAACAAAAGTATGAAATGTAACTATTACCCAAATTAACTAATCCCTGGGTTTCCACATAGAATAACATAGGTGAAAATATGGATGTGAAAGAGAAATCTAACTGTCATGTTCTGATGAAGAGTGGTAGAGAACATGGCTATGAAAAACCCAACAATCACAAAGCCATAAATTTGTGATGATCTAAGTTATAATATGATTCATTAGATATAACGGCACTAGGACAACATTTTTGGTTTTCAAAATCATTTCCCTAAAGTTGAGGTATTTGAATTAGAAGAAATACTTACTTTACTTTGGTATAATCTCACCATTTTTCATGCCTTGAAAAATATCCACTTAATCATTTAAAGAAATGAAGTTGATTTTTTCATTCGTGTGGTGTTAGTAGATCATGTGATAGAATGATGGGTCATTCCATATGTTTCAAACAAAAGGTTAGAAAAAGTAATCAAATATATATTTGTTATGTCGATCTATGGTGAGTTTAATCATATATGATTCCAAAAAATAGACTTATAATTCTTCTATTATACTGCTTAATAAAACTAGTTTCTACCAACTAGGGACCTCCTGTAGGCCAGTGGTAGGAATAAAAAGCATGTCGCACTTCGGTTGTGGGTTCCATTCCCACAGCCTTATTGGACGCAACGAGTTGTCTCCCGTCCTAGAGATCAGCTTTTTTTCTGAAAACTTCACTATTATAACATTAAAGAAATAATATCGAATAAAGTTATAGCCTTAAGAAATACTATCTTATGTCTGATATAATCCATTCTAATCTTTATACTTATCTAAAAAACATCTGTCCAAGATCAAAGTATAAATAAAACAATTACTAGAAATGTCATCTACTAAGAATGTGAATACCATCATTTATCCCCCATATATCATACGATATATCTTGTTGATTAAATTACAAACATTTTAATACCTTAATCATGCATTCTCGTGAAAAATGAATACCCATTTAACCTTAGTGAAAACATGAATGTTGTCAAAAGTTAACTCTTTCCACGTACCAAAATCCCAGAAATTCTGTATACTCAAACCATAATATCACTTAGTCTTTATATCATTCATGAGCTCATGAATACTATTAAATATTTCATTTTTCTTCTTATCATATCATCTTTGTTCCAAAATATTTGAATTACTTTTCATAGTTACCAGCACCATAAATTTATTGAAAACCACAATAGGCCGATACATAAATATTCAAATATTCCACGATACTATATACAACATTATTTAGGAATCCCATTACATTAACACTTAATCATTCCACCACATTGTTGTCATATTCAACATTGCCAATAGTGATCGCATGGGACTTCTTATTGTCCTTTTCCCTAAGAGGTTATTGATGTCGATCATCGTTAACCCTTGGATTATGGAATTGGTTTGTATAATGCCCCTTGTCCTTACACTTAAAGCATTAAAGTGTTGGTGGAGCATTCTATGTAGTCTTTTCTCTACCCACGCCATTAAAAACCTTTTTCCCATTACTTAGGCACTCACCTGCATGATAACCTTCTTTTACACACATAAAATATTCTCCAGTACCTTTTAGACCATCTCCACCATGCTTCATTCCACAATATGAGAATAAATAATCATTCACCTTCGTTTCACCATTATTCTGAGGATTTTCCTTGAACTCCATCTTTTGTTTCTTGTCAAATCCATGAGATGGATATGTTACACCAACTTCCAGTTCTACCTTGATTTCACAACGCACAATTTCTTCATAACTACTGAAGTCTCTTATAGAAAATGCCCTTCGAAGATTGGTTGTAATCCACTGAAGAATCGATCATCTTTACTTTCAGGTTGGATGATAAGGCGAGATGCATACCTTGCAAGTATTGTAAAATTTGCTTCGTATATACCAACAGATTCATCATCCTTCTCCTTAAGCTCAAGTAACTCATTTTCCATTTCATTGACTCAATTTCATCGTGCGGCCTTGTATTCTTAATTAGAGTCTACCACTGGTCTGATTTTCCTTCTAAACGGTAAACAACTAAAATGAATTTGTCATGTTATGAATAGTTATGTATGGAAAATATCTTTTCAATGGTATTGATCCATTGTTACGCAACAAGTGGATCAGAAGACCCATTGAAAGACGGTGGACGTTTCCTCTTAAAGGACTCAATATAATATTGTTCCCCTCTTTGATCGTTTGGAAATTCAGAATGATTCATAGCTTGTGTAAGTATAGCAATAAGATTTTTCACTCTATCTCCAATCACATTTGGTTGTTCGGGAGGACAATCATTGCATTGTCCATTACATTGATCAACATGGTTCCTTTGGGTTCTAGCCATCATCTAAAACCCAAATAGAAAAGTGTGAGAGGAAAAAATCATGCTAGGAAAACAACATAATAAAGGGGGAGTACTTTCAATATCTAACATCTTAGGTTTAATTCTAATATCATTACCATAATTCTAGGACTATAACCTATACTTATACATAATCTTAGGGACATCCTCAAACATACCATATAAATATCTCATGGGATCTCACTCAAGTTCTCACATCCTAGTTTCCAAAGGGTGACTAAACTGAACCTCTAATACTAACTGTAGAGACCCAAATATTGACGTACATAGACATTAATTTACCTTTCCGGAATATATAATACATAACAAAAACATACACAAAAGGATCGTAATAGTTTAGTTTTTTCGAAACATGGAACATAATCTTCTAAGCATGGTGAAAGATCTTCAAAATCTACCATAAAGACCTTCCCCTTGTTTTTCTTACCAAAAACCTTCTTTATATCCTTGGGAAAATAAGACATAAAAAGTGTGAGATCAAATGCTCAGTAATGGTAAACATAGAGAACATAAAACAATCCGTAAGCAATTGAATGCAAAAACATGAACATAAAATCTAAACATCAAAATATTGAGCAAAGTCATAAATCTTGGAAGTACATAAGGCAAATATTATAATGGACATCAATCCTGATAAAATATCCTGGGAAGAAAACATTTAATTTTGGGATACCATTAAGCACTTGATATGATTTCCATAGTATCCAAGGCATTTCTGCAAAGATCATCCTAGTGGACAAAGTCCATTACTGAACCGAGTTCACTCCTCGTTCCAGTCTTGTATTACTGAACCGGATAAACATTCCATTCCATCCATGACTATCTCATGAGATATAAATCCTTACCCATTGCATTGGAGGGAGATATAGGCCCCACCCAACTCATAATTAAATCTTTCTTACTTGTGCAACAAATTAATCAATAATCATTCATCATAACCCAAATAATAAAATGGGTTTCATAAACCTCACCCTATCATCACATATTCCATATAAAACAAATGGATATCATTTCATCATAAGAAAAATCACACTGTTTAAATAAAAGAGACATTATACTTGATACGTAAACATGATAAATAATGTCAACTTAGATGGAAAATGGTTTTGATAAAACATGTGAAATGAATTCTTGAGGAAAATATCCTTTCTTCTTCAAAATCATTTTCTTTTCACAAAATTCCACACAATTTTAAAAGAAAAGGATTTTGTTGAAAATAAACATAAAATATTGTCGAGTAAGATTCATGAAAATAATTCGATATGAAACTATAAAAATCCTTTCATGTCATATAATTTAAAAAAACATTCTCCTCGTACTTTTGTCGGAAAAGTCAAAAAGTTCCTCATAAGGTAAACCAAAGAATGATTCATTCCATAACACAATGTAAAAGTAAAAGAGGGGTAAAAATGACATTAAACATACATGTAAGAATATTAAACACTTTATGGAAAATATTTTATGGGCATGTATGAAAAATATAACCCCAGTAAATACTTACGTATAAGCAATCATGGATAGAAATGTGATTTGAAAAATTATCCCTTACCTTATATCTGATATG
Organism: Viscum album; assembly: GCA_963277665.1. Lineage (NCBI taxonomy): Eukaryota > Viridiplantae > Streptophyta > Magnoliopsida > Santalales > Viscaceae > Viscum > Viscum album. The sequence continues at coordinate 2,010,231,765 of OY728145.1, read as the reverse complement.
CTTTGTACATATACGAACCTCATTTATAATGATTTTAATAATTTCATTGAATTATTAATGAATCATATTCATTGTAATGATTTCATATATAGTTAACTAATGACTTTATATTACCCGTTATTTTGTAAATTCCATGTTAACGCAGTGTTTTGGGTAAAATCGTTTTATTTATCGTCCATGTTTGGACTTGTTGTTCTTGATATTATTTTTATTTATATCTTGATTTACATACATCCAAAATATAAATCATGATTTATATATCATATATATATGAAGTACAAATATATATATATATATAATAAATAGATAAATTAAATGAAATACACCGTTCATGTAGACGGTAGGTCGTACGTACGCATGAACATTGTTTTCCTTTCCTTACTGACTTGAACGGAAGTAAGTAGATTACATATATATATACATAAATCCAGTAGCTTTATAATGTCATATATTTCATTATTATTCATTATATATACTTTATAATCATTTTTGAATTGTTAACATGGAGAATGAATCTCATAGCGTCGTGGAGATGGTAATTCGTACTTACGCACGAAAAATGATATCGTTCCCATAATTATTGAATTGAATTAGAGTGGATGATATAATATCACAGAATCATTATGATAACTATATATAGTTATTCTTCACACCATTATACCCATCCAAGTAAGGTGGTTATAGAAAGACAAATTACACCATGGTGTGGAGACTGTATTCCATACGTACGCATGCGCGGTGATTTCATTTTCCGTAGGATGGATAGAAGGTGAAATTGGGTTGTTTCATATTTATAATAAGATATCAGTATATTAGTGATACTTATGTTATTATTTTATAATTAATGAACTAATGAATAAGATGATGAAGAAGAAAGAAAACTTGAAAGAATCGGTAGAAGAGATTACCTCTTTTTCGACCCACCTCTTTTAAGCTTCATCTTAGGGCACTAGAGTTGGTCTTTTGAGAAGACCAGAACCTCTATTATATAACTAGAGTGGTTGAGAAGAATAATTGGCAGGGTTTGGCCAAGTTTCAATGCATAAAAGTGTGTGAATAGAAGAGGGATGGGGTGCCCTTTTTATAAGGGAGGAGATGGATACCTTTGGAAAAAATTAAAATATTATTTTATAATAAAGTCATATTCATTTTTTAATTGCTCCAAATTGATTTATTTAGAATATAAGGTGGGGATGGGTCGAAATAATCAAAACCAATAGGTTTTAGGCAAGTTTAGGTTACTATTATAAACTTATCATTTAGATTTAACTCTAAGTTAAATAATTTAACTTTTACCATCTATTTTTGATTTCTTACACTATATGGTTAATAAACTTACTATAACAGGACAGATGAACCCCAATTGGTTCATTAATAATATATATAACCTTATCTAAGACATTTATCCGATCCTTAGATATTTATGAATAAAACAATTAATAATATAATATTTGTTTTAAAAACTATTCTATGTCAATTTTGACATTATTTGGTACATGATTTTTGTGAAAATCTTAACAGCATGATTAGTAAAAAAATCTACTTAAATCAATAATAACATGTAATATTTACCTATACAGTTATTGGAATCCATAATAAGTCTAAAATAACATTTATTTGGGTATTTATAACATCAATTATGCTAATATTTCATTAATAAGGTAATTACTGCATCATCGTTGTGTCATAAATAAATTAAATTATGTAATTTCTAAAAATTATAAATAAAATACCATTATGTAGGAAATATCATTATATTTCTAACAAATATTTATAGTTTAATATTTCTTATGTATATTCCTATATTATAAACGATTTAGTTATTAAACTTTGATTTAAACTCCTTTATCTCTTCTTTATATAAAATAATAATAAACGTCTTAATCTAATCCATGTGGACATAAAGGGTAATATTTTCTCCGTATGATGGTTTTTGGTCTAATTACACTTATACAATAGAATTAGGACATGTTTTAGGGTAATAACAATATAATTTTTACCCTTTAATTAACCTCTTAATTTTAACCATTGTAAATAAAAGTAAAAGTTACTATTCACCCAAAACTATTTTTATCTTATTGATCCACATTTTAGTAACTGATACCAACAATGTCTCTCAATTTTTTAAATTCCACTCAAATAAGTGGTAAAATTATGTTTTATGTAAATTTGCAAATTCTCCTAGGAGGTAGGTAAATGACGGTGAAAAGTTCATTAAAATTTTTATATATCTAAAATTATTATAAAATGACTCTAATGAATTACATTGTACTTATATAGGTATTATGTATCAATTTATACAAAAAATAAAATAAAATAAAATAAATAATTCTTTAAATAAAATGTCGGGTTTTAAATAGTAACCTAGTGTTTTCACTATTCATCAAAAATTGAATTTCGTCAGAAAAATACAAAAAATTTACCCTAGGCTAATTTCAATATTCTTAATCCAAAAATGAAGTCCATTTCAAAATTAAAAAATTATAAAATTTCAAAAAGTTGGTATTATTATTCGTAACGGCTAGTTTATATAACATATTGTGGTTTAGTGAAACTTGGAATTGCATACAACCCACGCTATCATGGAAGGTCGCGATTGCGTGTAATGTAAGCCAAGTCAGGGATGCCTGTAGTGCAAGATCCTTTTGGTGAAGAGTACAACACAAGAAATCAATGAAATTAAAAAGAATATTTTTCATAAAATCTCGGGGTGTTACATGCAGCCAACTCAAGATCATGCTTCGGGTTATTCTTCTCATGTGGCCACAAATGATGAGACCCGTATGCAACTACGTGATATCCCACCTCAACATTTCTCCCAACATAATAACTGATGCATCACAGTAAAATGCATATCTCTTCCCATGCTTTGTAAGTATCAAGACAGGTGCTGATGTCAACCTTCCCTTCATCTTTTGAAAGGCTCTATCGAAATATTCTTACAAAACTAACTTCACACCCTTTTTAGTCAAACTCATCAATGGAACTACTAAGCGGGAGAAGTCTAGTATAAAGCTCGTGTAGTAACCAGCCACCCCCAAGATACTAGGTATCTCAAAAACAATTGTAGAATGCTTAAATGAAACAACTGCAATCACTTTCCTAGGTCTACCATAACTCCTGCCTCTAATATTATATGACATAGGAGGTGAATCTGGTCCATCCAAAAGTGGGTTTTTGGGAGCATAGCTTATAGCTGATGATCTCTCTATGAACTCAGTATGATCTCATGATTGGTAGCATAGTCATGTCGAGTGTGACGATACAACAAGATATCATCCACGATTGCTACGACAAAAGAATCCAGATATGGGTGGAACACATGAATCATCAGGGCTAGGAAAACAGCTAGCGCGTTTGTGAGTCCGACAGACATGACCAAGTAAACATATAGACAATATTTGCTCCGAAAAGCATTAAGAGGTATGTCGAATAGTCTAACGCATAACTGATGATATCCCGATCTCAAATCAATCTTCCAGAACACTCGTGCTCCTCAAAGTTGATCAAAAATGTCATCAATCCTTGGTAAGGGATATCAGTTCTTCACCGTCAACTAGTTCAGCATCTGATAATCCACAAAAGGCCTAAGGGTACCATCTGCTTTTTTCGCAAACTGGATAGGAAAAACCTCAATGAGATGTAATAGTTCAGATGAAACCCTTTTCCTGCAACTCCCCCAACTACTTCTTGAGCTACTAAAACTCTTGTGTAGACATCCTATAAGAATGAATAGACACTGATGCTACTCCTGGAACAACCTCAATAGAGAAATCAACCTCTCGCTCAGGATGAAGAACTAAAATTCATCCTGGAATACATCCCTAAAATGATCAAATACTGGAGGGAAATTTTTCTGACATGTTCCCTAGTCATCCTGATATAAGCTTGCAATCTGGTATGTTACTCCACCTTTCCCACAATGCTGGGGTCCAGCTCGGCTCAGCTGGACATCCCATTCAGCCTTGTATAGAAATTATCCTCCCTCTGGTGACGTGAAACTCACCCTGTAATGAGAAAAATCTAAAAAGGCTCGAAAGGGTACCAACCAGTCCATCCTGAGAATGAATTCATAGCTCTTCATCTCTATGACACAGAGGTCCCATAAGAAGTGTCACTCACCATCCTCTAGGGGGCACTCCTTGAATTGATTCACACCTGAGTCCTAATCCCCAACGGAGTGTCTAGCATCATAATATCAGAAGAAAAAGATACACAAATCCCAAGGCTCTCCACAAACATCACAGATATAATGTTATGTGTATCACCATAATAGAAATGTACTAAAGAAAAAACTAAAGAAACTAGAATAGTACCTATGACAGTAGAAGGTCCAGGATCCTGCACCTGATGGGTCTGTTGCACCGTATATGCATGCCCAGTGTCATGAACCTATGACATAGCCTGGAAACCCTGAGCTGACCTACCTTGATGTCTCTATGATTGTAGTGTTTGGATACCACGACCATAAAAACCACTTTGGCCTATACGTCCCGACATATCCCTATTCCTTGACTAGTATGAAGCTGTTGGCCCTTCTCCTGCATGCGGAGTATTCAGAGAACCCCTCTTATTAACCACTGGTTGAAACTACATGAAAAAGCTCTGTAGATGACCCATCTTTCCACAAGCTCGACACTCCACTGGGTCACGTGGACACTGAGGCCCCTTGTTCCCCTCTTTACCAAACTGGTAGCACATCACCTACCCACCTGAAAAAATCTTCGGGCTACTACTTCCACAATTATAGAAATCAATTTGCTTCTTCCTCTTACCGGTAGAAATAGTACCAAAAACTGGTGTCGAAATTCCATATCCTACCCACTAGCTTCCCACAAGTTCTGCTAAGTAATCTTTTCCTGGTTCACAATATCATGCATTGTAGGCATCTTAAAAAAATTCACCAGCTCTCAGATGTCATACCGAAGACCATCCTCAATGTGTCGAGCCCTTAACACCTCATCTCCCTCTAGAATAGGTGTGAAGCGATGTAGCTTAGTAAAACGGGCAGAAAAATACATCACCAACATGGTGCCCTGATGCAGATTCTTGACCTCTAGAGCTCAATCTTCCCTCAGTGTATATGGAATGAAAAATTCATTGAAGACTTCCATAAAATAATACCAAGCCATGTCTCTGTGATGCTCCTTCTGGGTGGTAACATCCCACCATCTCTTGGAAGAATCACACAACATGTATGGAGTGAGCATGAACCTCAACCATGGAGGTGTCTCCAGATGCTCGATGATATTCTTCATAGAACCTAACCAAGACTTCATATACTGGGGTCCCCCATCCCTAGAAAATGTAGGCATATGCTAATACTGGAATATATGAGTCCGCTCCGACATAGATGTGGTAGATGGTAGTGTTCCCTGGACATTTTTCATAAAACGCATGAAGCCTTCAAGGAACTGCACCTCCGTACCTGTGTCCGGTATAATTGTTGGAGCTGCATCTGGCTATGCTTGAGGATCCATTTGTTTCATGGGGCCTACCGTACCTGGAGTATAATCATTGTCACTCTCCTAGTGAACAACATATGGTCATCATGGTGGCATGACTCTACAAGGTCAAACACACGCCTTAGATTAAGACTATCAAGGACCGAGAACTAGAAATATAAGATGTGAACATTAGAAATAAAACATTCAAGATTGAAGAAACATGACAACACCGTGTATTTAATAACTACACATTTTGTTCCCCAAAGCCGTTCACATGGTTGTGTACCTATTCCAGAACTGGTCATGTGACACCCAAAACACACGATGTGTTGTCCACACACCCGACATGTACTTGAATTATCTTACCATTCCCAATTCCTTCTACATGGCTAAGCCACACAGCTCACCTTTTAATGAGACTACACGACATGTATAAGACCTACATGGCGTATAGTGGAAGAGCTTCACCACCCTGTGTTGTCTGTTACACAACCGGGTATAAAGATCACTCTACACGTTGTGTTCCAGATAGACACGGCATGCACGGCTTAGATTCAAACTGCTCATGTTCTTACTGAGATGATCATCTACTAAGTTGACACTAAACGGCATGTTACACTCACACACGGTGAGTACATGACCCCGTTTTCTCATCCACACGGCCAAATCCACATGGTATCTCACCAGTCAAGCCTACACTGCATGTCCCTCAGGTACACAGCCTATTTAAGAAGAGTTAACACTGACCCATGTTTGTTTGTTACATGGTCAGATCCCCATTTCAATGTACACAGCGTGGTCATCATTGACAAGATGGGTATATGGTCAGATTTCTCTGCCTGGGTTTTTATTTACACAATGGACAAATGTTCAACATGCACGGTGTGTACAACCGGTACACGACAAGTTCCCTCTAGAACTTCCCCATCTCATGCCTCTACCCACACGACCTATGAAATGGATAGAGACTACACGACGTGTATATAGGGTACACGGTGTGTATTCTCGGTTTTCCAGATAGTATGCCTCAGAAACTACTCCATAGCTCAGATAAACACTAAAACCAGCACCTAAGTGAAACATTCCGGTCCATGAGGTCCTATACTCCACATGTACATATGCTTGGCATCTTCTGTATGTTACATCAAGGTAAACGAGTCGATGATCCACCAAATTCCAGTTTATTAGGGCCCATACTCCTCAAAAAAATTGGCTTTCATTTACAGAACCTTACATATCAATACCCTATCAAATAGTAGTATTTAATCAAGGAATATATCACAATAGCATTCATTTACTAGCACAACATCTATACTTACAACAAGTAATTTCTAATGCATCAAAATGGCCTGGAAACTATGCATGGCATGTGATTCTAACATGTGCCTAAATGATGCATGAGAAGGAATACCCTCATCTCATCGGGATACAACTAAATAGAACCCATGTATAAAAATATAAACATCACACAACAATTGTGTCCCGAAATTGTGAAAATCATATCAATTGTAATAATCATAAACAAAACATCAAAATTTAATTTGATGCAATACAAACTATACCTATATATGGGATAGTTACTCCCGTGCATAGTTATTACTGAATCACATAACAATATATCTCTTTCTGTCATCACTAAATAATAAAATAACTTATAGAAAATAAAAAGTCCTCTGATACCACTTTGTAATGTCCCGGATCCAGGTGCCACTCAAAAGGTTCCCCGATCCTTGTTGGTCACATGACTTCAATCGCATTTCCCCAAACGCTAGAGGCTGACGACTAGCAGCGCGGGCCTAGTTCTGATAGTGGGGAAACTAAGCCCTCATTTGACAAAGTGTAACACAATGGAATGAAATACAAAAATACAAAAGCAAAAGCAGTAAACAACACCAATGCTGATATAGACAGAGTAGTGAATTAAAGAAAAGTCTAACAGTCATATATAATGATGCAATATGTCCCTAAGTCTAATAAAGCAGCCAAAATAGGATAAACTGCAATATTAACCAAGAAAATTCGAGGGAAAGATATAGAAAATAAAAATAAAACAATATAGAAGGAACTCAGTAGAATCGTAAGCCTAAGCTCAATCCCATGCTCTCTTACTCCTCTGCAACTATGAAGTACCTGCATAGGGACCCTTTCCCTTATCCACACTTGCAGTAATATAATCTGTTTGGGCCCAACACATGACCCAAAATAGGTGTGAGAAACTAATCCGAGTAGGAAACAACCAATGGCCAGTTTCCAACTGTCAGTGAATTTGTGCAACAGTATTGTACAGTAATGAAAATGCAATAAACTTTGAAGTAATCAGAAGAAGATAATCCTACTAGTTCCATTTATATTTAATTATTATTCAATAATTCAGGGTAATTAATTAAAAATTCTCCAGACTCAGCCTCATCCTACAATCTCCTAAATAGTGCCATAGCAAAACTAGAACAAGCTATCTAACAAGTAAAAATTAAAATAATACCAATCTTGTGCTTTAGCATGGTACGTATAACGTGTAAAAACACCACAGTGATTAAGAAAAGTAAATAGAGTCCTCAGGAATGCAAAACCTTACCCTCAAGTAATCATAACCAAAACCCTTAGGTTATTTCCCTCAGGAATAAAAAATATTTCCCTCAGGCATACGAGATAATGCCCTCAAGCACAGAACCAATTGCCCACAGACATAAGAAATGTTTCCCTCAAGATAAACAAACACTTTCCCTCAGAATGTGAAACACTGACCTCATGATTAACAAGAAACCAGGCTGAGCCCATGACATAAGCAAGCAATTATATACATTTTATCTCAAGAAAACTCAAATCAAGGTAAATCACGGTATACCCTCAGGTGACCCGGAAAAATAGCTAAATAATGGAAACGCACCCACTGGGTGGCCCTGGATCCAAGTAATGATTCCAAATAGTAGGTTATAATTATCATCATATTATATATGAAATTATAGATATCATAATTAATCAAGCACAAAGCCATATGACACCCCAAACATGGGTGCGTGGCTCAATGATACACAAAAACACTCAACAGTTGGAATTAAACATCAAACCACCTACCTTGATCTCCTATGATCAATATACATAAACATTGCCTCTTGAAACACCAGAGAACGACATAGATATGGGATTAATAAAAATTAATTTAAACTCAAATAACTTCCCCTCATGAATGAATTGGATGTAATGGTGAAGGAAGAGCGAAGAACTCACCTGCGTGGTTTAATCCTGACCGTAAGCGAAGGAATCCAAGATCCGGTGGGCGATTGGGAGATCCTCCAAGCTCCGACTCTCTCTCTTGCGCTCTTCTGATGTCCTAATATTCATCTATTTAAATAGGAGGCAACTTCCTGTTTTAATTTAAAAAAACAAACTACGCGGTGTGTAATTCCAAGTGCAGGACGTGTACTTTTCATTTTTTAACTGTTCCTCTAGCATCTACTTTTCACGACCGCACTGTTCTTCTATCGACATGAGTATAAGTTGTGTATTCCTGAGTACATGGCAAGTATTGTCGCTCTGGTGGCGGCTACTTCCACTGCCTTACTATTCAATATCTAACTGATTACATGGTGTGTATACACTATATATATGGCGTTTAGTCAGTTTTTACTCCCTTCATCGTCTACTGGCCTACACACCCTGTGTACTCATCTCACACGGCCAAAGTACACGGCGTGTGGAAAAGTACACGGCATGAACGAATTTTTTTTGGATTTCTCCCCATTTTACTTATTTTCTCAAAATCCTTAAAAGAAAAAAGAAAACATGAATATCGTACCTCAAAAATAAGAACCGAGTTCTTACAGTAAATGTTATGTATCATTAAATAATTTATATGTATCTTTGTTACATGTTATTATTCCATTTATCTTATTTTCCAAAGATACTAAGACTCGCGATATTTTTGAATTGTATTAAGGGAATATTTATTTAATAAATCATGAAATATGGTCTATGAAATATTAGTGTTTTCATAATATTTATACTTTTACTGACATAATTTTCAAAATTAAGAATTAAAAATATTTTAATGTGGTGGTTCTCAATAATGATATTCTGAAATAAAATAAATGAATTTAGTTCGAAATAAAGATATTTTATCTTAAATTCTATATTAATTGACTAAAACATTTTTTATTTTTACGTATCTATTAATTTAATATCTTTATAAATATTATTTGAAATTCATATAAATAAAATTTTGAAAATGACTTTTTTTGGTGGCCTGTAACTTCACCATTTTTCAATATTTTTTTAAAAAAGGTTTCATTTCATTTATATTTATAATTTCACATAAATGTTACTCCATATCAATAATGGTAATATAACCTATGGAGTCAATTTTAACATATCACCATTAAAATTCCCATGTTATATAATAGTTTGGGTGATTGAATTTTGGAATGAATGAGTTTAACTATTCCATTATTTAATGTGATTCTATTTTAAATCAATATGAAACCTAATTTCATTCTTTTTGTTTTTCATGGAATGTATGATTAATTTCATGTTGTAAATATATGTGTGGGTTTTTTATAATGTGATTTTTGGTCCTATAATTATTTATAATTTTAATCTATTCTGTAATTATTTATCAATAATGAGATAGCATGTGAGGGAATGTTGAGTAATCCCAATCCACAATGGGACTGTATCCACTATGTGATAGTGTACTTGGAATTAAAAAAAAGATAATTTAAATTAATTTAAATTAAGATTTATGTGTCATAATATAATGTTATATTCATAGGGCTTTGATATTATTTCAGGGAATATAATAAATGACTTACATTGAATCACACATATATATTACATCTAGTGTGATGGAAATGTCATTATTTTATGATTCCTTATTTATAATCCATATTTTTTTGGGTTATATAAAATTATTTTACGTACATGTATCCTAACTATGTTCTCATGACCATATGTTTTACTTATTCTCAATAATTATATTTATGTTTTATATCTTTTGTTTAACTATAATGGTCATTTGATATAATAATTTATATTCCTATATATAATAATTTTGTGGAGAAAAGTGTTACATATGAAATTCTTATATTAGTTTCATATGTGGAAAATTTTGTTGTAGTTTGTGAATATATATTTTCAAATATATAATCCATTTATTAGAGGGTATAATTTCTATTAAAGGGGAAATGCATGGGTTTTGTTAGTTTATTGTCTTTTTAACTATTTAATAATCTATACCTAAATTTTATTGATTATGTAAATGTCTCAAAAATGTTTATTGATAATGTAGTTATGGATTTTTCTATTTTTGTATCTTCATAGTGTAACAAAACCAATTTCTGAATAGTATGTTTACTTTCACCGGATTAAATAATATGGATTTGGGGCATCACTATTAGTATCAATATAAGGTTTGGATAACATTAATGGTTTGGAAGTTATCAAATGTAGAAATTTTAAATGAATTGGATACCATTATTGGTTAATATATTTATGCATAATCATATTATTAAACTCATTAATACCCTTTTTAGTTTTTATGTGATTGTATTTTAACATGATTAATGATATTAAGTAAAAAAATTATTCTTGTTTTTGAAATTGTAACGGAATGATGTATAGGTATACTTCAGGGTTGGAATCAAATTTTATTTCATTGAAATTTAGTTTATTATGGGAAATAATAAAATAGATTTGTATTATATAAGTTTTTTGGTATATATTTGTTAGTATTTGATTTTATATTACTTGGGTTTTAGGGATAAGTTAAATATTGGGATCATAAGATTCCATGATTTTTTTGGATATAGTAATAATGATCTTGATTTAATTATTATTTGGTATTTTTTCTTGAATCCATAAGTTGAAACCTATATTATGAATATAAATACATGGAAATAACCTAAAATATTGTAAAATAATAGAGTTTATATTTTTCTAGAAATTTCATCCTTTTGGGGATACAAATAAATGGATGTTGGAACATGCTTAGATGTACCTAGGGGTAATAATGTTGAAAAACATATGTTGTGTAATTACTCAATATTAACTTGATGGTAATGAAATTGGAAAAAAAACTATTTGAAACTACTGAGATATTTTCTTTGGATGATTCATAAGATCTTTGTTAGACTTTTATTTTTTTTAATACATTGTTATATCATGATTCAGAAATATATTAATAATAACATCATTTATTTAAATCCATTAATGAATTAATAGTTTTGATGAATAATTTTTTTCACAAGGGTTAGAATATATAAACCCATGATTTTTGTATTTTTTATACATTAAAAAATAATATATTTAAAATCATATAGTACATAAAACCCCAAATAAATTAAGTTTGGAAATATTAAAAAAAATGTACTAAATATGATCAATGAAACAAAGACCTTGCATTGAAGGGAATATATAAAAGTGATTTCACAAATAAATTAATTTAAAAATGATAATAAATATAATTATGAAGAGGTAGTATTCCATATGACGCAAATTTTTTCATGATTGAAAAATAAGTATCATTTTTAGAATTTTCCAAAGAAAAATCCCTTGAATAACATTAATTAATGAGATATGAGAGAATCTTCAATTGGTTATGTTCAAGAACATGGAAATCAATACGAGATCCTAGATAGCTGAGTCAACATAGGTAATGAAAATTATTTCTTATCTTCTCCTATGCCTTATAGATATGTGTTAAGGGATTTTTATTTTAATGTTAGGTAAATGTAAATGTCTAACTATTAATGAGATTTATGTTATCATTTTTTTAAAATTCAAATAATTTTTTTGGTTTTAAAAAAAATGTTGATTATTTCATAAGAAATAAGTATCCAATTATTAATTTTAATAATAATATCATTTTATATTCAAAAGACTTATTTTTATAGAGTAATATTTTTACATATTTTTTTTTCATCTGAATAATTATAATTGATCACTTTTGAATAATAATGTCAATGAAATGTAATTATATATATATATACTCATGTAATATTTTTTACATAGAGTAAAATGAATATAGTCACATTATTATTCATGAAAATAATTTTAAAAAACTTGTTTTCCAAAAATATTAATTATTTAGTAGAAACTAGTTTATGAAAATTTTAGAAATTGAATTTATGAAAATGGATTTTATTTTTTGAATCAGGGTGACAGATTAGGTAAAAAGGATAATTTAATTTTTAGTTGTGAAAATAATTTATCCATTAAAAAAGGATTTATCATAGTAATGGTAAATTATGTTAAAATGAGAAATTTTTTATGAATTCTTAAAATGTAGAAAACAAATCAATTATTATTATGGAGAAGATTTTATGAAGTAATATAATTCCTTAAAAATTTAGTGTGTGTAATTTTGGAAACACTGTTGTCTTATAAAAAAATGTAGTGACAATTATAAAATATCCACTCATTAGTTATAAAAATTACAATTCTCCACACCACTACTCTTAATGACTAAAACACCTTAACTCATATAAAATCAATAAATTATCCTTTCTAAACATATTTAAAATTCCATAAATTTAATTTTATGTAAAAAAATACAAATATAATAATGTGTGTTTCTTAGGAGGATACTGAAGTAATAAAAGGTTGGATCACATATAACCATGTAGAAATCCAATGTAATGGTTTAACATTTCTAATTCTCTTATTTGAGGAAATAATCATTTTACAATGCTATATTAATTTCTTTTTTTTATTACTATATCTATGATATAAAGTTATGTTCTTGAGGGTTGACTACATTTTACTAACCTTATCTATGATTAATTGATAGTCTCTTTTTTCTTTTATAGAATTATTGTTTAATCCTTACATTGTACAAAATGGTTACTTTGTCATTTGATTCCTTATTTAGGGAAAAGAAATTATTATATACCTATGCTAATTAAAAGGTGTTTATATTTCATATTTTAAGTATTGTATCAATATTTTATTTATATTGATTTTATATTTCCTATTTCATATTCTCTCTATTCAATTTTTTATTAAAAGCTAACAAACTGAATGGGTCTTCATCCAAATTTATCATCATTTATAATGCATCATATTATAGATTTTTCTTATTATCATTATGTACAAACTAAAAAAATTTAATATTATATATAGAATATCTTTATACTAATTTTAGTAGATGTCCTATTTCGAGTTATGCCCTTTCAATGGGGTTTTGATCAAAAGTTATCAAAATAGTATAGATTTTTTTTATCTTTATGTCTATTCATTGAGAGATGATCATTAATTTTAATAACTATTCTTTTATTTTGGTTAAATTAAAAATATTTCTTAATTATATTTCACTTCTTCCTATGTTTATAGACATATTTCAATTTTAATTATTATCTTCTTCCATAAATGTTCTCTAACATTATTAAAAAAAATTAGAGTAATTATCATACTCTGTAATAATCATTTTCTATTTATATTCAGTATTAATTCTTACCATATAAAAAATTATTTTTAGTTTGAAAAAAAAATTATATATTATATCACTTTATTTTTATGTTTTTCTTTATTTTTCTTAGAAAATTAAGATTGTTCTTTTAATGCTGTGAGTATTAAAAAATATGAATTGGAATAATAAAAATAATTTTTTTTTCATATTTGCATATTATTTAATCCAAAGAATATATAATAGTTTACATTTTTTTATTTCAAGGTCATATCATTAAAATTTTGTCCAATATATTTTTTTAAATTTATTCTTATAAACATTAGGAAAAATACTTTTGAATGATTACAATAAAATCATAATTTATAATTTTGCATAAAAATGGTTTATAAAAAGGAACTCTCATCAACAAATACTTTCCAGCAAAGTCAAGATCCACCATCAATACCAAATCTGACCCATCATTATATGAAATTACATTCTGAAAGATTAACCATTAGAATAAATTAGGTAAATGACCCATATTGAAACATCAATTATTAATATTATTATTGGATAAAATATCATGTAAAAAATGAACATGCTCGGAGAAGAAGTTCACATATAATTTCATGATATTATCATCCATTTGGACGTTGAAGAACCCTGTGAAATTAGATAGTACTATAGAATACATGTTGATATAAGTAGTGAAAATAACTCTTATTTCATTCCACTCGAACCCATAATTATTCTTCTCATTCACTATAAGTTTCTATCATCTCCTGTTAGGCCCCTCCATCTTGAAGGTAGCACATTTCAACATAATAAAATAATGGTGTTTCCAAGAAGTCAAATAGATGAAATATAAATCTTAATCAATCCTAATCCTCTTGGGTATTATTATAGAATTATAATGGTGTTGTATTCTTGAGAAAAGAATCATGATCATGGATTCCTTATATTTATTTTTTGAGGTTTTATAACTGGAGCCTCAATAGGAATAGATTCATGTATCTTCCCAAGATCATGGAAAACACACCCAACAATCTCAACTAGATTCTGATCCACTGGATGATTTGATCTTTGAGGCTAATATGTACCTTCCTCATATAGCCTATTCAAATTCATTCTCTGACTAATGATACAAAGAAACACCAATCCTAAACACTAAAAAACATCATAAATATTAATATGATCATAGATATGATGATCAAGGACATAATAGTATCATTTCCATAAGTTTTAATTTCATTATTAATTTCTTACATACCCAAATAAAAAGACCAAAAAATGAAATAATTATATAAAAAACATATCCCATGTCACTGATCCCAAAACAAAAATGGTGACATAAGGAATTTTTATTGATATTTGGACATGCACTCATTCTCACCATCCTCCTATATCCCAATAATATTATCTCATGACTAAAAAGAAAACACCCACAACATAATAACATTAATAAGTGATAAAAAACCATTAAATTTGATACCATTTATTCATGAACCAGCTAAAATACTCTAATACCCTGATACATGATCCCACATGGACATAGCGAAAATGGTGTTCCTGTTCCATAATATTTTTTGACTGGCACCTAAAATTCTATAATTTTTTTGAGTGAAATGTTTTGAAAAAAACAATGTCATATAATTGATGCATGATGTTTTTCTCAAAACTCCAAAGGGAGAATGTACTAGAATCAAATCAAGTATAAAAACCTAAATAAGTACATCACCATTATAATTAGATTTTGGCATGAAATAACATAATAATCACACATGTCATGTGGATGAAATCACCACTAGTCACCTCCATAAATCCCATCCCAATGGATCACAAACATCTACTACCTCTAAGGGGCAGTTTCACTTTTCCTTGACCTGGATTGAGAAATCATACAAAATCCCAAAGGAAAAATGCTGGATGTGAGATAAAAAGTTCAATAGGGCCTAAATTAGTGTTGAAAAAGTAAAATAAAACAATAAGCCATTCATGATATAAATTAATATCAAAAAAGAACTTTTATGAAAATGACATATTTTTACATGATCATGCTTTTAAATGAATGGTTGGAAAATATATAAAAACATCATTGAACTAGGATTAGAAACATAATTTATGGAAATCTATTCATAATAAGCAGCATAGATAACAAATCAATGAACTCATAAGATAACGGTAACAAAACCTAGAGTATATTAGTTAATATCTATTGGATCCAAAGACATCTTATCATGGGATCCCAAATCAATATCCACAACCCACTTTGAGAAATTACTAAGATCAACTCTTATCTATGGAAAATTACTTGATGAATAGGTTTTAGTAATTAAAGTCATTGTAAATACATTTTTAGAAGATCAAGATCATATTTTTTGATTCCCAATTTCTCAAATCATCTATGGGTAAAAATCAAACAATCAATCAATATAATTATAAATTAGTCACTATAAATCGTTCAAAATATAATTGCAAAGATTTTATTTTGATTAGGACATTTTCATTTCAAAAAAAATAGTATATTTCAATCATTTCATGCAATTATAAATCATCATTCACTTTAATCCAATTTCACAAGATCAAAAAATAAATCATTTCATCAAATAAATTTTCAAATAATACCACCATTTTTCTCAAATCCACCTCAAAATTTTAATTCCATTGAAACTGGGATCTTTCATTAGCTTCCATGACCATTCCTAATACAAGATCAAATCATTCAAAAAAATATTTTTAAACTCTGTTAAAACACTCTTTTAAAATCGATAAATAAATATAGGGTTTAAATTAAGAGGAAAACCAATGTGGAACAACCTACCTATAATCCATGATCATGAATCGACACTTGCAATAGGATCCTCTCATGAGAAAAAAGGCGTTGGAGGTCATGAAATCAAACATATAATAAATATCCAATTAAATAGAGTTTATATTGACCATGTACCATATATTATATTAAGCACTAGTTACGATAGAAATATATATTATAATAAACCACATGAGAGAAAATATACTTACCAAAGGATGATGAATGTGATCAAGACTACATTGATCTTCCAAGAAAAGGGTTTTTATTGTCAATAATCAATTCATGGGGGGATACTAGGATGAAAAAATATATAAGGGTAAAGTGTGGGTGATTATCAACATAAATTTTGGGTTTGTGATTTTTAAATGATTTTTGGAGGATTTAATTCACATGCATAATGTTCAAAAGAGGGTAGGCATGGTTACTCTAAAGCATGTTCCCAAACAATGTGCCACTAGTGTGTGTGGTGCATATTTATTTAGGAAATGAACAATTTATAAAACCACTATCTCTATATGGTGGAATGGTTTGGAGGTTTTGGACTCATAGTTTGGTCAATACATTCATCTCCTTCTTGAGACTTGAGATGGGGTTCACTATTTGTTAGGACAAACCGCATAGTTTTCTCTAAAAGTGAAAAAACCATGAATAACACCATGGGATTCCAAATTTTTCAAAATTTGAAATGAAACAAACCATAAAAATTCCCAACAAAATAATGATAAATTTTTTTTTGGATAAAATGAAAAATAGTAACATAATATTATAGGTTATTTCCATCCCAAGTAGGTAGTATTTTGAGAATAAAAAAACTATTTCAAAGGGGTGTTTCATAAATAATATTACATAATTGTTAATAAAATAAAACCCCCAAAATTTTGAACAAAATTATATGAAATTAGTATTAATCATAAATTCTTTTGTAACCATAATAATGTTTCAAAGTAATCAAAACAATATCTTTAATAAATTTAAAAAGATCCATAAAAATTTATAAGAAACCATGATACATATAAATTTGTTTTTTGAAACCCACACCTTAATCACATGAAATCATGAATATTTGATTGTGAACCATAAAACAGTGGGATAATATATTTCTATTAGTAAATAAAAACCCATTAAAACATAGTTCATAATTATAAAATTTAGATATCACAAACCCAAGCCCACTATGGCCTTCAGGTGGATGGGACAAATGTGAAGAGGAAATATCTTAGAGTGTTATAGGAAACAAATTTTTAAATGTCCCTTAAATTTCACAAATAATTAATGGAGTATTTAGAATTTCAAATAGAGAACTATCTAGGATTGAGACTAGTAAAAAGAAAGGAATTATTTTTTAAAGATAACCAATTGAAATTGAGGAATTTTTTTAAAACCCAGGGATGATATTTTCACATTATTAACCACTTGTTAACGAAATTATCCCATTGTTAATTCCATTATTATATTATTCATGAAGTGAACCAATGATATATATATTTTACTCTCCACCATGATTTATACACATTCATTAAATATGAGATTCAAGAGTTGAAAATATGATTCACTTCATGAACCACTATAGTGGAAGTGCTATAACTCATACAGTAAGATAAAACCCAAGTAGATAAGATATTTTTAGAAAATATAATTGATGGAAAATGAATAACAATTCATAAATGACACAAACCGAATCTGATCGCCACTGAAACTGGCACCAAACCCGACTCGTGACAAGGCCTGATGGGTCTTCCTAATCCCCACGGGCTGGAACAAGTTTTTTTGTATCATAAAATGACAATTGGGAATGATTTACCCAAGTTTATAAACATAAAACGACAAATGAATCCAATAAAATGAATCTGGATTTTTCAGTCCAAAAAATGTTTTACAAAAAATCAGAACAAAATTAAGTAGTCTAAAATGACTCATCATGACTATAAAAAAGGTACAAAACAAAAAATGAATGGCCCAAGAACCTCAACATGGTAATAGGCATCTCCCTCAAGCCATCTCTGCAACACCACATCATGAATGACCGGTGAAAACTCAAACTGTTGGCACAAAAGTTGTGCCCAAACCTATGACAAAAAAATTTACCAAGTCTACTTACACACAAGGGTGTATGTAGGGTGTGATCCAATACCTAGTAGGATACCACCAATAATAGATTCCATGTGATAAACATTCAAAGACGAAAGGCATGAAATTATTCAAAAACATGTAATTTATAGTTACAATTTCTATAAGATGAAACTTATAAAAAATCATTTTTCAAGTGGGATAATTTAAAGAATCAACAATTTTAAAATAAATTCAAAAGCTACAGATTTTTTTCATCCAAATATACTATATGCTGATGGTATGTATAAAGAATCTAATGAGAACAAGCAATAGGAAATAACCCCTAGGCACTTGCTAGCTGTGGGTCCAAGGTACCTCGTATCTTAGTGAGTGTAACCACAAAAAATTTCAGTTATTGGGAACGATCCAATAGTAGGGAACATAACCATAACCTATTGGTCCCCAATCATCATCATTATAGTTTATTTAGAGTTGAAAGCGTCAATCTTGCTAAGTGAAACTGAGGCCAAACCCAATGGATTCACTAGCACACTAGTACACGTCTACCCACCAAGATATTCAGGTTTTCCATTGTGAAAAAACAAGTTCAACAAAGCAAGATATATAGTTTTCAAATGAAAATATCACTTAAACCTCTCACGTTAACCAAACATCCCCATGTACATCACACAAATAACAATTTCCACTTTTCATTCAAATGCATTTTGAAATCAAACTCACGCTAAAATATCCCAAAACACTTTTTTCATAAATTTTAGAATCCAACACATCCTTTAAAAATATTATAAAGTACCTCAAAATATGATAAAAATCACATAACATCCTACTAACTTGTTTCATAACTCTTTTTTTATAAAAAAATCCATTTTTCACATCGCACTCACAAAAACAGCCCACATCACGTTCACACCTCTTTCACATTTTTGTAAATCCCTTAAACATTTTTATAAAACATTTTCAAGGGGTACAAATCACATGAAAGACCTATTCACATTTAAAATGGTACATTTGAATGTATAAACAATCCAAAATAGTTTTTTAATATGGTTTCACCACTTAGATAAATCATTAAACCATTCAAAACATTCATAAAACAATTCTTTATAGTGTAACAAAGCTTTTCACATAAAACCCATTTCAATACCATATTTCAAGGAAAATATCACACCAATACAAATTCAAAACAGAATTTCTAGCCCCGAAAACGTATACTGAACTATTCTCATGTTTTATACCAACACCTCAAACAATACCACAAAATATCCACATGAAAAGCACACGTTTTCAAAATCACTTTTAAGAAGTACAATTAGGTTTTACACCTTAAACCCATTAATAAAACCTATTTTAAACCTAATGGAACATCAATACCCTACCAAATCAGAATTTTCATCCCAAAAAATATTTATTAAACAAATTCCATATGTTATAAAACACTCAAATAATACCCAATCGGCTACACATGAATAACACCCAATTTTGAACCACAAGAAAAATATAAAAAAAATGCCTTAGAAAATCCAACACAAATAGTTTTTGCACCACACACAGCATATTAGGAACATGAATAATAATTATTTCATGCAAACTAACTCATCTAGAAATGATTACACATGGAATCACCTACCTTTTATGTCGAAATCCTCAAAACATGGTGCGAAACATCAACTGTACCACCGCCGTACCTCAAGGAAGATAAATCCAGGCCTAGACCAAAATATTTGACCCAGAAGACACCAAATTAAACCCTAGGTTCTAAACTCAACTTCTAGACATGAGAAATTTTAGGAAAGGGTGATAGAAACCCTAATACAAGGGAAGAAATCAATGAAAGAAACACTTACTTGAAAAATCTTGAATCCAATGAACCACATACACCAAAATTTGAATCTCCAAGCAACCAAACCTGATATGTAGGATCTAATGGGGATACAAAGGTCATGTGGGGACTGAAATGGAGGAAACAGAGTGAAAATTAAAATATTTATGAAAGAATAAACTTACCTTCTCAAATATGAATGATTTGAGGAACCCTAAGAAATTTTGGCCTACTCCACGAGAAAAATGAGGTAAAAAGTGGAAAAATGAATAATGGGGGTGAGGCTCGAGATTTTGGATTCAGGTAGGAGGTGGAATCACGGGAATACAGTAAAAAATTAGTATGTTATTACATAATTAATAAAACAATTTAAAATTGTAAATGCCCCATGTGTTGGCCCAATTTCAAATTAATTCACTAAAACCCAAAATGATAATGGGTTAAAAAAGGGTCCAAATTGACATGGGGATATGGATAGGGCATAGGAAGAAATGTGGGATGTGGAATGGATGAAAAATTTTAACAAATGAAATAGTTATAAAATAAATAAAATTTATTTTTAAATCTGGAATTGGGCTCATGGTTTGGCCCAAATTTTGAAAACCCTCAATTTCCCCCAAAATAAATGGAAAACAACAAAAACAATTAAATAATGGAAATTAAATAAATATTACATTTAAAAAAAGTCATGTATGTGACAATTCTCCACACCATAAAACTGTCTATCCCTAGAAAGCCACAGCAAGTCCAAATACAAAAACGAAACCCAACTGGTAAGCCTGGAAGTAATTCCTTGCCAAGATTCACCCCAAACGGCCAAAACACCTCTTGTGATCATTTAAAGAATGATTACTCTCACAACCAAAACATAAACCAATTTCCTAAAACAATCAAGCACATTCACACTTTATTCTAAATGAAAAATCCTTAAAAACATTCTGAAAAAAAACTCATTCAATTTACCTAGACAAACAAAAAACACCAAAAAAAGTTACACTTACCCTACTATATATAAACAATTGGTCACTCTCCAATCTCAATGTTTACCCAAAGAAGATGTAGGTATTCAGATATCTCCAAATGGTAACACCTACTTCCAAGAGAAGACCATGGAAAAAAATATGAGTTACTCATATGAAGATACACAAATGGGCTCCCCACCATAAAAGAAAACATAAAATTTTCCCTAACATGGAATCTGGACACTAAAAGGGGGAGGCCCAAAAAAATCCCTTGTACAAGGGGTATACATCCATTGGAAATTTCCAAAAGAATATGCTCAATACCAATGGTGGGTCTCCCCACCACAAGAACCAACCATCATAACCGAACGACATGGGCCAATACAAAAAGACCCCAAAATTTAATGATTTGGGAAGGCTTTATAATTAGTCTATACGGTTTGGAAAACCGTGCACTAACTGTGCAGATCATTCTTTTTGCATGGCTTTCTAGAACATGGTCACTACTTATCAGGCAAAAACCACGTGCTCAGCTTGTCTAAAAAAATTTCAATCCATTCTCTAATGACTCAATGGATACCAAAGTTGGGGGGGATATTGGTTCATGATATGGGTACAAGGCCCTCCACCTATTTCCACCAAACTAGAACAATAAAAGAATGATGATGACACTATAGGATTAAAATCCTCCTATCTTTCATACTGTGTATTGGAATATTTACAACAGTTTAAATGACACTGGGGTTTCCCCTGACTACGCACCTGCTTCCATCTGGGACCTATGGCTGGAGCTCAAAATATTGAAGCAACATCGGCATCATAGTTAGGATGTGGAAACACTTATGTGGAACTTATTATTTCGGGGCCCCAAACAACTACACCACGTACCCCGATGGGCTCACCAAGACATAACACACTTCGTAACTAACATTACCAAAACCAGGAATTTCACTGAAACAAGGGATCAGAAGAAGCACACACATCGCACCATGTTTCTTTTGGTGCAAAACAACAGAAGGTTAGGACACATATAAAAACAATCCTCTAAGATAAAGGATTTGATGTTTTTTCCAAGGGATACATACTCCAAACATAACAGAGAACCTCAGAGGATTGTGTGACCTTCACGTCTACAGTCAAATGAGCACACAACGTCACAATGCATCACCGAACATGTCCTTTGTGATTGATTGGAACAATACATGGATTGTGACCTTATCCAATGTCCCTAAACAATAGAAAAGTCCAAAAAGGTGACACAAAAGACTCGCATGACCAAAATCTCTAAATTGGTGGTTTAAATAGAACTCTTGATTCAATGAAACTATGAAGAACCCAGAGGCCCTCTTAGACACTATCGAGACACTCATCCACACTAACAACCCCAGAACACTTCCACCTTCGATAAATCAGGTAACTTAAGAAACTAAGAACTCTTTCAACATTACACAAGAATTATCCCTCTATAAGAGGATCCATAAATCAATGAAATTAATGGGTGTATACTCAATCAACAGAGATCAATAAAATATTCCTTATATTGATAAACTTGAGGATTTTCCAAGGGAGAAACAATACGGGATGCACTTCAGTTTTGCATTAACCCTTAATGCGGGCATACCTTATCCAATGAGAGAACACAAGGACCCCACCAAGCTGGTACATTGGTCAAAACATTCCACAAACCAAATAAAAACACATTATGGGAACCACCGTAAAGGTGTACCGAAACATATCTCAGAAGAGACTACTAACCAGTCCTTCTACCTAACTTGTCGTCCAAACACAAACCAAAAACACAGTTAGAACAAGAGGGGATCATGGACTCAAAACATCCCACAACATCAAAATTTTCATAAAACACATAATATACATCTTCCCAAACTATTCAACAAGACATCAGGTTTTTCTTTAAAAACATCTCTTTTAAACTAAATTGTTCAGCGGTTAGCGTATCCCCCAATGGTACCTCATGGGCCTCACACATCCATGTTTTCGTGCCACACCGAGAACCATCCACATATCCATCCTGGCACTCATCCAGTCATTCCATCAACCATACATCATCCCATATATCCCCATGCATGTGGTCTCTCATGAAAATACCAAAGGTTAAAATAAAAAAATTATTCCACTTTTCAAAACCAAAACGGTTAACCAACACATCCTTTTTCTCAAAAACCGCTAACCACAAGATCAAAATACCATTTCACATCATACAAAACTTTTCATAAATACACAAACGTTTAGAAAATAACTCACTTTAATGTTATTAACATAAATTTCAAAACATCGCATCCCATTAAAATACCCTTTGATTGTTTAAAAACCAATATTGGAAACACTCTTTAAAAACTATCATCAATATAGTTCTTGATTTCAAAAGAGGTATAAGCCCACGATTTTTCTTTTCAAAATAATTCGGAAAATTCAGTTCCACCATTTCCTAAATCATACTATTCCCTTTTTATTTGAAAATCATTTCAAAAAAACATTTTTCTTCTTAAAACCAAGTCATATTAAAACCAAAGATCCAAGATTTCAAAACTAAATAACATCAAACAATGCGAGAGGAAACTAGTTTCAGTGGGTGACTTAGACATATAGTTGGAATCCATATTCCAATCACTTAACTATCATATAGAGTGTTCTAGGGAATATCTCGTGCTCCACATGGCTTTCCAGGCCCTCTGAGCTCATGTAGACCATTAACCCAACTCTCTTTTAATTTCCCTTATTCATCATTAAACCAAGAAAAACAAAGGACTCCGAAAGGTCCCAACTTCCAATGGAGACTGGAATCCCATCATGAGATGTGGTGATCATCCAAACTCCACATAACAGAAATTGCAGGTCCCGAAAATCCTAACACTATACTATCCCAGTTGTTCCCCAAATAACATGACCCAAAGAGAGAGAACCTCCCTCTGGTACCATTTTCTCACGAACGAAATCTAATCACCATCGAAACAGGCACCAGACCCCTCCCGTATCAAGTCCCAAAGAGTGTTCCCAATCCCCACGGGCTAACAGAAGATCTTGGGTATCATAAAATGATAATTGGGAATGATTTTCCCATGTTAATAAACATAAAAAAACAAATGAATCTACGAAAACGAATCTGGATTTTTCAAACCAAACAATATTTTACAAAAATTCAGCATTGAATTACATAGTCTAAAAAAACACAACAAGACTATAAAAAGGCATAGAACCAAAAATTAACATCCCAAGAACCTCAACATGGCAAGAGGAAACACCCTCAAGAGATCTCCACAACACCACATCATGAATGACTGGTGAAAACCTGAACTGTTGGCACAAAAATTGAACCCAAACCAACGAAAACACAAATAACCAAGTCTACTTACACCCAAGTGTGATAGTAGGGCATGAGATAATGCCCAGTAGGATACCACAACAAATAGATTACATGTGATAAACATTCAAAAATGAAAATCAAGAATGTTTTCAAAAACATGTAATTTCTAGTTATAATTTCTAAAAGATGCAACTTAAACAAAATCTGTTTTCAAGTGGGCTAATTTAAAGAATCAACACGTTTAAATTAAAATCAAAGGATGATTAATTTTTTCAGACAAATATACTATATGTTGACGGTAAGTATAATGGATCTAATGAGCATAAGAAATAGAAAATAACCCCTAGGCACTAACTAGCTTTGGGTCTCAGGTACCTCGTATCTCGGTGAGAGTAACCACAAACAATATCTGTTCTCATGCACCAGACACTAGTAGGGAACATACCCATAACCTAGTGGTTCCCAATCATCGTCATCATAGTTTATTTAGTGTTGTAAATGTCAATCTTACTAAGTGAAACTGATGTCAAACCCCACGAATTCACTAGCATACTAGTACACGTCCACCCACCAAGATACCCGGGTTTTCCTATTATGCTCAAAGAAGTTCAAAAGGCCAAGAAATATATTTTTCACATGAAAATATCACTTAAAAATAAAAAATTAACCAAACATCCCCATGTACATAAAACAAATGACAAATTCCACATTTTATTCAAATTCATTTTGAAATCAAACTCACACCAAAATAGCCCACAACACTTTTTGCATAACATTCACAATCCAACACATCATTTAAAAATTTTATAAAGTCCCTCCATATATGATAAAAATCACATTACAGCCCCGGAACTTGTTCATTCAACCATTTTAATAAACAAAATCGAATTTTCACATCGCACTCAGACAAACAGACCACGTCACGTTCACACCTCTTTCACATTTTTTTAAATCACTTAAACATTTTTATAATACATTTCCAAGTGGATACACAACACTTGAAAGAACTATACACATTTAAAATGGTCAATTTTAAAGTATAAAAAATACAAAATAGTTTTTAATAATGTTTCACCATTTACATAAATCATTAAACCACTCAAAACATTCATAAAACAATTCTAAAGTGTGTACCAAAGATTTTCACATAAAACCCATTTCAAAACCGTATTTCAATGAAAAGATCACCCCAATACAAATTTAAAACAAAATTGGTGGCACAGAAAACATTTATTAAACTACCCCCATGTGTTATACCAACACCTTAAAAAATACCACAAAATATCCACATGAAAAGCACAAGTTTTCAAAATTACTTTCAAGAAGTACAATAAGTTTTTACACCGTATACCTATTAAAAACCCACTTTAAAACCTAATTGAAAACCAATACCCTACCAAGTCATAATTTCCATCCCAAACAAGATTTATTATACCAATTTATAATGTTATAAAACACCCAAACAATACCCAATGTGCTACACATGAAAAACACCCAATTTTATGCTAAAATAAAACTATAAAAATAAATGCTTACCCAAATCCAACATAAATAGTTTTCCCACCACACACAGTATATTAGGAACATTCATAATAAGAAATTCAAGCAAACATACTCTTCTAGAAATGATTATACATGGAATCACCTACCTTTTATGTCTAAACCCTCAAAACATTGTGTGAAACATCAATAACACCAATGCCGCACCTCAAGGAAGATAAATCCAGGCTTAGATAACAATATTTGACCAAAAAGACACAAAATAAAACCCTAGGTTCAAACATCAACTTATGGACAAGAGGAACTTCATGAAAGGGTGAAAGAACCCTTAAAAATGGGAAGAAACCAAGGAACGAAACTCATACATGAAACATCTTGAATCAAACGAACCAAATACACCAAAATTTGAATCTCCAAGAAACCAAACCTGATATGGAGGCTCTAATGGGGGTGATAATGTAAATTTGGGACTGAAATGGGGGAAAAGAGTGAAAATTAAATAATTTGTGAATGAATCAACTTACCTTCTCAAATCTGGAATATTTGAGGAACCTTAAGATGTTTTACCCGACTCCACGAGGAAAATGAGGTCCAAAATGGAAAAATAAATAATGGGGGCGAGGATTTGGATTTTGGCTTTTGGCTGGAGGTGAAATCACGAGAGATATAGTATACAATGAGTATGTTATTAAAGAATAAAAAAACAATTTATAACATGAAATGTCTCAGAGGTTGTCCCAATTCCATATTAATTCACTCAAACCTAAAATTCTAATTGGATAAAAAATGGTCCAAATGGATATGGTGATTTGGATAGGTCATTGGAGGAAATATGGGAGCTGTAATGGATGAAAAATGTTTACAAATTAAGGAGTTATAAAATAAATAAAATTTATTTTTAAATCTGGAATTGGGCTCACGGTTTGGCCCAAATTTTGAAAACCCTCCATTTCCACCAAAATGAATGGAAACCCCCAAAACAAAGAATGAATGGAAATTAAATGAAAAATACATTTAAAAGAATTCATGTATTTGGAAATAAAAGAAAACAATTGTGGAAAATGAAATTAATAAAGGGTATCTTCAAAAATTCATACATAATCCTTATTAAATGTGGAATAAGTAATTAAAATAAAAACTGAGAATGAAAAATTATTTATAAATATATCGAAAATAAATTTATTAAAAAAATCAAAAAAAACAAACTAATTATCTATTGGAAAGATATTGATGATAATTTATATATTCCTTATGGACTTCAAAATAGTTAAGACAATATTTACGATATGAGTGAACATGGATATGGCGAACATTTAGTTGAGTTGATATGATTTATTATTAACATCATAAAATGTGACAGAAGAAATAAATAATTTCCATTACCCATTAAATAATAATGAATATAATTATAATATATTCATAGAATCTGAGAAAATATACTTGAGAAATCATTATGTAAAAGGAATGATTACGACTCAAGAATAGAAGTAGATCCTAGAAAACATATTATATACATCATATTTTTGATATAAGAATCTTTTGAAATTGATTTTATGATATATTATTGTAATTAACAAAAAATAGTTAATATTTCATAATAAACTCATTGGTATGAATGTACACAACATATAAAATTCATGTTCAGGAAGAAGCATTATAACTTAATGAATACATCTTGACTTTTGAAAAAAAAATTACATTTACTCTCAAAATATGATGAATAAATTTAATCTATTGTATCATTAAAATATTCCTATTAATCAACAATTTAAGAACCTTATTAATATATATTAATATATCTAATCATTAATTATATGTTTCCATTATACATTAATTTTCATTTTAATTCTTTTTTTAATTATTAGATGTATGTGAAAATATTTATTATTTTATGGTTGAAAATATCAGTGTTTATTACTATTCGTTGATATAAAGTTCATCATTCGTAGAATATAAAAGGAACTATAATATATGATATATAAATATTCATGATGCGCAAATTCAAATGCATGATAATTTTAGTTATTGTTGTTGGAGGTGAAATTTACGATGTTCCAAATTTAGTAAATTTTATGAACAAAAGTTGGCAAGTTAATGATGGTATAAATTATAGTTTTAAAATTCTATAGAAAATATTAATTAATTATATAATAATATCATCTTTTCATTAGGTATATTCTTATAATCTCTCTTATACTGTTGTAATGAAAAGGAAAATACATATTTTTACAAAGGAGGGAGTGTGCATGTAAAAATGGTATATTTCTCATATTACGTTGAATAAAGATAATATATGAAATGATTTTTATTTTTTAGATTCTAGTAATTTTATAAATATAAAAAATAATAATTAAATACCTCTTACTGAATTGTAAACATAATTCAGTTTATGGAAACTGAAACAAATCACTTCATGGATGTTGTATTCCTCAAGTATGTACGAATGACATTACCATTTTTACAATCAAGGGGAAACGGAAGATTAAACATATATATTTATCCTAAAAAATTTTATATATTAATAATACTGCTATCATTAAATTATATGGAAAGAATATATTGGGATACATATATATAATTGAAAACATTTAAGATATTATTGTTTATGTTGAGAGTTTGGATACTCTCATGGAGTACCTCTTGAGGATGGAATATTTATGGATTATTCATGGATCAATGGGATGAAAAAATCATATAAGAAGGTTATGATGAATTATAAAGGGATTTGTTTCAATATTTCTTCTAAATTAAAGTGGTCATGAAGATGTGTTGGAAGTATCCTTTTATAATTTAGGTGCATTTTATTTTTATTACAATATTAAAGTATGAGTCACTATTCAAGGGTTAAAATGATAAAATAATCGAAAATAATGTAGTGTGGTTGATTTAATTAAAATAAAAACCTAAAATATCATTTAGAATGATGGGTTTTGAGATTTTATCCTCTCTCTTCTTAATTTTAAATTTATTGACATTTTCCCTTTTACTTGGAATTCTCTCTTGTTTAACATGCATCATTTTTTTAATGAAAATAATATTACATTATCCAATAATTTGGATAAAATTATTAAAAATATGAATAAAATTAATTATTATTAAATATATAATGATGATAACTATTAATTTTAAAGGTAATAATTAAAAACATGTAAAAAATTACATAACAATATTTTTTTTAAAAAATGAAAATTAAAGGATTGAAAATTAAACAAAATAATTTTTAATTTTTAATTTAATTAGAAAATAGGTTTTTTCCAAGTAATGTTTCATAAATTTTACTTAATTTTTATTTCACAATGAGTTCATAAAAGTCGTTGTATTTGTAAAAAATTGTGTATTCAACCATTAAACATAAATTCAATATTTATAGAAGAAATACCATAGATATATCCTAAAATAATATTATAATTGTTAATATAAAAATAATGTTCAAATTTTAAAATATAAATTATGAAATTTAAGAATTTAAAATATAAAAGGAAATATAATATACAATGGAAATAATATTTTTATAATGGGAATTTTTCAAATATTTATTATTTTAATTCTTATTTAAAATTAATTACTAAATATATAAATTATAACATATATCCTAAAAAATCATCATATAACCATTATAAATATATAAATTGATGATATTAAAATACAGAGTACCTAAATAACCAATTTTTGAAAAAAAATAATTTTTATCATTAACAAATAACTATTGTTTTTTAGGTTTACTAGATAAAATTCATTAATTAATTTTTATTAAAATTGACCAATATTTTCCTCTCAATAAATATTTCTTAATAGAGTTCAATTATTTATACCCACCAATTTAATTACTATACAATAACAATAAAATTAAATATTTATAATTTTATATGAAGTTTTGTAGTTTTATTGGGGTCAATGATGTGTATGAAAGAAGATAATCAAAATTGTATTTTATTAAAAGAAATCATGGAATACAATTTTGGGTAATTATGAATAACTTCAATTTGTTTAAGAGGATGATAGTTTTTCTTCAGTATATTTGGGCTATTTTTTAAATGATCCTTGTAGCTCCTCTACAGATGTCCATATTTGAATTTTTTGATGTATCTTCATATGAATGAATAAATTTTCTATTCAATAATTAAGAATTATATTTTTCAATTTAATGATTCAATGGATTTTATTTCGATGTTAAATGGACGATCATCGATCTGTGACGTGTTTATTGTAGTGTATCGATGTTATTTGAATAACATGGGAGGATATATGAATATATTTAATGATATTTCACCCTTTATATTTGTTAAGATATAATCTCATATAAGGTTTTTTGTAGGAATTGACATATTTATCTAATTGTTCATTGTATATGGAGTTAAAAATGGTGGGTGTGTTTGAAAGGTAGTATATTAATGAAGTGAAAAGTCTCCATGGAGTTTTTACAATTACAATTATTTATCTTTAACCAATGATTTTTTTATAAGTTTCTATGTGACTGAAGAATTTATTAGATCATAGTTTTGTGTCCATAAAAAACATGAACCTCAAATAAATGTCTATATATGGAAAATGTTCAAGAAACAAAATTCCATACTTCAAACATAAGTTCATTATTATTATTTATCTTTGGTGAAGAAATTGTCATTTATTTATTTTTTATTAATTATATATATCACACATCCATTGGAATAGGTAATTTAAATGAAATTATATGTATTAATTTATATTATATTTTTACAATACTAATGTTGTGTATTTGATAATAAATTTTCAAAACTCAGTGTAGAGTATAGCGAAGCATATGCACATTTTTGGAAAGTGGATAAAAGACACAAAAGATCCCTTATTTTATTATAAAGATTAGATGATGTGACCAATGTAATTTAATGAAAAGAATATGTTTTGTTGGAGGTTTATCTTTGTCAGGGATAATATAGTATCTTAAGAGTTAATAAGATTTCACTATAGTTTTTTTTCTATTTAGGTTTTCATATTATATATGTAATATTTAATTGAATATGGTACTTATACCCTATAAATATAATGTTAACCAAATAATCCATCTATTGCTACATTAGTGGTATCATCCTGGTGGAACCAAGGTTGTTGATTTTTGTTATAATGACATTGATGAGGATGTGATAATCATGGAGTTACCATTAGAGATCCACATCCATCTTGATAAGGTGTTGTAGGGATGAACCATTCATTTAATTTGTAATTTTAATGGAATATAGGTTTAAATTAATGTATATCGGGGAGATAATCATATATATGAATTTGATAAATGAAGATGTATTTTATATTGGAATCTTTTAGTGTATTTGAAATTTATTCATTTTCATAAATTATTAATGATATATGTCTTTACTCTCTTTTACATGTTGTAATTAAATGTTTTTCCGGGTGGACGATTTTTCTGAGAGTTTCCACATATATTGGTGGAATAAACATGATGAATTTTTATTTCATAAAAATAATAAATATTATAATTTATAATTAATATATCATAAAAAACAAATAAAATTGTTATATTATATATTTTTCACTAGTCAAACCTACAATGATGAATTATATTTAGTTTTAATCAAATATTTAATAGTCAATGTGTTAATTGAATCAACTGAAAATAAATATAAATATATTTAATGAACTATAATTTAACTCTAGAATATATTTTTTTTTATATTTTCTAGGTAATGGTTTAAATTTATCACTAAAAATTTTGATTAAAGGACCTTATTTTTATTTCTATTGCATATTAATAAAAAAATATCTCTTGTATATAATGTGTTATCTTGAAAATAATTTTTTATGGTAATGTAATTTGTCCAAACAAAGACATGAAAATCCAAAACCATATTTAAACTTGTCAGTTAAACACATTCCAATATCAAGAAGGGGTCTATGAACTATTACAAGCATTAAAGAAAAATTTATCAATCAGTAATTTCAGATCATGCATAATGATAAATAAAATGATATTAAATAATAAATAAATACCTAACCCCACAATTAATAAATATTAAATAGAAATTTATCAAAAAATTCAATAACATATTATTAAAAAACCTGAAATGAGATTTCTATCCCTCTAGTATCCACAATGACACTTAATCCATGTTATAAATTATAAAAGGGAATGAAAAATCCTAAAAAGCGTTTTATCCTTAAACTGCATTCTATAGGATCCTCTAACTAAAGTATCACCCACTTAATTTTATTATTTGTTTAAAATATCACATAATGGACCTATTTATTAACATATATAATAAAAATATATTTCATTACATCTATAAATAAAATTTCACATATATTTTTCCTAATCACACTTAAATTGGAAAATAAGTGTGTTTTGGTTTCTTCTAAAAAGCTAAAAAATTATCAAAAACTTGTATATCATTTAGGGAAATAAACCATTATAATTGCCTCTAAATATTCATAAAATGGATTAAGGTAATAACTATTCAATGGTGGTCTTCCAGAATTTGGAATGAATTATACAAACTTGTCTTGGGGATCCAATACACCATAATATTTCTAAAAATTATTATAGAGATTCATTAGAAAATTTGTATGATTACACAACGTCCATGAATTCCATTATAATTATACAAAAACTTTCCCATGTACCCATCACAATATTAGTTTCATAAGTTTACCAAAATAAAACAATTTATGATATACCTCAATAATTATCTTCAACATTTCTGAATTCTTTTCAAAAAACCACATGATCATGACATAACCACATATAAAACTATCATAGTCAATTTGATCGTTTCACGATCTTTTAATATCATCAAAACATTATTTCTTAACACTATTATCAATAGTGATCATCATATAATAATTTTTCACAGAGGAGAAATCATCCTTGAAATATATGTGTTCTTCCAAAATCAACAACATTCTTCTTTCCCACAATATGTTCTTTTTTTTTACTTACTAAAATTACCAATTTCTAATTTATCAGTATTCACATCATCCGAAAACAACTTATTCTTTGACAAAATATTCTGTATTTTACATTTAAGAAGCCTAGTTTACTAGGACATGCTAGTATATGCCATGATAACACTGTATTTTAATAATGATGATGGTTTGGTCAAGATATCTCAATGATAGAAGTGATTCCAATTTTTTCAAATTATTCCAAACTCTGATCATTGATAAATCTAACAGTAAAAAACTAAAGACACCATAAATTTGGAAATAATTTCTCATTTATCAATGAAATTATCTATAGTAATGTTTTCATATTATTGATATTTCAGAGTTACCAACACATAATCTTTATATTGTCCTAATGTATAAATCATTATAATATCATAATGAAAATCCATCATATAGAGGATTGAAACACCAATATCAAAAAACATTTATAATATAAACAATGAAAAATATTCATTCATGAATCACATAAAACAACTATATTCAACTCCACAATTTTCCAAAAAATAAGAAAATTATTTTCTCAACATTTTCTATTGAACTAATTATTCTTTTTTAACCTTCCATCCATATCATCCAATATATTAGATATATTAATACTCACTTTTGATATGCCTTACTGAAAAATATTTCACTCACCACCTAATAAAATTTTATTATTGATATTCTCAATATTAATTATATTATCTCCATCAATATACATTCATGATATCTCCATTCCCACATAAAAACCAATCAACACTAAATATATTAACATTGATTATGGTTCAAATTTCTTTATTCTTAATGATAATTTTGTTATTTATTTGAAATTAAAAATCAAGTGTTAAAGGGGAGTCTTATCTTTTAATTATAATAATAGATAAACATTAAAACCTCAATGGAATACTCCTCATTAAAAGTATATCATCCAATATCAACATATTAAATTTATTATATTAAAGTAATAAAAATAATAATAATGAAAATAATCATAAATTAACCCACTTTTATGAATATTTTTTTGTTATTATATTTTTTATTATAGATTGGAAAGTACCATGATTGGTAATTTATGAATATTTTCTGCCATAAAAATGATTAAAAAATTATTCATTTCTAAAACATGTCATCACCATTACCATAGAAAAAACACTTTTCTCCCACACTATATTACTTTTAAATTTTAAAAAATTTAATACTAGTGTAGTAAGGAAAAATAGAATTATAATGTGCATTTACATCATGGTAATTCATGGTCCTAATCATATTTAGAAACTATCAATGCTAGGGAAGGTCTCAGTAGAATAAGAATAAAAATAATAATCATCCCTAGTCATATTAATGTTGTTAAACATATTGATTCATTAATAGATTTATATATTAATATTCTTATAGTAATATATTTTTTGATAATCTGGAAAGAAATAGTGTATTTTAATGAATAAGAATTTTTTTCCAATACCTCTTAATAACGGGAATATAATATATTTTTCAATCATGCATTTCGAAATAATAATAATTAGTAAATTGTAATAATCATCAAAAATACCAAAGCAAAAATTTTTATGAGACATTCTACTGATATAATCAAAGAAATTCATCAATTTAATGATTTATCCAATCAATAGTCTCATGATTTCATTTACTAATCTAGTCATCATCTTACTCAATAATTTCATTTAAAAATGTGATATGAAAAAAATAATGGTATTTATAAAAAACACTTTATATCATAGATAAATAATTTATAAAAAATTGTATATTTGAAATGAAATTGAGAAAATTATATATAAAATATTATTAATGAGAACATATAAAGGAAAAAAATAATAATTTATCAATTGAATTTTTCATATTACTCTCATTCACATTATTACTTGTGACATCATCATTATGAAATCTAAAATTTGAAATATAGAAACTAAAGTAAAATATAAACTCAATTAAACACAAAAAGGTACCAATTCCTCTAAATGAAGTAAAAAAGTATGGCTTCATCAAGTAAGATATATTTTTTTGTTCTATTATATTGACATGACCTCCCTATATAAATTGATTGGTGAATGGTAAATATGCAATATGATAGGGAAAAACTAATTATATATGTTATAATTCCACCACACGGATAGGTTCCATTCCTTTTCCTAAAAAAATCTCTAGTATCCATTGACATAGATCCTTCTCCACTTCCATATGTAGAATTCACTAATATTTTTTCATTCTGAATAACGATAATGTTATTTCATATACTAAGCCGTTTATTATCACTCTATTATTTCTTTAGTTGTACTATGTTTTATAATAATCACAATTAGCACAATCATCCATATTATTTCTTCATTTTACTAAAATATTCTTTTATCCTTATTTTTTAAATTCACACATTTTTTAATGTCATCAGTGAAAACCAAATTCTCCATAAAATAATTATATTTTTATTAGAAGTTTACATATCTTATGAATTTTTTTAAATTCACCCCACCAAATATCAATGATAACTCCACACATAGATCCTAATTTTAAGAACATACCATTAAAAATGGTCATCCATGTATAAGTATTATTTTCTAACCATTAATATTAATCATACAAAAATATACCTAAGAGTAAATGTTATCCATTTAAACCAAAACAATGACATTATAACCATGTAGAAAACACAGTTTTGTATCTAAATTTTGACGATAAAACACTACTTTATTTTTATACTACAATAGTAAGACATTTAAATATTGATTATGAAATGATTTCCAAACTACCACACAAATATCATAAATATTATCCTAAATAATAAAAATCAATATTAATAGAAACCTTAAAAATAGAGATCTCATTTCTTATCTAGTAGATTACTTTCCCCGAAAATTTAAAATTCTACCATCAGTGATATTTTCCCTATCACAATAAGATTTATATTTTTAAAAATCAACTCTTTAATTAATATTAAGTATGTGGGAACATTTAATAACTATTTTTTAATTGTAACTATGAGATTATTTTTTTAACAATTTCTTGAATCTTACTCCTTTGATCCTCAAATATTTATTTCTTCATAATTTTCTAGATTAATAGTGGCAGTTTATAAAGCGATGGAGATTTTTCTATGACATCATTTTATTCATCCATTATACATTCATTTACCATCCTCTATTTCTTTCCCTTGATAATCTTATTATATATTCACTTTTTATTATTTTCAACCATGGTTTCCCCATACCCATCTATTATTGCCTTCAATACATAACATGGGATGATCTATGTATCGCCAGAAAATACCTTTCATGGCATATTATCAAGTTCATTTTTAATTATCCAAACACAATACCTATATTTTATAGTCTATACTATTTTACCAATAAAATCATCATTATTTAATTAATGGGAAACCTAGTGAACTATCTTATATTAGTCTCTTTATTAATGATCCACTAGTGGTAGTGTTCATAGTTTTATGATTTTCATAAAACATACCATTAAAAAATGATTTCAAGATGAAATAAATATGCAAGAAATGGTATGATAATTTTCATAATAATGCATTATATCATTCCGATATTAAAAAAAATTACACAATTTTTTTTAAAAGAATGATTTTAAATTGAAAAAAATATTGTTTTAGATTGGGGGATTACTATTTTTATGTACTGTCTTTCCATCTCATACAATGTATTGATGGATTTTGGTTATGAGCATTGAATACTTTTTTTATTATGTTATTATGAAATCATTAAAAATATAAGTCATATAATGATATCACAAAAACTATTAATTTGAAATGTATCAACGAGTGCATGAAAAAATATCATATATTTGTTTGGATATTCATCTTGTAGATCAATTAATTAATGTGAGTTTAACCTGATTTGATTTTTTTCCAAGTGGTTTTCTATTAACAAGACCACACAAATTCTTAGGTCTACCAAAGCACATTACAGAAATATATACTCAATGAAACTCCATTGTTATAGTTTTATCACTTCAAAAATATGATCCTTTTTTGTATTAAATCTACTTTAGCTAGTTTTAATTAATTTTTATACTTTAAAAAACATTTACAAACTAGATAACATACTCCAAAAGATGTCCTCTTTATTTTAAAATTGTTTCATTAGTTTTGTAATATTTTATCCATGATATCTAACATAAATATGAAAAACATGAGCATATCTAGAATATAAAAATAAAAACAACAAAACATGGAAATTGGTAGTGAAAAAAATTTAATACATGAAAAATTAAATACTTTTAATAAGTTGAAAAAAACTGATAGATAACACCAAAAAATTGTCCACACACGAGGCAATGTTAACTCTAAGAGAGAATCATATTTATAATTCATGTTTAAACCTTAATATATGTAGAAATACCCATACATAATAGTTGAATTATATGCTTGAACCCATATATATTTCTCATCCCATAAACATAACATGAATATGAAATGAATGATGATCAATTAAATGAATTTAAAAAATACAAAAACTAATGAACGAACAACGAATGAATATCGAATCATAACATTTTTTAAAAATATTTATTATAATATGACATGATATTTAATGATTTAAATGAATAATCCATATTATCATATAAATTTATCATATGTCAACCATGAGACTAGTTTTAACATTCTAATATGTAAAATACTCTTTTCTAATTTTGATTTACTAAGATTCCATTAAAAATGGTCAATAAAAAACAATTTTAGAAAATAGAAGTTATACTCCATCCATGATCTGGAAGGAATCTAAGAACTATTTTTTCATTACATTGAAATTTACAAATAATAATATGGTTATATATAATGATATATTAAATTATATATAAAAATAAATGAATACGTAGTCCCATAATGAATCTGTAATAAAAAAATACAATCTATCCATTTAATAACCGATCATTAGAAAACTAAGAAAAATATCTTTACCCACTCATGGTTATTAAGAACTAAGAGAAACCTATATTTAATAGTTGAAATATTCAAATGAAAAACATCAAACTATTTTTTAACTAAAACCATCAGACTCTTAGATCTTCTAGTAAAATTACCTTCTTCCTGTGTTTAAGTTTTGATGAAACTTTTCATAACAAGGAACTCTTTTTATATTGAACAATATAATATAAATTTAATTATCTCTAATGAATCATGATTACTCTAATTTTTTCTCAATAATATTGATTATAGACTGTAAAAATCATGTCTACTGTGCCAAATTCCTCCAAAAATATGCTCCAATATTTATATAATATATAGAGATATAAAACCATCAAAATTTTCTATAGATATGGCATAAATAGATTTGGGTATTCAATTTTCTGTTGGGGATTCATTCGGTTTTATATATACTTCGAAACATATCCTAGACATCATCCATGGATGAATCATCCCCAAAATATCTATAGATGTTCATTAGGGAAATTATTACCTTTTGAATAGTAATCTGAATTACCAAACACCAGTTAAAATCATTACAATTATATACCCAACATCATTAGAGATATATATTTTTAGAAATGAAATATTCAATTTCATAAATAATTCTATAAAATATCATAAACTGTATGACATATTAATTTTCATTCATTAAATAACATAATCTCTACAGAAAATACGTTTATCAAATTCCTATCATCTATATCATCATATATCATGAATTGAGATTCATCAAAACATTCTATATTGGATATCTTTTTATGAATGAGATCCATATATTAAATATTTATAACACAATATAATCACCCTTGAAATACTCGTGTAGTTACTAAACATCTTCAATCCCGTTTTCCATAACATGTGTTTTTTGTTATGTCAATTTCAACTTCTCATTTCCCATGTAATAACACTTTCTTCATATGAGCGTTATTTCTTCTTTGTTTAATGGATCACATTTCATTTAAACTAACTTATATTACATTAAATTATAATATATTGGCTTTTTGGATACCATTTTATATATGATCATTTTATTTCCTATAGATCACTATAATGTAAACGATTATGATTTTCATCACAATATTCATAAATAAGAACAATGATAATTAACAATTTAAAACATAATAGAAACCATAAATTCTGAATAAATACCCATTCATGAATGTGATTATAAATTTAATGTATGCATGTTTTGAATCTAATAGTTATATAAAATTAAGAGGTATTTTCCCTTCTAAATTTTTCTCATTTCTCACAGAAGAGAAATATTTATGAAGTATCTAATATGACGATTTGTTAATCCAATCATGTCCGGTTTCTGTGGTGATTTTATAGTATTATGTATACTCATGATTAACATGTGGGAGATAAGAAAAAAATCAATACTCCTGGAGGAACTACAATGTTGCAGAGTGCTCATTACACCATGATTTCCATTTTTCATCATGGGTTGTGTATTTAATTATAGATTAATTTTATGGTATAAAGAAAAATATTAGAGTTTATACTAATTTCTATATATTGTGAATCCACTTTTTTGGTTTGAATGACGTCATATTGTTTATAGGAAATGGTCACTATTTATGTGTGTTTTTTCTATGTTATGAATGAACCATTGTTTAAAATAGAAGAAAATGTCATGATTTTCATCATGTTTATGAAAAAAACATGTTTGGGGGAATTTTTTTTTCTAATAATGGATTTAATGTGGTTTTTAATGACCATGAAATATTGGATTTTTCTATGAAAAAGTTTTGGTTAACCATATAGATTTTCAGAGCAAGTGCTATGTGATATTACTGTAAAGATACATTGGAGTCATTATGGTTTTCATATATATGTAGACCAACTAAGACCATTTAGTAGTTTGGTACGTACACATTTAATTATAAATTAAACACCCTCTCATTAATAATTCATTTCAAACACCTCCATGACAACCCTTAGTGAAATAGAGATATTTATAAGTGTTTTTTCATATTCAATGGTTGGATTTAGATTTACTTCCATCATGTGACTGAATCCACATGGGCGAAGAAAGGATTTATTATCATTATTACTCTATTATATTATTTAAAAATCTAATGGATATATATTAAGTATTTTATGTGAAAGAGATATGATATTGAATAGATTTTTGGTTTATTGTGTCCACATCATAAATATTTTATATATTACTTTCTTCATTAATTTCATGAAAATTAATGAAATAATTTGATTTATATGATTTATTAAAAAAAATAAATTTATTTGGAACATTACTGTTTAAAATTTATAGTGACATGGATGATTATATGGATGAAAAATTATTAAATATTTGTGTGTTATGTGAAGAGTTTGTGCTAATTGTTACATTTTCATTTTCCCTGTTATTTTTGATATATATAATGCTAGGAGGGATTGAATGTTAAATAAATTGAAATTAATGAATGAGTTTCACACGCCTCTTGGTTAATGAATTTCTTTACCATTTATTCCACATTCTTGATAGGAAACATCATAATTTTTCAATTTGGTGACCCTTGATACTACCTATTCTTCGTTGAACTGACCACTAGAGTTATCTACGAAGAAAATGGGAAGTGTACTTCATCTAATCATCTCTAGTGAAGCACATGATGGACCCTCTATGATGGATATTATTATCTTTCTTTATCCTCCAACTTCAAATGTGTTTTCTTTATTTTTATGTACCTATTTATAATGGGGATAGTTGGATAATATTGGATGGATCCCTAGTTTTCCACATCGTGGTTGGCTATATTGATATGATCCCTCAACCTTCTCCAATGGTCCATGGTTGAAAAGTTCAGACATGATCCTCCCACCATCCATTATTTATAGTATTTAGTGGACTCATGGTGTCTCATGACTCCTTGTAGGGTCTCTGATTTGAATCGGAAATCATTCATTTTGATATTTCCGTCAAAAATAGACATTGTGAAGTCATGGTCATCTTACTTGTGGTCATCCATCAATCAGCACCTCAAAATGATTTCATGGTCCAAAGGGGTTCCCTCTGGACATGATTACTTTCAGGCAGTGGTCTCATTTAACATCCATGTTCTCCCTAAACCCATCCATAACTTTTCATTTCATCCCTCCAAAGGTGATATGATGGGTTTATTATTGAGAAAATATTAGAGAACCATAATAATGCTTGATGCATATGTGGCCTGATTTTTATTGGAATTAGATCTCTTTTCACCAATCCTAGACCATTTTCATCTTAATGATGACTTCATGGTTTCATTATCATACAAAATCATCCCCTTTTCCTCAGAACACCTTTAATCCAAATTTCATTTTCAAGGACACTTGTCCCCATCATTCAGGTGGTCTGGTCGCAATTCTCTTGATCCATGGTATAATGATTCCCATGATTTTCATCACTCTTCTGCAACCCTGATGAAGGTAACCAGGTCCATCTAAGAGAAAAATTCAAATTATTTTCACTTTTAAATTCTTCCCACCGTCCCTTATTGATTTGTGCATCCTATGATTACTTATCTATACATTATCACCTCTTCCCATATAAACCCTCTTGTCTTGAGTCATTTTAAATGAATCTTTCCAGTATCCCTTCTTCCACCACATGCC
The DNA here is from genome assembly GCA_963277665.1 of Viscum album. Lineage (NCBI taxonomy): Eukaryota > Viridiplantae > Streptophyta > Magnoliopsida > Santalales > Viscaceae > Viscum > Viscum album. The sequence continues at coordinate 2,010,190,005 of OY728145.1, read as the reverse complement.
CCAAAGACCTAGTCATGTAAAGACATATTGATTTACAAGTCCCAAATATGTTCTATGGATTTTTTACACCGTCTTACCCCAAACCTCTTTCATATATTGGTAAAATATTTTTTATTTATTATCTGAAAACACTCCCTACATACTAACTAGTGAATTCGAGTTCATCAATCATCCTCTAGTTTTTTAATACTGTTTCTATATTTTTTTAAATGGCCTACGTTAATTTTTTTAAAAAAATACTTCTTAATGGCGGCATCAATGATGTCTTCTTTTCCCTAAAATAGTAATTTTTTCTATTAAATTTTTGTCTTTTAAATATTTAAAATTTTAATGTTTTATTATTATGTTTCTATCATTATATATATGTATGTATAAATAAAAAAAATTTCAAAATAATTTATCTTTTATTCAAGTATGTGGCATTTCTAAACGATAAAATATATACTATAAGACTGATATGAATGAAATTATATCCATTGATTAAGCATATTACAAGTAGTTGAAAATATAAAAAAATTCCTTAAAAACTATTGATAAAAAATAATTTACAAGATTTCTAATCCACCAACTTGAAACTTTAAAATGTTTCACATACATGATTTTGTAGCGTATATAATATAAAATGTAAGATAGATATGAATGAAATTTTAATCAATACATAAAAATATAATAAGTAGTTAAAAATAAAAATAATTTCTTAAAAAATGTTGGTGAAAAATAATTTATAAGATTTTTAATCCACACACATGATACCTGAAAATGTTTCCATTATATACCATTGATATCCTATATAATATATACAATAAGAGAGTTATGAATGAAATTTTAAACAATGGTTAGACATAAAACAAGTCGTCAAAAAAATTATTACAAAATGTTTATGAAAAACAATTTATAAGTTTTCTTGACGACCTACATGAAACATAAAAATGTTTCAAGTACATGACATGACTAGCCTATATAATATAATCTATAAATCCAATATGAATGAAATTTTAAACATTTATTTAATATATAAAAATTATTCCAAAATAAATTTAATATCTTAAAATTGTTTTGTGAAAAATAATTTATAATCATTCTATTCACCTACATGAAATTTAAAAATGTTTCAAGTACATTCCTTTTGTAACCTATGTCATATAAAATCTAAGACCAATATGAATGAAATTTTAAAATTGTTTAGAAATATAACAAGAAATAGAATTAAAAAAGAATTTATTACTAAATAATGATGAAAAATAATTTATAATCTATCTAATTGACCTTCCTGAAACTTAAAAATGCATCAAGTACCTGTCTTTACTAGCCTATATAATATAAACTATAAGGCTGATATAAATGAAATTTTAAACATTGATTAAACATATAACAAGAAGTTTAATTTTTAAATTATAGTTATATGGGTCTTATATTTTTTATTTTATAGGATATCAAAGTAATGTTGGTGGCTTAGGATCCACCTCGACATTCATTGTTTTCTCTATCACTTCAGAGTTACTTTTCTTACATTCCTATCATTATCATTAATTTATTTTATTTATGAAACTTTTTATTTTAAAAAACATATTAGATGATTGGGATACATTTTATATTTTATCTACATTGTTTTTGTACTATATATTTTCTAATGTTTTAATGTTATTTAGATGAAATTTACTAATTATTTCATTGTTTCAAGAATTCGTATTTGAAAGCCATCAAATAAAAATTGTTCCAAAATTAAAAATGAAAACTGAAATATTTGATAAAAGTATATAAGTATCTAAAATTGATAATAGTATTTGCATTTCATTAGATATAAAAAACGTTAATAAACAGGTACAATCAATTTCTATGTCTATGGCGAGGAGATTCTGCCCCACAAGGTTGTCTGTGAATAGGATGTCCATGTCGAGTGAGCAGTGGAGTCTAATGACCTTGCAATGGCTGATCCCCTTGCATTGGAATGTCAACTGTTTCATTCTCTATATACATTTTTTTGGGAGGAGCTATCAAATGCAACTCAAACTGCCCTCTAGATCCTGCTCCAACTAGAGAGGTAGAATGAACTGCCTCCATCACTAGGGGAAACCAAACCTAGGAAGGAGCTATACTCTAAGAATACGATGGATCTGGAACCCAAGTCTATGGTAGATCCCTATGCATTGATAGATATATAACCTAAGATAGATAGAACTGCAGATATCTTTTTAGGATATGTAACACCCCAAGCTTCCATGGTACCCTTCTCTTTGAATAATATAAGAGCGTGTGTTGTGCGCAACTTTGAGTTCTAACACACCACAACCAATCAAACTATCCATTATGAATTGTAATACAAATTTTTTTGACATTTTGAAAATTTTATCTTTCAAAATGGACTTCATTTTTTGATTTGGAATATCAAAATTTACTTATGGTGAATTTGTGGTATTTTTCTGAAAACATCCATTTTTTATGGATAGTGAAAACACTAAGTTATAGTTTTAGATTGATTTTTTATTTAAATAATTATTTATTTTATTTAAATTTATTTCAGGTCAAAATATATACATAATACCTATATAAGTGAAATTTATTTCATTAGATTCAGTTTATAATAATTTTAGAAATATAAAAATTTTATAGATGTTTTTACCATCTTTTACCCTTCTCTTAGGAGAATTTGTAAATTTACACATAACATAATTATACCTATTCTATGAGTTGAATTTCAAATATCCTAGAGACATGGATGATATCAGTAAGTAATATTTGGATTAATAAGATGAGAATAATTTTTGGTGAATAGTAACTTTTTACTTTTGTTTATCACGGTTAAAAGTAAATAGGGTAATTATGGTTAAGAATGATATTATTATAACCCTAAGACATGTACTAATTATATTGGATTAGTTTAATTCGACCAAAAACAACATTGTGAATAATATATGATCCTTTAGGTCCACTTGGATTAGATCATGTCATTGATTATTATTTAATTCAAAGAAGAGTTAAAATAGTTAAAATAAAAATTTAATAACTCAAACATTTTTAATATATGTTTATAGTTAAGGTAAATTAGACTATAAATATTAATTAGAAATATAAAATGATTTTTTACATAATGGTATTTTATTTATATTTTTTAGACATTATATAATATATTTTATTTATGACACAATGATGATGCAGTAATTACTGAATTAATGAAATATTGAAATAATTGATATTATAAATATCCAAATAAATGTAATTTGACGATTTTTTTGTATTAAACTAATTTTATAGGTTAATATGACATATTAGGGTTGATTAAAAGAATTTTTTTCGAAGTAATAATGCTGTTATGAATTTAGAAAAATCAAAATACCAAATACTGTCAAAATTTACATAACAGAGTTTTTAAAACAACTATTATATTATTAATTGATTTTCAATTACTAAAAAAATATGGTAAGGCCAAAATACATAAATAATGAGAGTTTTATCATTAATGGACCACTTGGGGTTCTCTTGCATGTGTATATTAGGTTTATTATCCATATAATATAAAAATACAAAGAGACATAGTAAATGTCAAACTATTTAACTAAGAGTTAAATCTACATGATAAAGTTAATATAGTGACGCAAACCAGTCTAAAACCTATTGGTTGAGTGGTTTTCAACTCATACCCACCTTATACAATAAATAATATATTTTGAAACCATTATAAACCTAAAATCATTTTATTATAAAATAATATTTCTAGCTTTTCCTAAGGTCCCCCTCACCCCTCTTATAAAAGGGAAATCCCTATTCTCTCTAATTTATGCCTTCAAAGTCATTTTTAATGGCTATAACCTACTGAAATACCATATAAACTATCTTCCCTTTATCCTATTCAACTTCCTATAGTCATAATTATATCTTAAAGATCCATTTTGATCAAATCAAAAGGAAGAACCTGAAGAAGAGGTAATTATTTCATCACCTCTTTCAATTTTCTTTCTTCTTCCACATCCCTTTTAATTGTTGTTTCCAATATAAATTAATAACTCCATTATAATATATATACTGTGATGTTGTTATAAATATGGTACAACCAAATTAATTATTCTATCCATCCATTTAATGACATGTCACAATACGTGTGTACTTACGGCTTACCGTCTCCACGTCGTGGTGTAATTGTTATTCAATACATTATTATTTGGATGGGTGTAATAATTATGTGTTATGGATGTAAAAAAAATATAACATGATTATGATTGTATATATATGATATTACATCCAAATATATATTTATTTAATATCAAAAGAATAATATTGTCGCTCGTGTGTACGTAAAAATTATCGTCCCCATGAACGCGAAGATTTATTCCCCATCGTATCCATTCAACACTAATTTTCATTTGATGATTAAAAATAATGTTTAAAGAATTTATATCATTATATTTATGGGTAAGATACATCCCATCCATAACAATGTTGACTCGCATAATAATGAGTATAAAGGAAAACGAATCTGTTAACACCCAAAACAAAGATAATACGAAAATATTATTAACAAAGCAATATTAAGAGATCATATATGGTATCATATAAATGTATATGACTCTTGTATAATTTAATAAAAATTATTTCATGATTATATCAGAGGTAAACCTACCATCGACCAAGAAAAATTACAAGGTAAGGGTTAATTCTAAAATCTCTACATTATCTGAGTTTTATTCTATGTAATTATTTTCTGGGACATCTTTATCATCCATATACATATTTCTTAAAAATTTATTTCGAAATATTATTACTATTTTATAGGCCATGGTTGAAAGTCATTTATACAATTTTTTGACTTTAATAAGATGTTTATAAAGGAATCTTTCTATCGTTTTCCAAATAAGGTGCTTTTTGACCTTTTTGACAAAATTAAGGTAAGAATGTTTTTTTAACTTATATGGTGGGTGAAGGTATTTTCCACCATTATAACATCGTTGAAGCTTCCCTTAAAATATTAAAACACTATTTCAAGAATAAATGTTTTATTTTATAATTATATTAATTTTATATGATTTCAAAATAGAAAGAGATATTTCTATAAAAAGGTTTTTATTTCATTAATGTCAATATCCTTTGATGGATTTTATGTTTTTTTAAGTTGATTTTTTATGATACAAAACATCCATATTTTATAGAAGTATTTTTGATATGTTTGACTATGGATGTGCTATTTCATACCATTTATAGTATATAGAAAATGTATTGAAATTTTTTTTTTGCTAGTTTTAATACAAATGTTTATGTTATGTTTAAACCTTTTCATATGAGGAATGCATTGGAAATAGTAAGTGACGGGTGGAGCCCGCTATAGCTCCTAGATGTTTCGGGAGGTCAAATGAGACTAGCTAGGGTCTTGGTAAAGGCCTTGAAAAAATATAATTTTAATTCGTGGCATAGGTCCTTGACTATGTGGTTATGAAGGTCTCACATTATAAATTCCATCATTATGAATGTGGCTTTTTATATTGCATGTGATTATTCTACTAGTATAATATCCATGGGAGTAAGTAAATGGAATTATTTTTATTTATATTTGACATATTATGGAGAATTTTATTTTGAAAAGGCTTTTTTTAGTTTTATACATTGCCTTAAATTTTTTTTCACATTTATGAAATATTCCGCTATATTATTATCCTTACAGAGCATCTAAGCCCACCCCATTATATGTTTTACATTTCCCAGGATGCAATGAAGAATATTAGGACTAACCTACTGGGTTAGTCTTTGGCATCTCAGCATTTTCTAGAGAGACAATTTTGTGGTAGGTTTCCATTTTATGATGTAATGTAAACCTTATTAATGTAGCTAGTACTTCCAAGGATACTAAACTAATATGTCTTTAGAGAATTTTGGTATTATAGAGATTTTGTGAGTTTTCTATGAAATATATCTATGTCTATATAAGAGCAGGTAGAGGCAGCTCTGACATAGATGTACCTAATGGTAAAACCTGGAAACACCGCTTTGAGCTAGACTCAAATGGGAACTGGTTCATGACAATGGGCCTTGCTATACACTTGGTAACAACACTCCAGGGGGATATGATTAGGATAATTCTCATTTTCATTACAAAACTTTATGATGGGATTATGAAATTATACTTCCTAAAAAAACATTTTTATGATTATGGATTATATCCATAAACTGTTCATTTTATGTTATGTGTTTCATATGATTGGAATTATGTATTTAAATTCAAAAACTAATATACTTTATTCCATTGTTTAGAATGGAACATAATCAAAGTAATGGTAATTTATTCAATTCTCACACTACATGTAGAGATTACCCTCTAACTCAAGTTAATATTAGTAGAGATTGTGATAAAACAGTTGCTGATAAACTTACCACTATATTGGGACAACTCACTCAGGTTATTAATAATAACATTACCTATATGGAGAAACCTAATCCAAGACATGGGTGATAAATGTTGGATCACATCATGAGGAAAAAACCATCAACATTAAATGGCTGTAAAAATCCACTAGTATCTTAGCAATGGATAAATTCCATATAGAAAATATTCCACACCTTGGGGAGTAGAGAATGGGAAAAAGTTGTCATGGAAGTTTACCACCTTATTGGAGATTCTGATCAATGGTGTTCATTGATTCAAAAAAATGGAAGATGATAAAGTATAAAATATGGAACAGAGGTATTTTAAAGAAATTATCTATGTAAAATACATTCCTCATGACCATTGAGCAGGTATGGTATGACAATTTCTAAGTCTGAGGCAAGATGAGGATGAGAATTTCACAAAGTATGAAGCTATCTTTACAAGGATAAAGTGGAATGCTGGAGATTATGTACATAACCCAAGAAGTAATTTTGATCATTTTATTGATGAGTTTAAACCAATTCTTTGTTGAGCATTACTCTCGCAATCCTTCTCGTCATACAAAGATATTGTCTCATGTGCTATCAAGAAAGGAAAATAATTCTCTAAGTCTTACTACATTAATGCAAAGCTAGAGAAGAATAGATCTATTGAACACTCTAGAAATGGAAATAAGGGGAAGAAGGGAAAGGTTTAATATCCATCCTATAGTAAATGTGGGAAGAAACACCTAGGTACATTCCTAAAGGGAATGGGAGTCTATTATAAGTTTGGTGAAAAAGGCCACCAAGCTCTTGATTTCAAGGTGAGAAAGAGGCTATCGATGTTGATTGCTACAATTGTAGGGAAATTGGAATTATGTGAATTAATTTCCTATGTGTTAGGGGAACTTACCTCAGAAAAGTCTAATTGATCAATTCCAATCTAATGCTATCACTACTACTGAGGTTGAATTTTCGAAAGACGTGGTGGTAGCTAATTTAATGGTTTCCTCGAGTTTAGAAAATGAAATATTTGATTCCAGATCGTTGCATTGTTTCATATTGTCTGAGTCTAATAAGAAAATTATATACTTCCAATTTGATTTAACAAGGTATTTTTCAGTCCAAACTCCAATGGGATGTCTCATCACAACAATTTTTTGTGAATCAGTTCCCATTAGGCCATATAAATTCTCATTATCTACTAATATCATTGTCATTCCCATGATTGAATGTGATATAATCCTCATTATGGATTGTATTTCTGACCAATATGTGATAATTTATTGTAAGAAAAAGTAGGTTATGATTCTTTATGATGATGATAAATAACACCTTATCATTATAGCAGAGTCGTCATCACTAGAATTTTATCTAGATCCACCCCCAATAGCTCAACTAAATTCAATTATTGGGGAAGAATATAATGAAATAACTATGGGTGAGGAAAAGAATTTTCAAATATAGGATTTACTTATTGTGAAAGAATATGTTGTTGTGTTTCCAGAATATTTACCTGGATATCCACCAGAACGAGAAATTGAGTTTTCTATTGATTTAATTCTGGGTTCAAGGCCCATATCGAAGACCCCTTATAGAATGGCCACTATGGATTTAGTGTAACTAAAGAAATAACTAATGTAATTGAGTAATAAGGGATATATTCTCCCTAGTGTTTCTCCATGGGGAGCCCCAATCCTTTTTTAAGAAGAAATATGGATTTATGAGGCTGTTTATTGACTACAGAGTGATCAATGCTATAACAATAAAGAAAAAGTATCACCTACCTCATAGTGATGATTTATTCAACCAACTTAATGGAGCTCAATATTTTTCAATGTTTGACCTTAGATCTAGATATCATCAGTTTTGTGTAAAGAAGGAAGACATTTCAAAAACAGCATTTCGAACCGGGTACGAGCATTACGAGTTTATAGTAATGCCTTTTGGATTGACTAATGCACCTTATGTCTTCATGGATCTAATGAATAAGGTTTTCAAGGAATATCTTGATGAATTTGTTGTGTTATTTATTGATGATATCTTGGTATACTCCAAAAGATACAAATATAATGAAAAACTCTTGGGAATTATCTTGAATTATCTGAGAAGACATGAATGATATTAGATGTTTAGAAAGTGTCAATTATGGCTTGAGGAAATTTCTTTTAATGGCCATGTTTTCTCCAAGGATGAAATCTTTATTGATCCTTCTATGACCAAGGCAATCCAAGAATGTCTAGCACTGAAGAGTACAACTGAGGTATGCAGTTTTAATGGTTTAGCAGGTAATTATCTTTGTTTCGTCTAGAATGTTTTCTCAATTGTCTAAGCCCTTAACCAAGATTAAATGTAATGGGGGTAAATTTGTCTGGCCAAAAGAGTGTGAAGAATTTTTTGAATAATTTAAGGGAATATTAGAAAATGCTTCTATATTGACTCTTCCATCGGGGAATGATGGGATTGTTATTTATAGTGATGTTTCAAAGAAAGGACTTGGTTGTGTCCTTATACATAATGATAGGGTTATTGCCTATTTATCATGAAAGCTAAAAATTCAAGAGAAAAACTATCCTACTCATGATCTTGAGTTAGCAGCTGTAATATTTGCTTTGAAGATATAGAGACATTATCTCTATGGGTAATAATTTGAGATATATACAGATCACAAGAGTTTGAAGTATATTTTCTCATAAAATGAACTCAAATTGAGGCAATGGCCATGTCTTGAACTACTCAAGGATTATTATTTCACGATACAATACCACTCGGGGAAGGAAAATAAGGTGGTAGATGCATTGAGAAGAAAATATCATGGAGTTTTTAACAAGATGAGAGTTGAAAAAAATTCTATATACATGTTTCAAATAAAGAAAAATACGAGAATAACCATTGAAGTTGAAACATCAATGCCTTCTCAAGTTTTTACAAATCCATTTTTACTATAAATGATAATGATTTCACAAACAGGTGTTGAAGAGTTTCAAAATAAGATTAAAGCATTGAATGATGGTAGATTGAGTGACTTTGTGATGGAATTTTGAAATTGGGGAAGAGACTTTGTGTTCTCGATATACATGATCTAAAAAGGGAATTGTTGGATGATTCTCATAGTTCCAATTTCTCTATAAACCCATGTAGTAGTAAAATGTATAGAGATTTGAAGGAATATTTTTGGTGGGACAACATGAAGAGGGAGATTGCTGATTTTTTGTCGAGATGTATGGTTTGTCAACAAGTGAATGCTGGAAGGAAACAACCTAGAGGAGTCATGCAACCTCTTCCCATACCTGAGTGGAAATGGGATAATATTAAGATGGAATTTGTCATGGGACTACCAAAGACTCCTAGAAAGAATGATGAAATATGGGTCATTATTGATCGTCTTACCAAGTCAGCACATTTTATTGCAATAAGAGAAGATTGTATGCTTGAATTTCTAGAAAGACTATATATTAATGATGCTGTAAGACTTCATGGAGTATCCTTATCAACTATATTTGATCATGATCCCAATTTTACATCAAGATTCTTAAAAAGACTTCAAAAAGCCCTCGATACTAAACTTCGTTTGAGATCTGCCTACTAGCCCCAAACTAATGGACAATCAGAATGGACTATTCAATCCTTAGAAGACATGTTGAGATCATGATCACTTGACTTTCAAGGTATGTGGGATCAACATATACCTCTGTTAGAATATTCTTATAATAATATATTCCATTCAAGTATTCATATGGCATCATATGAAGTCTTATAAAGAAAGAGATGTTGTACACCTACTTCTGGGGATGATGTTGGTGAAATAAAAATCATAGTCCCGTAACTGGTGGAGGAAACGATGGAAAATAGTGAAGGTAATCCAAAACCACATGAAAGCAGCTAAAGGTAGACAGAAAAACAATGTTGAAAACCGAATAAAGGATATGGAAATTTTAGGAAGGGGATCTTGGTTTCTTGAAGGTATCTCCATGGAAGGGTGTTATACATTTTGATAAGAAGTGAAAATTAAGTCCCAGGTACATCAGACCTTTCTAAATTCTAGAATGAATTTTGGCTGTAGCTTACCATTTGGTAATGTCACCAAGTCTCTTTAATGATCACAATGTGTTCTATGTATCACAGTTGAAAAAATTCATTCCTGACATAATGTATGTACTCACCTATGAGGAATTAGAATTGGCACCCAATATGTCTTATTGCGAAGAGCCCGTTATGGTTTTTGATACAAGAGAACAAGTGTTTAAAAACTGAATGACCTGTCTGGTAAAAGATCTATAGAGAAACCATAAGATGGAATAGGCCACGTGGGAACCTAAAGAACTTATCATGAAGGACCACCTATGTCTTTTTAAGCAGTAAAACTCTAGAAGTTCTGAGGACAAAATTATTTAAAGGAGGTGAGAATGTAACACCCCAAGATTCCACGATACGTTTCTCTTTGAATAATACCATAATGTGTGTTGTGTGCAACAACAAGTTCTAAAACACCACAACCAATCAAACTAGCCATTAGGAATAGTAATACCCACTTTTTGAAATTTTATAAATTTTATCATTCAAAATGGACTTCAGTTTAGGATTCGGAATATCAATATTAGCTTATGGTGAATTTTTTGTATTTTTCTGAAAACTTTCAATTTTTTAGGAATAGTGAAAAACACTGAGTTATAGGTTAAAACAAAAAATTTATCTAAATTGTTATTTATTTTATTTAAATTTATTTTAGGTCAAAATAGATACATAATACCTATATATGTTCAATGTAATTCATTAGAGACTGTTTATAACAATTTTTGATATATAAATATTTTATTGATATTTTTACCGTCATTTACCCACCTCCTATGTGGAATTTCAAATTTACATAAAACATAATTTTAATACTTCTATGAGTTGAATTTAAAAATTAAAAGAGACACGGCTGATATCATTATGTAAAATTATGTTCAATTAGATGAAAATATTTTTTGGTGAATAGTAACATATTACTTTTATTTACCACGGTTAAAAGTGAATAGGGTAATTAAGGGTAAAAATGATATTATTATGTCCCTAAAACATGTCCTAATTATAATGGATAAGTTTACTTAGACCACAAAAATCTGTAGGAATAAAATATGATCCTTTAGGTCCACTCGTATAGATTAGGAAATTTATTATTATTTAATTGAATGAAGAGTTAAAAGAGTTAAAAACAATGTTTAATTACTAAATCATTTTTAATATAGGGATAAATGTAAGATAAATTCGATTATGTATATTAATTATAAAGCTTACAATATTTCATACATAATTTTATTTTATTTATAGTTTTTAGATATTATATAATTTATTTTATTTATATCACAATGATGATGCAGTAATTACATAATTAATGAAATATTAAAATAATTGATATTATAAATATAAAAATAAATAAAATTTGTGAGTTTTAGTGAATTAAACTAATTTTCTAGGTTAATATGACATTTTAGGGTTGGTTAAATGAATTGTTTTTGAAGAAAATATGATGTTATAAGTTTAGGAAAAAAAATACCAAATATAGTCAAAATTGACATAAAAGAGCTGTAAAATAAATATTATATTATTAATTGAAACTATATTCCTACAAAATATATGTTTCTGCCAAAGGACTTATATAGTGATAGGTGTATCATTAATAAACCACTTGGGGTTATCTTGGAAATATATAGTATGTTTATTGACTATATGATTTAAACATATAAAGAGACATGGTAATTGTCAAACTATTTAACTAAGAGTTAAATATAATAGATAAGATTAATATAGTGACCCAAACCTATATAAAACCTATTGGTTGAGTAGTTATGCAACCCATACCCACCATATATTCTAAATAATACATTTCGGAGCCATTATAAAGTTAAAATGATTTTATTATAGAATAATATTTCTAGTTATTCCTAAGGTGCCCCTCCCACCTCTTATCAAAGGGAACTCCCCCTTCTCTCCAATTCACACCTTCAAAACCATTTGGTTATTACAAACCCTACCCAAATACCCTCTAAATTATCCTCCATCCATCCTAGTTTCCATAATTTATTCCTAAAGCCATCCTAATGAGTCCTTATAATCAAATCAAAATGAAGAACCCGAAGAAGAGGTGAATATTTTATCACATCTTTCAAGTTCATTCTTCTTCCACATACTCTTTCATTGTTGTTTCCATTCTAAAATTCAAACTACAGTGAATTGTATATAATGTTATTTTTTTATAAATATGGTACAACCAAATTCATTATTATATCCGTCCTTTGAATGAAATGTCACAATACCTGTGTACGTACGACTTACCATCTCCACGTCATGGTGTAATTGTTATTCAATACACTATTATTTGGATGGTTATAATAATGATGTGTAATTGATGTAAATAATAAATATAACTTGATAATTATTCTTTATATATTATATACAATACAATTATATATTATTTTAATATCAAAATAATGATATTGTCGCTCAGGTGTACGTACGGTTTACCCTCTCCATGAGCAGGATGAGAATCATTCCCTATCGTTTCCATTCATGAATAATATGAATTTTATGATTAAAAATAATGTTTAAAGACTTGATATCATTCTGGATATTAATAAGATACAACCCATCAATAACAAATATAACTCACATAATAATGAATATAATGGAAAACGAATTGTTTAACACCTCAAACAACAATAATACTAAAATATTATTAAGAAAGAAATATTAAAAGATCATATATGTTATCATATTAATGTATATGATTCTTTTATAAATTAATAACAATTATTTCACCATTATACAGGAGTTCAACCAACCCTCGACAAAGGAAAATTACAAGGTAAGGGATAATTCTGCAATCTCTTCATTATCTGATGTTTATTATACATAATTATCTACTCTGACCTCTTTATCATCAACATCTATGTTTCATAGAAATATATTCCAAAAAATTATTAATATTTTATAGACTATGGGTTAAATTAATTTATATTGTTGTTTGAATTTTATAAGATGTTTATAAAAGAATCTTTCTGTCGTTTTCCAAACAAGGTACTTTTTTACTTTTTCTACAAATTTATGGTAAGAATGTTTATTTAATTATACGGCGGGTGCAGCTATTTTCCACCGTTATAACATCATCAATTAATCCTTTACAAGATTATAAAAATATATTCAAAATAAAAGTTTTCTTTTATAATTATATGAATTTTAATAAAATTTAAAATAAAAAGAGATTTTTCTCTAAAAAAGGTTTTGATTTCATCTTTGTCTATATCCATGGATGGTTTTTAAGTTTGTTTGAAGTTGATTTATTATGATAGAAATCATACATATTGTATAGAAGGATTTTTTATATGTGTGACTATGGATTGTTATTTCATACCATTCATGGTTTATGGATAATGTTTTGACATTTCATATGCCAGTTTTAATACGAATGTTTATGTTATGTTTAAAAATTTTCAAATGAAGAATGCATTGGACTTAGTAAGTGATGGGTGGAGCCCGCAATAGGTCCTTGATCCATTGGTAGGTCTCATGAGACAAACTAGTGTCTTGGAACAAGGCCTTGACAAAATCTTATTTGTAGTCCTGACACAAGGCCTTGACTATGTAGTTATGTAATTCAGACATTATGCATTCCATCATTATAAAAGTGGATTTTTATATTGCATGTGATTATTCGACTAGTATAATATCCATCTGAGTAAGGAAATGGAATTATTTTGATTAATATTTTCTATATTAAGATAAATTTTATGTTGTAAATGCTTTTGTTTTTCTTTTATACACTACCTTAACTATTTTTTCTTATTTATGAAATATTACGCTATATTTTTATCCATACTGAGCATCTGAGCTCACCCCTTTCTATGTTTTATTTATCCCAGGAAGCGAAGAAGTATATAATGACTGACCCTCAGGGATTGTCTATGGAATCAAAGAGTTTTCTATGGAAACAATGTTGTTGTAGTTTTTGATTTTATGATGTAATGTAAATTTTATGAACGTATCTAGTACTTCTAAAGCTACTAAACTAATCGGTATTTCGATATGTGATATCTTGTGATCATGCCAAAGATACGTAATAATAACCCAACTATGGGCTTCTGGGTTCGGTGTGTTAAAGGAAAGATGGATCCAATGCCACCGGAGGCACTTCCATAATTAGTAGATCAAAGACTACTAGATGGAGGACCTCTAACTGTCGAATAGGTGAGGTCTCACGTGTAGCACGATACTTTCTACATCACCATGGTCGGGGATCCTTAGTATGAGCAGTAGCTGCAGGATGTTTCTATGGGGTAGGAACCTCTCTCTCAGGGCTGGAGATGTGATGATTCACCCAAAAAGCACACAAAAAGATTCCCTCACCTCCAGCAATATATCATGGATTACTTCCCACATAATGACCCCATCATCCTCTTCATCACTCATGCGAACAAGCTACTTTGTGTGACATCCTTTTAAAAAGATTCAAATTGAATTAGAAAATAGTTCAACAAACTAATTAAAGCAAAATTATTTAATTACCAACCTCTGCATGTATATGCCAGTTGGGTAAGATATAGTATAGACTTTAGTCTATACCCAATATCATACTCAACCTTCTCCTAAAAAAATAATTTATTTGTAGGAACACCCTTAATCGAAACTCTTAATGTCTGTGTCAGCAGTTGATAAAGCTGATATATACTCAGGACCATTTATCATCCTTCCACCCTGCCAGCTTCATACCATGAAGTCACTTTGTCTATCTCGATGGAAATTGAATTGTCTGACTACAAAAAAACCAGTGTAAGACTCTATCAGGCTGTTGTGACTCAATAATATGGATGTGAATAAGGGGCACAATAACCATAACATCTTCAATCCCAATAGTGTAGTATGCTACCAACTGGTCCATAATACTCTATTATGGAAGCTGTGAAATCTGAAATGACATGTGACTTTGTAAAAAACACCTACCTAAAAAATATTGATACTATAATTAAATATGTTACACAATGATAGATTGTATATACATACATGATCAAGTAAGAGATAGTCTAACTGGAGTCGATATACACCCAAATACTATCTCAGAACCATGTCAAAATTGTGTCACTGACACCACCTATAAAATACATCATCGATTTTGAAAAATAAGGAGAAAATATATTCAATAACTCAAAGTAGAATCACAAACCTCTAAAAAATACCGATTATATCAGCATCCAAATGGAGTTTCATGCAGCTCCTCTATTACAACTGGCTGACCAGAATGCTCAGGACGGAATGTGGGGATGTTCTCCCATGCCCACATCTGAATAAGGATGACGCATCCCCTGAGACCTATGCAGTCCCTATGGGATAGCCTGGATAATGATCTGTATGGTAATGCCAAGCATGATGATCCCTAGTTGTACGTCCTGACCCAATCAAAGGCATCTAGTAGTAGAAGATACTTCATTTCCACATGCACCCCCAAGTGATCAATACACATTGTCCCACAAATGAGCTGTAATATATATTCTTTGGCATAACACTTGATAGTATTCTCGTCATTATCATCCTGTAAATGTGGAATCTGTGACTCCAACCAAGGAATAGATATGGGCACTCCATCTGTAGCCCTATGGTCGAAAAAAAATATCAACACCTAACAAGTAATGACCATTGTCTGACCAAGATGCACAAGTGGGTACAATAATGGTGCTGCCCTAGATAGGAATACCAAGAAGCACTTCCCCATCCAAGAGGGAGATAGACATCTCTCCCTCAAGTAGGTTGAATGTATGTGTCTATGATCTATATCTCTCAATGAGGGCATCAAGTAAGTAACGGTCTAAAAATGTGAAATCTGATACAGTAAGGCCATAGATTCCAGGAAGGTGCATGTATGGTCTAATGGCATGTGGAGGCTCCCTATGATGGAAGTGGTACACTCGATGCACCCTGATCGATCGATGTGTACCACCCTCTAACACAGCCTGTGAAATCTGGGAACATTTCTGAGTGAGTAGTATGTTATCATCCATCTTAATATAAACAAATAAAATTAGTCATAAGTGTAAAATATAAATATAAAATTATGGTTTGCATAATTTTTTGTTTTGTATAATGTATTACATGAGATGTTTATTCACATTTTTTTATGAAGTAAATTTTTCCAAAGAAATATAATTATCTTTTCCTTTTTGTTCCAAATGAAATAAATATAATAAGAGGAATGGAAAGAAAAAAATAGATTGAATGAATTATTTTGTGAATGAATTTTATTATTGTAATTATATTTGTATGAATTTTATTAATTGATACATGATTTAATGGAATATATATAGGTTTTTGGATTATTTGTTTGGTTTCAGGGTTTTGGTTTATGATTTTATGTTTAGGGTTTAGGATTGAGGGTTTAGGGTTTCTAATTCAGATATTGTGGTTTAGGAATGCTATTTATGGGTTAAGTGTTCTGCTTTTGGGTATCGGGGTTTAGAAAATCCTGTAAAAAATAAAGAGATAACAAAATTTAATGTACAATATGGGTTAGGGGTTCTCATTTTGGGTTTATGAAATAATTTCTATTATCTATGATTTTATTTAACGAATAAAAAAAATTAATTCTCGAAATCCTGCTTGTTTTTGTTAAGGATTTATGGTTAATAGTGTATTTAGATATTAGGTTTGTGTCACTAAGATATACATTTTTGGATTAATGGCATACTATTTTATAGAATTGTAGAGACAATGTTTCCAAATTATTGGGTCTTGAATTTTTTATTAATATTTAGGAGGAGAATTATGATTAACCAATTATGGATTTGATTAAGATAAATCATGTGAACTACTAATGACATTTTATGAATTTCTCTAATTTTCAATATTGAATAACTTGTTCTAATAATTATGATAATATTATTTCATTATATAAATGTTTATTAAAATATCACATGTAATGTTATCGAAAACCATGGTAAAAGGGAGATGTTTTTGGTTTAGGGTTTAGGATTAAGGGTTTAGGGTTTCAAATTCTAATATTAATGTTTAGGAAAGATGTTTTGGGGGTTAAGTGTTCTTCATTTGGGTTTTGGGGTTTATAAAACCAAGATAAAAAAGAAGAGATAACAACATTTAATTTACAATATAAGAATGTCACAATGAAGACTATACATCATTCCTGGTGAAAATGTGAACTCATCCCAACAATGTTAGGGAATAATTTTCGGTTATGACCTTATTTATGACATATTATGCATCCCAAACTCTTCCCATGTTCCTGTGGCCATTCCATCTCATTAAACATAATGCATGAATCTGGTCTCTCATGAGGACGCAACCAATTGATGTCAAGTATCACTATCGGCTAGCCTTCTAGCATTGGAAAAAAATGATACACAATAATAGGTTTCCGTGGTGCAACATAACAGTTAGCAATAGTATATATCTATTACACATGATAAACATTTGCATCAAATGATATGTTCACAGAGGCACATGATGTGACTGCATGTGTGCATGGAAACTATAAGTCCTAAAACTTTCCACATTGACATTCCCTTTTTTCCAGTAATTTCACTATTTTTTCACCTATGCGATTTGTGAGGGGGTGTAAATGCTCATGAACTTCAAATCAAGATCCTTCTCATAAAAAAAGGCAGACATGATAACCAAAATAATCTTTTGTATTCCTTTAAATATCTCATTGAATGTGTCTTCCCATCCTTATACACTGGTGTATTCCTTCTGATGCTAGTTTTTGTATATAAACAAATTACTTCACGGGTCGATATACTGTCTCATGGTCTAGGGATGTTTTAGGTAGCTTGTGAATCCATTTGAAGACATCATTGATGCACAGAACGATGTTTGTCTTCTTGTGTCTGTACCTTTCCACCCCATCATATTTCAATGTCTATTTTTATTTTAGATTCTGTATTATATAATCGTGAACATCAAGATTATCCTAGAAGATTTGTTCAAAATGATCATCAAATTGTCATTGGTCCGACACATATGCATCACAGAATTGATGATATTTTACATAATGTTTTTTATCTTTATGTTGAAATAGTAAAAAATAACAAATAAAATGTGTACCTAGCTTCAGGATTACGTTATTCATCAGTTCGTTGTGTAATTTTTTATGCACATTTCTATGAATTTATCTAATTCATAACTAATGATGAGAATTTTGGTATCTCTATGTATCAGGATCTGCATTGATTGCCTCATTAATTTCCGGATGGCGATTAGATATCTAACAAACACCACGAATAATTGGGAAATGGTTGCTGATACATGCAACAAACCAACTTCATGATTCATTTTCTTCATTATCTATAATGGAAAAGGATAGATGAATAGTTGAATGATTTCTATATTGGGTTAACGCAATCAAAAATACGTCCTTTTATTTTCAAAATAAAAATGTTCCATCAATCTGAATGAACTGTTTTCTTAAATGAAATGTGGTGATATATGAATGGAATGCCCAGTACAACCAAGGAATTGAACATGAGATAGATCATGTTGGTTATCATGAGACACGTGTTCATTTGTATCCAGATATAAGAAAACATGGTTTTAAGGCATTAATATGGAAAACAATTGCAGAAACACCTGATATGAGTCATCCCAATCACCATAGAACTTTAAAATTGCCTTCTATTTCGCTATTGATTCCTTATTATATAAAATTATATAACTGAATTTCTGTTAATTCACTCCTGCACAAGGGATATCAGAACATCTTTTCATGTCCTAATCATCTCAACATCAATAGATGACACAGATTTTTCATCTAATGAGGTGTGATCTTGTGTAAGGCTTGTCTGAACAAAATATGAGTTACATCAATCCTCGTGATTCTAAAACCTCCCAATGTAATGTCTGATATCGCCCCATGAAATATCTACGATCATTCCCATACTTCTCATACAATATAACATATTTACTATGACATGATTCAGGAAAAATATAGTCTCGGTGCCTCTCGATGTAAAATTTCTTTGGTGTACTTTTTAATGCATCGTTACATGGAAAATTCCTTCCAATATATAAGGATTGGTCCAACTCACTAAACATATCTAGTATAACTTTGAGGAACTCAATTGGTGGTTTGAGAACATTATTGTCTAATTCAGAAACATATGTCATTACTTTTGACAAGGATAAAAGGATTTTTGGATGATTTATTGTTGGTCGAGTTTGATGTTCTAATAATTCATTTCTCGAAACCTATTTTCTAAATTCTGTTTATCCCTTATCATTAGCACTGTTGTCACCATCTAATCAGTCATTAAAAAACTCTTCATCAGATGTCAGATTAATATGTATATCTGAGAGATCATCTAGGTTTTCCACTTCTACTGTGTCATTTGGAATAGGCTCCATTTCATGGGGAGGACTGTCTTCAACCACTCTTATAATTATTCATCTTTGTACAAATGGACATTGTTGTTGTATAGTAGAAACATCAACATATAACTCTATCATAGTACCGTCTAAATGTTGATAAAAAAATTAATTTCTTTGACTAGCTGCACATCAGCAACCAATGGACAAGCTAGATGACTTAGTGTTTCTGGGAACTAAAAATTTATATAGCTCGTAGACATGATCCTTGGATTGTGTCCCAGATATAAGGAACCATGAATTCTCACTTTAAGGTCACTTTTGGTTACACAATCAGTTTTATTATCCACAGTTATTGGTTGTGTACTATAAAAAGCTCCTTTCTCTATTTGAACAACCTCTCTGTAGCAATACACATAAGAAAACAAGACATTATATGTCAAAAATGTTTCTTTCATCAAAATTATGATAGTGTATCAAATATTAACAATGATGGTTGACCATATAAAAATTATTAGAATGTAATTTTAGGATGTCTTTATATACCCTAAAATATTCTAGTAAAGTTTCATTATATAAAATTTTATTTGAATATAAGTCACATACCATTTTGGAAACCAAGGTAAAAAAGAATATGAAATGTCAAATTAGTGTATTTAACATAGAGAAAATGAAAATTTTGATCATATGAAGTGAGATGAAGAAGAAAACATGCATTAAATAATAGATGGATGTTTTATAACATAGAAAACATTAGTTGAAATTTTCAATAGAATTTGGTTTTGATGAGATGAGTCTCACTTCAGATGAGGTAAAATCCAACTTAATTTTTATTATTGGCTTAATATCATCTTCAAAAGGTATGTACTTCACTTTTGAACATTCAAAAGCTTTCATCCTTCTAATGACATATCTTATATGTCATATTAGATTTCATTATAATTCCAAAAACATTTGAAAGTTCAAAAATAAGTACACATCCTTTTAAGATGTTATTTAGCTACCAATTACAAATAAGATGAATTTTACCTCATGTACGAAGTGATAATCATCTCATCCAAACCACAATCTATTGATAAATTTCAATGTATTTATTGTATATCATAAAGTATTCATGTGTTATTTTATGTGTTTTGTCTTTTTCATTTCAATCTGTATCATCATAAGTGTCATTAACTAATCATTATATGGATTTATCTTTTAATTATATGTTATTTATTAATTATTTTATTGTTATTAATTTCTAATAATAACTATTATTTAAAAACTATATAATTATTATGATACTAACATTTAAAAAAATTATTTTCTATTTAATTATTTATTATCATAACTATCAATTTATCAACTACTTTCCATAGTACAGTTTTCAAATAATCAATCATTATTTAATAATTTCATAATCATTAATGATTTACTATTTAATTATTAATTATGTAATCATTAATTATATTATATTTAGTAGTTAATTAAAATTAACTAATCCTTTTATTCAGTTTAATCTTAAGTTGTTATTAATTAAAATGTAATTAATAATTACAATTAATAAGTATTATTTCTAAACTATATAAAACTAATTAAACTACATAATACATAACATCTGTAACTACTAAAAATAACTTTGATTTATCAATGATTGTGTGCTTATTTCATTCAATAACATCAGAATTATCATTTTCTCACTGATAAATATACTGATTTGATTTTTATTTTTTGGTCATTTTTGTAGATTATAAAAAAAATATGAATCATCTTAATTATATCACTAGGGAGTGTTAAACTAGGAGTATATAAAGGCCCATTATCGTGCACCAGTTCCCATATGATTCTAGCTCAATGTAGTGTTTTCAGGTTTTACCCCTATGTACATCTGTGCCACAACCACATTAACTTGTCTGTATCAAGATAGAAATTTGATTGCTTATATAACCACATAATCATAAAGCTATAAATATTTCACAATACATAATTCAAAGTTAATCCCATGTTAATATATACTTAATCTAAACTTAATATATACTACAAACAATAATTATTTCAAAGTATATATAATTAATTGCACAACCTAATAAACAAAATATTTAGAACTAACTAAACTACATAAAAATTAAAAAATTTAAAACTAAAAAAAATTAAATAAATAAATAAATAAAATTAATTTAAATAAATAAAAATACCTCTAAATGATGCCTCTTAAAAACATTCAAAGAAAATTTATTTTTTTAGAGAGAGCCAGGTAGGATTTATGAGAGATGGAGAGGAAAATCATGTTAAGAGAAGGGGGTGATTACCTTTTGTAGGGAGCTACGACAAAGGCGGCATCCCCCCAAATACCTTTTCCATGTCATTGATTTGGGCTAGAGGAGGTGCAAGGGAGAAAAGGAAACATCGACGATGCCACCATTGTGGCATATTTTTTAATAAAAGATAACCTATGCCATTTTAATTTTTTTCCCATAAAACATATAAAAAATATATCATCCTCCTATATAATGAGTTATCTTTGTTTTCCTCCATTTCATGATCAAGTATAAATTTATATTTGATGAAATATATATCATTTCAAAATACTTTCCCATGTAATGGGGTGATCACTGGATCCAATTCAATGCGTATGTGTTCCAGGAGGGAAAAATAATTTTTACACCCATAGGTAGTGTCCAACCCTTATATCAATAATTATTAATGATTTCATTACTAATATATAATTACCATGGATTTGGTTCTCATTAAAAATAGGATTAACTGTCCCATGAACAACAGAATAGCATTTTTCAGATCATTTCATTGTTAGAGATGAATAAAACATAAATAATAGAATAATTTTCTCAGACACTCATACTGAACAACATTATTTAGTATTCCCCTCAGAATAACGATATGTGGATTTTCTAGAAATTAATTGTAAATGTTTCGCTCCTGGGAGATTTATATTACTTTCTCATTTATAAGATCAATAGGTGGTTAATCATTTTCTTGTTACATTTTCATATGTTATGTTTGATATGAATGTTAGAAGGGATTTATGGTAGGAAATTTTATCCTTCAATCTAGGTGAAATTCTGTGGTTGTAGGTGGGTATTCTAATGAAATTAAGGATGATATTGAGTATACAGTAGGGTGATTTTATGATTAATGTGTTCCATGATTTCTCCACATCAATTTAATGAAAGGTAATCCTCATCTTGAGCTTTCAGTATGACCAGTTTATATGGTGTAATAACCCAAATTGAAGAGATCATACCAAGTATAAGACTAACTTTTTCTTAGTTAACCTCTATAGAATATACTACTTTTAATATACCATGGTCTCTTACCATGTCAAAGCCCTTTCAGATCATTCACATATCAACATGAATCACTCATTCATGTTTTTCAGAGGCAAGGATTTTTTCTTCTAACAAGGATAGACCATTATTTTTAGATACCACCAGGATATGGAATCATCCTAGTCGAAACTTTCTTCAATTGTCTTGTGGACATGGCTTCATAAATGGTTAATTTATCTCAAAGGGGCCCTGAAAACTTAGATATGTAACCAACCACCATTCATTCATAAAATATATATCATTAATGTGGAGTTTGAGTGGATGGATGGTAGATTTGAATATGTATGGGATGTAGATATATTATATATGATGGTCCAAAAGAAGATTGATTTTGTAAAGAAATTCCTCAGATATGATATCTCAGTTCATTAGTAGTGTAGGATAAAATTTCTCAAAAAATGTGAAAAACATCTTAGTTTTTTAGGCCTATATCAAGGAAAAATGGTAGGTGTTAAGGCTACATATCCCTCGAGATGATGGATCCTTCTAAATTGATTGTGGCACAATGCGTGGAATTGCTATTTATTTTAAAAAAAATCTACATACAAGTATAAATCCATGCATTCTTGCAGGATCATTAAGAGTTTTTGTAGTTCATCTTGATGAAATACCTAGGGTGGTAATGGATAGTGAAAATATAGCACTCGAACACATTCATAATGAACATGAGACACTAAAATAATTACTAGCTCTTAATTCATCTAGGATTCCAGTACCTAAATGATTCCAAGTATCCTTCTACTAATATTCCTAGGGTCTGGTTAGAGCAATATTTTTAGAAATGTTAAAAGTATTCTTCAATGGAGGTATTATCGCTCATGTGTTGGCTATTAATTATATGGCCCAAATACCCAAAACTAAGGACTCGGCCTCATTGAAACTATATAGACTAATATTATAATATAATTTACTCAGTAAATTTTTCTCTAATTTGATCAATAGACTCCACTCTTCACACCTACATAAATAGATCTCCATTGAACAAAAAAATTTTAAAAAAGTATGATTTGTGGTGAAATATATTTGGCTCAAAAAATGAAAAGTTACTTAAAAAAATTAGATAAAATATATACATGAAGCTAGATATGTATAAGAAATATGATCAGATCAAATGGTCATTCATTATCAAGGTCTATGCTCATATGGGATTCTATAAATAGTTCAAAAAAGATAATTTTGTTGTTTAGTTATCCATTAATGTCCATTTGATATATGGGGAAAACATGTAGTTTCAATAAATTTGTAAGGGGCTTAAGACAAGGTGACACACATTCATGCACCCTTTTAATTATGGTAGATAACACACTACGTTGATTAATTAAAAAGTGCCTTTTATGGTAGTTATCATCTGTTTTATTGTCTTTTCTAGATTCAAGGTATATCCCATCTTATGTTCACCAATGACATGATTATTTTTTTCAATGTATTTAAATGATATTTTTTTTAAATTAATGATGCTATTGAATATTATTATAAATGGGTCGTTAAGGTGGTGAAATTTGAAAAACATATTGTCTTCACATTGGAGAGTTTCTTAGATAGAAGAGTTATAACTGTAGAGTTCATTTTGGGATTCAATGGGAGAGGATTTTTAATGTGTTGTCTTGGAGAACCATTATATTGTGTTTGATTTCATGTTCATCACTTTTATTTTCTTCTAGAACAAATAAAAAATAGGATTTCTAACTAGTTGATCAATTTTTTAATCATTTTTTGGAAAATGAAATCTTGTTTGAAGTGTTTTTATCTTCCATCCCGATTCTTGTGTTATCTTATCCTAGATTTACTATCTCGTTTATTTTGTTGCAGGATAAAATTGTGGTGCGGTTTATATAAAATGGTCATTAAGAGGGGAGGCATCATTGGGAATATATGTAAAATATGGAAAGTTGTGGTATTGAATGTGGTATTGATGTATGTATTATTTCAGAGACCATGCTAGGTTTGCATGGGAATCTTTTTTGGAACTGCCAGAATGGTGTTATCTTTAGGTATGATTCATTTTTATAAAATATGGTGATATTTTTGAGACTCTGAATGAATTATCATCCACCATTTGGTGCGTGGTCTAACACAACATATCTTTTCTTTATTTCCATAAAAACTGGTACATTGGATTGGGGAAGATTAGTTTATTGAACCATAAATAGAAGGAGAAAAAACAAGGATTTTCATGATTTCCCACCATTGTCCAATGATTGATCAATCATGTATGAATTTGGCCATCATCTAGGCCATTCTGGATTCGATCCATCACATCATTTTGTATCAATTTTTGCTGTATTCATTTCCTACTAGTTGTGTCTTCATGGGTATAGTGATAGGATCCTTCTTTGTGAGAGATTACAATTGTATGTTTCATGTTATATCTTAACATGTTGAATGGGGAGAGGTGTTTTGGTGTAATGTGATTCCAAAAAATCTCCATTTTCTGGTGTGTAATATTTGAGATATTTTGGTTTTAAAGAATGTAATTATTAAGTGAACCAGTATAAAACTAGCATCCTAATGTATCTTCTGAGATGATCCAAGTGAAGAATAAAATATTCCCCTATTCAAAGAGGGGAATTGTTCATTTAATTTTTTTTTTATCATTTGAATATTTCACAAGTTCTTCCCTTCTAGATTTCATTGGAATTGACATCATTGAACAATGAGTTTCGTGTGTAAGGAATAACATACTGGAAGCTAAGTGTAGAGTCAGTGTCCTTGTGGAAGAGAGTAAGTATGAGGGGATTTCTAGCTCCAGGATGGCCTTAACAATAAGAATAAGAAAACTATTTGTGGAAGTGTCTAAGCTTGTTAAGAACATGAAAGATTCTCCCACCCATGGACAAATCATGTGGATCAGGCTGGACATTCTTTCCTCACACAACCCCAATGCAACCATTGTGTCGTATGGAATCCACATTGAACATGGATTAAACATAATACCAATAGTTCTTCCAGCTTTGATTGCATACTTTGTGGTGGTTAGGTTTGTCCATTATTCATTTAGGCCAATGGGACAATTGGATGTTACAATATTAGGCCATCTAGCTATTACACCATTAGCCCATTGGGAGAATTTTACAATTATTCATTATGCCAATTGGCCATTTGGTTATTATGCCAATTAGCGATCTATCCATTTAATGAATTCAAATTTAAACCCTTAATCTAATTGGAGAATTGGTCATTATTCTTTTAGGACGTTTGACTGTTAGGCCATTTGGTCAATTTTCCATTATGTCATTAGAACTATTGTCAAATTAGACATTTTTACATTAGACCAATTAGTATTTCGGAATTTATGTGAATTGTCCAATTCGGTGTTAGACTATTATTCCAATTGGACAACTTGTCATTAATTCATTCGTCTAGTTCTCCTATAATAAAAAAATTTCTAATTATCCAATTGGCTGTTAAGTCATTAATCCAATAGTAGAATTCACCAGTAAACATTTTGGATAATTGGCCATTAGTCCATTAGGCCTTTATAAAAATTGGTCATTAGAGTATTAGGACAATTAGTTGTTAGGCCATTTGTCCATAAGAGAATTTGGAAGTTTTGTAAAATGGACGTTAGGACATTAGGACAAATATTCAATTGGCCATTAGGATATTGGTCTAATTTTCCATTATTCCTATGGAACAATTTTCTGTTAGTCCATTAGGCCAATTAGCTAATCAACCAACTAGTCATTAGGCCTTTAGGTCAATTATCCATTAATCTGAAAGAGAAATTGTACATTAGTCCCTTAGTACAACTGGTCTTTAGATAATTAGACCAATTTACCAATTTCCATTATTTCATTAGTCAAATTTTCATTTAGGGAATTAGAAAAAGTTTTAGTTATTCCATTTGGCTAATTGGCCAAATGGTCAATAGTACATTAGGTCAAATCATTGTTAGGCCATTAGACCAATCATCCAAATTTCCATTAAGGTTTTTGGATAATTAGTCTTTAGTCCATTAGTTCAATTTACCAATTGGACATTACTCATTAAAAAAATTTCTTTAGGCAATTAGTCGATTTTTTCATTTGGGCATTAGGCGAATTGGCCAATTAGGCATGAGACCCTTAGTAATATTTACCAATTGGTTGTTTGGAATTTAGGATAATTATAAATTATTCCATTAAGCCAATATTCAATTAAGACAATACAAAAATTGTCCATTAGGCTGTAAGGAAAATTTCACATCACACCAATAGGGAATTATGCTCTGATTTTGTTAGGTCGGTTCGATAATTGGTAGTTTGGTTATGGATAGTTTTCCACTAGGCCTTCATGCCAATTGGACATTAAGTCATTAGGCCATTAGGATGTTAGGTATTTAGTGTGTTTGTATATTAGGCCTTTAGGCCAATTGTCCATTAGTTCATTAGACCATTAAGTCGTTAGTCATTTTGGGTGTTTGGATATTAATCCAATAGGCCATTATTCCATTTTATCATTAGGTCGTTTTCCATTATGGCACTAGGTCATTAACCCATTCGGTCATGAGGCAATTCAAGCATTAGGTTATTATGCAAGTATTACAATATACCACTAGGCCATTAGGCAAATTGGCCAATTGTCGATTAGGTTGTTTTCCCATTGGTCAATTTTTCATTAGGCCATTGTGCTATTAGGTCAATTTTCCATTAGGTCCTTAGTCCAAAATGGCTCTTAGGACATCACACCAGTTTTCCATTGTGTCATTAGGCCAATTGGAAATTTCTCCATTATGCTAATTATCCACTAAGAAATTTCTAAATTGGCCACAAGGCATTTGGAAATGGGTATTTGGAGCCTTATATTAAAGGGAAACATTACTATAAAACTAAAATTTCATCATGAAAATGGAACATTGATACAATATAATATTTTATACTATTTTAATTCATATTGAAGAAAATGATGCTTCCCATTCTTGGGCATTGTAGTGCACCCTTTTATTTGCTGTTATTTGATATAATCTTGGATCATTTTTTCTTGATGAATCTTAAAAATAAAAAAATAATACAAGTAATAAGAATTAAATTTTAAATGAAACCCATTATAAATTGGGAATACATCCAACTGTCACTATTATAATATGTGATCATTTTTTATATAGTGAATTTTGACAGTTGGGGAATATGGTTATGACTTCAAAATTAAAACCAACTTTTTTCTTCTAAAAAACATATAACTCATGATTGTATTATTTCTATAACTCCCCATGATCTATCAATATTTCAACCTTTACTGAGTATACCTCTAGAAAGTTAAACTGGAATCAAAATAAACATGCTAATTCATATAAATAAAAAATAATATAAATAATAGATTTAAAAAATTTTGTACCCATATCTCTACCCAAGAATTTTACATGATGTCATTGAAAATATGTCTCTATGAAGATGGTTCTATATAAATGATATTGTTTTAAATGGAAAACATTGACTAGAAACTTATACGGTTCATGAAATTTTTACCTATCATTTTATTTTCTTATAATGAATCATTATTTGAGTTTGGAGATTCAATGCGTCTCTCATACGGGTTTTCCCACATCGCTTACAAGAAGATCCAACAAGATAAGATAAAATTGGAGGATGAAAAATAATGTAACGTTACAATCAGAAAAAATGATATGATATATTTTGACAACATAATAAAAAAATCGACTTGATGTATGCTTCTAAATAGGATCTGATGGATCCTTAGGTTTTCCTATGTGAGTATATTCTAAAGGATGTGTCTATTCCAATGAATGCTCTGGGTGACCGACATGCACTAGAGTAGGAGATGAAGGAAGAAAATCAACAGATCCCATATGGGATAAAGGAAATAGAGTAGGAATACACTTGGTAAGAAATTGATAGTTTGGTTGGGGATACATAAAAGTATATGGATATGGTATAGGTGGAAACATCCCTAGAGGAGGATTAGATAATATATGGGTGGAAAGGGATAAATTTGATGATGATAGGTTCATGGATGAGAACATCTGTGGAGGCTCAACTGTATCATGGAAAGATGTAGTATATGGGTGTTTGATGGTGCATTAGAGTGAGAATGTGTATGATGGGTGCTCCTTTGATGTCAATTAGAATCCCTACATGGGCCCATTTTCATTGGATGAGGATGAGTCAACTCTGTTAAAAATTTATATACCTAAAAAGGGATAAACAATATAAACATGAGATTATATGTAATGAATAATGAAAAAAATTCCATTATTATACTCATAAAGGGATACTGAGGAAGAAACCCATCCTTGTATATCATTCATTCAACATCAAATATTTTCTTCGTTCAATATTCTATAGTATTTTTCATAATCTTCATAATAATGAAATGCACATTCTTATAGAAATAATTTGTTACAATCATGCATACATCTTAGAAGTCAAATAAATTATATTCAATGTTATAACATGTTTTATTAACTATAATCTACATCCACATTTTTCATTTTTCAATAAATAATTTTAAACTTTTATTTCTAAACATAAATAAATCTTATTAAATGCCACGAAACCAAACAATACTAGAAAAAACGTATCTTATCAAATAGAAACTAAATTAAATTAATTATAGTAATACCAACCCGAGAAACCCTTGTCAAGGTAAAATTAATTAATTGTGAATATATATGGTTTCTTCTATATACATACCACTATTATATCATGTTCAATATCAAATATCATAATGGGAAAATTTGATTCATCAAAAAAAATACATTGGTAAACACCAATGGGGCTTCAATGGTGTCAATTTATTCCCCATATTCATGAGAAATATGTCTTGGTATTACATCATTATTGACATTGTAATATGGTCTCATATTATCTTTCACATAAAAAATAATGTTTTCTACTATGCCAACATGTATGGTTCACCAGTAGTCAAGAATCTACTAATGTTAAAAACTATGAATCCAAAATCATCAATAATAGTACCATGTTGCAGCATTTAATGAAACTACTTTCATTTAATCATAGTGACATGACCTTGAGAGTAGTAATACAGTAAAAAAATTTATAAAGAACTCTATAACAAGATACATTTTAATATCATGGATGACTATCTGATGAACTGTCACAACATTCCATTATAGAACTTATCATAATGACATCATGTTGTTCTCTCACTTTCCCCATTCAGTGTGATGTAACTAATTTATAAACATTAATTATTATTTAATTTCATTCATGAACCAATGAATTAGGGCCCAAAGAAAATGATCTTAATTCTAGACAAACAAAGTCAACTGGTAATCTCAAAACTTGAAATATATATGAATAATAACATTAAAAATAATAACTATACATTATTTTAATTAAATATATTATCATACCATATATTTCAACCGTCTAGGAAACTCTTGGATATGCAAATCTTATATCCTTATCAAAGGTAATGATAAGTGAATTGTAATTATGATTTTTTATATTCCCTAAATAAATGATATTAAATTTTTTAGCTATATGTAAAATTACATAGTATGATATGACATATGAATTTTCAAATTAATTACTTGATATATTGATCGAAAAAACAAAAATTAAAGAAGGCTATGTGATGTGTCATATCTTTCTCTTGAAGTCTCAATGTATCCAATGAATATAAACCAAGAATTCCTCTTTTTAGGGGATGATATATAAAAAAATCTCCATTTCCCTATACTTCCCATCTTCATTTCTAAATGGATAGTTACATATTATGCTAACATCAGAAAAATACATTGAATAAAAATCTATACATTCTTGAGCCAGATAATGAATTATAATCTATCCTTATGAATTATTCCTATTTCAGACAAAATATTTCATTATGAACATATTTATTTATTTGTGATAAACTGATATAAATGAAATGTTCCCCCCAATAATTTTTTTGTTGAATGATGAACTATAAAACTCAACAAGTAAGAGGAAATTGCTGGAGGGGTTTTTTATCCATCCCCCAAAAAAATAATGGCACCACTTGATAAACCTTTATCCAGAAAAACATTGATAACCTTTTTCTAATATTATCTATAAAAAATAGAACATGTGAATAACTATAAACCTTACGTTATTGGATATAAAATTATAGATTTCCATTGGAATCAATTTGTGAATAAGGGTGTATTAATAATATGTTTTCATGGGTTTTAGTTTCAGATCCATTATACTAAATATTTTTAAAATGTGTGAAGAATATCCATCAATAACATTTATATTCTTCAAAACTTTTATAAATTGATTGTTCTCTAATGGATTCAATAAAAAATAATAACATAGAACATTCCATTTGTTTTCACTAATACACACAGGATGCAGTTTTAGATGAATGCAGCAATGCAAAAAGTCTCGATGAGATCAGATGTAATATTTTGTGTTATTATTGATTTTTAGAATAATTTTAACTAAAACAATTAACATATATTATTCTCAATGGGCATTATGACTTAATAATATTTTAACAAATTGGTTTAACAATATGGAAACTCAAAAAAGAATCTTCCATTTTTCCAATGGTAAGAGGTTTCAGTGTCAACATTTTTTCTCTTTTAAGATTTAATTTAGCCTTTCCCTAATACAAATCAGACAAATTTCAATTTATTAAGCACATCAGTTCCTGACATAAATGGAGCCAGCTGGTTATTATCAAAATTATAATCAAACCTTTAATAATTCATTAGGTATTGATGATCTTTTAGAATGAATCATTAATGAACCATTAAACTGAAAATAAAATAATATTTAAACCTTATGGATTGTGTTTTAGTAATAAAAATCGGAATTTATATTTCTCCCTTCATTCTATGACCGGAAAATATTTTTGAAGAATTGAAATGTAATATTGATCAAATTAGGTCAGCACTTATATAAAATATATTTTCATAACCATTGAATATGAACACACTCATATCCTAAATTTGATTCTTCTATCATATTACAGAATGGAGGTAGACATCTATATCATTTGTAGGATGATATGTTCTAGATATTATATAAAGAAGACACTGAAAGGTTATTTCATAAACATCAATGGAGGAATATTATAAATGTGACTAAAAACTGGCCTTATACTGTGAGATGTATGCATCTAAGAAAAAATATTAAAACCATCACATGATAGACCCAACCTTACACTATGCATCTCAGCTATAAAATTCAGATTTTGTGCATTATATTAATAGCATGATAATCCATCATCAAGATGAACCAAACCATCCTTCCCATTAATTATCATTGAATCATTCCATCATGTATTCGCAAGGATTTTAGTATACATGAATAGATTTTGGGGCTTGGGAATCAATGGAATGTTCCACATAAATGTTTTTTGGAACATGTGTTGTTTTTCATCTATATTTTCTCTGCATTAAGATATTCCACATTCATTATAGTATTTAAGGTCAGCAGTTCTGACCAAACATAAAATGCAATATTACATACAAAATGAATTTTATTTATAGAAAATATAGGCTACATAATTAAATTCAATTCCTAAAAATGATTTGATGGAATATCGGTACCCTCAGTAATGAATTCCTTCAAAATGTAATAATATAATAAATTAAGTTATTAGAAATTCAATTATTGATTTCTCTTTGATATAACCGCATTAAAAATATAAACATTTTCATTTTAGTTCATTCTAGATATATAGGAGTTCTAGAATTATCCACTAAAATTTTCACTCTCACAACATCATCATCTTCATTCTATAACTCATGTGTACTAAAAGCATTTCCTTCATGCGCTGTCATTCTATCTCTCTCGTGATGATGATAAAATGGAATCCCGCTAAATATCAAATTCTATATACCACTTCTTCCATTCCATTCTGGAATAGGGTAATATTGTATCATCTATCCATTATGATACATAATATAATAGATTGTTTCAAATCCATATTTCATTGTATGAAAACTAACTTCTTCCTAGATTATCCATGGATACCCAATATAATTATAACATTGACACAATATATGAAGTTCAACTGATGCATATTCAAATGAAAAATATTTTAATATTTTCAAATTCAAATGAAACCCAGTTGAAATACAATTAGTAATATACATCCAACACTTATCCATAATATTATATAGAAAAAATTATGTTCTAATAAAAAATGTTGACAATAATTACAATGATATCCAAATCTAGAGATTAATTAAAAGTATAGTGTGTAAGAAAAAAATAACACTAATAGAAAACCAAATTGAATAGGAATTATGATGTAAGTGACTATTATAGAATAATGTACTACTCATAAAAACAAAAAATAAGGATTATCATAAAATGAAACCAAAGCATATTCAAATATGTGATTATATAACTCAAGAACAAATTTATGTATCTTCAAAAACTATCCCTAACCAATCCAACTATCTGAACTAAAATAATTGTTTAGACCAACTAAAATATGTTGTCTAAATACATTCTCACTAGATATAACCACTATAGAAATATCCATTATTCTAGAAAAATAATTTATGATAGAACATTTTTCTATATTCAAAGCTAGGGAATTAGTAAAATCAATAGGCGGAATAACCCTCAAAGACATGTACTTCACCATCACAGTTGAGCATTCTGAGAGGCCTATGTGAAATCAATTTAAGAAGGAAACCCAACATGTACATCCCCCAAAATTAAAACACACTCCAAAATATAAAATTGAATTTAATAATCCTCTTATATAAATAGAGGACCCCCAAATTCGATGAGTTTCAAAACAAATTAACTGATAAATGATGACAATTAAACAACCAAATAGGGAACTCATTTGATAAATATTTCAAAAAAGAGCCAAAATGGTTAATTAAAAAACCGTCAAATTTTTAAATCATTTAAAACCACATTCTAATGGGATAAATCCCAACCATGGTGAAAATTCAACCATCAGAAATCACGCATTTTTAAAAGATTAATACTGATAGAACTGTTTTTTAAAACACCATTTTATCCATATTATGAAACTAATTACCATTAAAAGGTATCTTATAATAACTTATTTATATTTAAAAACATTTCCAACTACTTCAAAGAAAAACACCCCCAAACACTTTACATGTAAAAAATTCATTAATTAACATTAAATAGGGTATAATTTACATTTAAAGTACAAGAAAATTAATTTTAACAACATATTTAAATTCAAAACAACATTAAGGGATGAAATAAAATAAAAAAACAATTTCCAAGTATTCATTTTTCACCCATACAAATAAATTATTTAAAATAATACTATAATCACAACGTGCCTAAAAATTACTTTAGGAACTATGGGAGGAAAAAGTAAAAATACACGAGAACATAAAAGAATAAATAAAATGAAGGGAAATAAATCCTATATCTCCTAGTGAGTGAAATTTATCTAGGGGGAGAGATTTGGGCTCCAATTTTTCTATGGAGGGGAGGGGGTTTCTAAACTGAGTATGGGAGGGGTGGATTCCAAGACGAGGAGGGGTGGGGGACACCAAGAAAATAAGGGGAGGGGGTGAAACTAAGGATGTAGGGGTGAGTATTGAACTATGGCTCAAATTAGGACGGTGGGGGAGGATCATGAGTGGTGATGGCTATGTAGG
Source organism: Viscum album (assembly GCA_963277665.1). Taxonomy (NCBI): domain Eukaryota; kingdom Viridiplantae; phylum Streptophyta; class Magnoliopsida; order Santalales; family Viscaceae; genus Viscum; species Viscum album. The sequence continues at coordinate 2,010,155,460 of OY728145.1, read as the reverse complement.
TGGCTATTCCTAATGTTTTTTAAAAACTATTTGTATAGGTTTGGAAAGATAGAATATACCCACAATTTCTTTAAATCATATTTATAAATTTTTTGTTATAGGTACATTTTCTAGTAGAGTGGGGATGAATATATATGGGATATTGATATGATGTTGATGCTTGGATGGTAAATATGAGTTATTATATTTTAATTTTTGGATTGATTCCTTCAATCAAACTATATTTAATATTTCAAAACATATTCCCATACAAAAATATTTATGTCAGTTAACCCACAAAAATTTACAATTTTTTGAACAATTCACTCATCAGATCCCCTAAGGGTATATAGTTAAGATGATTTTTCAACCCTAGGCCTACCTCTAATAGGACTGGAACTAGAAACTGACACTATGAATTAATAGAAAATCATGGGAGGACTTGATCTATAAAATCCTACAATAATAAAACATCTCCAATGTGGAAAATAACCTAAAACACCATAAATGTATATAAAAAATCAAAATATATATAATCTTTAAATGTGACATCCCATGGTAAGTACATAATCACATAAGAAAATTGATAGAAAATATACAATTCAAATTATCTATGAATCTGAAAGACATGAAAAACTAAAAATCTTCTCCTCACTACCAAAACACATAGAATGATCATCATACAAATAGATAACCACCCTAATATTGACACTCAATTATTGACCAATCCTCATTAAATATCATCTCTATATGACTTTTACTAGCACTGTATTCACCAGGAATATCACAAAAATATGAACTGTCTTCAAAACAGAATCATTTGTTGGCCTGCAATTTGTATAGGTTTTAGTATAAAATAGTTTGTGGGATTCCCCAAAATCCATATTGTAATGAAAAAAACGTGAATCATATTATTTATTTATTTTATTTTGTTATAAATAATCATAAATATTCACTTAAATATTTACCATAAAATCACTACATGAATTATAGCTTAACTGGAATATTTATATTATACTAGTAAATAAAAAGAAAACCATTGGAAATATTCACTTTATTATTTATCTATAAAAATTATATTAATGTAATGGGATGACATAATAGTCATATATAAATTCTATTTTCATTATGTTATTATATAGTATATTTGATATTATAATGAATGAAAAATTAATTACTTCCTTCTAAATGATACATCCTCTATTATTGAGGATTTAATATTTTTTGAGATCTTGTTTAATATTATATTACATAGGTTTACGAAAATTTGTTGTATTGAATATTTGATATACTCATATGTATAATTTTTTCAGATTTACTCTAATTCATTTTTATATTTACTATTTTATAGATCAATTGATGTGGCATTACTATTATGTAAATGAATTCAATCATATAATGAAATATTTTATGTTATATACACTCATTATTCATCAAAAATATTATATTTGGAACTTATATTATGAACTATAAGATATCAATACAAGATTCATAGGAATTTAGATCTTATATAAATATTTTAGATAAATATTTAAAACCATATTTGTAATTCATAAATTCATTAACATCTTATAACCTTCTGAAAACTCATTGTCTTCCTTCAGAAGCATATAATTACCTAATTGATGTTTTTCTATAATTTCTATATTTCATTAAATATTTTAAAGGTAATGATACTCACTATGTAATGATATAGTATATCATAATTTTGATTTTATAGAAGATATTTTATGTGTTTGAAATTCATATGGAGTATTTATTTATATATTAGATTTTGATATTAGATGATGGGTATTTGAATCCATGATCCTGGAATTGAATTCATTTTATTTCATTGTGGTTTTCTATAAAAAATTATTAAATCAACTCATAAGACTCTAAGGTAAAATTAATTCACATAAAATCACTTTTGGAACCTTCAAATATAATACTAGTGTAATACCATTTAATATATAATTATTCTAGCATTGGAATCATATGGTTGGATCCTCATAACATGATTATTATTATTGTTTATTCATAACATATTTCATAATAAATTAGAATCTTTTTAGGTCTTGTCAACTCTCCAAATACATTCTTAATTATAGATTCATATTATTTGACAATAGCTATACACATTGGATCTCATTATTAACTTCTTCAACATGAAAAAATAAATTCTTTATAAAAAATAACAAGAATAATAAAAACTCAAAATTAATTTCCACTTAGATATGGGTATAGAAAAATATATAAGTTGGTAATATCTGATATCATCTATTTTTCTTTTAATTTATACTCCTCATTTTGTATTAAAATCAAAATGTGGTGGAACTACACACATTGACTTCTCCTAAAAAATACATGGTTACATAAAAGTACATCAAAAGAAAAAACCTCAACACATATTTAAATCATAGTTTATTACAAAATATATAAAACATATCCCCAATATTCTTATCATTAATTTAACTAGGGAATATGTATTGTTACATTATATCATGGCCCCTTCTAGAAATATCTCTCTATAGGTCATACCAAAAATTTTCATATACTACCCCATTAGCAATAATGACTTGGAAGTGCTTCATGAGGTCTACGGGCCTCGAGTAATACCTAAAAATTGTCTTGTTTTCCTTTATAGGTTCCAATATCCCCGAAACTAAAATTATACTCAACATTTTTTTTTAAAACAACATATTAATCAAAGGAAAAAAATCCAACAATTGTAGATAAGGCCAATCAAATGTTTGAGAAAAATAGTGTCCATGAAGGCCACAACATTTTCTGTGGGAAGTATAGTTCCACAACCAATATTTGGTTAAAATAGACCTGAAGTAGATAAAATAATTTAGTCTCAAACTCTAAAAAACATTCCATTACCCTAGGAACAATATTTTATCATATACTAAGAAGATAATATTTCTACAACACATGAAATATGATAAACTTATGAGTATTCATAAAAATGAGGACTAGCATCTATTATATAAGGAATTCTCTAACTGAAATGGTTATGTAACAATCCTATACTCTTAGCAAAATGATAACCTCCAATTTATAATCTAAACTACTTCATTATCACTTGAACGAACCATCTTTTGAGGTACATGCTTGAACCATGTCTTATCAAAACATTTCCTCTAAAAAATCAGGAAATTTATGGATAGTATCATTTATTCGATAGGAAGTACCCACATTGAGTTGAGACTACCAAGGTGAAATGACACATGAAAACCATGAGGGATCATAGCTAACAATTATATGAAGAATATTTCATTCTGATTATAACTCATTTTTTCTTCATTATAGTTTTACGTAGGTCCACTAAAAAAATGGTCCTTTTGAATGGATATTTTTCCCACTGCCAAAACATTAGGGTCCCAAGCCTATAAAAATTCATTCATCCTGCATCTGTTATCTAAAAACACTTCTATAAGAATTATCCACATTGATACATCTCTATAATTTCCCAACCATCCAGATTACTTAACAAGATAATGATAAATTATTTGTTCCACCCTAACCCCACCTTGAATATGGTAGGGTGTTATGAATGGAACAAAGTTGGCATGGACACTCAATGGATGATACATCCCATATCATCCAAGAGAACTCATTTTCTTTTAATATTGATAATAACTATAAATACTATTAGTTTATATATAATTAAAACTATTTTATATAATGTATTCAGGATATAATATATGTGGGGTATAATACCACATAGGTAAAAACCAAAAAAATATATACATATTCTGTGTTCTCTAAATCCTATGTAGCTGAGAAATTGAATGAATTCTCATAAATTTAAATACCCATTCATAAATATCCAACAATATAAGTCCATAACACCTTCATGAACCACAAACATCCACCTATAACCACAAAGTGTTAGCTCTGAATAATCCTCTATATATCCACTTATTCCCAAACAATCTAAACACTATTTTTCATCCATATTAATGTAATACATGTTCTAACGAATACTGTATTGAGTTTATTAGAAACATATATAATGTGAAACAGCATAAACCACAATGAAGAGAAAAAAATTATGTAATCTTAGAATTTTGGACAAGAGAGAAATATGAAATAAGGATTGAATGAAATTATTATATATGACTATAACTCTTAAAAGAATATAAGGATGTACCAATAATCTATTCTATATTCTAGGAGGGATAGTATATAAATTGAATCTAGGGATTCTCAGTGTTACAAAATCCTCTATATCTTTGAAGATGATATCCAATAAAAATTATATCTTCTCATATACGAATAATGCATAAGGAGTCATGGTGATTTAATCATCTTCAATATTTAGTATCATCATAAAACTAGACTCAATTTTAGTGGGGACCTCACAAATCCTTGACGTATCTATGTCTGTCAGGAGATTACATCATTGTAACACTAATAGAATTTATTTATATAGGTAGTACTAATCAATACATTATGTATTTACACAATAATTTGATTACCCACACAACTAACAAGATCTATAATGGTTACTAAAATATTCATGTTAGTTGAGGGAGTTTGGAACCATAGTAGATGCCTTGTTTCTTATTTATTAGAGAATATTAAAATTTGGGAGTACATAACTCCATAGATAGAGAACATTCACATAAATTGTGGGGGAATTTCATTCTTAATCATTTGTATAGGGTACCTATTCCTTTTGAAGAATATGGTAGTACCAGAACCTTGATTAATCATGGGGATGCACACCCATAAAATATGGGGGAGTGCTAATTTCCTATATGGAATCTCTAGGAGACCAAACCTATGAGTAGTATGTCATCAAGGGATTACTCAATTCCATGATCCCTTTCCCAACCACATTCATTATCAATATAGAGCTAAGATCCTTGATTTACCACAAGAACATCAATAAAATATTTTGATATCTATGATTATTATACATTCATTTTATATGAGTTAAAATTATTATAATTGACAATCCATGTTCTAAAATATATGTCCTGGGAAATAAATAATAAAAAAAAGTAATAGTTACTTATTAAAAAATTTCTATGCTAAGGGTTACGATGTGTGATAATGAATCATTAAAAAATTCATGTATCACCACATGTTTAAACATGTGAGGTTCAAAATACATTGTATTTATAAAATGTTATATGATGTGTGATACCCAGAAAAATCATCATGTATCTACAGTTTTATGATTAATATAGTCCAAGACATATATGAATGTTTTTATATCAACATAGTGTGTAGACCATGGAGAATTCTCTAAGAATTTATTTCATCCCAGGTGATGTTCTATTGTCTATATATGTATCGTATTCTAGTAATTGACAATGAAAAGAAACAAGATTACTGTAAATGTACATTTCTATACTAGGGTTCATAGTATCAGTGAAGAAAACTATATATATCCTAGCTTGAATATCATGAGTGGAGTGTTGGGAATCCAATCATATAACCTTCAGCATGAAAAGTCTTATGTATTAGAATGCGCTGTATGTGTGACCTAGGTTCATGTCAGGGGATACTTAACATACATTAGATTATTTCTATGACCTTACACAATATGTACATTCAATTACACATTGAACAATATTTATAGCTCTCCAAAACCATATATAAATAAAAGAAAATGATATATTTTGTGTGAAACTAATATTAAATGCAATGTGATCAAAATTAACTTATCTAGAAGTTAACAATAACATGATTATTTATAAATAGTTCAATTTACATATTTTCCATTGGCCATTATATTATACACCATTCTGGGTCTCTGAAGTGGGTCCTTCATGAATTTATTCTTATAACTATAAAAATTCATCATCAATGATTTTACACAAGGTTTTTGGATATCATTCTTCCCAGAACTCAATGAATTTATCTTCAAACAACCATATATTACACCTCCATCTCTACCTATAGACATAGTTCAAGCAACCTCACCTGAGTCCAACATGGTTCAAAGAACTCCAACATTCATTTCCATTATGTTTTATTCCCTTCGGGGGATAATTGAAGTCACTGTCTCCTTCATCCTTATATATATTCCAAAATATCTTCTTCCCATTATGAGGGCCATAATACATATATGTTTATAAACAGGGAAATATGAGAGTAATAATTGGTATATTGTGTTTATTCCAAATATGAAAAATCTAAATTATTTTTAAAAATATTTTTTCCTTCAATATATTAATATAATAGATCTTAAGAGTATGATAATAATTTTCATCAAGTTCATAAAGCTGACAAAATTAATGCAGCAATATCAATTTGAATATAGGTTCACTATATTAATTTCTCAAGATCAATATTAAAATTAAAATTTACTATTCCCCACATGAGAAATTAAATTTAATTACTTCATCCATAACAGCAATTCCCCATTATAACATCATTTATGTCACTACAAATCTTACCCTAGTTCATTTTCAATTAGTCCTCATCATTAAAGAGTGTATCACATCCCTCCTTTACAAATGATTAGATAGTGATTATTTTAATTATTTAATTGATAATTTCTAGAGAGAAATAATATGAAAAAATATATTGAGTCAAATTAGGTCAAAACCTATCTTCTTTTTCTAAATTCATGAAATGTGATTGATCATGGTCAAAAAACCTAGATAAATGTTACAGATATTTTTATCATATCATATAAATGAATAAATGAGTAAATAATTATAATTTATATATGATATTCCATTAATAAGATTTCATCAGCTATGTTTATGGGATGAATATTTACATATATTATAATTATTATATAGAAATTAAAATTAATCATTCTATAAATTTCACCAAAACATAGCATTAGGGTAAAAACAATTACAATAGATCAGTAGAACAACTAGAAATATTTTCTAAGGTTCAATTTAGGGTAAATTAAATACTTTACACCTATAGAGCATATAATGCACTGAAATAATAAAAAAACCTATGTATTGATTGGGGAAAAATCTAGGTCACTACAGATATGGTGGGAATATATGATTGAAAAATACCCCTATATTGGTTCCCTTTTGGAATATTTTTATTTTGTATAGATGTGGTTTTTAAAAATGGTAGTGTTGAATGTAGATATAGTTTGGTATTGTTAAATTAGTGGTATAATGTGGTATATTGACATTCGAATGTATTTGGTGAACCATATGTATGTTGTAAGAATGTGAGAGAAACTAGATTGGTGGGGGAGATGATAAAATGTACCTCCTTACCTATACATTATTGATTTATATTATAATAATATATGAAAATGATAAAGATACTGTGCTTTATGTGAAATCGTTTGCAAATGAAAAATTATGGGATGAAATGTCAGTTTCAATGTATATTCCTATAAGAATTAATATACATCTTCTGCATTGTCACTTTACATCATGATTATTAACCGACTTAGTAAATATGTATACTCACATATAAATATATATACATCTTTTATTAATTTTATAGTTTTGTGTTATACATTGGAATATATTTTAATTTCTCCTGATTTATAAGTTAGGGGATTGTGAATGTGCTGATATTTTTTCTTAGGAGTAATTATTTTATGTTAATAATTCTTTGAAGTTATATTCATTAGTAAAAAATTTATGAATTTTTATATTATTGTATGATATTTTAATTACATTGTCTATGGTGTTGAGTGTCTATTAGTTTGTTAATTATTTTTTTAGAACTAAAATTATAGTTCATCTCATATAACATTTTGTCCCTATTGTTGTATTAACCAACCCATAGTCAATTGATGGATAACATTGAGGGTCACCCTTGTTCCAATTTCTGATATTGGGAGGGGTCATAATAGAGATATGAAAGGACACAAATGATTTCTATATTCATATTAATCATTGAATTTTAGGATATAAAAATAAATATTTAGAAAAAATTCCATAAATCACATTTATTCATTACAATGCCTAACCTTCCAAATGTCATGTATGTCAATATCATATAATAATAGTTATCATTTTTTAAATAAATAGTTTTCAAACGAAATCAAATGAATAAATAACTATTATATAAATTCAATGGAAAAAATATTATTCAAAATCATTAGTAACCGTTAATTTTTAAACCATCGTAATATAAAAAAACCTTTATCATGTTTTTGGAATCATGAGTGATGAACACATTAATTCAATATGGATAGATACTATAACCATAGATCAAACCATTTTGTATTAAAATATCTATATGAGAATACCATTCATGTATCTCTATACACGTAGCACAACATGATCCTTCCCAACCATGTCAATTCATGATACTTATGTTTATTTTGGAGCATATGTCTATTATAATGATATTACCAACAATTAAATTACATAATAAAATTCATCAACCTAATGTTTTTCAAATAATATTTACTAAAATTCATTATTATAAATTTAAAATAAAATTGTATAAAAGTCACTCATCCAAAAAAAACATATATGAAATAAAATCTGAATATTTACTATATCTAAAACCCATGATTATATTATAGAACCAAGTTTATTTTATAATAATAAAGATCCATTATTATGGATTAAGTTTTAAATATAATTATTTTAAGAATTCAATATTATGATCCCAAATTGAAAAACAACATTGAGATAAATAAAGAAAAATTACTATTAATTAAAAATGATTGAATGTGAGTGATATTAATAAAATATACAAATACATTGATCTATGGTCTTATATATCACCATAGGTTCTCTTTTATAATTCATATAAAAATGAAATAATTTCATTAAATATAAAAAACAATCACAGTGTTCTAATACCATTAATGACATTTCACCAACAAGATATAAGTTAAATATAAGATAAAATATAAGATGACATTCATAATATCTCTATATTTTTTATGAATAATTTATTTTATATCAATGAAAATTTAATCCAAATAAATTATGGTTTATAACTGTTAATATATCTATTGAAATGTTGTAAATATATTCATTGGCATTTGGGGTTAGTCAATGGGTTATTTAAATGGATATTGTGGTTTTAATAAAAAAATAGTTATAAAAACAAATAATATAGTTTTATTACTTGAACTAAATATTATTTTTTAAAACATGAATAAATATATAAAAAGAATTTATAATCATATTTTCTACATATGTTACAAATATTTCCATAAAACATGTTTTTGGAAAAAAAGGCCTCAAGAATTATCATCTTACCAATGAATTACCTAAATATAAAAATACATGCAACACACTATAATATGAATGGTGAAAATTTTCATTTAATAATGAAATAATTTCATGTCGTAGAAATATTAATTATAAATTTTCATTTATAAATATTCAAAATAATTTTTTTTAACTTTACAATCAAAAAAGAAATATTGTCAATCTAAATATTGTGTATTCCATGTTTAATTTATTTTATTTAAAATGTAATTTTATAAATTTTAGAAATTTAATTAGAAAAAATTGGAATAATTTTTAATATTTTCAGCCAAAATTAATTTACGGATTATTTTATTATTTTTTAACAGTTAGATTTTTAAATAAATAATGAACAATGTAATTTTTTGCAAAACAGTCATTCATTTTCATTAAATTAGGAAATTTAAATGTAATATTATCTATTGTATTTTGGTTATTAATTAATATAATATACATATTATTAAATAAAATATAATTCCATAACATTCAACATTAAAATTGATTTTGTTATATGTTTATTTAAATTATTAAATATTTAATTTTATAATAAAATGTTTTTCATTTTATTCGTCACACTTATATTAATTGAAATTTATTTCAATTATACATTTAGTCTTGAAAAATGTATTTAATATTTTAATCAAGAGTTAGAAATTTATTAGTGATTTAAATTTAATTATTTTCAATACAAATAGTAACCACAATAAAAATATGTCACATGGTAAATAGAAAATCAAGTAAAATAAGATAAATAAATTAATATAAGGCCACTAAATTTAATATTAAATTTTATATTATGTCTATATTTGAACCGTTATGAAATTATCTTTCAAATTTAGTTTTTTAGTGACTTTTCAATTTTTAATTCATTATATTATTTGAAAATATTTAAATTTATTAATAATGAAACTCTGTACAATTATTAATTGAATATCCTTATCAACTCTTATTAAAATACAATGATAAATTTTTAAATAAAATTACCTTCACACATAAATTCCAAACATATCTCCCTAAGTCATAGATTTTTCTCTTTTAAAATATATTGAACTAAGAAGGGCGAAGGTGCAAGACAATAGATATTTTAAAAATTTGTGGTATAATTTTTTAATGATTACTTTCTGTTTATTTATTACTCTAACTCCTTAAAATATTTTTTCTAGGATAAAATAAAATCTTTTATATCTTCTATATTCCCTAATTTTATTATTATAAAGGTAAAATCCTTTTTCACGATATTTTTTATCTTATAGGAAATGAAATCAACATTTGTGCATAAATGTGGACTAAAACATCCTCAAATAGATGTGTTTTTCTCTTGTATTCCCTTCATGTATGGTTTTGAAAATTTATTTCATGGTATAAAAATTCCAATTAATTCATAATTAATATTTAGGATATTGTTCAAAAAATAATATATTGACCATGGTAAACCTAAAAAAGTTTATTTGGATTACAAGTAAATTTTTTTCAAAACAATTGATATAAACAAAATGAATTTAGAAAATATACAAGAAATGGTAATAAATGAATGAAATGTGTTAATTATAGGATAATTCAAATAAAATGAAATTTATGAAATAAAAAACAAATTATATGTTTCGTATATATAAGTGAACGTATGTACATGGTAAATAATACTCATGATAATTATTTATTCAATAAAAATTGTTTCTGATTCTTTTGTTAGGTGTGTCCTCACATCCACACATGGTTTGTGCATGGTGGATTTTATTACTACCCCACCATCTTGATTTTCAATATGGGAGGATTTCATAATGTTCATTGTAAATGGATTTTCCTTGATTGAAATTTGATGATTTTATGTAATTCATATTTTCTTGGATTCTTCCTGGTAACTTATTGCCCAGTTTGTGTCTACCGCATTGATTTTTTGGTCCTCATGTAACTCATTTCGAGTTCCATCTCTTTGTGGATTCTTGTTAATTATTCTTTTTTGTTTGTTCATTCAAAGGGGTTCTAATAGGGCATCAACCATCAGTCAAGGGAGTATTCACATTGGGAATCATCATTTCATGATGTAGTAGCATTGTTCACTAATATTCTACATGAAATGAGGGATTCTCAAGGGAACATAACCCAAGGAATCATGCTTCAATTTTGAGGTATATGATTATAAAACACATATCTTCTTGGGTTTTCAACTTATTCATCCCATGTTTATAATTAATTAGATGTATGTGATGGGTTGTGAGTTTAACATATTACAGAGATAGAAGAAGGTTCGCTATAACACTCTATGGAGGGGGATTGAGTATGTACATCCCTAAGAGGGAGCACCAAAAAGTATTCCCAAATGAATGGCCCAATATTCCTTTGGAGGGGGAACCAAGAGGCGTCTCCCATTATGTGGATATTTCACATCATGAAGATTTATATAGAAACCACTAGATGTCGACCATGGAGATGCATACCTATGATGGATACACTATGGTATACCATTGGTTGGGATTTTACCTTAGGGAGGTGTTGTACGTACCCTATTTAGAAGATGGGAATAAAATCCTAAATATTTAAATGGATGGTGTGGGACATATTTAGATTTGCTACCTTTCATAAAAGGATTTCACTGGGTTTGATTTTGTTTGTCTATGTGGGGCTTATGGATGAAATTTTATCGAGTGCTACTAGAAGAAACGATGATGTTGATGGTGATTTTGTATGAATGTTTCTTGGGTTGGTATAGTGATCTTTCTGAGATGTCGAGTTGCATGAAAAATCTCGATGGATTATAGTTTAATGGATGAAATGGATGGAATGGATGGGATTGAATGGTGTTTTGGTCTTGATAATCATGGATAATTTTTATGTATCCCATATCATGGAGAATAAAAGTGGACATAGATCGATAAGGGGCTTTACAGATTTCACTCGGGGATAAGGCCCATGAATATGGATTATATGGTTGGGAGTTACACTTGGAAGTGGTTCAGAAAACTAGGAGAAGACTGGTTGTAGCATACTCTATGAGGAATTCTAAGGAGAATGTATTGGTTTCATGGTTTTCTTAACCTATAATCCAACATGAGTCAAGATCATCGTGGGAAAAAGAGGAAACAATAGACATGACAATCTTTTAATGAAATAGGCATCAATGAGAGATGTTATGTGGCTTACACATGGCAGCTACTAGAAGAGGATATCATTCCAAGAGAGGAGGATCTCATTTTTAAGTATAGATTATTCATGGAAAAAACCAATGGCAACCAAGCCCAAAGAGTGTGGGAATGGGTATTGAGAGTATGGGTGGAGCGAAGGCTCCTAGTACCCACACCCTCTCTAATCCAGGTATTAGGGGTAGTCCAATATGATTAAAGAATCGGCCTCCTACAATAATGGATATGATCATACTCTTGGAGGGATATATAGTTTGATATTATTATACATGAGGAGTATGTAATTATATTTCACTCATAAATGGATCATCTTGTGATTGGTGTGTGTTGGGATTACACATTAAAGCAGCCTAGGGGGGAGTAGCATCCTTTGGAAGGGGAGAAGGTGGAACCCCATGAACATCATACACGGGGAATCCTATGTAAATATGATGTTGTATGGCCAGTCTAACTACATTTTTTGACGATGTTAGTTCTAGGTAGTTTTACGTCATGGAATATGGTCATAGGGGACTCACTTTTCACCAATTAGGCTTACATAACCATCACATATGCAACCCTAGGGGGTTATGGCTTCAAAAATTCTATTATGTAACAGTGTACAAGTGTTCAATCTTTAGAACCATGATATAAAACCAATGATAAAAATAAAGGGGTATTAACCTAACTAAGTGAAAAAAGGTACATGGAAATATTGGGTATCATTTTAAGAAGTGTTGGCCACAAGAAAGGATGGAACAGATCATATGAAGACTCAAGGTGTAGCTGAACTAATCCCATATGTGTTTTGAGGCATTAAGAAGAGAAACTTTATGAGGAGGTTTCATTAGAAAGAAAACAACTATGTGAGGCCAAGGTGAATGGCTTTATAAAGAAGGGTTCCTCACATAGATGTGATTTGCGAAGCTCTGGTGCTTCACAGAGGTCAGTAGTTTTGTGATGGAATGGGAGTTACGAAAAATGGGGACCCTACCTTTGTATGATGTCATGATTAGGTAAAGGATTGACTCACTAAGGCTTAATACTCTATGAATCCACAATTTCTCTATATGACCATACTCTTTTGACAAAGGGTGTAAGCCTTCATAAATGGAGTTTCCTCCTTAGGTAGATGTTTGAAAGAAAATTGAAAATGGATGTTCACGGTGTTCAATGGCCTTGAATGGATCATTTTTAGTTTGATTTTTGATTTTATGGTGCATTTATAGTTGTGAATAAAAAATGTAATGTTATGGGTAGTCATTCCATGAAGGTGTAATGTGTCAGGTATTTATAGGAAAATGGGACTCTTTATTCTAGGAGGCGTTCCTCGAAGAAAAGTTTGGGTATGTGAATATATGTGCTTTATTTGGACTCATGACAGCATCTGTCAACGTTCTTAGTGGTTGTGGAGCTCCATCAGAATTGGGAAGATCACCATCACTGCCTTGAACAATATAGATGGTGAAGGGATCTCTATGAAATGGTTTCATGATATATATGCTTAAGATGATTTTTTGGGTCTTTTTTATCACGAGTTTCCTTCCAAAATGTTCTAGAATCGTTATCTAATCCCATTGCACATATTTCAATAGCATAAAAGCCCATCCCCCATGAAATGGGATCTAACGGGAAAATGAAGGTCAGATTCTGAGGGAGATCCACAAAAATATATTCAATATTCATTTGTTGTGAAACTGGATCATTATGCATGGATCTTGATGATCATGGTTGGGAAGGCCATCATAAATCCTATGTAAGACATACACCTATAAATAACTCCATTGGGGCCCTCACACCATACCAGACCTTAAGGAAAATAAAATATAGTGGTCCCGCATCACGAAGCTCTTCTGGTCCCTGATTCCCTCGATGTGAAAAAATTATTTGGGAACTATACATCCTAGATCCAATCATGAAGAATGATTCATAGGGAAATAGGATTTCTGATCTTTTTTTTCGTCATAAAATTATCTTAGTAGTACGAAGCCTTGAAATTTTCTTTCTCCACAAACAACCTCCACTAATTCCCTCCTCAAAAAGCCTCATTAAATTGCCTAATTCTCGAAATTGATGGAATCTCATGATGCTTCTGGGGAATTATTTACCGATGATTCCGGAAGAGAATAAATGAAAGAAAATTATTATTGGAATTTACATTTGAATCAATTACAACCATATAAGACTACTCGATCATCATTCCAAATCATAGAAGTAGTATCCACAATGTAAGAAGATGTTTTTTATGGATTTGGTCTAACGGATGAGTTCTTCATCCCACATACAAGCATAGAATACCTAGAAAAATAGTTCATGGGTGTACAAGGACAATACCGGTGGTACAGGGACACCGTTGGCCATATCCGAAAAGACCAAAAAACAATCCCATCATGATGTCTTTACAACAAAATCCATAATATCAATGGGGAGTAGATAGTGGCTAAGTTTTGTATGTATTAATATCATTAATTCATCAATCATTGATATTGAAACCCATATAAATGATGAAATTATGACCCATATATGTTCCAAGGTGGTAACATCAAAGATGTGTGGTCCTTGGCCTATTGGTCATGTAAATCATGTGATGAATTTGGGGTACTAATAGGGAATAAAGGCTTATATGAATCCTCATAGGCTTCTCAGTTCCATTTTTATCAACTATAGGAGATCATTCTGACTTTTTTGAGTAGGTGGTCTTAAGGGACCAACAACATTCAATTTCATCATAGGGATGTCGACATCGACCTCTAGTACCTTAAAAATATTTTTGGTATCCCTATCCTCTGGGTGATATTTGACATGTTTCTCTACGTGGCGAATGCGTGGTATAAATAAGAGTAGATATTGATTTTTTATAATGTACTACTAGATCAATTTTCAGACTCTGGTAAATAAAAATATCAGATAATGAATGTCTTCTATAAGAAAATGTTTTGTTATTTTATAAATATCTCAAAGGACGATAATGTTGAGGGTGAAGATCCTTCCATGAAATTGACTACATGTTCACTACACCAATCTGAGATGAGTCTATTGAGTAACATAGGGTTCCTACTGGAACATATTGGAAGAGAGCCAATGGATGTTATGGGTATACAAACTCAAAGTTGATTCTCAACCCATAGTCCGGTTTTCCAGATTCTTCATGGAACTCATCTTTGGGTGGATGATTACGAAGAGGGATGAGCACATGGGGCTATGACCAATTACATTTATAATGTATGTTATGTTAGAAATAAGGAACTTCGTGAATCTTGGAATATCAATTCTAGTGAAGTTATATAATTTACTCTGCCATATCAATGAGGGGAAGATTCCAATATGAGTCTGTAAACCCTTCAATTCTCTATAAATTTGGGTAGTTTGACTTATGGGAGGCAATGAATATCTGAATCTGATTCCCCCTAATGAATAAAACTTATAAATGGTGATTTTTAATATTACTAGATTGTTTCCATTCAAGTTTGGTTAACATAGGAGATGAGAATGGTTGGTCATGTAGATGAATTTACATTCCAACCATTATCTATACCAATAGGGGGATAACAGATGATTGCACACAGACTGAAAAAAAAATCATATCCCATATCCTTTTTAGGTAGAGTGCTACTGACAGGGGTTGACTGTTAGCTGGTGTGTGTTCCATACCAGCCACAAAGATTCGCAAGGCAATTCAGGTGCCAACCTAGAATGAATTTAAAGGTGTACTCAGAATCGCATCATGAATGCCACCCATAGTGATGTGGAAACTATGGATCATGTTCAAGAGTGATGATGGAAATATGTGGAGGAGATTATTTCATCTACTTCATCATACATTATTACATATGAATATGAGAAATGATAGAAGGCTACAAGTCCAGGGGTAAGGATGAGGCATCAGACTAACCGAACCAATGAAGGTGTGGTATTTCTATCTCAAGGCAGAAGCCGAATTGTGGGGAAATGCAATCATGGAAACATTGATAGGGTATATCATTGATGTAGAGCTGAAGAAATAGATAAAATTGTTCAGAACCCTAAACCACCAATAAGTGATGAAAGAGGAGAAGAAGCACCTGAAACAACACTCCTAGTAAAGTTGAAGTGGGATGAATGAGAACAATCATGATGGTTATTTAGAACACATTCCCAATCTCCTAGGAAGAGGTTATGCTCCATGGAAATACCCAACAATATTGTTTACCATGAGTCTTTGGAATTCTCTGATGTCAAAATTTTGTTACTTGACCCTTGTAGGATGTGAAACAACCTTAATCGGCACAGGATTGATCCCGTGGGGATTGATTATGGTATGGTTGGCATCCTCATATCTCTAGAAGAGCGGTAATGGTATGTGATGGATCAGGCATACATAGTTCACTCTTAGGGGACTATGTGTCCACTGATTGGTCATCTGAAGGTACTAGTAGTCCTAAATTTTCAATTGAAAATTCAAATAGTTGAGTTGGTGGTGTGTTATCTCTTTCAATTGGGGTTTGCTGAATCTTGGAGGGATGATTCCAATGAAGGGATCCCCCAAATAGTGGTAAGATTAGATCTTACTCGTCTTCCCATGTCATATAATTCCTCTCAAATTAACTAGACTGCTAACATAAATGTTTTTTGTTCAGGGGGAAATTTCACAAGGGACCACTTCTGTTAGGGACAAGGGTACAAGAACATGTTCTTAGAAGGACGATCTAGGTCTTTCTCCCATAGAAGAAACGATTACTAGGATATATGGAGTTAAATCGGATAGGATAGCCACTCCTAAATCCATAGAGATCATTTTCATCTATGGGGGACACACCCTTGATTTACTAAGGAGGCGATCTAAGAATACCATCATCCACCACTGCAATTATGTTTGTCTTCTTCCCTACAGAGTCATGTCTGTTATTTTTTTATTAGATTTTCTGACATGTTCCCTTCCTGAATAGTGTTTGGGGTTTCATGTGATCTACTATTATAATTGGATGGAGGATCTTGGATACTATTACCAATAGGTGTACATATCCATGTGGAGCCAGCTGTTTTAGGTAACTAGGCTAGGTCATCTGGAGAACAATTAGTTTTAGCTATAAGTGACACCGCTGGTGGTGTGAAACATTGGGAGGAAAAGGAAAACATTTTCGAGGTAGTGTCACCAAAAGATGAACATTCTAGTGAAATGGATCCCAACCCAATTTTAATGATGCCAGATAAGGATCCTTAAACTGCTATCCAAGTTGCATTTCTGAAGTACAATCCTAGAGACCATGAAGAGCCGGATGATTCTGACCCCAATGAGATCATGGAGAGGTACTTCATCTGATGTCGAGCATGGAATTTCATCAAAAGATTCATTCAATAAAACCAATATCCATAACTAGTGTCCATATTAGGGATTTCCACCACTGGGTTCCTAATCTGTGGATTGGAGGGGCAGATTCTTGAGGCCTTCATTCACTAATTTGTGACTCCCTTGCTGAAAAGATATAGGAATGAAGCAGACAACAAGATGTCACATGAAATTTTTGGAATTATAAAATCATATATATGATTTATTATTCCAACCAAGATATCCAATTCTTATAAGTTGAATGGATGAGCATTTATCCATCATTGACACTCTATCAAGACCCATCATCCAACTGAAGGCTTAGATAAAGGTGAATGAGAAGTAGATAATTCTTGTTTCATGTCATAAGTCTTACCTCTGAGATGAGAAGGAAAAATAATAAATCCAATATAATGAGATTCCTTAGGTATATTATAAGGAGTTAATAGATCTCAGGAAGTGGTAGCTAGCCCTAGAAGAACACAAAAAAAGATAGTAGGGCCATAATTCTCAATCATGGGAGCAGATCTATAGGGGTGATTTTTTGAGGACTCATGAGAGGCTTCATCATGGGGATATCATTTTCTACATAATATACTTTCTTTATCATTTTTAATATACTTATGTGTTCATGGACACATACATTTATTTTTTTAACAATCTTACTTCAATCTTATTTTTGAAAAACCCAATGACCAATCCCTATGATCGTGTGGGTTATGCATGTTGTGGAAAACAAATTATGACCACTTATTAGATCATTTCATATGAGAGTGTCAGATAATAATCATACAACCATGTCATAAGTCTTCTAGATGACATCTATGAGTGTTAGGGATTAATATGGGTTATTTCATGACAACATGGTTCCAAAAATAGCCAACATGTGTTCCCTAATGTGCGATACTCCACAGCAGGATAACGTCAGAGGTGATGATTTCTAAATGAAATAAGAGGAACGATATGTACGAATAATAATGATAAATATTTAGAAAAAAAGGATAGTGGCATGGAGATATGGGATAACTGATAACCATATCCAAAACACAACATCCAAACTGTTTCCCTAGAATGGGGGAAATTAAATGAGGGTCAAATCCTGAACATATTCAAAACATGGAACATATCTCCAATTATCATCCATTGAATTTAAGGGTGTTAGAACAAGATTGTAGGTGAGCCAATGAGGCATGATACATGACCATTAGTGGGTCCCTTTAGTCATATAGAAGTATGTGGATACATGTAAAGGGAACACAATGCATGGGAATGGGATGGAATACTGTCTTAATGACTTCAAGCACTCTTGGAAATATGCCAGTATGGTTTATAGTGCATTGGAGTAAATATATTGCTTTTTAATAGATATCCAACCTATATTTTATGGGAGAATCATTTTACCTATAGAGAAATAGTTGAGAATGTGGATGATGTGGTAGATAGAAAACATTTGGGAGAGTTCCTCTCAACAGAGTGTCTCAGGTGCCTTTCAGTTTTATGTTATACAACGAGGATGAAAACCACACAGTTTATTTTCATATATTATGAATGATGCATTTTATATTTTAACATAATGGGACCTAGACCTTGGTAAGATGTTTAATTTCATGATTTGTAGACTACTGGAGGATGTTCCGTCTTGTTGTATTTATAAGTCATGTAGGATGTAAAAACCAACATGAATGAAAAGAAAGATTATTATGTGTTATATATTCGCCTTAATATGATCGTTATGTTATTTAAGGTCATAATTCATGGACAATAATAAAGGCCAATATAATGAAGGATTGATGAATTTGTGGCTTGGCTAGAAGACGAAATTAACGATCATTGGTATTTATCCCAAAATGATAGATATAAATAAATATATAGTTCTAAAAAACATTATTGTAAGAGACCAACACTGCTGAGGGTGGTCCCCTTTAATGAGGGACAATGATGCATCTCTCTGTTATCTCAAGGCATTCCACTTTCAAATAGTTCAGTAACAGTTATAAATATTCCCATACTTATCAAGAAAGAAATACTAGTATTATTTAGGGCATCATCAATGTTTAACATCATGTGTTGAGGATGTAAGACTTTGTAGTTAAAATTCAATAAAATCAGACTATAGGGGCTAAAAATAGTTTAAGTTCATAATGTAGGGACCCTAAACTATGTGGGTGATCGAATAATTTTATACAATGCGAGAGCTACAACCCAACATGAATGATCCAAGGAGACCCGAAACCACATGAAACAACCCTGATGCTAGTTGTGTAGTGTTTAATTTCATACAGTTTCAACCATGAGTAATAATTTTAATGTCATGATATAGGGAATTGAAATACCAATATATGGTCATAGATTTTGGACCATAACCGGGTACCAGAGGAAAAAATATTGATATGTTTTCAGTGGGGGCATGAAAATTAAATGACTATGTGTTGCTATGTATTCCATAAGAATGGGAATAATACCACACATTATTAATGAAAAATGTTTTGTAAGATTCCGCCACTTGGGGGTGATCCATTCTGATGTGGGATATGATGTATCCCATGACTATCATGGAGAATCTATGAATTTTTATGTGTATGTGTGTAGTTTAAAATCTTGAATGGAGTATGTTAGCTCTTATATTAACATCATATAATTTAGACCAAGGATGAGGGTATCCCAAATGGGCATGTGTATTGGGGTTTTATGATAATCCCAATATAAATAAGGTATGGGAGACCATCACTAGATGTCACATTCTAGAATAGACCTACATACAGTTTAAATTCATTATGCTTGGACCATAGGCTATGATTTTATGGTCATTGAGTTCAGACATGAGATGATGATTTCTAACAAAATTATATGTGGCATGGTAGATTGATTGAACTGGTGTGAATGAGGGAATGTGTATCTCTAGTGATACACCTGATATTTATGAGGATAGGCCTGTTTAAATTGGACATGTATACAGCTAATGTCATAGATTGAGGTAACCTTCGGTTTTAATGAATCCATTCAGGATTTACATGATATAAATGGGAAATAAGGGAGAAAGAAATAATTTGTTATGAATTTGTTGTAGGTCCTGATAAAAAAGTTTCAGGAATTAATAAATATTAAATAAGTATGGGGATCAAGACTCACATAGTTATCAAACATGGCATGGTATATGATTGATGCTGGAAGCATTGTCATCTCTAGAGTGGACATCATGGCGTCGTGATATTTTTTATGTCGTGCGTCCATGATGATATTTTCATTCCATTTAAATTCATGAAACTATGATGTTGATGGTATTATAATTAATTTCACAATTCTATAATGATAACAATGTGGTTTAAGTTCATGTGATAGGACCAATTCATGCAGTTTAATGTCGTATGGTAGGGACACTAGTTGGTATGAAATTTATCATCATGTGGGTAGGATGTTGGAGAAGAGGAATTCTTAAAAGAATGTGTATAGTGAATTGGCTATAAAATAACATGAATATGGTCCTGTAATACTGTGTCACACTATAAACATTCACGTAATACCTATAAACAATTTAAAATCATGATTTATAGACTTACAATTTTAGTTTATAGTTGTTGAGACTGGATCACTCTTCAAGTTTAATAGGATACACATTGGATTATCAAAAACTAATGGGAATACAAATTTTGAAACTTTGAATTTGTTTTAATGTGATTTTATCCCCATAAATGGTGACCAAAGAGTATAAACCATTGGGATAAACTGTTTTATTGTTGTATGGTCCCTCCCACTTATGCCTTAAATATTGTTCTATTCTTCTAAGTATCATCTGTGATCAAAGATCCCAATCTATATCACCATGGAGGAAACTATGTATAAAAACATTCTTGTTGAATGCTCCCTCTTTCTTGTCCTAGTGCCTCTCTAGATTGTTTAAGGCATTAATCCTATTTTCATCTACAACTTCTAGCTCTTCTAGATAGAGTTTTGTTATTTTTTTATAATTTCTACTGATCGTAGACAGTTTTTACAAGCTATGGTAACAAAATCGGGATGGGAAGGACTACATTTATTCCATACAGTAATGGGAATTGATACATTTTGGAGGAGTTTCATGTTTTCAACAGATAATCCTAGAGGTCATTGGGGAGATTTTCTAGCATACATTTCATGTTTAGACCCACCATATTCTGCAGAATGTTCAAAATGGTCTTGTTAAATGAATCTGTCTATACATTTTCCTACAAATGATAGTGTGATGTAAGGTTATACCATATGATGTACTTGGATTATAACTTATTCAGCTCAAAATCACAAAATATAGTGCTCATGTTAGTAAGAATAGTGTGAGGGACTCTAAATCGTTAAATGATGATAGAGATCATTAATTCTACCACTGGTTGGGCCTTGACGTCTTATAGAGTAATAGATTATTCCCAAGTAGAGAAGAAATAATAATGGATTGAACAAATCAACAGAAGGTAGAATTTTTTTGGTGGATATGGTCCCATGACATTAAGTCCCCTTACTACTAAGGGACAAGAATACATGGTAGTATGAATTGGCTCTGATAGTTGATTCTCAATGATGGGATAGATATGATATCCATGGAACCACTTCAAAAACTAAATACAATCATGGATTATGGTGGGACAAAATTAGAACGATATTCAAACCTGATGAGAGAGAATCAAAAATATCCTATGGGTAGCACATAACCAACCATGATATTCTTACATAACCTAGGGGATCTCATCCCTAGGAATGAAAAATTGGATTATTACATGAAATATACATCTATATAGAGTCTTCTAAATACTGGGTTCACTATGAGCGGTGAAAAACCATGTACGCCGAAAAATTCTCTCACGTTCAACTAAATATGATGGGAAAACTCTATGCTGGGAATAATAAAGGATAGGGGTTATCTAATGGGATATTTATACATTTTTATGGGAATATGGAGGTCTTGGAATTGAATATATAGTTGTCAACTGGTTTACATTATGGTTTTCATCATCATCGTCATCTTGAATTATAGGAGCTATGATCCACTAGTGTGCCATGTGAATTAATAGGTCATCCTAGTTGGTCATTACAAGGGATGTAGATAATCTTTCCATGGTATCATGTTGACCATTCTACGAGAAAGAAAAATGAGACACTTCAGGGTGAGAAGGGATCTAGGTCATCAGCTGGTGAATACGCTTTAGTATGGGAATATTCTATGTATTCCTAAATATTTTCTAACCATTGACATTATTGATGACTATATTTGAGTATCCCTTCACATGAAAGTGCGGAAAATCAATCTAGAGGTCCATATAAAGAGTAGTAATCAGATATTGATACTCTACGTAATTATTTCTACACTTGTCTGAGGGTTGTATATAATATGGTATAACAAACTATGAATGGTTATCAAAGATGATCCATATACCAACTCTGTGGATTCTGGGATAATTGATACTTTGATTAGTTGGACTCTAGGAGGAACCATAAGAATTCAAATAAGATCGTGGCATAGTCTTCTACACAGAAATGATGGAATCATCTAGGTAGTTTAGATCTAGGGACTTCTCCGTGGGGGCCTGATAGGAGGCCATGAAGACTCTCAACACTTTAACATTGATGCCTTTTTATGGAATCAACATGTTGTTGAATTATTTAAGTATAACGGCCCAATGTGTTTATATTCCATTAGACATAGGGTGGTTCCAGATATACATCAGTGGATCCACGTGGGAAACAATCTGAAACTCATAATGTTTTTCATACTGTTGAAACATCTGCACTGTGAAGAATAGTGCAAGGAATCTCTTCTCAATTGTAGAATATCTAGTCTCTTGGTTGAGGAGCATATGACTCAGATATTATAAATATTTCTTTTTTTTTTGTTCTTAGCACTTCTAGGAATGGATGGAACTAATGGACCATTCCTGGGAGGTCATAGAAAGGACAAAATTCATCCTCGTGATGGGTGTAATTAAAGTAGTAGGATGTTACATGAACTACAGGATTTCATATAATATATTCGGGCACATATCATCTAACTTATAGGTGGTACCTTTATTCATTAGTCTTGAAAAGGGATTACAATTTAAAACTAGATTTTAGATGAATAGGTATATATAGGATAATTGGACTAAGAGGCCTAATAGCACCCATAGGTTACTCGGATGAGTCATCCAGATGATTTCCATGGTCATATCTATGTTGACCTTGATCACTCTATATCTGATAATGATTCTGAGAAATTTTCTAGAGGAATACTTGAAGTCATACGTCATGAGGTTCATCTTAATCTATTAGGAGTGGATGAAACTAAACAATTTCTAATGTTATATTAGATGGTCCTGAAGCTAAATGTATTTGACCACCAAATCAACCATGTATCATTCTACTATCTTCATGAGGATCTATTCCAAGATGTGGTTCATGGATAACGTATTAGTAGCTCTTATATTCTTCAGTTCGAAGGGAATTACCTAATAGTATAAAGTATACTAAATGATCTAAAAGTGATAAAAAATTTATATTCAGTGTCCATCTAGATGTGATTGTATTCAGAGTATCAATCCATAAAATAATTATTATGTAACCCATCGTTGGCATCGATCAATTGATTGGTCATAGGAAGGTGAAAATCATATTTTGTAAAGTGGTGGTTCAGGTTGTAGAAGTTGATAAAAATTCTAATTCTTATATTATTCTCAATGATAGGAATTTTGTTGGACATCCACAAGGTATTATGGGTTTCCTTGTATATATTGTCTTTTATGAGCTTATCAACATTGACCAGGATCATGGTACCATGAGAGGGGTGTAATTTCTTATGACGTTGCATGAACCCATGATGAATCACTGGTCGACCAAGATGACGGATGGTGTAATGAGTGTATATTCTAGGTATCTGGTCATAACTTCAAGATAATAAAACATGATTATTTATTGAGAAACTCAGGTTCTCATATTTTTCCCTTATAGGCATGGACGCACTGATTATCATTGATCTTAGTTTTGTCTTTGGGTGAAGATTGACGTGTACCAACTGATCCACTCTAGTATAGATTCCCTCATTGAATGTAGGAGAAGTGTGTTGAAAATCATCTTAATTGTCTTGTGTAGGAATATTAGTGGTAGGATAATATTCATCTAAACTTACTGATTCATGGGGAATAAATTTAGTGGCTCAGGATACTGTGGAATCATTACTAAGGAACTCCTTCATTGTAAAAACCATAGGGACATGAACTGTTGATATTATTCCATCAGACCTTCAAAAAAATGGTTCATGAGTGGTGTTAAAGCAATGGTGGTAGTTCATTTTATTGATACTAAACCCATCCCGATGAAATGGATGATGGTTCCATGGAATGGTGGCCATTGGGTGAACATCTCAAAACATTACAGGGGTAGGGGTCTCTAGAATCACTTGACTGTTTCTTTTTTAATAGTACGAGGTAATCATACAACATTCCATTTATATGTGTACATGTCTCCCATTATTCTAAGATGGAATGAATCAATTTCTATTTTCGGATTTCATGGATTTTATCTTGTGAATTGGGTGGACAAAAGTAACATTTAGATCCATCCATGGGTTTTCCACAGTGGTTTTCCCCATCCAGATTTGGCTTAACATGATTTTCATTTCTCCTATAATACCCACTATCTAGATAGTGGCATTCACATGCATCAAATGGAGTTGATTCATCCTAAGGAACACCTACTCTCCTATTGAGGGGTAACATAAGGGATTGGTTATACGAGGAGGGAAACACAACTTAAAGATAGAGTCAGGGCCTACCCATCAAATCATTATAGGTAGTATCCTATGAGAAAACCATGAATTTGATGATTGGTATAAAGCTATTGAAATTATTTTCAACTGGATTATCGAACATGGTTTTTTCTTAGTCCCATCATAACCATGTATCTTCATGTTATAGAGACTCATATCTATTGATTATAGTACCATCATACAGATTGTTCAGGTTGGGATGATGATGGCCCAAAAACCTGTATCTACCAAACATTGATAGACTTCCATGCCATTGATTTTCCATGTGATATAAAATGTTTAGTGGTGACCGCATATGAGGGAGATCCCATATTCTCTTGAGAATTAGGTTATATCATGGAATTCATCTTGTTCGTCCTCCTTTCCTTA
The DNA here is from genome assembly GCA_963277665.1 of Viscum album. NCBI lineage: Eukaryota > Viridiplantae > Streptophyta > Magnoliopsida > Santalales > Viscaceae > Viscum > Viscum album. The sequence continues at coordinate 2,010,129,780 of OY728145.1, read as the reverse complement.
AAAGGGTACTATAATCACCACCACTACATCGAACAAAAGGGGGGGTTTTCAAAGGCTCTTTAAGGGATTCTCACATGTATTATGATACATTGGGAGCCTTAAGGACTGAGAGGTTCACATGGATGATATGAAGGTTCTTCCTCACATATTACATCATTGAAAAGCACAAATTTCTTCCCCTAGGAAGTCATTCTCTAATGGGAGGAATGATATGCAATGTGGGTCAAACCACATTATTTTTACTGGTACTATAAATGTCTTAGTGATCATCAGCTAAAGAAAAAAAGGTCATTGTTGGTCTATTTTCTTCTAACAGAGACATGGCTATAGCGTGGTGTGGCTTATAATGCTATTGTGCCTGCTCTTTTTCCATCTCGGTTAGAATTATCAACTACAAATTTATGTCTAATAGATATGGATTCGAGGACTATCCTTATTTAATTCTATGTATTTCATTCTATCTGGTCTCATTTTCATTCATGACTTGTGCATTTAGGCAGTTTTCATGTCCATGATTTTCTCTTCTATGGCATTTATTGGAGATTCATGGAGGATTGTGGGGTAATACTTATCATTAGAGATCAAAATGGTATTCAATGGTTCAATGGTAATCATAGATACATACTACCACTCTACCCCATAGGGTTCTTCTAATGCTATTTTAATCTGGTGGTGATTCCAAAAAATGGAGCCAAGGTGTCTCGATGTGTATGTGACATCTTCGACACTAGAAGAGGATGTATCTTTCCCTTATGACGTTAGTTCCTACTCCACTGAGATGTGGAGGGTTGCGATGTGGATTCAAGAGAATCAGATGAAGAAGGCACGGTAATATCTTGGGACTCAAGTTAACCTATTTGGGAAGGAATAATGCTATAGTAATGAGAGACTTCACTACAAGTCAACCAATCACCATACATCTAGGTCCATCAGTTGTAAACCAATATCTAATCTCTCGAACATTCAATGTCAATTTCCGGATTGATATATAAATGTGAAACATGTGTTAGGACATTGACAAATAGAACCACAACATTATCCACATGGTCCAAGATGCAATCCACCAACACATTCAATTGTTTAATGGTATTTCCTAGAAACCTAGGGTTTGGAAAATATTTCATGAAATATATGAGCCTAGACTCATGGGGTTTTATAGATTTTTGATAATTCAGAATCCATTTCTCCAAGGCTCTATGGAAATATCTTGGAACCCAAGTCTCATTATAGAAATAGTTCTGGTATTTCTAGTCTGGGAAGGAGAATCTCGGAACCTAGACCTGATGAGGGTTTAGAACCTGATGAGGGTATGGAGACTGATTCTCTTGCATAGACTATGGTTCATGATGGGTTTTTCCTGTTGATTCTATACTGGGTGAGGTATATCTTGTTGAGGATTCTACATTTAGAGATGTTTTTCAGGAGGAATCTCTAACAATAAAATATTTAGTCGTATGTGGGCCACTATCTATGCAACTACACTAGGGACTTCCTTTTTGTCTCTTCCAGTATAAACTAGAGGATTTAATAAATGTGTCTAGCCAGTGTCCATCGAGGTGTCCTCTACTGTCTCTATCTTTTAAGAATATCATGTAATCCACATGGTATATTTTTATTGAATATAGTGGGGACCAGTAAAGTCCTGACATTTGGCACGCATATCATCAATATTTTATCTTAGGAAGTTTCATATTGATTGAATATGTGAGGCCCTTATTCTAGGTGAAAAATTCTATGATATTTTTCTCAGAATTTTCATACACATGAAGATGTTAGTAATACATTTTATTCACGTGGTGAAGCTCAACTGGTAGGTAAGTTCGATGTAGAGATCATCCAAATAGTAATGGAACCAATGGGTACTGTTAAAGCAAGCCCTTCAAATTTCTAGAAATACATTTGGGTTTTGTAACCAAATACTTCATTAGGGTTCCAAAAATGGGCCTATACCCTGAGATGAATTGTTCTACGTGTAGCAGTGTGTCTTCCATCCCATTAAAGGTGGTGAATGTTTGATTCCTAAAATCTCATGGTTCTCACATATCATAAACCCAATCTAGGAATGAATTTATATTAGGTAGGATCACCACCTGACACATTTCTAGTTCATCAAGGCATGCAGTGAGAGTTGAAATCAGTTATTCATAGTAAGGATTTGATTCTTGGTGTGGATCTAAGATAGAGTGAAACTTTGGGGGAGAGTTGTGATTCATTCACAGGCAGCGTTAGCGTGGTGTCATATGTATTGGTCCCTTCACAACCGTAAGTGGAGGGAAATTCATCGTTTTTCAAGGTAGAGGAATCTACCATTTACCCCTTATCTAACCCCAAGCTACTTACTATGTTCCCACATATTTTTATGTGTCTGAAGGTTCCTATGATATTTGATGGATTCCTTAACCTTCGAATATATATTACATAGTTCAAAAAATATTTATTACTTCTCAATCGAGAACAGATCACTCAATTATTTTATAGGAGGCCTTCGAGGGACACATTTGAAAGTATTGTTTTGGGATCATGGAATTTACTAGATTTGGATAATGTGGGTTTACTCGATGACATGAATTTTATTAGTCACTTTTATCATATAAATAAATGATTAATTCTTGGTTATATAGACCTTACAACTGGGACAATTATTGTTTTTATATGGATATAAAGACTTAATATTTCTATATATTGATGTATTCTTCTTCCATGGTGATTTGGGTGTGTTTTTCCGATCTTCCCCTCCCATTTCAGAATCCCTCAATTATTAGGTTTCTTGTACACCTTGTCGGTAGGTATATGCTTTCTGATAATCATACCAATGAGGTTTTTCATCCTGTGAATCCTTAAGTGTGTGTGGAAGTCAATTCATCAAATAATTATATATGAATTCATTTGGATTATAGTAGGATATGAATATCATTTTTTGAAATAGGTTGTTAATGAGTCATTAGTTGATTTCTATTTTTATTTATATTGGATGGGTCATGGTTTGGAAAACTATAGATGTGTCTCTCCAAATTGGTAAGCAGAAGGATGTTAGTATTGGTGAAAGTAAGGATATTTTTCCTAGAAATATGGATGACCTAATATGGAAATGGAAATAGAATGTTGATTTTGAGAAAAAAAAGTTACATAGTGGATCATGGGATAATCCCTTGGTGGAATATATCCTTCAGTGGTTGAGAAAGGACCTTGGACTCTAGCAGTATATGGAGGTCTCATTCCATCTAAGGTGACAAATACTGATTTGGAACCAAGGTTACATGAGGGTCCCTATAGTGGTAGTTGATTTATTATGGGAAGTTACAAATGGGGTGCCTCGTATGCATATGTAGTACGTGAAGGGACTCGTACAAATGATAAAGTAAACGTGGATATGAAAATAGCAGATAATTATATAGGATGCATTGATTTGAGTATTGGTTCAAAAGGTGAGGCTTTGAACAGGGTAAGTCCAAAAAGGGAGGATGATCCTATTGTGATGGGAAAATATTTTTCACAACTGTCAAATGAGGTTCTAAAGGATGGTTCAGCAAGGGAATCCATTGATGGGATGAATGTTTCTGAAAATTAACTCAATGATGGATGGACTAACAAATCTATTAGATATTTGGAGGATGTGGTGCTATTTTATTATCTCCCAAGTGCAAATAGGAGCAAGAGTAAGAGGGGTAACAATAAAGAGTTGAAGTAATACTCTTACCAACCTCTATCGATGGAGACTCGATCGATAAAGAAGATGAAATCTAAGAAAATAGTCAATGACATCCAAAATTTCTCCATAGATTATTTCTTGAAGATGAAAACAATTGTTAGTTGTTTCCCTCGGAATTTGCGAATGTCCTCCTTGATGGGAGGTTCAAACATTCCAATCGGTTTCTAACAGGTTTGTTCGTAGAACCAGAAACTTCCAATTATTCCACATCCATTTGGACCTACTTTCCAAAGGTATAAGCTCATTAGTTTGTGGACTAATGAGGCTTAAGAATTTGCATTGGTCTAGAGGATGGGAGGTCAGACTCATCACACCTTTTTTAGGGGAATTATTGTCTACTCTGGGACTCTCTTTATAGATTTAAGTTATGTTCGTGAATCCTTATTACATTACCAAGTATAAAATGAGCTTTCCTTCAGATTTGACAATCAATGATTAAATATGTAGAAAATTTAGAAAATCTTTTATATGTATTCGAGGTTCTTCATCAATAGATAATAATCTATATTTATTAGATATTCTTGGTCAATGGTATCCGTCAACACATTTATATAGAAGTCTCTTGGTCAATATGATGACCATGCTGGTTTTGAAGCCACTCAGTGGGGCACTTAGTGTTTATTATCATTCAGATGGACTTGGATTATTTTAGAGTTGGGATCGAACCTGCAGATGGGCTACCTATGTATCCTTTGTTTAAAAAATGAATCAGAACCCACGTAGTTCGAATAAGGGAGTATAATGTTAATGATTGATGGCTTAAAGGAGGATGTCATAATTACTTTACACTCTAAGATCATGTGATTCATGCTCAGTGCGAGAAACAAGAATTATTGGTAAAAATTAGACAATTGTGCCATGAAAGATGCAATCATAAGAAATAATGTGGGACTTATGTGTGTATGACTGCCCAGATATATGAATATTAGGATTTACTTCAGGGAAGAAATCTAGGAACAAGGTCCATAAAGGTATATGTGCTTCATGGAGATTTGAATACTCTAACTTGGGGCTTACTCCTGAAAAGGAGGCCCAAATAAGGAGAGGAATTATTATTGGGTTTTACTCTTGAAATGGAATCCCAGATCAAAGGTAAATTAGGACTGGTTAATAGAAATTAAAACTAGGGCTTGCTCCTGAAAATGGAGGCCGAGGTTAAGGGACATGAAAAAATAATGTACTTGGGGCTTACTCTTGAAGAGGATGCCCATATTTGAGGTTGGGGATTACTCCTGAAAATGAGGCCCAGGTTAATGAATTATGGTTTGGGCTTACTCCTGAGGAGGATGCCCATATTTGAGACTAGGTCTTACTATTGAAAAGGTGGCCCAGGTTAAGAGAATTATGGTTGGGGCTTACTCTTGAAGAGGATGCCCATATTTGTGACTAGGGATTACTCCGGAAAAGGAGGCCCAAGTTAATGAATTATTCTTGGGGCTTTCTCATGAGGATGATTCCTATATTTGAGACTAGGGATTACTCCTGAAAAGGAGTCCCATGTTAAGAGAATTATGGTTGGGGCTTACTCTTGAGGAGGATGCCCATATTTGAGACCGGGGCTTACTCCTGAAAAAGAGGTCCAAATTAGAGGATTGGGGATTACTCCAGAAAAGGAGGCCCATATTTAAGGAAATTATGACTGGGGATTTCTCCGGAAAAGGAGGCTCGGGTTAATGAGTTCTCTCATCTTAAAGTATGAGGTTAAATGAATGAAATCTCAATCTTTAGTGACATAAAGATGTGTAAATCACTAGGTTTTGAGAGATATTCCATAGAGTTCCATTCAGATAAGGAAGTAAAATACAGAAATCATGCCATAAATGGCTTTGAAGAGTGTATTGAATACTCAATCTTGAATAGGATAGGTGGAATGGCTTAAGAGGGGTGAAATGGGCAAGAAGGGCACCCAAAAAGGCAGGGGCGTGCAAGTCCTGGCAGGCGCTCAGGTACTGCGTGGCCGCCCATGTCCTGGTCGCGTAGGTATACCTACAAGACCCATGGGTACTTGCGCGATGGTTACCCATCATGGTAATACTTGATAAACTCTTGGTTAAAGCCTTTAGAATCATCTTGAGGTTCTTCCAGAATAGTGGCGTGCAAGTTCTATTGAAGGAGTAAGGCGGCGCGCAAGTGTGGCCATTTCCCTTAAGGGCTGGACACTCATACGCGCAAGTTTTGATGAGTTTCAACACTTAGGCCTTCCACCCCCTCTTTAGATCTTCTTTTCTAGATAAGAAATTACCTTAGAAGTGTTTTGGAAGCTTTGAGAAGAGACTAGGGCGCCGGGAGCTTAAATCTGAGTTTCTGAAGAAAAAAATCCTCCTCTGAAGGGGGGGGGGGGCACAGGGTCTATTTATAGGCTGAAGAAGACCTGGTCGGTTATCCTTTAGGGCACGCAAGTCACTTGCAAAACCATTAGGCAACGCGCAAGTGGACTTGTGCCCCAATGATGGAACTTGCGCGGCGCATGTGCATTTGAAGCCTTGTTCATGCCTTTGTCGATTTTTTATGTTTTCTTCAATGGATGAATCAATTTGTGATGAGTCATTTTCCTTTCTATTCATTTAGAAAATGTGACGAAAAAGGAGCGTCAAAAAAATTCCCCCCTTAGAGTTGGATCCGAAGGAAATGAGGATTTGACTCTGAGGAAAATGAGAAAACCAATGGAAAGGTGGCGTGCAAGTGCAAGTCGCGCAGGGCTTGGCATGCAGGGGTATGGCCATTAGTCATGTAGGGTACGACGTGCAGGGTACTAGCCACGTCTATAAATAGAGGGCCTCACTTTTTTACAATGCGTCTGGATTTCAAACCTTCGAGCTCTTGCCACACAAGTGGCCTTCGCCGCGCAGTTTGCTCTGTTTTCTGCTGTTTCATTGCTATCGGGCTGCTGTAGAGGTGTTTAGAATTGCGTGGTTTATACTTGCATGTCAGAAACTAGTGCGGCACATTAACACTTGCACACAAAGTTTAGACTTGCACGCCTTAATACCTTTTCCATTTTTCTAAATTCCTTCAAAACTTTAATGAAAAATAATCCCATTTAAGAGTTTGTTTATTCAACTTTTGTGTAGATTAAATGTCTCTCTGGAGAATCAGAACGGCTGATGAACTGGCTAGCAATCGGATTGATGACTTGATGAACATTTTTGGCCATGATTACAATGAAATCTGTGACAACACTCTCCAAGATTTGGCTAACTACCTGAAGAAATATCATCTTAATTTCCCACAGAGAATCTAATTATCTCTGTATGGTCGTGGTCATTTGCAAGGAGTCAATATTCCAGACGAAAAGAACTATACACCTGAAATGAAGCTGCATTGCTAGTCCTCTATTTCGGTTATGATGTGCATTAAGAGAAACATCAATGGTGTGAACTTCCAAATTCTTCCTCCATGTCATTTACTTGTAGATATGAAAATGTCAAACCCAGGGGATGAAATGTTTTCCATTGCTGGTTGGTGGAGTGAAGACAAACATGGTATTAGAGCAATATCTGAAAAGAGTACTCTCCCCAAATGGCACTTTACTTCCAATGCTTCATTCTAAAATCCATGTATCCATATTCCAAGTCTATTGGACAGAAATAGAGTCACTGTTTGATCAGCAGAAAATTTTCTCAAACCGCAATCTAGAGCATTCTTTTACAATTGTTCCAAGAAGAGCTAGTATCACTGCATCTCTTATGGTATCCAGTTGAATGAATGAATTCCAGGTGGCTGCTGATGAAATTTGGGATGCCGTAAATCAAATGAAGAGTTACATTGAAATTATTTTGTAATCTATTGAACAAAAGAAGAGGCTCCAATATGTGGATATCCCTCTAATTGTTGTGCATCAATGAAGAGTAATTTTATCTGTAATCATTTATGCTCGTATTCTTTCTCTACCTCCTTTAAATTTTACCTAATCCAATGGGCCTAGTAAGCATATTTTTATTTTTACAAGGATTAATGTAAATAACCCTACAAACTTTGAACCTTTTAATTTCTCAATATTACCTAAATCATACAAAATGTACTTTTAGTGAGCTAGTACATGACATTTATTCAGAGTTCCCTTGTCTATTGTGGGCAGTTTAAAGTCATGCATGGCGGACATAAGGAGGCTAATGTTTATGGTCAAAATAGCTTTGACCAAATGAATTAGAATTGACTCAATACCTTGAAAATTCATCTGAAAATATGTTACCATACTCATGTATGAGGGAAAATATGTAAACTATGACTTAAGAATTTTTGAATCTGAGGAATGACATGAAAAAGAGCTAAAATGAATTATAAGAAGTAGTTCCCATGACTAAAGTTACCATTATTTAACAAACCTATTAGGGGGTTGAATTATGCAGGGCCACCTAAGGGCATGGGCTGCATAGTCAAATAAATAGCATCTTTTGGATAACAAGTCTGTTATGTAGACTGTTTATGCAAGGCCGCCTAAAGGAACGTATTGCATAGTCAGGCAAAAGAACTCTCAGAAATTTACCTTTCTACTGCTAAAATCCAGTGAATGTTTATAGAGATTCAAATTTTCCAAAGTATAAAGTTTGTTGTATGGAAAGATGTACTTGAATATGGAGAAGATATTTACAAACAAGATTATCGAAGAACTGTATGAATATCACTCCTAAGAAGGTCTGACCCAAATGTATGTAAGGAGAATATAAACCATAGACTTGATAACTTTCAGATCATGAAAAAGGATATGGGGAAAATATGTTAAGGATGGCTATTTTTTTCGGATCCCTACATACTGTCATTTAAGACCAATAAGGACCAAAGAGGCTTTCTTCCCAAGAAAAAAGATACCACTATTTAACAAACCCTTTAGGGGGTTGAATTATGTAGGGCCACCTAAGGGCATTGGCTGCATAGTCAAATAATAGTATCTTTTGGCTAACAGGTCCGTTATGTAGAATGTTTTTGCAAGGCCGCCTAAGGGCACGTACTGCATAGTCATGAAAAATAATTCTTAGAAGTTTTACATTTTTGTGACTAGACATCAAGAAAAGGGTTATGACGATCTGAAAATACTTAAGGTTAGGATTACGACACATAAAGATGGGTATTTTCCAATGTATACAAAGATACACAGATCAATGCTAACCATAATCATGTTGTGGTTAGGTCCTGAATTGAAATGTTGGACTTCACTAAGTATCCCATAAGTATGGGAATCAAGCCATACGTAGTTCTTAAATTATAGCTTAATGTCGTGTGGGACAAAAGGATTAGAGATCTTAGTTTAGGGTCATAGAGCTTGGGCCATTTTAAGAAATACACAGTGTGTGTCTTCATGGGGACTTTTCAGCCAAGGTACTAGAAGTGGAATTTGGGGTCGGGCCTAAAAGACTTGGGGCTGGATTCAAGGGACACTCGAACGTTCCTACGTATCCCATAAGGATTAGAATCAAGCCCATGTAGTTCTAGAAATACCCTTTGTACAAATTTGATTCATACATGTGAAGGGTGAAAGGGGACTTTAGTATAATTATGGTTTAACCCAAGATAAAAGGTTTGGGCATTGCCATGTAAGCACATAGTCTTTGAAATGAAACATGATTGAAAAATCAATCTAAATAATGGTTCCCTCTCAGGTGAGGGTATCAAATAATATTGTAGTTTATTTTCATACTGGAGAAAAGTCTTGTATAGTTTAACGTCGTATAACAAGGACGAAAGAGAACCAATGTAAAGATATTGATTCTAGGAGAGGTTTCACAAATAAACATCGTATGAGATATAGGTGAACCGATGTGAAGAGATTGGTTTTGGACGTGAACCTTGGGTGGTTTCCTACGTACCCAGCCTGGAAAAAATGGATCAAAGTCCGTGTAGTTCAATTAAAGAATGAATTAATAATCAAGTTGTTCTTGGCGACAACAACCTAAAAAAATGTTTTTGGGACTTACATGTGGTTAGTAGCCCAAAGAGAGTGTTATGGTTGAGGTTTGCTCTAAGATCACATGAGTTATACTCGGTGTGAGAAACAAGAGGTAAAAAAACCTTAACGATGCATAGTTTAATGTCATGTAGGACATATCAAGGACTTTTTGTACAGTTTAGCGTCATGTAGTTTGGACACTGGGGACAATATAGTTTAACGTCATGTTGGACGAAAGGGGGAATGTGCAGCTTAATGTCATGTAGTTAGGAAAAAAGTACACCATCTAACATCATGTTAGACGTATTGGGGACTTTTTTCATAGTTTAACGTCATATTGGAAGAATTAGGGATGATACAGTTTGGAATCATGTTGGATGAAAGTCTGAATTGTTTAAGGTCATATGCATGGACCGTGGATGGTGCAGTTTAATGTCATGCTGGATAGTGGTGTAGTTTAATGTCATACATGACTTCTGATGATTATATAGTTTAACGTATTTCTGGATGTAAGGGAATTTTATACAGTTTAGCATCATGTATTTTGGACATCACAGTTTAACATCATACTAGACGTAAGGGACTTTCAAATAGTTTTGGGTCATATGCATGGACCGTTGATGATGCAGCTTAAGGTCATACTGGGCCATTGATGTAGTTTAAGGTCATACAGGACCTAGTTGCATTTTAAGGGCATACTGGACCATTTAAGGAACTTTTTCATAGTTTAACATCGTGTGGGACAAAAGTAAAAAATGTTTAAGGTCATATGTATGGACCATTGATGATGCAGTTTAACGTCTTGCTGGACGGTGGTGCAGTTTAAGGGCATACCGGACCATTGATGTAGTTTAAGGTCATACAAGTCCTAGTTGCAGTTTAAGGTCATCATGGACTATTGATGGAACTTTTTCACAGTTTAACGACGTGTGGGACGAATGTAAAAAGAGTTTAAGGTCATATGTATGGACCATTGATGATGCAGTTTAACATCTTGTTGGACGGTGGTGCAGTTTAAAGTCATACCGTGCCATTGACGTAGTTTAAGGTCCTACAAGACCTAGTTGCAGTTTAAGGTTATACTGGACCATTAATGGAACTTTTTCACAGCTTAAGGTAGTGTGGGATGAAAGTAAAAATAGATTAATGTCATATGTATGGACCATTGATGATGCAGTTTAACGTCTTTCTAGATGGTGGTGCAGTTTAAAGTCATACCGGACCATTGATGTAGTTTACGGTCATACAGGACCTAGTTGTAATTTAAGGTCATACTGGACCATTTATGGAACTTTTTCATAGTATAACATCATGTGGGATGAAAGTACAAATAGTTTAAGGTCATATGTAAGGACCATTGATGATGCAGTTTAACGTCTTGCTGGACAGTGGAGCAGTTTAAGGTCACACCGAACCATTGATGTAGTTTAAGGTCATACAGGACCCAGTTGCAGTTTAAGGTCATGCTGGACCATTTATTGAACTTTTTCACAGTTTAACATCGTGTGGGATGAATGTACAAATAGTTTAAGGTCATATGTATGGAAAATTGATGATATATTTTGTGTTTATACAAAATACTTCAAAAATATGGCATTGGTTGGAGTAGTGATGAGTTCTCCATCCATCGAGATTAAGGAATAAGCTCCATTGGAGTAGACCCTATGTATTGAGTAAGGTCCTTCCCATTTTGGATCAAGCTTGGGAGGTTTCTTTCCTGGTATCATTGGAGTTCTGAGAACTAAAACCAATTCTCCCTGAGTGAATGAATGAAGATGGACTTTTTTGTTAAAAGCTCATGCTATTGGATTCTGATAGACTTGCAAGTGGTGCAAAGTGCACAATATTTTCTCATCTAACCATTCCAATTCATTAAATCACTTTTGAGATTGTTCATCTGTAGATGAATATTCAAAAATGGCTACTCTGAGCGAAGGCAATTAAACTTCAATGGGCAGGACGACTTTTGTTCCATATACCAGTGAATACGGAGTTGACCGAGATGCAGTGCGGGTGGTAGTCTGATAAGCCATAAAGCATGAAATAGTTTATGAGGACATGGCCTCTTTTCTTTATCCACCATCTTTTGTAGTATATTTGAAATATTCTTGTCGAAGGATTCTATCTGGCAATTGGTCGCTGCATGATATCGAGATGAATGGTTGTAATTGATGTTGTATTCTTGATACAACTTCTTCACCTTGGATGAACAGAAGTTGGTGCCATTGTCCGTCAATATGGTATGAGGGACACCAAATCTGGTAATGATGTTAGACTTGATGAATCTAGCAACACATTTAGTACTTAGTTCATTGAGAGGTATTGCCTCTTCCCATTGGGAAAAGGAGTCAGCAGTAGTAAGAATATACTTAAACTGCTTGGTCGTAGCTGAAGGGTAAGGTCCCACCACATACATTCCCCATGTGGAAAATGGACATGATTTTTTAGCTATATGATGAAACTTTGGAGGTTGATGAATGAAATTGGCATGTACTTGGAATGAATGACACTTCTTTGTGAAATCGACACAATCTTGTATCATTGAAGGCCAAAAGTATCCAAGGCTTCGAATATGATCTGACAGTCTATGTCCAGACTGGTGGGCACCATAGAATTCTACATGCACTTCTTTCATGACAGCCATTGTTTCTTCCCCATCAATGCATCTGAAGATAATTCCATCAAAACCATGTTTGTAGAGAATTTTCTCTAGGTGATCTTGGCTATAATAAAGAGTAAAATTGACCACAGGTTTCTGGATTTGTTCCTTCTCGGTTTTATCAGGTGTAAGTGTTCCATTTTGAAGGTATTCCCTGATAGGTGACATCCATCCTGTAGTAAGACCATAAAATTCAGAAATGAGACTAATTTCATTAATTTTATCTATTCTGATTCGAACATAAGGTGAAATTGCATGACGGTGGGAAATATTGATGGTTGTCTCGTCCCGATTTGGAACTGCCAGAGTAGTGGCTATATTATCCAGTGCATTAGCTTGAGCATTTTGTGATCTTCGGACATAAGAAAATGTCAGTTATGAAGGGAATTACTCCATTAACTCTTTGACGTAATCAACAAATTGATTAGTTATTCTTTTCTGATGGCATAATCCCTATTGACTTGTTTGATTACCAGGTCTGAATCACGTTTCATCTTTATGTAATTCACTTGTGCTTGAAGTGCTAATCCCAAGCCTGAGATGAGAGCTTGGTATTCTGCTTCATTATTGGTACAACCTTACCACACTAAGAAGGAATAAGTTAACATTGCCTTTTCTAGAGAAATGACCACAATTCTTAAGCCAACTTTGTTGAATTTAGGATTTTCCATTTTCCTCCCTGTTGGAATTCTGGAAGCACCATCAAAATACATTTCCCATGCCTGAGGACTTTCTTGAAAAGAGAAGACTTCCTCATCAGGGAGTTCAATATCTGAAGATGTTTCTTCCACTAAAGGGTTTTCAGCCAAGAAATCAGCCAGAGCTTGGCCCTTTATCACCTTTTGAGACACATACTGAATGTTGAATGGCTACAAAATAACTACCCACCTTGCCAGACGTCCTATAAGCATTGGATGATTGAGGATGAATTTGAGCGGGTTATTGCGAGATACCAATTGGACATCATGATGTTGCAGGTAGTGTCTCAACTTTTAAACTACAGAGATTAATGCCAGAAAACACTTCTCAATACTTGAATAATGGGTTTCTCCTTCAAGCATAGTTCGACTGAGATAGTAGAGGTTCTTTTCATTCCCAGCATCTTTCTTTTGAGCAAGAAAGGCACCCAATGATCTCTCTAAAGCTATCACGTAGAGGATAAGTGGTCTTCCTTCAATATGTGGCATGAGTACCGGTGGACTCAAGAGGTATTTCTTGAGAATATCGAATGGTTCTTGACATTCTTCAGTCCACTGGTAAGTGACTCCCTTCTTTATCAATTTGGTGAAGGGTAAACTTTTGCCTACTAAATTGGAGATGAAACGCCGAATATAGGCTAAGTGTCCTTGAAGTCCTCTTAATTAATTCAAATTTTGAGGAGGTGACATACCAAGGATTTACTTGGTCTTCTCAGGATCAACTTCAATACCTCTATGGTGTACAACAATGCCGAGAAATTTTCTTGAGTTTACCCCAAAAGCACATTTTAAGGGGTTCATCTTCAAATTATGTTGTCGAAGCTTGCAGAATATGACTTACAAATCATCTAAGTGATTAGAAATTTGTTTGGATTTAACCACCAAATCGTCTACATATAATTCAACAAACATCCCTAATAAGGGTTTGAAGATATGATGCATGGCACGCTGATATGTTGAACCTGCATTCTTTAAGCCAAAGGGCATTACCCGGTAGCAAAACACACCCTGAGGGGCTCTGAAGGCTGTGGATTCCTCATCTTTTGGGGACATTCAAATCTAATTATATCCGGAATATCCATCCTTGAAGGAAAGTGCTTCATAGCCCGCTATTGCATCAATTAAAAGTTCTGTAATCGGAACTGGAAAATCATCCTTAGGACAATGCCGATTAAGATCTCTAAAATCGATGCAAACCCTAATTTGTTTGTTCTTCTTCTTTACAGGGAAAATATTAGCCAACCACTTTGGATACTGAACTTATCTGACAATGTTATCTTTGATAAGATTATCCACTTCAGCATCAATAATAGAAGCATAAGATGGGTGTGTTCTTCTCGCAGCTTTCTTAAATCCTCAATGTTCTTATGGTAAACCCAAATGATGAGTAGCAACATCAGGATCAAGCTCGGGCATTTCTGTATAGTTCCAAGAAAATATATCTCTATTTTTATTTAGAAAATAAATATACAACTCTTTCTCTTCAAGAGTCATGGTCGCACTAATTAATGTGGGTCGTGGATCTTCTTTTGTTCCTATATTTATTTCTCTGAGTTCATCCACAGTGGTAGAGATACCCACTTCAAATGTTGTAGGAGCATCTCTGAGATCTTCCTCTTCTTCTTCTTCATGTTTTATTTCTTCCGTTTCTACTTTCATAGTAGATGATAAAGCATAATTTTCATGATCAGAAGAGATGTTAAAATTTTCACATCTTGTAAAAGAAGCTTCCATTTCCAATCTGATTGATGATGAATGGTCTTCTTTGGGTAATAAAGAGGAGATGATGGATTGAGAATCAACATCATTGTTCACCTCCTATGTTTCTATAACTTTTTCTAACTTAATTGGCGAAGTATAGAATTGTTGGATTTCAGCAAATGAAATGAGGACGTCACTATTTGTGCTTTCATCACTGCTTGGAGGATCATTATTTTCTCCAATGTTGTCTGACTTGATTTCGGTAATTGACATTATGGATCTTTCCATAGGAGTATTTTGATTTGGTTCTATCATGTCAATTTGATTGATAGGCAACACATAATCTGTACACACATGTGTAAATGGATTTACTGGAATCATCTCCAAGCCATATATAGCATTAAATTTGGTAATATCCTTTGATGTGGATTTCTCCCTTCCCTTCATGTGATATAATTCCTCCTCAATGTATAGAGACTCACATGTCTTGAATGGGGCCTTATCCCCATACAATGTCCCAACATGACCATCGAAAAAATATTTGAGACATTGATGGTATGATGAAGGGATAGCCGCATGTTGATGTATCCAGGGTCTTCCAAGAAAGATGTTGACGGCTGAGTCTTGATCAACAACCATGAAATCTGAATTGGATACAAGATCTCCAAACTGAGTTCTGAGTGTAACTTCGCCCAGTAGTTCTTGTTCATTTTTATAATATCCTTTTAACATCATGGTAGAATGAGATACATCAGATTCTATGAGGCCCAATCGACGAAGTGTACGAATGGGCATGAGTTTGAATCTTGAACCATTGTCAATGAAAGCTCTTCGGACATCTACGACATTGACCTTTCCAGATAAGTACAAAGGTCTAATATGCCCATGCACTACATCATCTTCATCTTCATCAGTAAAAGATATTATTGCATTGAATTCTGCAGGATTTTTCTCTATGTGATATACTTCACCTGCAGCAATTTCAGTTTCAAACTCCTGAGGACTTGACAAAGCCTCGATGAGTGCTTCTCAAAGATCTTTTGAAAAATTCAGATCATCCAGAATTGATAACTTGGCAGGTACATGGGCAAAGTATTTCAATATATCATACTTTTGATCTAGAGGTCTGCATTTCCCAAAAGGAATATGTGGTTTAGCAGGTACCTTGGAATGGATTCTTTGGAAGTTGATGCTTCTTGTATTGGCATCAGAGTTGGCAATATTCTTGGTTTTTGAAGATTAGACCGATTAGATCCATTTACTGGCTGAAAGGAAGAAGATAGAACATTCAACCGGTCTTCCAAAATAAATGTGTTAGTGCTGAATTTGATATTGGTAGAAGAACTCTCTTGTTCTTGGTGAGCTCACTGAAGGGCTCTACCACGAGTTTCTGATACGTACACAGTTCTAGCAGGGGTAGAATTGGAGTAGTGGCATCTGAAAGATCCACGTCTTCCCATGTATCCTGAGCCTCTAGAACTTCCTCTGATTCCCTTGTTTGATACAGGGAATTCAGGCTCATCGAAATCAAAACTGCTACTGGCATATGGATCTGTTAATTGAATCATATTAACAGAATCGAATATTAACTCGTCATCTGATGAAAACTCTGCCTGATTAGCCTATTTAGGCCGTGTCGTTTGGTGGGGCAGTGCTCGTGGCTTTGTAGTAGATAGCATGAAGGCTTCCAGAGTCAAAGACAACTTAGGCTTTGACACATACTCATCCTCTTCTGATTTTTTTTCTCGCACTGAATCATTCCATTTCTTTGAGGACTTTCCCTCTGATGAAGGGGGTTTTGCCGCAATATTCATGGCAGAATACAAAATCGGTTTCTTTAATTGTGTTCGCAAAATAGCATGAGTTCAGTTGATTGTCTTTCTGACCTTCCATTCATCACACTTCAGTGCATTTTTTCTTTTGAATTCTTTCCATTCTCCTTCCTCCTCTGGAATTGTAGCAGTAACACATTCTACCTGAGCTGAAAAACCTTTCAGTTTGACTTGTCCTGAGTAGACCATCTTTTGCAGGAGTTCTTTGAAGACAAAACACTCTTGGATAGGATTACCCAACATTTGATGAAAAGGGAAATAATGGGACAGTCTTCATCTCCTTCCTTGTTTGGCCTTTTGGGCCTTGGCAATTGAACATGATTATTTTCCAGAGCCGAAATGAAGTAACCAGGAACATGTTCATTTCGGAAAGAGTATATTTTTCTCTTCAATCCTCAAATTTTTTTCGTCTTTGATCTCTTTCATCATCTGGACAAATGGCCTTTGTTATTGGTGCTCAGGAGGTGGATCCCTTCGAGAAGATGAAGGTCTTGAATTTGAAACAGGTACAGGTGCTTGTTTAATCATAACTGTAACAGTTTCTGCTTTACCCATTCTCCTTCTTGGAGCTGATGGTATTACCCGAGATTTAGCTATAGCCTGTATAAGGGAATCTTCAATCTACGGATTAATTGAAGTAAGGTCTCGAAACCCTTCTGTGTTTATCACAGGGATTAACGGTGTGCGTAATTCGTCACGCAGATTTTCCACACAGATTGGTAAAAATTCTTCTTGAGGGAGTGCTAATATTAGGGAATATGTTAATCTCTTCCAACGAGGAATGAAATCTGAGACCCTTTCATTATCCCTTTTCTTACAGTTTGTAAGATCAAAAACTATTGTCTTTGGAAAATATGAGCTGGAATAAAGAAGGAATTATTGACGGAGATCTTCCCATCCAGTAATTGACTGGGATTGCAAGCTTGTATACCAGACAATGGATGGTCCTTGCAAGATCCGTACGAAGAATCTGAGTTTTACTTCTTCTTGCTGCTCCTGAGATCCCATCATAGGATCACAATAAGACACGTAATGCATCAAATGATGTTCAGGGTCTCCTGATCCATTGAAAATAGGGAATCCGAGGTTTCCAAAACTAGATGGAGGAGAGATTGAATCTACCCATTCAGGGTAATCTTTCTTTTCAGGTTGAACCTATGCATGTTTCCCTTCCATAGTTTCTAACTGAGCTATTAGTAACTCAATAGTAGTTATTAACTTTTGAGAAACATCTGGTTGAACTTGGACTTGGGTAGGTGCAATGACTAGAGATTGAACAGATGTGGTGGTTAGTGCTGTAACCGATGGTATCACTGCCAACTGTTTTTGCACTTGACTTGTAGGATTAGACCTATGAGGTTGTACTGATAAAGGAGGATATTCTTGATCCATCTTAGTAGCTGTAACAAATTCTATTGGCTGACTGACTCCAGCACGCTTAAGAAGAAGACTACTCTGAAGTTGTTCTCCATTCAACCTTCTTAATTCCTTCATTTCTTCTTCTTGTTGTGAAAATATTTTCTCTTGTGATAGCGATTGGCCTTCTCCAGAGGAATTATATGAAAATTGATTCTTTCCCCTCCCTTTGTTGGATCATTTTCGAAGAGGGGGAAGTGGGATACTAGAAGGATTATCTAGGTTCTGAGTAACCCTTTGATTTTGTGTACGCACACCTTCTACATTTGTGTCAGTGCGTACATCTTCTTGAGTAGGAACCTCTTCATCTGAGTCCCCTGAGTGAGCCTCATCTGGTGGATTAGCAACAACAGCATTGATGACATTGATTGATGCATAATGCATTGCATCCCTTCTATCATCATTTCTGTGATATTGTCTTCTTCCATGTCTTTGATGAGACATTGCCTTTTGTTGATTCAATGCATCAGGAATTTCATCTCGAACCATAATTTAGAGGGAATCTCATGATAATTTGGCTGTTCTTTCCTCTTGAGGCTTCTTCCCCAATCGAGAAAAAACCGACATTCTCTGAGGAGGGGATTGATGATTTGAAAAGGTCCCCAGTCCGGTGGACTGGGGCCGTTCCTTCTGTTTCCGCTCAACTCCTCGAATACTATTTTGTTGATTCTGAGGGTTGTTTTAATAGAGTCCCCAGTCTGGAAAGCTGGGGTGTCTCTTGACATGCTATGACTGAGACTTACTTAAAAGATCTCCTGATCTTGCGAACCTTAGTTTTGGAAATTAGCTGGATGCATTAACATGTATCCAATTTTATCGCCTGGTTCAAAAGACCGTTGGAAGATTTCCGACACTTCTGTCACTTGATGATGTTCTTGCTCCATACGAGAAGCATGTTCAATATTATTCTTTGGTTAATGTAGGAGTAATTCAACAACTTTTTCTCTGTATTATTGATTTTGAGAGGAACTAGTTGAGGCCTGTTCTTGGGAAAGCTTTTGATTACAAACAAATTCCATTAACTGTGCCCAGCCATGGGAAATAACATTGCATAAGAGCATTATTGGTGGGCTTTGCTGACTGGAGAGAACCATGAAATGTAGTGCTCCATGAACACCCCATCCTCTGACATGAATACCAGATGGGGAATTGTCAATTAACTGACGCAATATTCTTACTGCGCCAAGGCATGAATGTTGAAGGGCTGTCTGCTACTTTTTAGCCTTCGAATGTCGAGATACTGATAGAGTTTCCAAATCAATCTAACGTTGTTGTCCTTCTATTATCTTAAGATGATTTTAATATTAATCATAAGATAATACTTTATTATTCAACTGACAAAGAGTTTTCCATATATTGAGATGAATATCATGATTTCCATCTTCCATCAACATCTTTGGAATGTCATACTGAGAGTTACCCAGAGGCCAAAACATGACTGGTACTTCAACTTTTTCCAATTGTTTTCTCATGTTCAGCATTTCCTCTTTATCATTAAATGAATATTCTTCTACCTTATTTGACCAAAGATGGTGTTTCCTTGTTGATTCATTGGATTCAACAATATTGGTAGAGAAATCATTGATCAAACTAGAAGATGCATGACTTAGGGGTGGTTAAGAGAATGACCTACACCCTAGGCTATCTTCTAATTGAGAAAGTATTTCACCTACTAGTGATGAAGCATCATAAATGACTGGTTTCGCATTTGCAACTGCCTCAAGATAAGAGGGCTTTCTCAGCACTACATTGTCTACTGGATCATTTTCCGGGCAATGTGCATCACTACTACAGAGAGGACTTTTGCAGTGAAATTTATCATCATAGGGAGGACCACCATAATGGGTTACAGAAAAAGATGAGATCTCTTGATCCTTGGTCTTCTGACCACACATAGGGTTCCTGTGGCCCTCATCTGAAGATGAAACTATGAGATCAACTGAATTTTCATGAAGCAAGCCTTCATGAGGAAGTGTCTACTGAAGACCTTCAGAATTAATGTTCCCACTATTGGGAAATGAGGGAGTAGAATCTTGGATTCCCACAGATAATTTTCTGAGGGCTTCAAGAACTCCAGCATCGAGAAAGGCCTTGTTACAAATTGGATCATGATCTCCTGACTGTGTTGGGTGTGTCTTTTTCTTTGATGCCTTCTTACTCGCCTTGGAAACCACTTGTTGACGAAAGTGGATTCTCTGAGCATGTGTATGTTCCAGACCTGGAAATATGGCCAGGTTAGGCTAACGATCTCCACTCAAATCAGGTGTATGTGCCTGACTTGGTTGTCTGTATGATATGGGGGAGTATTCCCCACAACCCTCTTGGACTGGAACAGATCTGTGTGTCTATTCCGAAGTGAATTGTTGATGTGTGACTCCACTGGTAGGGATAGATTTATGTGTCTTTCCCTGAGATGTTGCTGATGTAGTTATAATATCCTAGCAAGCATCCAGAATATGAGTAGGGATTTTCTTCTACTCTTTCACCATTGATAAAATATGCTTGCTGACTTCAGCTGCCGGAACAGGGATATATGTCCATTCTGTGCTTGGATTAGGTGTATCTGCCTTCTCCTATCCTCCTTTTCCTGTCAGTGAATCCTGACGGTACTCAAGTGTAGGGGTAGAGAGTTGAGTTTGACTCCTGATTGTCATCGGATCTTTCCGACTAACTTCTCCGAATGCTACCAAGAAAGACTGTTGGTAGGCTTGATCAATACTAGCAGGTGTATGTGCCTGCTGATTGCACTTCGCCGAACGTGGTTGACAAGCTTCATCATGTGTAGTCAGTCGATCCTGCTGACTAGCTGATGATGTATCAAAAGGTGTATCTTCCTTCCTATAGTACTCCACCGGAATTGCCAGACGGGATTGGTGTGCTGCTGCTAGACGAGTTTGCTGGATAGCGGGATTAAAACGGGTTGGTGTATGTGCCCGCTCGTTGCTTGCTACCAAGTTAGGTTGGTGGAATTCTCCGGAGATGGCAGAGATGAGAACCTGATCACTTTTGACTGGATTCCGCCTCAGGCGATTCGTCTTTCCTGCTCAGGTTCAAGGAACCTGAGCTGAACGCCTGGAGTCGGTACCCTCATCATGTTGAGGGCGTAATGCCACACGAGTCTGGCGGCGATTATTGATAGGATCCCTCAGGAAGGACTCCTGCTTCTTTGAATTAAGGCCCTGATGGACCTGCTCATTCACCTCCCCAGAATATGGGAGTGAATGGTGATTGTGTTCTGGGGATAACGACCCGAAACGGTTGGAGATGGTAGTTAGCACCGCTTGCTTCTTCATCACTGGTCGTCTTTGTCCGGACGACCGATGTGAGTTGTTCACTTGGAGGGCTTGTCGGGCAGCCTCCAGAGTTGGGATGGTACCGTGTTGACATTACTCCTTTACCAGTACATTTGATACCCCGCATTGAAGACGTTGAGTAGGTGATGTCATCCTCAGAGCGGATGACGATCCAGTAGGAGTAGCAGTATTGGCATTTGCAGCAGCAGTATTCACAGGTGTGAACTTGAGAGCATCCATTCTGGAAATGCAGAAGATTTTGGAAAAGAGTGCATGTTTGATATAACAGACGTAATAATGATGAATTCAGCCACGAAATGTTTTGGATTAGCACATATTTCAATGATTTTTTTTGTTGCCCCTCTCATTGCGTTTTAAATAGGGGCATAAAAATAGGTAAAACATCATTTTAACTTTGTTAAGGATTCACGTCGGGTTCACCATTTTTTGTTTCCCTCAGAATTTGGGGATGACCTCCTTGATGGGAGTTTCAAACATTCCAATCAATTTTTAACGAGTTTTTTCATAGAACCGAAAACATCTAATGATTCAACATCCATTTGGAACTACTTTCCAAAGGTAGTCGCTCATTAGTTTGTGGACTGATGAGGATTAGGAATTTGCATTTGTCTAGAGGATGGGTGGTCGGAATCATCACACCTTTTTGAGGGGAATTATAGTCTACTTTGGGACTATCTTTATATATTTATGTTATGTTCGTGAATCCTTATTACATTACCAAGTATAAAATGATCTTTCCTTCAGATTTGAAAATCAATGATTAAATATGTAAGAAATTTAGTGAATCTTTTATATGTATTTGAGGTTCTTCATCAATAGAGAATCATTTGTATTTATTAGAGATTCATGGTCAATGGTATCCTTTGACACATTTATATAGAAGTCTCTTGGTCATTATGATGACCATGCTAGTTTTGAAGCCACTCAGTGGGGCACTTAAAGTTTATTGTCATTCAGATGGACATGGATTATTTCAGAGTTGGGATCGAACCCGCAGATGGGCTACCTATGTATCCTTTTTTTAGAAAAGGAATCGGAACCCATGTAGCTCGAGTAAGGAAGTATGATGTTTATCATTGATGGCTCATTGGAGGATGTCATAATTAATTTTACACTCTAAGCTCACGTGAGTCATGTTCGGTGTGAGAAACAACAGTTATTGGTAAAAATTAGACAATTGTTCCATGAAAGATGAAATCATAAGAAATAATGTCAGACTTATGTGTGTATGACAACCCAGATATATGAATATTAGGATTTACTTCAGGGAATAAATCCATAAACAAGGTCCATAAAGGTATATGTGCTTCATGGAGATTTGAAAACTCTAACTTGGGGCATTACTCCTAAAAAGGAGTACTAAATTATGAGAGGACTTATGATTGGGTCTTACTCCTGAGAAGGAATCCCAGATCAAAGGTAAATTAGGACTGGTTAAGAGAAATTAAAATTGGGGCTTTCTCCTGAAAAATGAGGCCCAAGTTAAGGGACTTGAAAAAATAAGGTACTTGGTGCTTACTTTTGAAAAGGATGCCCATATTCGAGACTGGGGCTTACTCCTGAAAAGGAGGCCCAGGTTAATGAATTATGGTTGGGGCTTACTCTTGAGGAGGATTCCCATATTTGAAACTGGGGCTTACTCCTGAAAAGGAGGCCCAGGTTAAGAGAATTATGTTTGGGACTTACTCCTTAAGAGGATGCCCATATTTGAGACTGGGGCTTACTCCTAAAAAGGAGGCCCGGGATAATGAATTGTGGTTGGGGCTTACTCATGAGTAGGATTCCCATATTTGAGACTGAGGATTACCCCTTAAAATGAGGCCCAGATTATGAGAATTATGGTTGGGGCTTAGTCTTGAGGAGGAAGCTCATATATGAGAGTCGGGCTTACTCCTAAAAAGGAGGCCCAAATTATGGGACTGGGGCTTACTCCTGAAAAGGAGGCCCAGGTTAATGATTTCTCTCATCTTAAAGGATGATGTTGAGTGAATGAAATCTCAATCTTCAGTGTCATAATGATGTGTAAATCACTAGGTTTTGAGAGATATTCCATAGAGTTCCTTTCAGATAAGGAAGTCAAATCAAGAAATCATGCCATAAATGTCTTTGAAGAGTGTCTTGAAGAATGAATCTAGAATAGGAGAGGTGGAATGGCTTAAGAGGGTTGAAATGGGAAAGAATGGCTCCCAAAATGGTAGGGGCGTGCTAGTCCTGGCAGGCGCCCAGGTACTGCGTGGGAGCGCATGTCCTGGTCGCGCAGGTATACCTGCGCGACATATGGGTACTTCCACGATGGTCAACTGGTAGGGTAATACTTGAGCGACTCTTGGATAAAGCCTTTATAATCATCTTGAGGTTCTTCCAGAAGAGTAGCACTCAAGGTCTATTAAAAGAGTAAGGTGGCGCGCAAGTGTGGCCATTTTTTCATAAGGGCTGGCCGTAACGCCCCGACCCCAGCTACCCAGAGTCGGTGCATTACTTCGTAACATTGGCATGATCACAAAAATCATGTCTCGAAAGACCGATTAGTTTAGTAGCCTTAGAAGCACTAGATACATTCCTAAATGTTACATTACATCACAAGTGAAAAACTATAATAACATAGTCTCCATAGTCCACACTTCTATCCTCTTCAGACTATCCCTGCAGGTCATTCAAAAAATACTTCTTCACATCCTAGAAAATATTAAAACATTGAAAGGGGTGAGCTCAGATGCTCAGTAAGGATAACAATATTGCGGAAGCTTTCATAAATAAACATAAACATTTAAGGAAATGTATAACTAGAACAAAATCCTTTCAAACATGAACTGCAACATAATATGGCAAAAGTAAAATGAGATAATGCCATTTACTTATTCACATGGATATTCTACTAGTCAAATAATCACATGCAATATCAATAACCACTTTCATAATGATGGAATGCATAATGCCAGACTATCATAAAAACGTAGTCAAGGCCTCGTGCCAAGACCACAAATAAGATTTTATCAAGGCCTCATGCCAAGACACTAGTTTGTCTCATGAGACCTGCCAATGCATCGAGGAGCTATAGCGGGCTCCACCTGTCACTTATTAAGTCCAATTCATTCCTCATATGAATAGGTTTAAACATATCATAAACCATAACATAATCGTATCACATAAAACATGCATAAAGGAAACATAACCTCTCCACATTTCAATCACAAGATATAAATACAACACATTGATATAATAAAAATGCTTTCAAACCCATTTTCAATACCAAAATAAAAGAAAGTTAAAACTTTGTATTTATTTTTCATTAAAAAAATGATGGCTTGTAGAGGAAGCCGAAACTCAAATAATGGTCACGGCGGAGGAGAAGTCGTTGTCGCTGCATAAGTACGGAAAGTAAAACATTCCCTTTTTGTCGTTTAGTAAAACGCTTCGTATAAAAAAGTTTCCTTTTGAATAAACGTAAAAGTCAAAGGGGTTTATCCACCGTATAAAAGAAAGTTTTGTATAAAACCAAATATGCCTCAATGAAAGGGGATTGAGACGAAGTCCTTAAAAAGATCATTTTTTTAAATAAAGTGCATCTATAATGTGTATTCACTATAAGTACACATAAATAATGTAAAAATACAATATAGGACATAATAATATCATGATATAATTTCAATGTAGGAGATTAACCCAAAGAATGAAAATTGGGTTAAGAAATTCCCTTACCTTGCGTCCTGTCCTGACTCGACCGTTCTTTAACCTCCTGAATAATAAACTAGAGTTAATTTATATTTACTTAAGAACCTTTTTCATGTTCATTATTCCTTTTATATCCCTTATTACCATGTTATGAACATTATTTAATTATTTGAGTTAATAACGGTCGTTTTGTCGATCTTTGGTACTTGAGTCAAAAATAAACTTCTTATAATTACAAGTTGTTCATGTGGTGAAATATCCATTATATCTAGAATTATATTCATGATGTAGATATCATATATATCATATATATACAGTATATACATTCATTCATAATGTGACGTAACATTTAGAGGTAAGAAATGAAATGCACCGTTCATGGAGACGGTAAGCCGTACGTACGCATGAACGCTACTTTCATTTATATTTCATATTTAATGGAATGAAATCATAATGATATAAATTTATAATATAATTACAGTATAATATAGTGTATAATACCATTTAATCCATCCTTTATAAATCCCACATATGGAATTAACGATTCAAATCACTTTGAGGGGGCGGTAGTCCGCACTTCCTAAAATGAAATTATCGCATTTTACCAATAATGGAAATCATAAAGTATGGCATAAATGAGAAATACAGAAGAATAAGTAAAAAATAAACATATTTTATATCATATATATAAATATAGTGACATCTTAATGGCCACCTTTGAAGGTGTTATATGAGTGTTGAACAATCATCGTTTTGTGAGGGTGAAATTCACAATCCACAGAAACCGTATGTTCTTTAACCATTATATGTAGGTGTGTGTAAGTGTAGCTCGAATAATTCTTATAAAAACATACTAGTATATTGAGGATACTGGTGTTGTTACAAAAGAAATGAATAAAAAGAGTTTAGGGGGTTGGAGAAGAAAAATAAAACAAAACAACATTAGAGAAGACATTACCTCAAAATCGGGTAACTCTTTTTGATTTGAGCCAAAGGCTTCCTTGAGAAGCGTTCTGCCCAAAGTGAGGCTTCTAGGAGTAATAGGGGGAATTTGGGAGAGTATTTGGGCAGAGTTTGGCTGAGCGAAATGGCTTGAAGGTGTGAATAAGGTGGGAGAGGTGGGGGCCTTTTATAAGTGGAGAGGAGGGGCACTTTTGGAAATTAATGAAATGTTACATTATTATACAATGATTTTCGGATTCTAAAGGTCCCATACTTATATAATTCGTGGCTAAGGTGATAAGGGTTCGAAATCTCCTCATCCAATAGGCTTTGGACAAGTTTATGTCTTGGATTTTTCATTATCTTCTCATTTTATTTAAATCGTTAAATAATGAGGTCATCGCTACATCATAATGATGTTATAAATAATTTAATTTATTTAATGTCTAAAAATTTTAAACAAATTACTATGATGTTGGAAATCTTTTTATCTTTCTAATTAATATTTATAGTCAAAATTTGGACTTGTGTAACCCCATTTAAAAACTGTTTTAGTAAAACAACTCATGTTTGTGTCAATTTAATTTTAACATTAAATAATTATATATTAATGTCATTTTCCAACTAAAGTGGCTCCATGGGGTCCCCAAGTTGACCCATGGGTTGTATTGGTAGGCCATGACTCATCAAATAGGAGTAGGACAAGTTTCAAGCTCATCTCATATTATTAAAACATAATTTTTACCTTAAACTACACTAATTACCTCTAATCGCGAATAAGAACTTAAAAGTTACTATTCACCAAAAATTTATTTTAATCTCATTGAACCACATTTTACTTCTTAATGAAAACCATGTATGTCGTATTTTTGAAAATCAAATCACAGAAGTGGTAATATTTCATTTAAACGAAAAAGCAGTTATTTAACTACCACTTAGTGGTTTCACTATTCATCAAAAATTGATGTTTTTCAGAACAATGCCAAAATTTCACCCTAAGCTGTAATTGATATTCCGAATTAAAAAATTATGTCTATTTTACAAAATTCCAAACATATAAGTTGCATTAATTAATTTTATAATTAATTCCCGTTGTCACAACAAATAGCGTGTTTTTAAGAAACAATTTATATCAAAAGATTGGCAATTGTTTATGTCCGATTTCAATGTTAAATTAATTCTAATGACCACAATTGGATAAAATGGTAAAAATATATTCTAATTATACTTTAAAACCACTAAATAGTATAATTTATCACTATATATTATTTTTATTAAAAAAGTTGTTTTTAAGTATTTTTCACTATTCATAAAAAATTGGAAGTTCTCAGAAAATTACAAAAAATTCAAATTTGGATAATTTCGATATTACGAATACAAAAATGAAGTCCATTTTGAAATATAAAATTTATATAATTTTAAAAAGTGGTTATTACTATTCATAACGGCTACTTTGATTAGTTGCGGTGTTTTAGAACTCGAAGTTTCGTACAATGCAAGCTATTGCATTATTGAATGAGAAGCATATCATTGAAGCTCGGGGTGTTACATTCTCCCCTCCTTCAATAAATTGCGTCCTCCCAATTTAAAATTTTTCTTTGAAAGTAAAAGGTCGAAAAGAGAAAATACCTTTGAGGAAAACCCACATTGGAAATAAGATTAATAAAATTTAGCCTTAATAAGAGGGAAAGGGAAATGAAAAAGTCACCACCCAATTATGATCTCGATTAGGAGAACATTGGTGGAAATTAGAGACATATAATTGGAGGAAAAACGTAAATATTCGTAGGGAGTGATTGAGGTCATCAATCACAATCAACTGTCAAATTGAGGGCCTCAAATCCTTCAATCTATGTTGATTTAAAATATCATCAGTTCAACAAGACATAAGGTATTAGGATAACACATTTTTTTTAATATACCTTTACTAAAGTTTAAGAATTAATTTATTCATGGAATAAGAGATATGTATATATATATTTATACTTGACAATTAGAGTTTCAACCTTCAACTCATCATTCACTCAAAAAGATAGTAGAACTCAAAAATATTATACTTATCCTAATTTTATAATGTTACAAATGTTAACACATACCATTTAGATTAGTAAAATTATTTTGTAATAACCAGGGACTTCCTGTAGGCTAGTGGTAGGAAATAAAGGCCTATCGCACTATGATTGTGGGTTCGATTCCTGCAGCTTTGTCCGACGCGACGGGTTATGCCCCACCCTGCAGGTTGCCCTTTTCTTAAAACTATAGTATCATAATATTCCAAAAATAATCTTCATAAATTTTTTAACCTTAAACAATATTATCCAAAGATCAACTTAATCCACTCCAACCATTATAGTTATCCAAAATACCACTATCCAGACTTTCTCTAAAAGGTCTCTTAATTGAAAAATCAATTTATCAGATTCCCCAAACAAAGTAATGTTTCTCTTATTGTCACATACTAAAAATATAATTACCTTCATCATATTAAAACCTTAATGAAATCAATAAGTACTGCAGTACAATCTTTATATATATCACATTATTCTTATAACCAGAATATAATCCTTGAGTCCAAAAGCACCAATACATTAATTATTCCTCTTCAACTGTAGTCACAACATAAGATTGGCCTTGATCCCTTGTCCTTTTCTGAGGTATGTTTCCTTGACGCTTATGACATTCATTTTCATAATGCCCCATTTCTCTACAATTGTAGCATTCAACTTTGATAGCCTCTTTATTTCCCTTGCAATCACGAGCCTGGTGACCCTTTTCTCCACATTTATAACAAACTCCCATTCCTTTTAGGCACGTACCAGGGTGATTCTTCCCACAATTATCACATAATAGAAAATCCTTCTTTCCCTTTTCCCCTTTATCTGTCTCTTGTTCCCCCGTTCTCTTCTTCTCTTGCTTTACTTTGTTGTCATAAGACATAGAGAATTCCTTTTCTGTCTTGATAGCACACGAGACAATATATTCGTATGATGAGAAGGATTGTGATACTATAGCTCGACGGAGAAATGGTTTTAACCCATCAAAGAAACGATCAATCTTACTCCTTGGGTTACGTATATAATCGGCAGCATGCCTCGCTAACCTTGTAAAGTTAGCCTCATACTTTGTGACATTCTCATCCTCCTGCCTCAAACTCAGAAATTTCCTTTCCATATCTGCTCAATGGTCACGAGGAAAGTATTTTTCTAAGAAAATCTCTTTGAACTCCCTCCATTCCATATTCGATACGTCATCATCTTCCTTTGTGTTTAGAATCAGCGACCACCACTGATCGACATCTCCAGTGAGGCGGTAAACTGCCATGACAACCTTATCCCTTTCACTACTCCCCAAGGCATGGAATATTTTCTCTAAGGAATTTATCCATTTCTCAGCTACTATAGGATTTGTACTCACATTGAAGGTTGGTGGTTGTTGCCTCATGAAGCGGTCTAACATTGATCCTCCACGTTGTGGATCAGGGTGCTCCATACGAGTAAGGTTATTATTCATAACCTGAGTGAGTTGTCCCAGTACGGTGAGAAGCTGATCAGGACCAGTTGTATCACTAGCTCCACCATAATTATCTTGAGCAGGAGGGAAATCCCTACACGAAGTGCGTGCATTGATAAGGTTTCAATTACTTCCACTAGGCCCCATTTCTAAACAATTTCATAAACAAGATCATTTTATGAATCAAAATACATTATTCCATACTTGTAAGATACTTAACATAAATTGAAATTTTTATGGATATAATCCATCAAAATGTTTTCTTTGAGGAAGTATATACTCATAACCCTTCATAGTGGTTTATAAAGAAAATGATAATTATCCTAAACATATCCCCCGGGAGTGTCGTAACCAAGAGTGCAGCAAGGCCCGTTGTCGTGCACCTATTCCTGTTCGAGTCTAGCTCAAAGCGGTGTTTTCGGGTTTTACCCCTAGGTACATCTGTGCCAGAGCCGCCTCTACTTGCTCGTATCCAGACAGGGATGTATTGCTCAGAAAACTCACAAAATCTCTTCAATAGCAAAATTCTAGGAAGTTCTTCTATACTAATCCTCAAAGTCTATCTTTGGGCTATGTGCTCCAATCAGAGTTTATCTAAATCTATCTTCCAAGGTTAGTACTAAACTGCCTCTGATACCAACTGTAACGCCCCGACCCCAGCTACCCGGAGTCGGTGCATTACTTCGTAACATTGTCATGATCACCAAAATCAAGTCTCGAAAGACCGATTAGTTTAGTATCCTTGGAAACACTAGATACATTCATAAATGTTACATTACATCAAAAGTGAAAAACTATAATAACATAGTCTCCATAGTCCATACTTCTATCCTCTTCGGACTATCCCTGCAGGTCATTCATAAAATACTTCTTCACATCCTGGAAAATATTAAAACATTGAAAGGGGTGAGCTCAGATTCTCAGTAAGGATAACAATATTGCGGATGCTTTCATAAATAAACATAAACATTTAAGGCAATGTATAACTAGAACAAAAGCCTTTCAAACATGAACTGCAACATAATATGGCATAAGTAAAATGAGATAACGCCATTTACTTATTCACATGGATATTCTACTGTTCGAATAATCACATGCAATATCAATAACCACTTTCATAATGATGGAATACATAATGCCAGACTATCATAACCACGTAGTCAAGGCCTCGTGACAAGACCACAAATATGATTTTGTCAAGGCCTCGTGCCAAGACACTAGTTTGTCTCATGAGACCTGCCGATGCATCGAGGAGCTATAGCGGGCTCCACCCGTCACTTATTAAGTCCAATGCATTCCTCATATGAATAGGTTTAAACATATCATAATCCATAACATAATCGTATCACATAAAACATGCATAAAGGAAACATAACCTCTCCACATTTCAATCACAAGGTATAAATACAACACATTGATATAATAAAAACTCTTTCAAAACCATTTTCAATACCAAAATAAAATAAAGATAAAACTTTTTATTTATTTTTCATTAAAAAAAAATGATGGCTTGTAGAGGAAGCCGAAACTCAAATAATGGTCACGGAGGCGGAGAAGTCGTTGTCGCCGTATAAGTACGGAAAGTAAAACATTCCCTTTTTTTCATTTAGTAAAACACTTCGTATAAAAAAGATTCCTTTTGAATAAATGTAAAAGTCAAAGGGGTTTATACACCGTATAAAAGAATGTTTTGTATAAAACCAAATATGCCTCAATGAAAGGGGATTGAGACGAAGTCCTTAAATAGATCATTTTTTTAAATAAAGTACATCTATAATGTGTATTCACTATAAGTACACATAAATAATGTACAAATACAATATAGGACATAATAATATCATGACATAATTTTAAAGTAGGAGATTAACCCAAAGAATGAAAATTGGGTTAAGTAATTCCCTTACCTTGCGTCCTGTCCTCACTCGACCATTCTTTAACCTCATGAATAATAAACTAGAGTTAATTTATATTTAATTAAGAACCTTTTTAATGTTCATTATTCCTTTTATATCCCTTATTACCATGTTATGAACATTATTTAATTATTTGAGTTAATAACGGTCGTTTTGTCGATCTTTGGTACTTGAGTCAAAAATAAACTTCTTATAATTACAAGTTGTTCATGTGGTAAAATATCCATTATATCCAGAATTATATTCATGATGTAGATATCATATATATCATATATATACAGTATATACATTCTTTCCTAATGTCACGTAACATTTAGAGGTAAGAAATGAAATGCACCGTTCATGGAGACGGTAAGCCGTACGTACGCATGAACGCTACTTTCATTTCTATTTCATATTTAATGGAATGAAATCATAATGATATAAATTTATAATATAATTACAGTATAATATAGTGTATAATACCATTTAATCCATCCTTTATACATCCCACATATGGCATTAACGATTCAAATCACTTTGAGGGGGCGGTAGTCCGCACTTCCTAAAATGAAATTATCGCATTTTACCCATAATGGAAATGATAAATTATGACATAAATGAGAAATACAGAAGCATAAGTAAAACATAAACATATTTTATATCATATATAAATATAGTGACATCTTAATGGCCACCTTTGAAGGTGTTATATGAGTGTTGAACAATCATCGTTTCGTGAGGCAGAAATTCGCCATCCACAGAAACCGTATGTTCTTTAACCATTAGATGTAGGTGTGTGTAAGTGTAGCTCTAATCCTTCTTATAAAAACATCCTAGTATATTTATGATACTGGTGTTGTTACAAAAGAAATGAATAAAAAGAGTTTAGGGGGTTGGAGAAGAAAAATAAAACAAAACAACATTAGAGAAGACATTACCTCAAAATCGGGTAACTCTTTTTGATTTGAGCCAAAGGCTTCCTTGAGAATAGTTCTGCCCAAATTGAGGCTTCTAGGAGTAATAGGGGGATGTTGGGAGAGTATTTGGGCAGAGGTTTTTCGAGCCAAATGGCTTGATGGTGTGAATAAGGTGGGAGAGGTGGGGTCCTTTTATAAGTGGGGAGGAGGGGCACTTTTGGAAATTAATGAAATGTTACATTATTATACAATGCTTTTCGGATTCTAAAGGTCCCAAACGTATATAATTCGTGGATAAGGTGATAAGGGTTCTAAATCTCATAATCCAATAGGCGTTTTACAAGTGTAAGCCTTATATTTTGCATTATCGTCTCATTTTATTTAAATCGTTAAATAATGAGGTCATCTCTGCATCATAATGATGTTATAAATAATTTAATTTATTTAAGGTCTAAAAATTATAAAAAAATAACTATGATGTAGGAAATCTTTTTATCTTTCTAATGAATATTTATAGTCAAAATCTGGACTTGTGTAACCCCACTTAAAAACTATTTTAGTAAAACAACTCATGTTTGTGTCAATTTAATTTTATCATTAAATAAATATATATTAATGTCATTTTCCAACTAACGTGGCTCCATGGGGTCCCCAAGTTGACCCATGGGTTGTCTTGGTCGGCAATGACTCATCCAATAGGAGTAGGACAAGTGTCAAGCTCATCTCATATTATTAAAACATCATTTTTACCTTAAACTACACTAATTACCTCTAATCGCGATTAAGAACTTAAAAGTTACTATTCACCAAAAATTTATTTTAATCTCATTGAACCAAATTTTAATTCTTAATGAAAACCATGTATGTCGGATTTTTGAAAATCAAATCACAGAAGTGGTAATATTTCATTTAAACGAAAAATCAGTTATTTAACTACCACTTAGTGGTTTCACTATTCATCAAAAATTTAAGTTTTTCAGAACAATGCCAAAATTTTACCCTAAGCTATAATTGATATTCCGAATTCAAAAATGATGTCCATTTTACAAAATTCCAAACATATAAGTTGCATTAATTAATTTTATAATTAATTCATGTTGTCACAACAAATAGCGTGTTTTTAAGAAACAATTTATATCAAAAGATTGGCAATTGTTTATGTCCAATTTAAATGTTAAATTAATTCTAATGAACACCATTGTATAAAATGGTAAAAATATATTCTAATTATACTTTAAAACCACTAAATATTATAATTTATCACTATAATTTATTTTGATTAAAAAAGTTGTTTTTAAGTATTTTTCACTATTCGTAAAAAATTGGAAGTTCTCAGAAAATTACAAAAAATTCAAATTTGGATAATTTCGATATTACGAATACAAAAATGAAGTCCATTTTGAAATATAAAATTTCTATAATTTTAAAAAGTGGTTATTACTATTCATAACGGCTACTTTGATTAGTCGCGGTGTTTTAAAACTCGAAGTTGCGTACAATGCAAGCTATTGCATTATTGAATGAGAAGCATATCGTGGAAGCTCGGGGTGTTACACTGGCCACTAATGTGCACAAGTGTTGATGAGTTTCAACACATAAGCCTTCCTCCCCCTCTTTAGATCTTCCGTTCTAGGTAATAAATTACCTTAAGTGTTTCGGAAGCTTTGAGAAGAGACTAGGGCACCGAGAGATTAAATCTGAGTTTCTGAAAAAAAAAATCCTCCTCTAAAGCGGGGCCCACAGGGTCTATTTATAGGTAGAAGAAGACCTGGGAGGTTATCCTTTAGGGTGCTCAAGTCACTTGTACGACCATTAGGTGTCGCACAAGTGGACTTGCACGACAGTGATGGAACTGGCGTTGCGCATGTGCATTTGAACCCTTGTTCATGCCATGGTCGATTTTTTATTTTTTCTTCAACGGATGAATCAATTTGTGCTAAGACATTTTCCATTCCATTCGTTTAGACAATGTGACAAAAATGGAGGGTCAACATTAGTGATGACCATATAGCCATGTAATCTATCTATAAGTAGGTGTCTGATACCATACCCAAATCATATTTGGAACTACTCATGATTTTAGAAGAGGTAATTGTTTAAACTTTTCTTGAAAATTAATTCTCTTGATGATGTGGATGATAGTTTGATGGAAAGGGCCTTAAGGGTGACTCTTAATGAGGAGCAAGGAACCTGGATTCATAAGAATTATCTATTTTTAATAATGGGATTCAACAAGGTAATAATCAAAATTGATGAGTACATATAATCCTGGGACAAGATGGCATTAAGGTTTGAAGATCTTCTAATAGAGAAACCTAAAAATATGTTATTCACTATATCCTTGAAACATTTTTAAGGAAATTAAAAATGGTATTCTTTTATTTAACATTATTTGATTGGTTATTTCCTTTTGTGTATGAACTATGGTTTCTTGATTTTTCAATAAAAGTGATTGCTAACAAAATATTTAATCATTAGTGAGTTTGTGATGATCTATGACTAGTAATCCATTGAAATGATATTAAATGAAAAATGACTGATCAGTGTCTCATGGAGTGGATTCCTCTGGGTTTGAAACAGGATTTCCCTGCTACCTAGAATGAATAAGAGATGCATACCTTAGTCAGTTTCTAGAAATCCTTTTTTGAATCCTATGAGTGTCCGTGGGGATTCCAGGATCAACTGGGGGAACTGACCATGAATGACCTAGGCTTCCCTTGGTTCCCCAGTGGAGGAGGAACAAGAACTTATCAAGGAGGACCATAATCTAGATGATTTTTTGAAAGAATATCAATACTACTCCTATTCTGACTGGCCATCACATTGCGTCAGGAAATAGTTGTGGGATATACTTCTATCATATGTAGAACACTCGCTAGATCAAAAGGGATAGAAGATATAATCTTCTCATTACCATTGCTGGTTTTTTGATTGGAGGGAATTTGTGTAGAGGTATCTTCAAGGCCATGTTCTTTCCTTTTAAGGTGATTAAATACACATATAGGGTCATCATAATGTTGTGTTTTTCCTGGGTCTTGGTTCTTTTGTCAATTATTACGCTAATATACTTACCTTTATCTGATATATTATGGACAACCATGTCCACCAATTAATTATTTAGAGACATGTACTTAATATCATTACATAGGACATGCTTTCGCAGGATAGGGATCAAGTGGAGAGAATCATACTATCCACATCCCTGAATGTGCAGTTATTGTAAGGCATATTAAATGATTCTGTGGACCATAGTGAAGCACTGAATGCCACATTGTTAGTGTTTTTAGTAATAATATGGTGATTCAGGGTGATCAGCCACCAGGAGTGATGCCAACTCAACCATACAATAATACTTTTCAAGATATTTTAATTGTTACTAAATACCTATATAGAATAAATGATAGTTATTGAGATGAAAAGTATTCACACAGATAATATGGAGAATGAATGCGATATGGTCTTGAGTCATGGACTCTGTGATGTCAATGTTGTGTTTTGAATTAGTCTAGAACACCACTGACAACTAGTAAGGATCCATATTACCCCACATGATTCCCTTGTTAGAAGCGGTGTATGGTTCTTGGTTAGAACAATGTTTAACTGGAACTGGTTGACAAATTGGAAGAAACAATGATGTGGATCAGAATGGAGGTAGAATGGCTGAAATGGGAGATTCTATATGAGCTTATTGATCTCCCCTTGGTGAGTTGTCTCTCAAGTGCAGTACTGACTGTATAACCGCGTCATTGTAGGATGATCTTCATCTACTACGTCGTTTGTGAGGGTGGTAATTCTCATAAGGGACCCATTAGTATAATCTTTGTTTGTACCATTTCATATTGAATTTCAATGATATTGAGTGGAGTTATAGTGGGAAACTGACAATTAGGGAGATAAATACACCATGAGCCCTTGGAAGGAGGTCAAGTCCTCCTATACCAGCAAAAACCTATATAGGGATTTAGGGAACTTATGGATATCACCTTATGGGATGAAAAAACATGAAAAATAAGTTCCTCCTCTAGGATCTAAAACAAACAAATGTGTAAATGGTTATATTATTTAATTTTATCGTGCTTTAATATCTACGAAGTGAACGAGATCGAATATGACTTGGTGCTTCCCAGCATTTTACCTTTAGCAATGAAATTTATCCCTTATTCCCTAGGATGTTTTTTCATGATAGTGGAGTTCTTTAACATAAGGAGGAACATCATTCAATTTGGGGATGGTTTGGGGAGGAAATATTCTTTTATTATTTAGGTAATGGGTAGGGAATCTATATTTGTAGTTTTCACAGTGGGGAGGACATCTATGTTGACCGATAAAAACTTGGGGAGGATGTCCAGGATGGATGCGATTGTGGGGAGGTACTACTATTTAGAGGACTGATTTGTAGGGAGGGCCTTCAAATTGATTAATCGACACACTATTCGGATCTCTATGTTGTCAAATGTGAGTACAGGTAGAAACTCCATACTAGTTGTTGAATGTGTGGGTTGGGTCTATGTTGTGGTTAGTACGTAGCGGGGTGGAACTCTTCTTGAGCTGATGAAAATTTAAAGGGGCCTTCATGTTGTCTAATAGTGATAAAACATGTAGGGACATGGTACTCATGGTTCATAAATTGATTAGGCCAACTAATTTGATCAATAATGGATCATGGAGGTCTTACGCTTGAGTTGGGAATTATTTGAGAATGATATTTGTACTGATGGACCAAAACTAGGGTAGGACCCCTATGTTGGCTGGTAATGATGGAATGAGGATCATCATCATATTGATGGTCAGTGATGCATGTAAGACCTCCACATCAATCAATTTTAGTGTTCGGAATGCCTCATCATGAGATGGTAATGGGGTGAGGAGTAAAATCACAATGATAAACAATAACATGAGGAGAACCTCACCACTAGGTAGAATGATTATAGGGAAGGACTCGATACTCATTATCTATGGGGATTGGAAGGACTCCTTGTTAATTGATAGAAACATGGGGAGGACTTCCATTTTGTTTATTAGAGCTGAGTTTCCCACTTCATGGGTTGACATTTGTAAGGGGAGGACATCCATAATGATTCTCACTTTCATGGACTGACCTATAATGGTTGTTGTTGTTGCTGCTGAAAATTGAGAGGGGAACCCCAAAAATTCTATGAGGTGGAGGATGTATCAATCCCTATTGTTCATGCGTAGGTCCCTGCTCATTAGTAGTAAGTATTTGTTGGAATGTGCCAGCAGTGGTAGGACATAATGTAGATATGGAATATAATTACCCTTGATGGTGATCTTATTGAGAATATGCCCAAAGATGTAATCAGGTGGTTTGAACTATTGAAAGAGTACCAAGTGATATCATACCTATTCATCATCCTTGACCAATCATTTTTTGAAATAATGTGGCCTCATAGAAGCTATCCTCGGGGGATAGAAGGTCGTAGTTGCAGTTGTGGTGACTATAGGATTCGCCACCACTTCAAAGTAGGGGTTCTAGTCAAAGGAACACTTGAGGGAGATGCAGCATATGAAATTAATTGTTGGAGTGGGGAGATGTGACTCCCTATGTGGCCATTTGGGGAGGTGTTGTTGGTGGGTCCTGAAACCATCCAGTCCCTAGTGGTAAATATCCATTATTTCAATAACCCCCTCCTTCTCATACCGACATATGAGTACATTCATCACCATTTTTTGAATATAATATAATGGTGATATGGGGCGTGGGATCCCAATATCCTTAGTCTTGTTTAATGTTATAGAGGATATAGAGTCACATGGGATTGTCACGTTGACATTTCTCATGTCCCTGTGCTTGCAGGCATTGTGAAGTTGGATACCTTCATATGGGTTCCCATAATGTAGTAAGATTCATGAGTTAGTAAAAATATAAAGAGAGTAGTGAAAATTGAACTTACATCATGAAATCATCCATATTTGATGATAGAGAGTAATATTGTTAATGTTGTAGACCAGAACGTCTGACATTTAACTACCCCAATATATGGTGTGTTCAATGTCAGGACCACTATTTACTATGTAATTCCTAGAATCAGATATATGGATTTGGTAACATGTATATCTATTGATTTCTTGAATTCTATGACTACTAATGTTGAGGAGAAGAACATAATTTCAGGTTCAAAATTTTAATTTGTGGCCTAATATCTGTATTGTGTGAGTATAATCCTTGATATGATGACCAAAAATTCAAATCCCAATGGTTAACAGAGAAAAGATTAACATTGGGTTCTCCCTTTCTGTTTCTCGACCAATGTCTATAGTGTCTGAGTTCAATCCTTGATCTTATGGGGTATACAGCTAATCCCCATGGTTGAAAAATAAATATTCCATACTTACATAATTATATCTATTTTTGACCGGTATCCCATGTTGTGCCTTCCCTTTTGCGAATGATTTGTGTGCACTGGGTACTCATGTTACCCCACATTACCTTCATCCAAAAGTTGGAGGCTTTCATCAATTTAATTGGTGATGTTTGATACATGACCGAAATGGGATTATTGGATGTTGGTTTATCCTTACTTGGATTCTTCTTTGGATCTCTTTTACTTATCTGGGTCTCCCTAATAGATTTGTGTTGCTTTTGTGGAATTCATTCTATGAAATATCTCTTCATGGATGTTGGTTAATTACGCTTCTTCAATCTGGTAATTCCAAGGGGCTTGATTATGAAACAACCTTTGGTTATGGAAGTATTTAGTTTGACCGTCAATGTAAAGTATTAACACTACAAAATTGGACACATGTATTATTCCTCATTGGAGGTATTCTCATGGGTGCAAAACCTAAGGCATCCCTTGTCAATCATGAGGTATATGATGCAAAAGGAATTTCTTACATGGTTTCCACCTCAAGAGTACCTTTTTAACATGACATAGAAATATTAGAATGGCCATAGGTTATATTAATTGTAGAGAAAAAATAAGGATTGACCCTCACACTCCATGGAGGCAGATCAAGGATGTATGTCCATAAGAGGGAGCTCCTCAAATGATTACTTGATGAATTGGTTATGATTCCTATGGAGGTAGAACTTATAGGACATTCCTATTAAGGGAATATCTCATGCCATAAAGAATGATTTGTACACCACTGGTGGATTATTACGAAGATTCACCCCTATGAGGGGGACAATAATGATTAATGATGGTTATTATTAATCCTCATGTTGGCATCAAACATACCATGTTTATAAAATAGGGATGGACACCCATGTATTTTGATATATGGATAGAAGATTATTTATAAGTTATTTCCATTTTATGGGGATTAACTTATGTTGGATTTTGATGGTTTGTGTTGGGATTACTCATGAGATATTCTTAGGTGCTTCTATGAGAATCCATGATGTGGATGGGGATTACACATAGAAGTGGTCTTGGTGGGCAGTGTGGTATTTCTATTATGTGATGGCCCAAGTAAAATTTGGATGGATTATGGGTGGAATGGATTAAATGGATGTAATTTATTTGTTTTTAGTTATTTAGGTTTTGAACCTTTTGGATTCTTACTTTTTATCGATGTTTATCGGGAATCAGAGTCGTCATAGTTCTAGATGAAGAATTAGGGTATTAAGATGAGGAGGAGGCCCGTGTAAATAGTGGATATGGTTGGTGCTTACATAGGTGATAAACCTAGATGAGTAGGTGAAGACATTAATTGGATTAATCTAGGAGAACAAAGAGGTTTCATGGTAATTTATATCCTCTTTTCATATGTGATTCATGCTCGGTTTGAGATAACTGAGGGAGAAGTTGACCAGACAATCATGTTTCAAAAAATTCATCATCAATAAATGGTACACAGCTTATTCATGGTATATTACATAGGGGTATATAATTTTATGTGAGTATGGCTGATGTTTGGAAGTGTCCTATAGTGACAAATCCCCATGGGAGAGTGATGGGTATTGATTGTAAGGAAAACAAGAAGCCTCCCGGTTCACAACCCATCTTTGATGCTTTTATATGAGGTTAGCTAGTTGGAAGAAAAGGTAATACCTCATAAATTAAATGCTAATAAATTTATCTAAGAAGGATTCCTAGGAGGATATCATTTTGTTTTTGGAGGATACTTTATGATTTCACACATACATGGAGAATCCATTAAAAGTTGTGTGTGGGGATTATGAATGGAAGCTGTCTAGTGGAGTAATGTCATTTCAAAGGAGAGAAGGTGGCATCCCTTGATGATCCTGCATGAGGCATCCCATGTGAACTTCTTCGGATAAGTTTACAGTTTAACATCATGTTATGAAGATGTTGGTGTTAAGAGGTTTTGTGTCATGTAGGGTAGACATATGGTATTCAATCCTCACCCATTAGGATTACATAACCATCACACATGAAACCCATGGGGTGACATGGA
Organism: Viscum album; assembly: GCA_963277665.1. NCBI lineage: Eukaryota > Viridiplantae > Streptophyta > Magnoliopsida > Santalales > Viscaceae > Viscum > Viscum album. The sequence continues at coordinate 2,010,089,246 of OY728145.1, read as the reverse complement.
TTCAGTAATGCCAATATTTAATGGTGTGGAGTATTGGTCAATATCAAGGATATAATTATCATAACTATGCAGAAAATCAAGAGGCATACATAAATATAGGTCTCTATATGAAATAGAGTGGGCCACATAAAATTTTTGTGGAGATCTTGTGAAGACACAAGGTACGGCTGAACTGATCCAAGATAGATGTGGTGGCTTTGGGGGCTTAACAGTTATGAAGATGTTTAAGTGGAAGGGATAACCATAGTGATACCATGGGGAAGTGCTTCAAGATGTAGGGATAGTCACTAAATTTTTTTCCCAAAATCTCTAGTTCCTTATGAAGGTCATCAATTTTTCAACATAATGGGATTTATGAAACATGGATACCTCATCTTGGAATGAAGTTATGATTTGGAAAAGGATTTCTTTGTGAAGTCTTATTTGTCTACATAGCCTCAAGTACCTCATAGGGCCTTCCTCATTTGAAAAGGGTATAGTACTTCATGAAATGAATATCCATATTATGTATACTTATTTAATAACATTGGAAAGGGGAGTTCACAGTGTTCAAATACCATGAATGATTCATTTTCTATTAGGTTCGTAGTGCTCAGGTTCTTCGTAAATCCGGAATTTGGATGTTAAATGGTCTGGTTAGTCATCTCTTGAAGGAGGAATGATAAATGTATTAATAATAAAAGGGGTATCATGATGATAGGAGGTGTGAGGAAAAAAGGTGTTCTCCATGATTGGATTGGACTCTATCAGACTTGAGAAGCCATCTATCCACTATTATGGTGGTCGCAGAACTCTGTCAGACTCGTGAAGATTACAATCATCACCTCATGTGTTCAAAGTGGTTGAGGGATTTCCGTTAAAGGGATTCACAAATCAGTCCCTATAGATTATTTGTTAGGTCCTTTTGATCATGGATATACTCCAAAATTGTTGTTTCCTCCTCAACGAATCTTTTGGAACATGTTTCAGATCCAAAACCCTTATTATAAATATTTTAATGATTATTAAATAATTTTTCTCTATATCGATTATCCTTAAAATTCAATGATTACTATTCAATTTAATTTTAAATCATATTATGCATTCTTTATGAATGTTTAATGGAATATTATTAAATTTTTTTAAGATAGGTTATCTAAACATTTTTTCAAAGGTGTGAAATTAATCATTTTAAAATTTACATCATATGAGAGGAAGTTTTGGCCATCAAGACCAGCAATCTTTTAGAATACACTATATATTATTACAATTTTTCAATATAATATCAAATTTTTTATTCTTATTGTATTTTATTATTGATTTTTAAATGAAATATGATTTTATCATTATATTAACGTGAATTATAAATGAGATTCTACGTAAGTGTTAAATAAAATAATTTTATGGATTTTATGATAGATATTCATGGGTTTATGTGATCGATGTATAACATATCAACAATTTTTTACCAATTAATTAGATATGTGTTATGATTGGATATACTCCACAAACATCAACTATCCATGATATGTCAATGATCAATTTATTGGTTACAACCATTTTTGTCCCACCCCTGCTGGAAGGAGGACTTCATTCGTCATTGACATGATCATAACAAATTATTTTCACCATATTATCTAATCATGAATATTTGCATATTTTACCTATAATAATAATTATACCTATTTTTGATGATTTAAAAGAAATACCCCTTCCTATACTATCATTTCTGGATCTTACAGAGGCCTTGGACCTCATGAATAAAAATATGGTCACCCGCTTCAAGCAACACCAATAATATGTTGACATGTTTGAATGATTTTTATCGACATCATGGGACTTGTAGGAATGCTTTATGTTTTTAAACTCATCCAATTACATATAATAGGTTTTATATATATGTTATAGTCCCCCAACATTAACCATACTGATGGGTGATCCTGTTATAACTCTGAAATACATTGGGTAATGATCTTATTTATTTAGATTATATATATTATAATTAACAGATTGGATTAGTTAATTTGTTAGAGTTCTACTAAGTGTGATTATAAAAATGATATGATGAAGATGTCTCAAGGAACCTACAAGGATTTTATACTCCAAAAATGAGTTTTAGTGGAAGAAATTTGAATTCATAATGTATTCTATTGGGATTATGTTAAAAGAAATATTTATTCCCCATTTTGTGGGATGTATTTTTTCTAGAAAATATTATTTTGATTACTAATTTTTTATAATAATCCTTCATCATTATTTTATTTCATCTAATATATACTGTGAGAATTTTTATGAAGTTAAATGATCATATTTCACGAGTTATAAAATCAATATTTAAAATCAATCATAGTTATAAAAAAATGGAAAATTTTCTTATAGGATTACATGATTTAAAAATTTTAAAAAAAAAATCAATTTCTGTATAACTTACAATTATTCTTGTTCACATACCATCATTGTTGATATTTTACAAGGATATTAAGAATCTATATGAACTATAGCCTAGTATAATATTATTATATGGGGATTCAACGTGAATTTAGAAAACATGTTTTTTAATGAAACCTGAGTTCCAATTTAGTCATCTTGATTTTTATTTAAAGTGACAACAGGGGGATGTTTCGACTATTTTATTTATGTTGTTTATATATATGTGATTTCCCTATTCCTATAAATATATCAACGGAAAAGGTAATTGGAATGCATGAATGTGAATCCATGGTTATAAATAATGATATTATGGAATGTTTATGTTATGAGGTGACATAGTTTATATCAATAGAATGGTTTAGATAACATTAGGTGATTGAATGTTTCACACATTTTAATTTAATGGATGATAAAATATTATATATATTATCATGAGAAAAAATTGGGGGTTTCCATTTATCTTTATATAATCTATTCCTTCATGATAAGTATTTTACTAAGAGAAAATGATGTATATGAAAATGAAATTCATCAATAGTATTTTGTTCTTATAAATTATAAATCATGTATGGTTGTAATTAAAATGAAATAGTTTTTAGATATTTTACTTAAGATGTTATAGTATATTAATTTTTATTCCCTTGATGGAGAGTGTTTGAACTGATAACATAGTAGTTTTTCTTAATTAGATCAATTATAAAATAACACCGTTTAAATTTCTGTGGAATTTCAGATCTAGTGAAAAATAACTGAGGGATAACATAGCATGAAAATATATCCATGGTTTGGGTTTTTTATGATCATTAAAATTTAATTCATTAAATTTTTAAAATTTATGGTGAAGATTATTAGTTGTGGTCATTGATTATGAAAATAATGGAGAAGGATTATTTTTATTCAATTGAGTGGATAATATTTATAGAAAATTTAAACGAGATGTGATTTTTTATGACTATTTTATTTTGGATCGAAAAGAAATTTTTTGATCTATAGAAATATTGATTGGGACCTATTTGTTCATATGAAAATAAATTTACTCTTTTTAATAGGTATATAGTAAAATTTATTCAGGTCCATGATAGTAAAATAAATTGTTAATACTTGATATTGAAACCATATTTGGGAAGTGTATTGGGATTTTCAAAATTAAAATTCAATGAGACAGATTTATAAAGTGATGATATGATAATGATGATGTTTTTTAACTATTAAATAAATAATGATTATAAGTGGTATAGGTGGAAGGAAGTGGGAATGTATTAATTGATTGAATATGAAGGTTAGATTCAAAAGTTTCCCTATTATGATTAGTGAGGTAAGAAATATATTAGACAATGTCTTATGAAATTAAGGAAGTATTATTTATTTCATATGTAGATATATATGGGTCATGATTTCAATAAAATGAATCATGATAATGGTCACACCAATTATGATAAATATTTGGTGAGATAGTTTAATTTTAAATAAATTGGATATATGGTTGATGCATATTTGAAGAAAATAATAGATGATGTGAATCATTAAGACTGTATATAGGAGGGTAATTCCATTCATAAATACCATGAAAATTAATGGAACATAAAATAATGTAGTGACATTTACATTAATTTTTTAATTAGAATATTTCGATGTGTTATTTGATTCATGGTATAAAAAATCTGTTATTTCTATGGAATGAGAATGTAGGATGGAAATACCTTCACAAGAAATAATTTCATGACTTTTATTGAAAAATAATATGGATATTATTAAGAAAATAAATATTTATTTAATTCATCCTATAATTATATGTGTAACAATTTTTCTTTTAAATCATAGTGTCTTGCCTATGGTTGTGATTGATATTATTCTAGTGATGGAATGTATTTTAATTTATCATTCTATGATTAATTGAGAACTTAATTATGTTGTATTATATTCTTAATGTGCCTTTAATTTTGTATATAATAATAGTTTTATACTAATTATAATAGATAATGAATAGGAGAAATAGTTAAAAGGACAATGTGAAAGGTAGAATTATCATATAATAGAAAAGTGGGAATGTGTTTAGGTTTTCTATGCTCTGGTAATAAATGAACATCTAGATTTATTTCATATTTTTAATTCCTATTTTTTTAATATTAGGGAATTTAATTCACAATTTTCTATTTTCTATATTCACGTACAATTTCAAAATGACCATATCAAATGGCTCTATAAGGGTTTTTAGGAATTCAAAAAGATATTAAAATTATTTCTTATAAATAGTTTTATTTTTCCTAGAAATACACCTTGGGGTTATTATGTTTTGTTTTATAAAAATCATAATTATTCGATATATATTTTAGTTGATTATATAGAAATACATTAAATTATACTTTAGAATAAGTCTTTGTTTCCCCATATGGATGAATGGTTGGATTAGCTTAAGGGTGGTTAAATTTTTTCCATAACAGATATTAGGTTAAGATTTCATTAGTTGATTGTAATGTTGGATGAATTTTTAATAATAATGCTTAATTATTAAAAAAGTTTTTTATGAATTTTTTATTTTCATTTTGGATTGAAAAATATACGAATTATATTCATGGATCTCTTGAATAGAGTTTTCAATGAGTATTTCGATAAATTTGAGGTTGTATTAATTAATAAAATTGTATTTTATTCTAGATATTCTGATGAATATATATGAAATGAATTTATTGATCTATATAATGTAAAATAAAAATATTTTTCTATAAAATTCAGTAAATTATAGTATTTGTTAATAAAATATTACCTTTCATATCTAATGATGTAATAAGAATTGGTCCATATAAAACTATTGTGGTAAATTATTTTCCATGACCTAGAAATATAAATGATATACAATTTTTTCAGGGATTATTCAGTTACTATTAATTTGTTTTGAAACGATTACTAAGTTAACTAGTGTATTAACTATATTAACTTAAAAATAGTTAAATATATTGAAATAAAGGGGTGTAGTGAAGTTTTTATGAAATTAAATGCTGATTTTGTTTCTCAATTGTTGGTCATTCCATTATGAAATGGTGAGTTTCTTATCTATAATTATGCTTCAATGAAGGGACATTTTTTTATCTAGATGCATGATTAATGGGTAATTTTTTATGCCTCACACGTTATAAAATTACCTGAATAGAATTAAAATACACATAATGCAGAATTTCATGGAATATTGTTTTCTTTAACAATCACAAGAAAATTTTATTATGGGCTATAATGTAAATTATATGTTAACCATAAATGGATAAATCATATATTTAATCCAAAATTGATGAACATGAAGAATTTGAGATAATTAGATCTGATAAATTAGTGAGATATCATATTTCACAGTAATCTATGAAATAAAAACAAAGTATCCCATTCCATGAGATAAAAATATAATGCATCATTAGTTGAGCTATGTTAGGAATGTGAACCATTGGATAATGAGTTAATTATTGTCTACATCAAAACTGTGGATATAGAAACTCATTCAATTTTTTCATTTGTATGTTTATTAATAATTTTGAGGAAGAATTGTGAATACTCAGACAGAAAATCATGGTTTATGAGAAAGATTATTGTTTATATGAAAGGGAATGCTGCCTAAATTTATTTTTTATAAATAGGGTTTCATAATATTTGGATTCAGGTTTTCTATTTTATGTAATCCCAAATTGAGGAAGGTTCTGTTTTTTGAATCTCATAGATCTATAATTTGTTTACATCTTACAGTATTATGATTCATATAATCCTTTGGTATAATTATTGGATGGAAGGAATTAATAATGATATCATTGGGTTGTATAAAATATGTTGGAATTATAAAAACATTAATGAAAAGTTACAATTGTTTAAGGGAACATTCAAACAGTTTCCATTTCCAAAATGGGAATGTAAGAATAAATACATGTAATTCCTTGTGGGATAACCAAATTCGTCTTAAGGTAATAATGTTATTTCATTTATTATTTCTCATTTAAATAAAAAACTGAGTTTTATAACTGTTGTAGATAATATGACTTTTTATCTAATTTACATACCTTTACATGAAGTGATAATAAGATTACATATAATACCTCCCTCTATTACATTTTACCATGATTTCATATTTAAATAAAATTTAATATAGGAACTTCAGAATTCTATGGGTACTGAGTTATGTTTTAGTATAACTTGTCATCTCCAATATGATGAATAATCGTGTTAGAATAATAAATCATTGAAATAAATGATTTGGGATTCCTCAATGTATTTATAGGGATGTGAGGATCATTGTCATTATTTTGTGTAATTTATTTTATTATAACTATTTCCACTCTATTATACATATATAAGGTTTTGAGTAATTACCTAGAAACTAAAGTCAGACCTACCATGTTAGGATGACGTTATTGAATGAATGTTTTTGGTACATATAATGTCAGTGGAAATGATTTAGATGGTAAAGAATATTCAGTATCACATGAGGTCTACAAAGAGAAGACAAGAGAGTTATAAAAATAATAGGGATAAATACCATTTGTTTAATATATGTGATAATGACCTTCTTAAATTATTTATTTTGAAATGTGTTATGTGTATTAGAAATAAAAAAATGTTAAGACTATATATTTTCAGTATTGATGAATTTCATGAAATGGTTTGATAATTTTCTTACAAAGTTAAATTTCATATGAGTTTATCATAGGTACATGATGTGTTTTTTGTTATGTTGTTAAAGAAATATATTCTTGACATATCTCATGTACTGATCTGTGTGGTAGTACCGCTAAAATATAATAATACATATGAGAAAAATCAAAGGATATATTCTTTATCTTAATGAGAAGGTGTTATTGAATATGGTAAATTAACTGGTTAATGTTTTTGGGATAAACCACATTAATTTACTTGCAACATGAGAGCCTGAAAAATATATTATGTAAAAATATCCATACATTTTTAAAATATTAATAAAATTTCAAAAAAATACATTATATAAAAGGGGAAATATGATAAAACACATGTAATAATAAAAATAAATCAATTAAATTTCTTATTAATTTTCCTGATTTCATTTTATTGGACCATTAAACTATAATATTTTTAAGCAATTTTTTGATGAAGAATAAATCGGTTTTATTCAATTGAAATTATTTTCCAAGTATAATAAATTTTTATATAAATATAAATTTTATAAATTTTATAAATTTAAATAGAAAAATTAAAATTCAATAATTATATCACTATATGAAAAATATATTAGGTTTAATTTGTGGAAATTTTATTAAATTATTGATTTTTTAGTGAAAAATTAAAATTTGTGATTTTGAACAACTAACATTTCATTGCATGAAATCAATTAAATTAAAAGTAACATTATATTTAGAATTAGTTAAAAATGTAACATAATATTTTATTGATTATGAATAATATAAACAATTATTATGGAACCAACATTATATTTTAGTTTTATATAGGTTAGTTTCTATAGTTAAAAATACAATTATCAAGAGAAATTCTTATCACAATGTATTTTGGACATATATTAAATGTAATTTGTGAAATTTATACAAATTGATTTTCTTAGAAATGTTTTACATATTTAGAATACTGAGGTTCAATTTTATTATTGTGTATAGTTTCAATTTTTGATTATTATTAGTAACCATACAGAATATGTGTCACTACATTAAGTGGTAAATCAGCTAAAATAATGTAATTATATTGTTATAAGCACACACATGTTTATCTTATATCATATGTACTAATTATTTCTTACCATTTCCCAATTTTAATATAAATTGGAGTGTTTTGGGGACCGTTTAATAGGGTTGTAATTTTTTTAAAACAATAAAAATTACCAGAGTGTCATTCCCCTCATATATAAGAGGTTACCAATGCTCCTCTAATATTAAAAATTATTGAAAACATTTTCTAAATTATTTTTTTCAAAAATACCTTCCCAGCAACCCACCAAATTTTCTAGTTTTCCTAGTTTAATCAATAGACCGACAAAATAATTCTTATGGCTTATGCCACGAAGGATTCATAAAGAAAAGGTATAAATCATTAATTAGTGTTTTTTCTATTATACAACCTAAAAATATTTCATATCGATGGTAAATTAATAAAATGTAATAAAATTTCATTATGATTATTTTACAACCCTTTTGCATCTCAATTTTCAATCTTATGGTAAATTAAGGCATCTATCATGCATACATGTCAACTATCACCTCCGGAAAGTGATTTGTTTCATTTGTCATATTTTCCATAGATGGGTGGTTTAAAATTGTATTTTATGCTTAAAATTTATAATTATATATTAAATATTAATCTAGAGTTGATTTATAAATGATCTATTTTACTCTGTTTAGTAGACTGATGTTGTTTTGAGATTATAAATTGAACGTTGTTAAATTACCTTATATGATATTAGTTGATATACATTATATATTGTGCATTTTAATAAAAAAAATCAAATAGATAATAATATGGGAATAAATTATAAAACCTCTTTTAATTAGGTATAAAATTAATATTTTTTATTATATAAGAGTTAATTTATGTCTTGGGGTATGAGACCTGAGGTAATGGATTCATTGTTAAACCATGTTTTATATATTTCAATGTTATTATTCTACTTTTCCTGTATATAAGATTTTATTAAAATGGTTCAAGTATTTTATTCAAATTAGAAGATTTATTTTTAATATTCTCTTAATCCATTATTTAATTTATTTATTATGGTTTAATTTATGTCTTTTAAATGTTATCTAAAGTGGTTGTTTATAATTTTTTTTACAATGTTGTGAAAAGTTAAAAAAAATTACATATATAAGGAGTTGAACTCTACACTATTGTGTCCTTTATTCATTATGATTATCCAATAATATTCAATGGTTTTTTCAAAATATTCTATTGTTTCTGAATATTCTATCAATCAGTAATTATTTTGATTGAAAATTTATTATTTAACTTTTATTTCAAAAGGCTAAAAGTTCATATGTATATGTGTTAAAGAATAATAATTAATGATATTTAGGAAGCAAAATCATGATTTATGTGTTAAATATATATATTATATACCTTTTACATTGTTACTAATGATTCTTGAGAAAATAATTTCTCTCTAACACATTAGGTCATGATTTTATTCTTTAGGGAATATATTTTCAAAATAACAAAGTAGATGATTCCATAAAAAAGTGATTGTATGATTGATTTTCAAAGTGAAATGAATATTAGGTACTGTAGAACCTATAGAAATAATCATTTCCATGAAGTAATTTTTCATTGAATTATATATATTTAATATCATAATTTAATGAACCTCGGTTTAATGGAATGTTTTTCCACTTTTATGGGTGAAAAGAATGTATTTAAATAAAAAAACTTCATGATCACCTTTTTTTTACAAGATATCCTCATTATTATTATTTTTTCAGTAATATTATATACTATATGATTTTTGATAATATTTTTTCTACAATCCTTATCTAATGAGTTATAAAAGAATATTTTATATCAATCATTATTATGTAATGAGGGAAATGTTTCATAATGGATTACATGATTTTAAAAATGGAATTATTGTTTTCTTCTACTTTGTATTCATTATTTTTTTATTTGTTTCCATTATATTTTCTTGAATGTTTTCCAAATGGCCTAAGGATGTGTAAGAACTGTATAATATTTTAACTTACTGTTATTAGGGTTAAACATTAGAAATGAAAAATTTTAATTTTAATGAATCATAAGATTAAATTTACATTTCATTATTTTTTTGTAAAATATTCATTTGGTTAAAATGATAACATTCTATTATGTGGTTATTAGTTTTTTTGCTGTACATAATTTTACATAGATCTATACTGTAATTTTTCTTTAAAATGATTAAATTGCATCTGATGTTATAAATCATTTCATTATAGGTCATTTAAGTTATTTGGTGCTATGTTATGGCCTAATAAATTATTTCGTGGAATTTTTATTGACAAAGAAATTTAATTGTAAATGTATTCCAGATTGACTGAAAATGATGAGGAAAAAACACCGAAAGAATCTTATAAGGGTGAATAATTGGAGAGAAAAAATTTTATACATAAAATTTTTTTAAACAAGACATAACACTGAACTGCATAATTAGATTTGAAATTTTGGGAAAATATAATAATTAAATGATATATTAGCTTATGTCATATATTTTGAAAATATATTTTTTAGTGTAAAAACGTAAAACAATAAGGATATTATTTGGGTAATAATTTTTCATTGTTGAATTTAAAATAGATATAAAAAATAAATGGTTTTGAAAATATGAATACATGGTGTCCATCTGTAAATTTTTTATATATGGAAATGATGTATATCAATTTTCCTATAAATTAATTGGACATATAGGGAGAAAATTACTACTTAGAGTGTCTTATAGTAATAAGGAATAATGAAATTAAATGAAAATTCAAATGTATTCTGATAATATTTCATTATATAGTGAATAAACCCAACTATATTACCTATAATTCTCCCCCAATATTCCCTAAAAATCATTCGTATGATTTCACAAGTCCCCATATCATTTCATACCATGATAATCATTGGAGATTGGATTTTTATATGTTGATAGTGTGTTTTTTATTTTCTCTACTACATTATGAATTGAATGTTATGTTTTTTTCAATTAAAAATATATATGGTGTTAATCCACAAGAACACCCTTATTATGAGACAAAATTTTATACCTCTATTTTTTATTAATTGAACTCTTATATTTCACTCAGACTCATATTATAACTCACCATTCAATATGGGTATATTTCATAATCTTTATAAGAGTTGTCACAATTTCATCACTCACACTCACATTGAGTCTATCAACAGGCCATGAAAATAAAAATTAACATCATGATGATAATTTCCTAACACAACATTTATATAAATTCAATTAAAAAAATTAACTGAAACAAATTCCAAAATTTAAATCATTTTTTATACCAGGAGAAAAAATCAGTGTATAATAATAAATATAAAACAAAGAATTAAAGGGATAAATTATTCTCTCAATATCTATATGATATTAATATTAACTATTTATAATCCTTTATAGGATATCAAAACATCCATATTTTCTTTTCTTGTTTCATTTAATATCGTCCATCAATCATAGGTGATTCACTCTCTGGAATCATAAGTGACCAAGAGCCCATGCCCCTATAAATCTTGGTAATCGTTTATAAATCATTTATATGATTTATCCATGGTGAAATTCATATAATTTTATGATTGTATATGTATAATTGGAACATAGATATTTTATTTGTGAAGATTCATTCTCATATATTTTATATTCATTTTATATATTCAAATAACATACATTAATACACCACACATTGTGTTTTCTGTTATTATGGAATGCAGTGAATTTATATCTCATTATATATATATATCAAATTAATAGTTTATATATTAATGTATATTATCTATTGTTGTTTATTATGTGATAAATAGTTTAAAATCATTAACAAATATCTTTTTAGTGTTCCCAAACACTGTGTGATTATGATAGATTATATATATTTCCTAGATGTTTTGGTTAATATTTCTGAAAAATTGGGGGTATCAAATGAGGTGTAATATTCATCATCATTGGAAAAATAAATATCATGTTTGATTAGTTAGATGAATTGTGATTGTCAACGGTGAAAATATATTATCAAAAAATTTATTGGTGTCATATATCTAAAATTCATTTCCATTTCCTCAAATATCACATGTATCAATAGTTTTCTATTATCATTTTCATTCATTCATATTGATGTTTTTCAATTTCTAATATATGGGGCTTCATATGGAACCATCAGAATGAATGAATAAAATTAATTATTTAATGAAATTCAACCAAAGGAAGGTGTTCATCCACACAACCATTTATTTACATATAAGATGATCTCAATATATAATGTTTGTTTTAAATTTTCTTATAAGATGGACCATCTAAGTAAGGATGATATGTAGTAATAATTATCAATCCCATACACTAGTCCTTCATTATCATGTCTATAAAATCATGAAAAAACTCAAATCTTGATCAGATATAATATAATTTTGTAGTCCCTAAAATTTTACAACATAAAAAATGTATTTCCCTGAATGATAATCCAGAGTTAAATCAACTATAATAAAAATTAAAAATGATGCTTTTATGGGATGATCAAAAAAATAAAATAGAATTTCATCCTTTTTTGGAGTCTAAATAAAAAATATAGGGTGGTGTTATTTCATTCCCTTTATTATATGGGAAATCCTAGTAATGACCCCTAAAAATTATGTCCCATAGCCCTTACTTGCAGAAAAAAAATGAAACAAGATATATACACTCTGTAAAGACCCTAATATTCTTTTAAACGTTTTTTCTTAAATACATGGGAATTTTATGAGTCTGCAGTTTCTAACGGCACCTGATTTCGAGGCCCAATGTGCCCGGAATCATTTTCAGAAGTTTTGTTCGGGTACATTCCGTAAATGTATCAGAGTGATTTTATATCTTTTGAACTATTTCTCAAAATTGAAATCTGAGGGCACCGTTGAACTCACAGTACTGGTAAACGCTTAAAGATACCTTTACTGCAATTGCGTTCTGACGTGAGTAGAGGATAGTTTTTGACGTTTTTATTTAAATTGAATAAAAATAAAGTGTTATCTTTATTTTTATATGTGGTAGTTAAAACCCTCAATGGGAGGTTAGTGGTGGTACCCACCCGCACATAACCTCCCATGGGAGGATGTTATAATGTGGGGACCACATGAGCATCAAACCCACGTAATCCCCCATTAACCTTTGGAAGTCCTAATTTATTACAAAGCCTCTTTACCTTCCTTCAAAAGTATGCCAAACCACAAATTAATTAATGGAATAATTAATTAATTTTAAGTAATTTGAATTCATTTTTATTTCTTATGACACTATTAAAATAAGTGATCATATTATTTTATTTTGGGGGTTGGCATAATCCTTGGTGGAGCTTTGGAGAATCTTTGGGAGAATTTCATCTGCCAACAAAGAACGCTCCTCATATCTGATGAACTATGAACACCATCCTCGATCATTGACCAAGCTAAAAGAGAAAGAGAATCCCACGAATAATGTCGACGAAGCTTCTTCCACAGAAGCTCCCCGACGTCATTTAAATGATGCCGTCATCAATGAACAATCATTGAATCATGGTAGGGTTTGGTTTCTGAGTATGATTATATTCCCAAGTTCTTCTTTTTAAACACAAAGAACGCAAATGTTTTATTTTGAGTTTTTGGAATAATCATTGTGGGTGGTTAGGATTTTATGATCTTGTTTTATGTTCTTGTTGTGTCGCTTATTACCTCTCTAGTGCGGAGTGTGTGGGTCAAACTAACATGGCCCGACCCCTCCGCTATTATCCTTGAATAGTGTGTTCATCATGATGGATTGTGTTGGATTTGAGTTGCGATGATGAATGGAGAACCCCCTTCAATCCACCAAGATACCTCTTCGATGTGCCTCCAAAACGAGCTATGGTTCTCCCAAACCTCTGAAAAACCAGAAATCCCGAGGCAAGGATGGGAAATCCTGAGTGTCACAGGACTTAAAAACATAATTTTAAGTGTCCCCACAGCTTGGCCATATGGTTTGGGAAACAATGCACCAATCGTGTGGTAGCCACTATCACACCTGGGGACATCGCACAGCTTGGCCGCACGGTTTTTCAAAATGTGCGACAACCCTAAAGTTGCAATTGCCCCACCCAGAGACTTCACATGGTGTGGATTCATGTTTTTTCAATACATCATCCAATCATGCGGTTGCTACTGTCTCACCCAGAGACTTCACACAGCCAGGCCACACAGTTTGTTTAGACCAAACGCAAACCATGTACTCTGGTACAAACCTCCATTTCATTGGTACTGGTCATCCTTTTGATGAACTGTCAGTGGCGCTAGATTCCATGGAGCGAGACGGTTCCTTGAGTATACACCACTAGAGATTTGGTTAGAGATGTAGTATGGTCAGGTTGAATCGATCATGAATCCAACTAGACCCTATAAGGAAAATGCCATTAACTCACAGACAGGGCGTCTGATTGACGCGTCGTATATTTCATTGGGTTCCTTATGATGAGACAGAACTACAGGATACATCAAATTGAGACTTCATGGTAGTTGATGTATTAACACTTGGCTCGAGTAGTGGACCCTCCCGGAATCAAGTGTGCTTTGTGCGGGAACCCTAGGGCTGGCAGCGACTGAGATAACAGGATCCTCTGTGGGTTCTACAGTGAAGATACTATTCCAGGATCCTCTATGGGATCGACATTGATGAATTATGTACTGGGATCCTCTCTGGTTTCTACATTGGTGACTTCTGTACCAATATCCCCTATGGGTTCGACTATGATGTCTTTTGTACCAGGATCCTACATGGGTTCGACAACGCTGATATTGTTTCAGGATCCTACGTGGGTTCAACTGAGTAGATGATTTAGAGAATACATCTAATCATCTCTATCCTTCTTCATGTGATTTATACCTCTGTGAGATGAGTCTTCACTTTCAATCATTATCATCGAGGTGATTGACTTTACTAAATTTGTGGACTGGGTTGTTCTTGGGCTCGAGAGTCGAAGCCAGACTGTGATTGGTAAGTTAGGTATATGCATAGGAATATACCTAATTTTGGTTTGATAATACTTCCTGATTGTATCATACTACTGTGGTTTATCCTTAGTGGTTTCTTGGAGACCTTAGAGGGTCTCGGGGTCCCCTACCGATTATTGTTATACTCACACCTGCATGGGCTTCACCTGCACCTTGTTGTGTTCTGTGCCGACGACGATCAGGAGTGATCGAGGCTGAGGTTGAAGGAAGGGAGGCTACTCGGAGCTGGACTAGATGGGACGTACCTTAGGGATGATTTGTTCAAGATCTATAAGTACCGTTCAATTAGGATTCGTCGGTGGATGATCCTAGAGCTATTTTCTCTTTTTACTTGTATTAGTACTTGTTGTTCAGTTGGATTTTTATATTGGTCCACTTACGTTCAGAACACTTTTCATTTCTATATTAGTACTTTTTAATTCTATTTCTTGTTATTATACTATGTGTGTTATAGTTTTAAAGGAAATGCCTTCCCTTTTTATCTGTAATTCGCCTTTGGTGCTAGTCGCTAGCCCCTGGCATATGGAAGGCTGGCATGGGGTAGTCACGGCACGGGCCCCAGGGACGGGTCATTACAAATTGGTATCAGAGGAGTCGGTTCTACCAAATAATGTAGACTCTGATTCTTTTAAGTGGAAATAGTGTAATGTGTTTTGGGTGTGGTTATTAGTTTAGGGAAACTGGTGTTGGTGTTGTGGCTGACGTATCCATACACTAGGACTCTGACTTCTGATTTCCAACTTAGTTCTTGAAAACATTTATTGCGTTTGTGATTATTTTGTAGTGTTTTTTTCATGATTATTTTGCTTAAGCTCACTAGGTATATTGTTTTGACAGTGAAACAGCCGATTCTATTTAAGATTCCCCAATGAAGGTAGCCAGCTAGGGTTCCGAGTTTCATATTAGATGGTATCCCACCGAGCGATGAGGCCTCGGTGTAGGGCCACGTCACATTGGAGGTACCAGTGTTACCACTACCCTCTAGGCCATCGATACCAACAGCTCCAGCAGAAGAGAGTACATTCCATCTGAGTTCATTTCATGATTTCTAAATTCCGAGGACGCCCAGGTTTAGGGGAGAGATGGACAGCCAGGAATTTGAGGATTGGCTGGATGATGTTGTGAGAGTTTTCATATTGGTAGGGACAACAACCGACATCATGGTGATTCATGTCTCGAGTCTCATTCATGGAGTATCAGGCAGATGGTGGATCATAATTCTCTAGGTTCATGATAAGGCATCACTACTCTGGGCAGAATTCGAGAGTCTCTTCTGGTCAGAGTTTGTTCTAGCCACACTTCGTGTAGTGTGGATACAGGAGTTATTTCATCTACAGTAGGGTAGCATGATGGTAGCTCAATACTCAGTGAGATTCACCGACCTCTCGCGGTACTCCACAGATTGGGTACGGGACCCGTTCTTCAGGGCCTAGACCTTCGTGTAGGGTCTCAGACATGAGATCAGGGCTTCGATGATCTCCCTCAACATCCCGACGCAGGCAGCGGTGCTGGAGTGAGCCCTTCTTGTGGAATGTTTTCTAGCTGAGCAGTCACCAACAGTGAGAACCACTATAGGGACACATGTAGCAGAGTCATTTGCAGCTGGCAGAAGATAGATGTCATAAAGGTCTATGTGGACCAGGCCATCAGGTGGGAGACCTCAAGATACAAGTTCGGCTTTGCAGGGCATAGGAGACAGAGTCAGCCATACGAGGAGCAGGTAGTTCTATGAATGTCGTGGGTAGGGTCACGTGGCACTTGACTACACAACCTACCATGTAGATGACCAGAATATAGTAGGGGACCTCCCAGGAAGAGGAATAGGTTCGACAGTGGTGGTCCACCGGGAGTAGGCGTACTTGGCAGAGGAGTTGTCCAAGCAGCAGGTGGTGGATGAAGATTCTATGCCCTACCACCACCACCAACATGAGATCCACCCCGACCATAGGGAGCTGGCAGACATAGGTGGGATCAGCTCCAAGCAGTCGTGGCATAAGACCACGACACACCTGAGATGATTTAAAGTACTATCTATGTATACTCCACCCCTACTTTAGTACTTATAGACACAGGTTCGTGTCATTATTTTATTGTTGCTGCCCTCGTTTGGATCTCGGAGATTCCGACAGAGCTATTGTCTAGATCCTTATGACTAGAGGCTCTTACAGGAGAAGACTCGGTGATTACACACTGGTGGAAATAGTGTGAGATTACTCTTGTAGGTAAGAGCTTCGGCTGGGATCTCCTTGTAGTGGCGTCTAGGCCTTACGATGTCATCTTGGTTATGGATGGGTTATCCATAGTTCATGATCAGATTGACAGTATTAGGCGGAAAGTGTGGTGTGTCCACGATGATTAGTAGAGTTTTACCTTCACCGGCGATAAGGGAGCCTTTTCATCATAGTAGAGACTTACCTAAGAGATGGGGCAGCCGATCACACATCAGTTGGCTAGTCTAATCCTTAGAGTGGTTGATGTGCGGAGTCCTTGTTTTCCTATTGTGGTGGATTAGTACACGGATGTTTTTCATGACGATGTTCTAGGACTACCTCATCACTTAGAGGTGGACATATAGACTGACATGTACCATGGTATGTAACCAATATCTACTCCAGCATATCGTATGGATCTCACTGAGCTTCGTGAGTTGTGGGTACAGCTGGAGGACTTGTAGGGGAAGGGATTTATCCAACCTAGTGTTTCACCCTTGGAATCCCTGATTTTGTTCGCCAAGAAGGCGCATGGGATCGTGAGTCTGTGTTTTGACTATCGTCGCCTGAAACAGGTGACTATTAAGAACAAGTACCCACTCCTGAGGATTGAAGACCTCTTTGAACAGCTTAAGAGAGCATGATGGTTCTTGAAGATAGATCTCAGATCAGGTTATCACCAGCTTAGAGTTCGAGACGAGGATGTGCAGAAGATGGCCTGCAGGTGTCGGTATGGCCAAAATGGGTTCTTGGTTATGACCTTCACTATAACCAACGCTCTAGAAGTGTTAATGAGGCTCATTAATAGGATCTTCTAGCCTTACCTCGATCACTTTTTTGTAGTATACATCGAAGAAATATTGATCTAATCGACTACTAAGGAGGTACATGCCTACAATTCGCGGGTAGTACTGGACACACATTGAGAGAACCATCTTTATGGTAAGCTCTCGAAGTGCCATTTTTGAATTTGAGAGGTTCACTTCTTTGAAAACGTCATCTCAGAGGCTGGAGTTGCAGTGGATCTAGATAAGATTGAGGCAGTACTTTCTTTGGAGCCACCAAGGAGTGTGAACGACGTAGGGAGATTTCTAGGACTAGCTAGGTATTATCAGATATTTGGTCCAGACTTCTCCAGAGTTGCAGCACCACTTTAAACATTGACTAATAAGGGGAAACCCTTCGCGTGGTCAGAGAGATGCTAGCACAACATTCAGGAGCTGAGGTAGAGGTTGACTACTGCGCCAATCTTAAGGCTACTGGAGGAGGACGTTGGGTACGTAGTCTACTTCGACGCATTAGATATTGGACTTGGGTGTGTCTTGATGTAGGAGCAAGCAGTGATCACTTATGGTTTAGGGCAGTGGAGACAATATGAGAAGAACTATTCTACCCATGTCTTGGAGTTAGCAGCAGTGGTCTTCTCCTTGATGATGTGGCATCACTATCTAAAGGGCGAGCTTTTTACAGTCAACTCTAACCACCAGAGTCTTAGTTAAATCTTCTCATAGAAGGAATAAAACCCGATACATCGGCGTTGGATTGAGTTCCTCTAGGACTATGATTTCGAGAAATTTTATACTCCTAGGAATGAGAACATTGTAGCAGATTCTATCAGCAAGAGATCAGCCATTCAGATGCTAAGAGAGGCGACTGAGCACCTAGTCATGTTGCAGATATCCTTTGTGGATAGAGATGGAGTAGCCTTTCTACAGTCTCTCACAGTCACTCCTCCACTTCTTCAGTGAGTTAGGAAGGCACGGCATGGGGACGTTGACTGTAAGACGTGATGTGCTCAGATATCCTCAGGGCAGGAACCTGATGGATTTTCTAATGGTGGGGAGCACGTCATTCATTTCAGAGGATGTACCATTGTAACATTTTCACTTGAGGAGGAAGTTTCAAGGGAGTTCCACACATCTCCTTCAACGGTAAATCCATGAGTGACGAATATGTATTAGTACCTCTGACGATAGCATTGGTGGCCATGTATGAAGAAGGTAGTAGCAGATTTTGTCTCTCGATGCCTCGCTTGTCATCAATTGAAGGTGGATCACCAGGTTCCAGCAGGCATGGTTCATCCTTTAGAGGTCCCAGAGTAGATGTGTGATGGTTTATCCATGGATTTCCTGACGGGACATAAACACACATCTAGAGGACATGACTCTATCTGGGTGATTGTCGCCTAACTCACCCGTTAGCGCACTTCATACCGATCAGAGAGTTGGGTTCAGTAGAGTGCCTGGGATGCCTCTACGTACAGGTGATCGTACAGATTCATTGTGTTCCATCTACGATATTCTTCGATCTAGATGTTCGTTTAACTTCTCGACTATGGAAGGGGTTGTAGGAGGCTTTCGAGACGTTGCTTCACTTGAGCACCACCTTCCATCCTCAGACAAATCGACAGACTGAGAGGCCCATTCAGACTCTTGAGGACATGTTTCGTGCATGCATCCTCGACTTCGACCTCAGCAGGGAGGATAATTTAACCTTGGTAGAGTTTTTATGTAACAACAGCTACCACTCCCCATCAGGATGGCACCTTTTGAGGCACTTTATGGCCGACCTTTCAGATCACCTATGTAATGGAATGACCTAGTGGAGTAAACACTCATGGGACCAGAGATGGTGAAGTCTACGATAGAGAAGGTGGAGATCATCCAGCTGTGGATTAAGACTACACAGAGCATGTAGAAGTCCTATACTGATAAGAGATGGATACCACTGGAGTTCGAGGATGGCGACCACATCTTTCTATGAGTCTCACCTCAATGAGGTCTACATTGGTTTTGCTGAGGCGGAAATTATCTCTGGGATTCATTGTTTTGTTCCATGTCCTCAGTAGAGTAGGAGAGGGTTCTTACCGAATGGCTCTTCCACCTCAGTTACATCGGGTGCATGGCGTCTTCCATGTATCTCAGCTGAGAAGATACATGCACGACCCATCCCACATCATCGACCATGGGGAGCTAAATATTTATTTCTAGCTGACATTCACAGAGGTTCCAGTGGAGATTGAGGATCAACAGGAGCGGGTCCTACATGGATGGTCAATACCACTGGTGCACGTCCGCTGGTAGCATGGGAACCTCTAGGAGAGCACATGGGAGTGGGAGTCTCAGATTCTTGCTCAGTACCCCCATTTTTTCCTTTTTTGGGTGTTATCTTACAAAGACGTAAATCCCTGAGGTGAGGAGAATGTAAATTCCCATAAATTATGTGGAAATGTTTTTCATAAATACATGGGAATTTTATGAGTCTGCATTTTCTGACAGTGCCTGATTCCGAGGCCCGGTGTGCCAGGAATCAATTTCTGATGTTTTGTTTGGGTACGTTCAGAAAACATAAGAGAAGGATTTTATATCTTTTGAACCAATGCTCGAAATTGAATTCTATGGACACTACTGAAGTTGAAGCATCGGTAATTGCTTAAGGATACCTTTATCGTAGTTTCCATCGGACATAAGTGGAAGATAGTTTTAGAGGTGTTTTTATTAAACTGGATAAAAATAAAGTGTTATCATGATTGTTATGTGTTATAGTTAAAACCTCCAAGGGGACGTTAGTGTTGGGACCCACCCACACATAACCTCCCGTAGGAGGATGTTATAAGGTGAGGCCAACACGAGAATCAAACCCCCTTAACCCCCCTTTAACACTTGGAACTCCCAATTTATTGTGGATCCTTTTCACCAATCTTTATAAGTATACCAAAAACACAAATTAATTAATGCCATACTTAATTAATTTGAAGTAATTTGAAATATTTTGAACTCATTATGCCAAAATTAAAATAAGAGATCATATTCTTTTATTTTTTGGGGTCGGAATAATCCTTGGTGGAGCATTGGAGAATCTTTCAGAGAATTTCATCCTCCCAAGGAAGAACTATCCTCATCTAAGAAGAATGATGAACACCGTCCTTGATCATCAACCATGATAAAAGAGAAGGAGCCTCCCATGGAGAACGCAAAGGATGCTTCTTCCTCAGATGCTACCCGCCATCAATGAAACGATGTCGTCGTCAATGATCAGTCATCAAATCTGGGTAGGGTTTTTTCAGTATGATTATATTTCCAAGTTCTTTTTTTAATGAACATGGATGTTTTATTTTACAGGTTGGGAATAATCTATGTGGGAGGATAGGGTTTGATGATCTTCTTTTAAGTTCTTGTTGATCTGCAATTTACCACTCTAATGTGGAGGGTGCGGGCCAAACAAACATGGCCCGACCCCTCCACTATTATCATTGAATGGTGTGTTCATAATGATGGAAGGTGGCGGCTATTCTTTATGGTGACGAATGGAGAACCCCCTTCGATCCACCAAGAAACCGCTTTGAGGTGCCTCGAAAACGTGCTAAGGAGCTCCCCCAACCTCTAAAAAACTAGAAATCCCACATGAGGCATGAGTGGAAGGAGGAATGGAGGAAGGATGGGAAATACCGAGTGGCCTAGGACTTAAAACCCTAATTTTAAGTGGTTGCATGGCTTGGCCACACTATTTGGGAAACTATGCGCCAATCGTGTGGCAGCCACTTTCCAACCTGGGGACTTCGCACGGCTTGGCCGCACAGTTTTTTCGAACCATGTGCCAACCTTGCGGTTACTACTATCCCACCCAGAGACTTTTCATGGTGTTTCCACACAGTTTTCCAAACTGTGCGCCAACCGTGTGGTTGCTACTATCTCACCTAGAGACTTCGCACGTCCTAGCCGTACGGTTTTTTAGAACATGCGCAAACCATGCGCCCCTTCACAAACCTCCATAACATTGGCACCATGTTTCCATTTGATGAACCATCAACAGTGATAGAATCCATTGAGCGAGAGAATGCCTTGAGTATACACCACTGATGATTTGGGTTGAGATGGAGTATGGTCAAGTTGGATAGATAATGAATCCAACTAGACCCTTGAAAGAAAATCACTATAACACAAAACCTGGGCGTCTGATTGATGTGTCGTCTGTTGAGTTGGGTTCCTTATGATGAGACCGACTACATGATACATCAAGTCGACACTTCGTGGTAGTTTATGTATTGAAACTTGTCTTGAGGAGCAGATCCTCATGGAATTGATCGTGTTGTGTGTGGGAACCCTAGGGTTGGATGTGACTAAGATGACAGGATCCTCCTTGGGTTTGTCAATGACGATATTGTACCAGGATCCTCCGGGGGTTCGACAATAATAACTTCTATACCAGGATCCTCTTTGGGTTTCACAACGGTTACATCTGTAACCGGATCCTCCATGGGTTCGACAATGATGACTTCTGTACCAGGATCCTACATGGGTTCGACAACGTTGATATTGTTTCAGGATCCTGTATGGGTTCAATATAGGAGATGATTCAGAGGCTACATATAATCATCACTACCCCTATTTATGTGTTGTATACCTATGTGAGCTGATCCTTGACTTTCAATCATTATCGTCAAGGTTATTGACTTTACTTCTTTGTGGACTGGGTTGTGCTTGGGCTCGATAGTTGGAGTTGGACTATGATTGGTATCTTAAGTATATGTACGGGAATATACCTAAGTATGGTTGGTTGATACTTCATTATTGTATCTTACTAAGATGGTTTATCCCTAGTGGATTCTGGGAGACCGTCAGGGGTCTTGGGATCCCCTACTGAGTATTATTATACTCACCCAAGCACAGGCTTCACCTGTACATTGTTGTGTTCTGTGCAGATGATGGTCAACAGTGATCGAGGCTGAGGGTGACAGATGGGAGGCTTCTCAGATCTGTACTGGATGGGATGTACCTTAGGGAGGGGTTTTCCGAGATCTGTACATACCATTCATGTAGGATTCCCCGTTGGATGATCCAGGAGCTTTTTCCCCATTTTACTTGTACTTGTACTTGTTGTTCAGTAGGGTTTGTATACTGGACCACTTACTTTCAGAAAACTTTTCTTTTATATATTAGTACATTTTACATCTACTTCTTGTGTTTATAAATTGTGTGTTAAAGGTGTAAAGTCAATTCCTTCCCTTTTTTATAGGGAAATCTCCTTTGGTGCTAGTCGCCAGCCCCTGACCTATGGAAGGCAGGTTTGGTGTAGTCATGGCACGTGCCCTAAGGATGGGTCGTGACACACTACCATATCCCATTCCATGATTTCAATATAGAAATATACTTTTATGTATATATATATAAATATATTAATACTTCAAGGATAAATATTGAATAATAAAAATTGAGTTTCATCAAACAAACCCTTCAACATGGCTAGTGTTTATGGGACATGTAACCCACATAAAATTTACAATTCAATGCCCAATATGTTACATAGGCTAGATCACCAATATATAAGAGAAAAATTATATTATACTAAAATATTACTATCTACACATTAATGTCATTAAAATCTTGTTAAAATTATATAAATTAATATTATTGACCGCATAATCCACTCATTTTTCTTTTTACACATTTAAAATGATATTGTCACTTGTCTGTATGTTCAACTTATTGTCCCTACAAAGTCATGTGATTAAATTTTTAATTGAAAGATTCAAGGATGAATCTAAAAAAATTTCTAATGAATAAATATTACATTTATAATAATATAATTATTGTTTAGTTTATTTAGCATTATCCTATTTATAAGAACCAAAACATTCATGATCAAACATGCATAGGAATATGAAGTAGTGAACCCGAAAAACAACTGTAATAATTCAATATTATTATCCAAAGAGTTAAGAAATGTTATAAGAGTATCATATATGATAATATATAAATTAATATGGTTTTATTATAAATTAATTACATGTCTTAAACAATACATCTAGGTATAATAAAATATTAACTAATAGGAATAATGAGTCAAGGGATTTCGTCTATATTTCCACTCCATTGTGACATATTTATTATTTTTCAACTAACTATTCTTATATAGTGTCTATAGAATCTAGTTTATTAATTTATTAACATTAAAATAAATTTTTTCATAATTTTTAATGTTTTTACTCAATTGCAATCCTTCAAAGTGTTACTATTTAAGGGTTACCAAAGAGGTAAGTGTTTATTTTAAACTTTCATTTCTAGGTAATGATACTTTTTTCAATGATGGGATATTATAATCCATCCAATATAAAATACAATTATTTCATTATCCTCTATATATTTATCTTGTTTCCATTTATCTTCATTCATTCCCCTTCTTTGTAAATCAATTCATGCAAATGATTGATTAGAATAAAATATGGCCTTATTTCTCTTTTTGATTGTGTATACTTCTCTACAATATCAACATTATTAAATATAGTTTTGAAAATTAAATTTTAATTTATTGAAATTATTTATTAAGGAAATTCTATGTTATATATGATTTATTAAAATTATAAAATGAATCATTTTGTTGTTTTTAAAAATTTTGTTCATAAATGTTGTAAACAAATCCAACAAGGATTGTTCTTGTAACATATATGGTTTTAAAATAATATCCCTGCATTATTTATTCATAATATAATTTTGATTCTTTAAAAAGTTGTATACAGTTTTCAAATGAAAACAACTAAATAAATGATTATTTTTATATTTCAATTCCATTTTAAAAAAGAACTAGTTTTATTAATAAACAAATATTTCTGATGAACTAAATGTAATTTTACATAAATTTTTTGGTTAATATCATTCTCCTGATATGTTAATATTACTTTGATAATGGTAAATTAAATTTCTATTAATATAAATGATGTTTTTGTTATTGATATCATAATTTCAAAATATGTACACCATTTTTACATATGATGTCTTTCTGTGAATTTTTTTATTGATTGTGGAAAATATTAATAAAAATACATCTTTGGTCAATATGGATATTAATTAAGAAGAACTTTTTTCATGTATTAAATTGATAATTCCATATCTGAAAAATTTATTTTACATGAATAGATTGGTGGGCACCAAAATAATATATCATCTCAATGTATTCATATGTCACATGAGTAAAAATTAATTGGCCAAATTAAATAGGCATTTATCTATAGTTATAAACTATCTTTACTATATTCATGAAGATAATAAAATCATTATACATAAGATCCTGAAATCCAAGATTATTTATTTGCATAATTTTTCTTTTTTTATTATCCATGAGATTTTTACATTGATATTATCTGTGGATGCATTTCGTTCTATATTTATTCATTAAGTGGAACATGTTTTCAATAATTTACCATGACATATTGAATATACCTTATTTTTACATGTTATATTTCTCTGTAGGTAATATTTACTGATAATTTGAGAGTACCCTCAATTTTTAACAACCCTAGGATATAAAGATAATATATTTTCAATAATTCAAAGATTAAGATTAATTACATTCAATATGTTTTATATTTTATTCCCAATATAATATAGGTACCATGAATGTATCAAGATCTACAAAATTAATAAAATTATAGGTTTTTGGGGAGGATATTCATTTTATGATATTCTATTGTAATGAATTAAAAATGGATGAAGGTTACTATAGATTGGGTCATTGTTGTTGAAACTAGAAGAAGTGTAGTAGATAATTTGAGAACAATATTTAGTAAGACATAGATTAAGAAACATAACCTTATGATATACATTAACAATATATCTAATTGTAGGAATATATAATAAATGTTATATTCTAGTTGAGATTAATTTGGATTCCTATAAATGCATCCATATTTAGATATTAATAGTTGACCGGATTTTGGAACTGATGTATCATTGGTTAATTACCCTAAACAGAGTATGTCGAGTATATATTGTTAATATATCTGGTGGATAGTGAGTGATTCCTTATTATGCACCTGGTTTGATACTCATGGGGGGGTATGCATATAGTAATAAAAAATTTATTTGTTAACTATTTTGAATTATTTAAATTTATTATTATTATTTTTGATATAGGTAAATACTAAGGATTAATGGACTGAATATAACATTCCATGATTTAGAAGTTATATGAATTGAATTTCATTGTGTATGGCTATTATTATTGTTTCTCGTAGTAGGATATTTCATTTTAGCCTATGGATGGAACGCGAGAAAATAATTTTAGTGTTGAATGTTATGAAAAACACGGTGATCATGACCGAAAAAATTAATGATGAATAGGGTGATCTATTTTTATATTTTTTCCAATAAAATTTAAAGATACATAATTTAAAATACACACCATCAACCACCCATAGACTCACCATAATAGATGAAGATAATTTTCATTTACTGATCAGGTAAAGGAGACCACAAAGGATGAAATTAAAATTAAAATTCAGTTAATAAATATAGAATTATACACTATAGATAATGTCACAATATAATTGGAAAATTATTTATATTTGAAATGAATAGTATATAACAATGACTTGTAGAACAAAAATTACGAGTATAATGGATAGAAATGATTTATTTTGTTTGATAATTAAGAGTTTTTATAGTCCATGGTGGGGACATAATCATTATCTGATGAAATGAAATTTTATAAAGGATAACTCTTTGAACAGAAAATGTCCTCTGTTATATGGATTGGTAATATTTTTGAATGGATTTTTTATTATTAGGATTTGAGATATATGTTTTATATTTGTTATATCAATGATATTATTATTTTTAGAATAATGAAACTCTTACGTATCATTCATTAAGAGGTTTCCTTAATGATTATTTATAAAGACCCTTCCCCTAGTGTCTTAGAGACAGTGTGTCACATTATTACATTGGTATAAATTCTATACCTAAATCTACAACGACTAATTATTTTATAAGTTTTGGAATAATGATTACATAAATTAACATTACATTACAATATAATATATAATGTACAATAAAGATAGTCATTTAACAAACTACATTATTCTCCAATATTAACCATGCATATCAGTCAAAATATACATCTTGGAATCCAGGTAATAGTAAAACATAAGAAATCGGGGAGGTAAGATGCTTAGTAAGTGTAAGTGTACAGTGGAAGATATTATGAATAAATGACCACAAACATCACAACCATGTGTCTAAATAAAACTAAATCCATAAAAACAAAATCATCAGCACATTATAGAAATATTAAATGAAAAAAAATTATTCCATAAGAATAATAACACGAATATTCTATTAATATAATAATATCATGCAACCTCAATAAATATTTTCATAATTAGGTAAACAAAATTGTTGAAAATCATAAATATAAAATAAAATATTCTACCAAGACACCATACAGAAATGGGTAAGACATCAACCAACACCAACACTAGTTTATCTCATTAGACCTACTAATGCATCGAGGGTCTATAGAAGGCCAAAATGAAAACATATTAATTTCAATTAAGTAATTATATGAAAATGGTGAATCATAAACAACCTAGAAATTCTTATTGAAAAAAAATCATACACAATGTTAATACATAACCCACAAGCCATTAACGTTATCAAATAAGCACATCCATTTTCAAACTTATCATAAAACCATCAATAAAATATGGAATATGGTATTATAATATATCATTATAAATAAATAATAATATCCAAAAGTTTTTTGATTTAGATGAAAATACCCTAATAAAATCCTTTTGAAATTATGGAGATAAATACATTTTTACGTTGGAACAGAATATTTATTTTTTAAGAAAATTTATTTTAGTTATAAAATTCGAATATAAAAAATTATTTCTCTAAAATGAAATGGTAAGGATAATAAAATTATGTTTGAGTCATAAATTATTTCCAACTAAAGTGAAATCTGGTATAAATATTTTTTTATAAAAATTTTGAAATTGACCAATATAGTGTGGTTTAATAAAAAATATTAGAGTGTATTTCAAGATGAAGAAGGATTAATTGTTTTCATCAAAACAGAAAATATTTAACTTATAATTTCATGGAAAAATATTTATTTTATAAAAATATTGGTGTCTTAAAAAATATTACTGATTGTACTTAAAAATGGGAATGAAATTTGGATATTCCCCCTAATTAGGATGGCCTATCAAGAGAAATTTAAAAGGAAACCTTATAAAACATGAATTTCCCCATAAAATAAAGATACAATAGTCTAGATTCTTGGTTTTGGATAACATAATTAGAATTTATAAATATTATATAAAATTAACTAAAAATTAAATTGGTGTAAAGAGAGGGAAAATTTAACCTGGATGTGAAATGGGGGATATGGGAGAATCCAATACCTTGTGTCTGAAAGTGTTTTACATCGAAACAGAATGTATTGGATAATGAATTTATATTCATAAATAATTAAATTTATAATGTAGTAAAAATTTATTTTATTTATTATAATTTAATTATGTTCATTTATAGTCTTCTTGATGAGTTATAAAACTCAATTTTCTGATTCATGAGTTTTTTCCTTGGGTTTTATGATTTATTCACTTGTATATATTTATGAAAGATCATTTATACTGGTAACAGTTATCCATAATTTTAATTATATTTTATTAATGAAAATACAAAATATTATATTTAAATTATATAATTTTTCAAATAAATGAAGATGATTTATTAGATAAAACCTTAATGATAACCATTTATATTATTTTGTAATTTTTCGATCATCAAGAACTAATATTGTTTTATTAATTAATTTTACCTATATATTCTTGTTCTGGTTCTGTAAATTAGTATTAATATACATTTTAATATTTTTTAACCATAATTTTTTTTGATCACCCTTGAAGTGATAATTTAAAAATTAATAGTCATCATCCATGAATGACTTAAATCGGCACCTTAAGGACAATGATATTTTTATAATTAAATGGGTAAGAGAAAATAATTAATGATGTATATCCCATTTATATAATAATAATACTATATATATATGATACATGAGATATCATGATTTATTGTTTAGAGGATGAAATGAAAGGAATAAAATAAATGAAATTGAATGATAAATATAACAATAAAGCGGGATTTACATCTAGAATTCCTCACATTGAGAATATCCTTAAGGATCATTGAAATATTGATTTCGGATATACTAGAAAGACCATAATGTGGGGTATAATTTTTTGTGATGTATTATGATTAAATTTTACAAGATTAAATTCATGGTAGATTTTATGAGAAGAGGTGTTGAGGGGTGGTATTATTAGTGTAGGAGAGGGGTGTTTTTTATTATTTTATCTATTAGTTTATAATTTTATATGAATAATATCAATAAAATTGATTGTTGTGAATAAATATAGTTGATATTGAAGGATATTTGGAACTAATTATTCTTAAATAATCAAAATATCATCCAATACTCTATAACTCATGTATTAATCTCATACCATAAATTATCTTTTTTGACTATTCACCAAAAAATGATCT
This sequence comes from Viscum album, assembly GCA_963277665.1. Lineage (NCBI taxonomy): Eukaryota > Viridiplantae > Streptophyta > Magnoliopsida > Santalales > Viscaceae > Viscum > Viscum album. Next base: position 2,010,059,626 of record OY728145.1, on the reverse strand, counting down.
ATTTTAGAAAAATCCCAACTTCTCAACCAAATAATTTTTCGATTTGAATAACTAAAACATTTACTAAATTTTATAAAATTAATTTTAAAAATTTTATAGATTAAATTTGTATTTAATATCTTCATTTATACGAAAAGTTTCAAATTTAATAATATAAAATGTTTTATAACACTTTGAAAAGTCAGCTAAGGTATCATAAAATAAATTATAATCTTAAGACAAAAAATTAGTAATTCTTGAATATATTTTATAAAAATAAATATTCTTTTTGGTTACTAATTTAAATATAACCTTAAAAATAATCCTATATTTTTCACAATAATATCAACAATTAATTTTTCATTTTTAGAATTTTCATTTAAATATTTTATGATATAAATATTACATATCTTCATTAACACGATAACAAAATTTTTTAATACATTCATAAGTTATGTTACTATTATATTGGTCATATTATTTTTCATAATGGTAACATTATTTTTTAAATGGTAATATTTTTTAGTATATTAAAGTTTTAAACATAGTAAAGCATGAAAAATAATCCATTAATAATTTTAAATTTTAATAGAGACATACTATAAAATCTTGTATCTTTACATTATATATTGTTTCAAACTTTATTTTCCTAGAAATATCCATAATATAACCTCATAAAATTATTTGGGTAGCTTATAATCATAATTTCCTATGGTTCCCTGGTCACCTCTTTAATTTTATATTTTTTCAAAAGTACCATTTGTAGATGAGATTTTATATTTTTGAAAACCATTTTGTAATTGTTAGGAATCAATATAGGCTCTTCACAGTAAGATAAATCTTGTTCCATTCTATTCCTTCATATTGGAATAAATAATTTGGGTTTTGATGGAAATTAATTATCAATTATATGTGAAACATATAGTGCAATTTTTAAATGATATATGGAATCTCCAAACGATAATCCACAACTCCAATTCTCTCTAGGATTTAAAAGGTTTGATGTACCCATGACTCAATTTCCCTTTTTTTAAATCTTTTAACACCCTTCTATAGAGATGCATTCATGAAAACATAAACTCCCATATGGAATTTCAAATACATCCATCAATAATTTTTATAGATCTTTTTCATACATTGAGTTTCTTTAATAAGGGTTTGAATATTATTTACCATTTATATTATCTCCTTCACCTGTTCTAACCTTACAAGACTCCTTTCACTAAATTCAACCCAAAATGTTAGTATATGATATCTATTTCTATATAAGGATTCAAATGGTTCCATTGTATAACTTGAATCGAAAAAATTATTATATGAAAACTCTACCAATGTTAAATAGTGATCCATTATATATTGAAAGTCTACTGAGTAGGACTTCAATGGGTTTTCTAAAGATTGAATAGTCCTTTCACACATTCCATTAGTTTGAGGTTGATATGAATCACTCAATTGAATCCCATTTTCTAAATTTTTCTATATACATTTCCAAGTTTTCAATGTGAATTGTGGATCATGATTAGAAACAATTTCTATAGGTTCTTCATAATGTCTTAAAACATTATTACTATAGAGTCGTGCAAGGTGCTCAAGTGGAGAGACCTCCCTTATTGCGAGGAAAAGTATATATTGGGTATGTGGTTCAACATTTACATATATTGAATCATTATTTCATGGATTTTTTTGGTAATTTAGGGAAATATATATATTAATGTTATGTCACTTACTGGCCCTGGACATCCCTGAATCCAGTGCGGTGTTGAAATAAAACAAGGAGTGAAATTTGTTTGTAAAAAGAAACTCTGAAAATTACACAACATGTTCCACTAAAGGGGATATTTTTTGTTTTAGTCCTAGAGAATCCGATACAACTGTTAGAAATCATCAAAAACTAAATGGGGAAGAGTCTCCACAATGATACTGTGAAACAGTTTTACTCAAATATACTAAACCATTTAAATTTATGTTAAAACGTAGTGTAAGAATGGGAATTCCCATGAAGGGGTATTAATAAATAATGTTTTAACTAAAAATTCTTAAAAACATTCATTTAAAAATAATTATGAAATGTTAAACGTTTTTGTAGGGAAGGATACAATATATGAATCATAATATAACATTTTACCATGATTTATAACTGAAGATTTCAAGGAATACTAACAAGGTTACAATGAAACATTTTTAAAACATGAGCATGCTCATACAAAATATAGGGTACACATCATATAATTTATGAGTCATTATAACAATAATAAATGTGATATAGAAAATTTAAAGAACTAAATTTTCAATAGAGAGTGTTACATGATCATAGTTGAACATATAAAAAATCAATTCAATTTCATTCTTTACATACTGTAAGCCATAAACTGGATGATAAATCATTGAGTGCTAAAAAAACATTATGCCTTAAGCATTTACTTCTTCTATTACTCATAATTATAGTCTTTTAATAATGAATATTCTACTTGTTGAATATGTATTAGGTTAAAAAATAATCATAAAAATAATGAGTAAATGCATAATGTCGGACAACATAACCATACCGTCAAGGCCTCATGTGAAGACAATAAATAATTATTTTGTCCAGGCCGTGTACCAAGACCGCAATTTGTCTCATGAGACCAACAGATTCACTGAAGGGATATAGTGGTCCCCACCCAACACATTCAATTTCAAATACATTCATCATTTTTCATGTAAGTTCATGTGTTCAAAGTTTCGCATACCACATTGAACATTTAATTTCCTAGTTCAAATTATTCAATGCGTCCCATACCACTTTGAATAGTTTAGTTCTTAATTACTTAAAAAATATTTTTGATTAATTAATTTCTTTAGCATTTACATATAAAATGTGATCCATGCATATTAGTGTTAATAACCCTATTAACAACTAGATGGCTATGTTAATAAATGAAATGTACGATTGTCAGATTGTAGCATATGTGATGACAACTAATGCACAAAAGAAATAATTTCTTTTCAAAAAATATAATAACCCTAAATTCTGAAATCTTATTAAAATATTAAAAAAATTAAATTCTTCATGGATTGGATGAAAACCTAATTTAAATGTGAAAAACATATTTCATGTGGGATATAAAACACCTACATCTTCAATCATTTATTACTAGTAGGATTATGTATAACATTTCCTTATAGTATTATCAGTTATTTACTCACAATATTAAGAATTTATAGGCTTTGAAATCAACCATAAATAATTACATTTAATATTTATTAAAATAAGTGACTTATATATATGTATATAATAGTTGAAAATCCTAAAATTTATTCTCATAAATTCTCCATTATTATTGAACGCACAAAAAGTATAATATTTGGATAATCCGAAATTTTCTATGTTTTAGTGTTTTGTAAATCCATTTATATACAAGGGTGTATTTAAATAATTGTATTTCAAAAAACATTCATATTTCAAAATCAAAATGTGTTATTCATTGGAATTAATCCTTATAAAATTATAAAAATGGTCTGTAAAATTATTAATAAGATTTTGGATCAATGTTTTTATGTATACACATGTAATAAATTAACCGAGTATACGTAATTTATTAAAGGGTTTACACCAAAAAAATCCAATGACACCTATAATGACTTAAATATACCAGGCACATTAATTAAAAAGGGTCCCTGAATTTCAAATCATGATATAAAATTTAAACGGTATATTTTTTTAATAGAGTCCCAAATATGTTTATATAAACACCAATATACATATATAATTTATGTGAATAACCAATTGTATATAGTATATATAATGGTCTTATAGCATGATTAAATGAAAATTACTTATTTTAAACATATTGGAAAAATTAGTTAAAACAAGGGTTCATTAATTTTAAAATGTTCCATTAAATATAAATGGTTTTGTATATGAAATATATATACATATCTATGATTATATATAATTAAATTTATATAGAATCACAAAACATCACACATCCTTTAATTGATGAATAATTATGAACTACATGTATGATTAATGAATCACTATCTTAGAATGAATCGGTTGGTCATATACTCAACCGTTTATATATAATTGTATATTCACACACATACACACACACACATATATATATATCCAAACCAATATATGGGAAGACAACATAGGACCCTTACATGTTTTTAAGAGGAGGATAGGTCCGATGAAGCTCGAATGAGGCACTGGAAAAGATTAAAACCCATATGGTTCAGGGGAAAAAGTGTTGTATAAATAAAATATATATAATATATTTTAATGAAAATAGCATTGAAAACCGAGATCTCTTAGGTTAAAATAAAACTGAGGGTGTCGATATTTGTGTAAAATGAGTGAAAGGAGGGGCCAAGTGGTCATGGGTGTTATATAAAATGAATAAGAATATTGCATGGGCTACTGGTTTAGCACACATGGAAGTTAGAAGAACAAGGAGATGAGGGAGAAAACCAGAAAATCAACGTACTGTTGAGATCTGACTACGACTCGATCAGATGGATATGATGATACGTGACAATTAAAAAATTAGGAATGGTTCAGAGTAGATCATATTTTATCTGATTTCCATGGTTGACATGGTTATTTAAAAAGAATTGAACGGATGCACTTAGACTGTGATAGATCTGATGGATGGAAAAAACACAGAGGATAATTCGTGACTTTTGGGGATCAATGACCGAACAGAAATGGACAGCTCCGATCGCATGCGGCATGATCGAAGGGACTGGATTAGGTTTCATTTAATATCTTCCATCCCAAATTGAAATGGAGTGGCTTCCCGATATCCCTTATAATCATGGAGCTCACTATCAATGATCAGATTACTCCAACCCCGCTCTCGGTACCACCCCATACTGTGCTCTGCGGGTGTGTTCTATGCCCAAACCGGCGTCAGTTCTGCCTCACCAATTGGCATGTGACTGGGTTCCATCGTGCATGCATGAGGCATGTGCTCATGCCCAATGGACATCATATGATGAGGCTGAATTATTAGGCTCGACCTTTTACTCTTGTAGTAATGCATGATGCCTCTTCAGCTCGGCAAGAGGGTTGGCCTGTGTGGTAAATTTTTTAAATAATATAAAATTCAAAATAAACTATAAAATCATAGAATAGAAATGTAACAAATTTCATTATATAAGGAATATATTTATTTTTATAAAACATGATTTATATTTCACATTGGATGATTAATGTATACAAGTACTTAAAACATTCAAGATATTTAAAATACATAATAAGAACATTTTTCATTTGTTTAAAAGGAAATTTTAATACAACCATTGAAAGTTGATTTATAAAATAAAATGATATTAATTAATAATATCATTATTGTATCATCATAAAATATATTAAACATTTCCAAATTATTTGAAATCTAAACCTATGTTTGGAATCATACATTGTTTTATAAAATATGATTTTAAATTAAAAAACATGATGTCAATGATGAAACGTAACATATGTAAAATATATCAAAACAATAATAATGATTAAGGAAATTATATAGGTTTTATGAAAGTTCACACAAAATATATTAATTTTTCACTTAAATTTATTTTGTTTTAACAAATTACTAATGGTCACATTAATTTAAATTCTAACCACCCTAAAAGGAAAACAATGGTCCTAAGAATCTCCAACAGTAATCTAATGGAGGCAATGATAAGATTGCATTAGGATCTTGTAAAATCATGAATTAAGATGTTCCAAATTCAAAACATCTTGGAAAAGTTGGTGCTCATCATTCCCCTTATTCTTAGCACGTTTGTTGTGGTTATGACAATATTGTTCTTTGTGGTGATGTATCTGAAAGACATCCATAATTATTATGGGATTTTTGTTATATTCATTGGTCTCCCTATAATTTTTATAGGTCATTTAGTGGTTTATTTTGGTTAGTTGGATTCTCTTAGCCTTGAATAAATGTAAACATTTTTAGGGATTTCATAAAATAAAGAAAGTCTTTTGTTTATTTGCATGTATTGTTCGGACAACATGTAAACCAAATAGAATAAAATGATGATATTATTGTTTCATGTGAAATATGTTTGGGGAATCACATTATCCCCCCTTGAATAAATTTCATCCTCTAAATTCTAAATTATTCGTACACAATCCACTGGAAAAAACAAAAACACATCACTTCCAACATCCCTTCACTAGGACCACCACTGAGGGTAGGCTACTAACGACCTTAGATGGATTATTATTGTAGTATTCAGATCCTCAATTTCCATTTTCCTTATACACTGTGGATAGCTAGGGTGAAACCTATCAATAAAGCACTCAACCTTCTAGAGAGAGGCACAAGAGGTGTGGAGGTCGAAGATTTCATAGTGGATTTGTTTCCTATAAATCCCAAGTACCACATCATGATTGAAAAAATTGATGCCCTAGAATTAATAGTACATAATAAATCTCAAGACCTTGACCAGGTAGGCCACATGATGGTCACCTTAAAAATAAGATGATATTAACATATGAATAGGTTGGTAGTTATCATCCATAGTGAAACCAAGAAAAATCCCTTCATGATACTTTCCTCTTAGCCTATTTTTTGAATATTGTTCATTTCCAATATATAAATATACAAAATTGTCTCCATGGTAGATACACATGATTTTTGGCTAGTTTGATGCCAGATGGAGTTATTTTCTAGACAAACGTATGTTTTCATAGTTTTGGTACTCTTCCGAGCATATCATTACAATTATAATCTCTAAATGTTTGCAAGGAAGTGATAAGGGATTGGTTGGTTAAATCGTGTCATATATCTGAAAACATCAAGAGATATGTTTTATTCACCAAGGCATAACCATATTAAATAGAGACATTATTTGTAAAAGCATGTTAATTTATCAAAACATGTAACATTATTCAGTTATAAAAAGTTCATAAACCCACGGTGTAACATAACTACTCACTCCCTCTCACAAAACACATTTTTGGATTTCCTGACATCCTCAATGATGAATCATCAACAATTTAATTGATGATGGTGATTCCCCCAGTTCCCAGTCAAACAGATTCCCAAAGAGGTTCCCAACTACTCTATATACTGGGTCCAGATGCAGCATGGGTAGTCTGGGAAAATCAGATGTGGACATCTAAAGTCCCATCAAAGGAATTCATAATTGGTACAATGTTGGGAAACTTCTACTTGATATTTTTTTATATAATGAAAACATGTCGACTCATCCTAGTAAATTTCAATGTCCATAACTTGACCTAGAATACCGTAGGTTATGATTTGAAAAAGGTATGCTTCCTAGAGGTCACCCACTTATGAATCTTCCTAGAAGTTCATTAGTGAATTGAAATTTTTCGCCAAGGTGATGTATCAAAATATAAATTCATAATAACTTCCCTTATATGAAAAAAATATATGTTGGGAATGCATCATTATAAAGTAATCAAAGCCAGAACCATGGAGAAGTTGAAGCACATGAGGATAATTAGATATGCGATAAAGGAATTTAACAGAAAATAGAATGTTTTCAAAAGTCTCGTAACCCTCTAAGAATGACATGGAAACTATAGATTCCAATATTTCTATTGGGAGTGACATAAGGGTTAATTCTTCTATCATATGAATTTTTTAAGAAAACATATACTTAGTGAGACATAAACATGTTTTTAGTATGGTTCTAATTTTCATGGGTTGTCTAAACCAATCCTCTGATACCCGCTGTCACTTGTCGGCCCTAGACTGCCCAGAAGACAGTGTGGAGTGTAAATAAAACATGGAGTGTAATTTGTTTTTGTAAAAAGAAATGATGATAATTAAAAAACATGTTCCTCTAAAGTGGATAATTTATGTGTAGGTCTTGGATAATTAGATACAAATATTTCAAATCTTCAAAAACTGAATAAGCAAGTTTCACCACAATACTACCACAAAACAGTGTAACTCTAATATACTAAACTTATTAAATTTATGTTAAAGAATAGGGTGAGAATATTAATTCCCAATAAGGGGGTTTAAAAAATAATGTTTCAATTAAATCCTATTGAAAAAATTCTTTTAAAATTAATCATGAAATGCAAAACGTTTTCATAAGGAAATCTACAATATATGAATCATAACATAACATTTTCCACGAATTATAAGGGAACATTTCAAGGAATACTAACAAGGTTACAATGAATCATATTTCAAATATAAGGATTCTCATTCTAAATATATGGTATGAAAAATATAAAGTAGGATTCATTCTAACATTAATAAATGTGACATGAAAATGTACATGTCTAAAATTTACAACTAAGGGTAATACATAATCAGTGTTGTTAATAAAAATAATAACTTCAATTTCGTTTTTAACTAAATGTAATCCATAAAATGGTTGATAAATATTTGAGTACTGAATAAAAATTATTCCTTATGCATTTAGTTTTTCTCTTATACATATACATTGGATCATGACCAGGAATATTCTACTAGTTGAATATCCAGTTTTTAAATAATTATTATAAAATTATTGAGGAAATTCATAATGAGGTACAACAGAACCACACCATCCTCACCTAGGGCCGATACCATAAATAATATTTTTGTTAAGGCCTTGTTACAAGACTTTAGTTTGTCTCCTGAGACATATCGATGACATAATTGGCTATAGCGGGCCCCAAATGACACATCTATGTCCAATACATTCTTCATATTATACGTAAGTTTGTATGTTCAATGTGACCCATACCACATTGAACATTTTATTTCTCAATTTATATTATTAATATTTTCCCATAACACATTGAATAATTTAGTTCTTAACTCAATAAAAGGTCATTTTTGTTTTATTAAATTATTTATCATTTTCATATATAAAGTGATATATCCATATAAGTGTTAATAATAGTACCAACAAATGCTTGGGTATGGTAATAAATGACAAGTATTATATGGACACTATACTATATGTGATAAATACTAATTTAAAAAAAATATGGTTTGTTCACATAAAATAGTAACCAGAAATTATAAAATCATATAAATAATATAAAAATGGAAAATTCATCATGGATTGGATTCATAACTAATTTAATTATGAACAAAATATTTCATGTGGGGTATAAAACATATATATGTCCTTAAATTTATTACATGAAGGCTTATGTATAACATATCACATGGGTATTCCCAATTATTTACACACAATATAAGGAATTGAAAGGCATGTAAATCAACCATAACTAATATCATTTAATACTTATGAAAATAAGTGATTCATACATATGTATATAAGATTAGAAAACCCCATAATATATACACATAACTTCCCCATAATTACTAAATTCATAAAAAGTATAATATTTGGAAAATAATAAATTGTCTAGGGTTTAGGGTTGTGTAAATCTATTTATACACATGGGTGTATATAAAGAAATGTATTTTTATATAAAAGCGTTTCATATTTCAAAATTAACATGTGTTATTCATTCTTAGAGATCCTTGGAAAAATCTAAATATGGTTTGGAAAATTCTATATTAGATTGAGGGTCAATGTTTATATATATACAGTTATACTCACATAACCAAGTATACTTAATATATTAAATGGTTAACAGCTAAAAAAACCAATGAAACCTATAATGACTTAAATATATTAGGCACATTATTTAAAAAGGGTCCATAAATTTTAAATCATGATTTAATATTTAAATGATTAATTTATTAAGAAAATTCATAGATATATTTATATAAACACCGATATAAATACATAATTTATGTGAATAACCAATTATAGATAGTATATATAAGAGTCTTACACCATGATTAAATGACAGTTACATATTTTAAACATATTAGATACATTATTTAAAACAACGGTTCATGAATGTCAAAACATGCCATTAAATATAAAAGGTTTTGTATATGAAATACATATATATATATATATATATATTCTTATCTATATTTCAATTTATATAGAATGATAAGACATTACACGTCATTTTCATAATAAATAGTTAAGAACTACAAGTAGGATTAAGGACTCTCTATATTAGAAAGAATCCATAGGTCTTATACTCAACCGTATATATATACACACATGTATATTCATCTATATGTATACATATAAAAATCCAAACCGAAACAAGGCAAGACCACTTAGAACCCTTACATGTTTTTAAGGAGGATGAGATGTCTGGGGAAGCTTGAAGGAGGCGCTGGAGAAGATGAAAACTCAAGGGGTTTGGTTGCAAAAGTGTAATATAAATAATATATATATATATATATATATAATATTTTAATGCAACTCTCATGGAATACCAAGACCCCTTGGGTTACAATATGATTTAGGGTGTCGGTCTTGGTGGAAAATGAGTTAAAGGAGGGTCCATGTAGTACCAAGTATTGAATATAATGGAAAACATTGTCTTGGGATACTGGTTTAGTGCAAATGGGAGGTAGAAGAAGAAGGTGGTGGGGGAGAAAACTAGAAAATCATTAGATGGTTGAGATCTGATCGAGACTTGATCAGACGGTTTCGACGTGATGCAATGATTTAAAAATAAGGAATAGTCTAGATTAGATCGTACTTGATCTGAAAGCTAGGAATAAAAAAGTGATTTAATAATAATTGATTAGCAGTGATTAGATCCCGATCGATCAGACGCCTAGTAAAAACACTGTGGATAATCCGCGACTACTGGGGATCATGGATCAAACCAAAATGGATATCATAGTTCATGCACAACATATTTGAATATCATTTATCAGGTTTCCCAAAAATATTTCCCCGCCACATCGAACCGAGGAGGCTTCACGAGCTCCCTTATAAGCCTGGAGCTCCCTGCCATTGTTTAGATTACACCTTCCTCCATCCTGCTACCAACATTTACTGTATTTTTTGGGTGCTCTCTATAGTAACCCCTTCCACAGTGCCAGCCCACACAATGGCTCACTACTTGGTTCCATCATTCAAGATTAAGGTTCATGATCATGTCCAAAGGATGACCTGTGTCAAGGCTGAAGGCTTATGCTCGTCCGCGTTCTCCAGTAGTAGTGTGTCCTACCTCTTCATCCCAGCTAGAGGGTTGTTCCTACGGTTTATTTTTTTATAAAATAACATTCATAATAAACTATAAAATAATAGAAAATAAAAGTAAATAATTTCATTATATAACTAATATCATTAATTTTATAAAACATGATTTCTATTTTAACATGGGAATATTAATGTACACAAATACTTAAAACATTTGAGATTCTTAGAATACATAGTAAGAACATTAATTCTTATGTTTAAAAGGAAATTATAATATAACCATAAAATGTTTATTTATAAAATTTAATACTATTAATTTAAATTATCATTAATGTATCATCATACAACATTTAAAAAATTTGAAACATTTGAAAAGTATTTCAAATACATACCTATGTTTGAAATCATAAAATGTTTTATAACATACAATTTTAAATTAAAAACCATGATTTCAAAGATGAAGATATGTGAATGAAATCAAAACAATTAAAATAAACAATGTATTTATACTAGTTTTAGGAAATTTCATACAATATATCTTACATTATTAACTTAAATTTATATTTGTTTAATGAAATGCTAATTGTTACTTTGTTTTAAATTCTAAACACCCTAAAAGGAAAAAACTGGTCAAAAGAATCTACAACGTTCACCAAAAGAAGGAAATGGTCAGAATGCTTTAGGGTCTTATAAAAGCATTAATTATTGTGTACCATATTCAAAAACATATTGGCAAAGATGGTGCTCACCATTCCCCAGATGCTTAGCACATATGTTGTGGATATGGCTATACTATTATACATGGTGACCAATCCAAAGGACATCCACTGTTATCTTGGGATTTTTATTTATTCGGTGGTCTCCTTATAATTGAATAGGTATTTAGTTGGTATTTTTAGTTATTTATTTTATCTTATCCATGAGGTAATGTAAAAATTTTCAGTGTTTTCATTAAATAAAGAATGATTTTCAATTATTTGCATGTATCATTTGGAAAACATGAAAACATCATAGAATAAAACCATGGTATTATTATTACATGTGATAAAGGTTCAAATAATCACATGTAATAACATTTTCATGTCGGAATATATGGAGGTTTTAAGAATCCTATATGTTGTGGTCTTTCATCCTTCACCTATTAACATACTAAAAATCATGATACATAATCAAAAATTTCATTCTTCATATTATCCCACCATAAATTTTAATTCAAATATCTATACATCTTATTGCTACTAGAGTGTATAGATAAATTAAAAGAACAATTTATCATCCATTAAATCACTTTTTAAATTAGATATTGATGAAACACAAAGAGTCTATGAAAAATTTCACAATTCTGTCTTCATTTACATCTTTTAGAAATTTCCCATATTTCCCTTCTATAATATTCATTTAAAAATTATCATCATAATTCTGATAAATTTTATCACTATCCAGTAAAGATAGTTCTGAAACCAATTGTAAAAGGGGTTATGATTCAACTTTCTTTAAAATTATAATATCCAACTCTTCCAGATCCTTGTGCACGATATCCATGTGCACAAGATCCTTGTCAATCTTAATTTTTTTAATATTTTTTTATCCTTCATATTCAGTGAATATACTAAATTTTTCTCATTCCATTTATGGTAGTTTATTGAAAAATAATAATCGATGATATTCTTGATCCATAAAATTTCCCTAATGTTCAGTTATTTCTATGAGAAGATATCTTTCAGGCTGTTTTAATCATTATTTATCTCACATATTTCTCCATATAGATATTGTATCCTTATCATTAAATAAAATATTATATCATCTAATTCAAGTTTATTAGTTGGATAATTTGATTCACAGGTTTTTAACTTCTGTAATAAATATGAAGTAACTCTTTCATTCTAAAAAAAGACACAACAAACTCCTTTATTTGATTCATAATTATAAATCACTAATAGACGTTTACTGATGGTAGATTAATAATTTGAGAGTAAAATAATATCTTCTTTATGATTTCAAAGGATTATTCACCTTAATGTTTCAAAAAATATTAAACCATTTACATGTAATATTGGTTAATTGGTTTGATAATCAAAACAATTATCAATAAAACGCTACTAATAACCTATTAAACCAATAAAACATTGTACTTTGGTTATACTTGTTATTGTATTCCATTTCTGGTCTCCCTTTTTCATTAAAGGATCAACTGAGATTCCATCATTAGAGAAAATGTGTTGAAGAGAGGAAACTATTTGATGATAAAATTCACACTTTATAAACACCCCATATAACATTTTTCTTTATAGATTCATTAGAACAATACATAAGAGGTTCTAATGGTCTTCGCATATTTTAGTGTATAATAAGATATCATCAATACAGACCACAAAAATTCATCAAGATATTCCTTGAATACACTTTTCATTTTATTCATAAAAATAGAGGGAGCATTATTTATTCCAAATGGAATTATTTTAAACTAATAATCTTCATACCTTATTCAAAATGATATCATTGGTATAATGTTTTTATTTTCAAGTAATTATTGATATCTTGAATGAATTTTATTCGTTGAATAATATTTAGGTACATCAAGTTGATCAAATAAATCATCAATTGCATGGAAGATGATAATTTTTCATTATTTTAATAAATTTAGTTTATTTATATTAAATGAGAAACCTCATGGACTCATATTTATTATAAACAAATAAAACATGGGCACCCAATAGAGAAACACTAGGGCCATAAAATACATTATTACTCCACTCCTTTAGTTGTTTCTTCAACTCCTCTAATTCCAACTTGGCCATTCTATAAGGAATAATTTGTTCTGGCATTGCATCATGGATTAAATATATAAAAAATAAACATACCACTCTAGAAGATGTCTTGGTAAATCTTTTGGAATTAAATTGTTGTATTATTTTACAATCATTACATCCTCATTTTGAATATTTCTTTCCAAATTCATATATAATGTTCTTATTAATCTCTAATTATTTTATTTTATAGATCTATTTCGGGTGTATATATATATAAGAATACAATGTTTGGGTTTCCACTATAAATATTAGGCATTATATTTTTTCCTCAAAAATACTAATTTTCATCTTCTTACAATATATTTTCCCATAATTGTTTGAAATCCAGTAGATACCAATGAATATATCAATGTAAAAAAATAGGTATGATGACAAGGACACTAACAAAAACACATTTTTGTGTCTTATAGGATACTAAAAGGTACATATTTGTTGCAATGAGATATCCTAATAAGGGTTTTAAAAGAAAAATTCTTATTATTAAATCAAAACAGAGTGGCATAATAATCTTTCCAAAATAGGAAGATAAATAATAATTTGATAGAAAATAATAATATAAAGCATTGGATAATTTTTAGAAAATTATTAATGTATATTCCACCACATTATTAAGAACCTAAAACTCAACAATATTGATCACATAATACTAGAATATCTCACTTATACATTTCTAGGGAATATTTCGTCATCAAAAAACTATAATTTGTATAATGTACTATCTTGTTATGATTTTAGCATTGAAAATGGGTAGCATCATTCTTTCCCTAGAAATCATGGTAATAGTGAACATTTTCCCAACACTTTTAATAGGCTTATATCGCTAATAGGAATGACCCATGATGTTTCTTTCCATATTTTTTACATTATTGAATTAAAATATTCCTACATTAACCTTTTCATTTATTTTATTCTCCATAATATTCAGCATCCCTCATATAATCTTAATTTCCATTAAAATAATAAGACCTAGATAGTTATTTCTCTTTCTCGATATCATCAATGATTATTTCATCGTATGATGAGATGTTTTGGAGACCAGTTCCCATCAAAGGAATGGATTTCATGCATCAATAAGTCAATCAATATTCATCATTAGATTTTATATGTAATATAAACCATGAATTTCTTACCTTGTAAATTTGGATTCATAAATTGATGCATCCTCATCCGTCATTTTCCTTAGATTCAACATTTGTCTCTCTATATCAACTATCTATTCACGGGGGAAATATTTTTCAAAAAAAATATTAAATACCTTCCATTCTATGAAATATATTTCTTCCTCCTCCTTCATGTTTTGAATCAATGGACACCATTTATTTGCATCTCCTTAGAGATGATAAATTTACAAGATATCCTTCTTCTTATTTTTAATCCCAAAGTATAAAATTTATTCTCTGAAGAAGTCATCCATTCCATAACTTCAAATGGATTTTTATTCATATTGAATGATGGTGTTTTTATCTTCTGAAGATGTCTAAAAGTTTTTATCTACATTATGGATTAATATGCACTATATGGTATGGTCATTATTCTTAAATTGAGTCATCTATCCTAGTATATTTATAAGATGACCAATACAAGTAGTATCCCTTGTTGAAACATAATTATCTTTCATTGTAGATAAATCCCTAAATGGATTAAATGATTTGATATTATTTCCATTCCTTCCAGTAAGTTCCATTTACAATTAATTGAATATAGTAAATTGGGTTATGATTCATAATAATTTTGAACTTGAAAACCACATAACATTAATTGGAAATTTACAAAAAAAACTATAAAATAATAAAAAATAGGGTTTCATTGGGGAAATATTCATTTTTACATCCTTCATAGTGGTTTTCATGGAAAATTTGAATTATACTAAGCATATCCCCGCTGAGAGTCAAACCATGTGCATAGTAAGGCCCATTTTTTGAATACTTTGTTGTGGCGAGTCCAACCTGACAAACCTTGTTGATATTGTTACCCCTAGATACATCTGTGAAAGAACAACACCCAAATTCGGAATCTAGACATGGATGTATTTCTTATAATTCCCATATAATCATAAATATATAAAAATTATATAATTTGTACTATGAAAATCATAAATTCATATCATAGGGTAATATTAACTAATCTAGGATTTCTAAATATACCATACAAGGATTCTTATAGACATTCTCTAAAAATATCTACAAAGATCCTACCCATAATGGTCTAGAAATGGTGCGTCACATTATTAAATTAGTGTAGATACAAGACTTGAATCCCAAAGGATGGATCATTTTAGTCTTTTTTCAAACCATATTATATATATTAAAATTATAATACAATGTAAAACATTAATTACAAAATAAGGAATCCTTTTAAAAACACTATTATTCTCTGACACTAACCCTGCATATCAATTATAACATAAATCTTGTCATACAGGAGAAGTAAAAAATAAGAAAGTAGTGAGCTTTATTTCTTATTACGAGCAAACGTAAAATGAAATATATTATTAATAAATGATCATAAAAATTAATACCATGTTTATAAATGAATCAAAATCCATTCAATCATAATCTTAATCACAATATGGAACAAATAAATGAAAATAAAATTATTCAATATAAATAATCACATTAATATTATACTAGTATAATAAACACATCGAGAATTAATAAATAAATTCATAACAAGGGAACAAATAATTATAGATAACATAAATATAAAAGCAAGGAAATAGCCAATCCGCCATACATAAATGTGCTAGACATTAACCAATACCCAAACAAGATTGTCTCTATATAACTGTCAATTAATCTTGGGGATAATGTGTGTCTTTCCCATCATATACTAATTCCCATTCATTCTTTATTGGAAAATATTGAATCATAATCAATCATAAGTATTCATATTGAAAAACTAGCATATGAAATGTGACTAGTTCGACCATAAACCATGAATGGTATCAAAATATAACATCTTATAGTCAAACTAATAATAAACCACTCAAAAAAATATGGATGATGGTACACTTATAGATCAACAACAATCATGAATAATATCCAATAAATGGTGTCTATTTAGATGAAAATACTATATTAAAATAATTAAGAAACTCTTGAGATATATAACTTTTTATTATTGGAATGAAGTATTATTTTAAAAAATAAATAAATAAAATCATATTATGTGCATGTATAACATATAAATAAAACAAAATGTAAATTAAATTATTTTTGGAACATAAATGATGTCCAAATGAAGTGAAATAATTCAAAAAAAGTTTTATCCAATCTTTAGAAATGGCCCACTTTCATATGTTTTAGATGATAATATAAATGATTAATTTAAGTATAAAGAGGCATAACTGTTTTCATAAAACAACAAAATAAATAAGAAAATTTTTCATTATAATATAGCGGTTTTATAATAATATTGTGTTCTTAAAATATAATATGGATGTCACTTATAAATGGTAATCAAATTGGGAATTTCCTCTTTATTTGGCGTTCTAATCGTGGTGAATTAAAAGGAAAATATTATAAAACATGTATTTTCCCATTAAATAATGATAAAATAATATAGATACCCAATTTTGGAACATATACACTAAATTAATAAGTATAATATAAAAATAAATATGAATGAAATTTTGGTAAGGAGAGAGAATACGTAACCCGAATGAATAATGTAGGTATGTGGGGAATCCCTTTCCATATGTATGAATATATTTAATACGTGCACATAATGTCTTGGGTAATGAAATTAGGTTAAATAATATATTAATTAATAACATAATAAACATGTTTAAAAAATATTATATTTATTATATGTTCAGTTATGGCCATTTTTATGAGTTATAATATTCAATTTAATCATTTTGGAGTGTTGGTTTCCTTGGTTTTCATGAATTATTCCCTTGTATATATGTATAAAAGATCATATAAAATGGTAATAGTTATTGAGAATTGAAATTATATTTTATTAATTATGTTTCCTAATATTTAATGACCATTATATTATATTTTTCTATATACAATGATGTTTCATTAGATTAAGCATTAATGATATTCATTTATAGTGTTTTTGAATTTTTTATGATCATCAAGCAGTAGTAGTGTTTTATTAATTAATAAGATGTATATAAACTGATTTAATCACACTAAATAAGTTATAATATACCTAATTAATTTTTTTAACAATTAAAATGTTTTTATGTCAACATAGGAAGTATGAATTGAAAAACAAATACACATCATCCAAAAAGGTATTAAATCATCACCTCAAAAAAAATGTATTCTATTTTAGAATAAGAAGGGGAAGATAAATGAATTGATGGTGGGTATATGATTAAAATTATAAAATTTTATTATATATATGATAATTGAGTTATCATATATTATTGCAAACATTATGTAAAGAGAGGATAATAAATGAAAATAAACTAAATGGAAATTAAAAGAACAGAAAGGGAATTTACATCAGGAATTCTGATCCCTGAGAACTTCTTTAAAGAAAATTGAATGTGTCTTTTCGGTAATACCAAAATTACAAATACTAGGGGGATAGTTCTTTACGGGCTACTAGAATGAAATTAAATCATTATGTATTTGGAGGTGTGTGGAGAAATGGTGGTGAGGGGTGGTATCTGATGCTGAGGAGAGGGGAATATTTTTATTATTTTGTACATTATTTAATTATGTTGGATCAAGGCTATAAATATTAGTTTTTACTGTGACTAAATATTGTAAATAGTGAATGTGAGTGATAATTAATGTTTCTGAAATTATCCATACATAATCTATGAAATAATAATTAATGCATTTAGCAAATACTGCAAATTACATTTTCCACTATTCACAAAAAGTCAAATATTATATAAAAATGCAAAAAAAATTACAGTAACAACTTTTTGATATGTAAAATTTAAAATTAGACTCAAATTTTTAAAATAATTTTATAAATATAAGAAATATAATTTCTAATTTAAATTATAATTTATTCAAATAAATTGGATTTTAAAATTATAACTGTATTTATAATACACTAAAAAATTAATTAGGGTCTTATTAAATTAATATATAACCCTACGAAAATAATATAATAATTAATGAATCTATTTTATCAAAATTAATTAAATTTTAAATATTGTTTTTTATTAAAAAATTGTAAATAAGCATGGATGTTTTAGAAAAATATCCACACTTAATTTATCATTTTTAAAACATTAATTTAAATATTAATTCATATAAATATATCATATTTTCATTTATAAGATACTAAAATATTATTTATACTATCATATTTGATGTTATTTTTCTATTTTTATATTTTTATTCCTAATGGTCATATTATTATTCCTATTGTCATATCTAATAGTATATTAATGTTTTAAACCCCATGAATAATGAATCATAAACTATTGAAGATGTTATATTTTGAATGGGGCATACCATAAAATCCCATGGTGTTAAAATTTTCAATAATTTATGGAATGGTACATATTTCCTAAAAAAGTGATTTAGTTGTAATAGGTTTTTATTTTTTGGAGAACTCATGATGGGTAGAAAAATAATCCTTAATATATGTGTTGTAAAACAAAGTGTTAGGGTATAATAAATAAATTATTTATCATATCGTTAAAATCATAGATACCCCTTTCGTGGGTTTATGTGAATGATTTTTAACATGATTAATGATATTTTGGGAGACGTCTATGGAATTATAACAGTTTTGTTTATTATATAATTCAGTGGACATGTTAATTAATGAAAGATGCTTTTTTATTTTCTGGAAATTTGTTTATTGTTAATGAAAAACCTTACGGTTAACACGCACATTGATGATTATATAATAATATTCAATTTAAAATATTTTAGTTTATTGAAGAAAAGATGCATAGAAAACCATAGAGTTTAAAATTTTAATTATGAATAATATTAATTTTATGAATATATGTAATATTTTTAGGAGTGTTATAGGAAATAAAAGTTATAGTTATACAGAAAGGAAAAAATTAGTTCATATCCAAACCCATTTAATCTTTTCAACTGACGGGTCTTGAAACCACAATATATGGAGAAAATGGAATAATAACAACATTTGTCCTACATGTTGTCTTGGTAAGTATGAAACATTTTTTCTATGAGAAATTTAATTTATTAAGGTTTATTTGGATTTTTGGAAACATATTATAGGATAAAAAAAATTTATGTTTATGTATTTTTAGGTTATTTATGATAACACACAAGAAATTTTATTAGTCTGAGCTATATAAATTCACTAATTATTACATAAAGTTTCATTTCGGAAGAATTATATTATCTTTATTGAGGTATAACATAACCTATAAGGTTGAAGGTTTGATTAATTTTGATGTAAATATTGTTATTTAAGATATAGTTTGACTTATTTATGGAATGGTCTTTTTTAAACTATTTGTTTTACCATTAAACCAAGGATAATAATGTTTTATTTCATCATACAAATGTTTTTTAATATATTAAATTTTGGTAAACATTTTTGGTTTTAGTAATGATACGAAGGATATATTGTTATTATTATAGGGATATTCTGATCTATTAAATTTTAATTTTAATTCATTGAGAATGAAATTATTCTCAGAGTACAGATTGTTCATAGAAACAAATAAGATTTTGTTGGTAATTGATTAAATGATTAAATTATGTTTTTCATGAAATAATAACTTATTATGTCTTTAGTCTATATGATAAAATAAATCTGAATACATAAGAAAAGGATTTTAAAAAAATGTAATTTATTTTTAATGAATCAATGGTATGTTATTGTTGAAAAAATTACAATGGAACCTCCATAAAGGGTCTTCATTCAAAATCAATGGTCTTATTTCTTGTCAGTTTTATTATTATGTGTAAATATATTTATATTTTACTTCAATATTCTTTAATATTTGATATTACGACCTGACACAGTGGGGATCTTGTTGTGACTCAACAATCTTACTAAAAATAGAACAGGGGTAAGTGACTAGGGCTGAGAAGGCCATCAAAGATATTGGGTGCCTTATCCTATGGTACCAGTATGCATGCACCCATAGAAACCTCAAGGAAATAGTGTAGATATATATATATATATATAATCTAAAAACAAAAATTCATGCATACATCTATCCAAACTGTAGTACATCAACATTACAAGAAAGAAAAAATAGAGTCCATCCATAAAAACGTGTAAGAGTGTACAACTTGATATGATCAAGGGGATCAGTGTGAAATGGAACCACTAGAATGTTCGTTGAACCATATATAGTAAACACCCTCTTCGGTCAAGCTCACCCCGATCTCCCTACTTTAGGTCCCCCTGCGACTACTCCCAAATGCATGGGGTCTGCACAAGACACAAAACATGTGGGAAAATCTCATGTAGGGGTTAGTGTAACGATACTCAGTAGATGCCGAAAAAACACAAAAATTAAAGGAAGCGACTAAAAGGAATCATTCAACTCAACATAGCCATAGGGTAACCCATTGAGAGATATACACTATATCAACACCATCCACATCTAAACATGATTAGTTAGTTCATACCACTCGGTGTGTTTACCTAGATGTGTCATCCTACCCTAGAAACCTAGAAATATAACTACCATATATAATTTTTTAAGGCAATAAGGCTCTTGGGGTTCTTACATCATAACCAATGAGTTGTTCCTAGGAGACACTATTCTGTGACACTTGAACAAGATAACACATTCCATGATCCCACACATCCAACATGACACATGTTTGAGATAAACACTATATTAGAATAAATCCTACTATCCATGATTTCACATCTGAGAGATTCTACTTGATCATGTGTTACAATGACTATGGAAAGATCACCATCTCATGGGTATACAACCAAGAGAACATTCTCGTCTGATATCACCACTAAGAACATCAATATGGAATATGTCGGATATCAAAAATAAGAAGGGAATCCCTCTAGAGATCTACTAGGGTTGCCAATGACACACCCTAGAGAATGAAACAATATCTACTCGGTCATGGGATCACTCCCATGATACAATAGGAGACACCATGAACCCTAATCAGTTACCCAATCATCTCACTAAAAAATGGGATCCCTCCTATGATCAACTAGGGGACACCTTAAACCTGATCTGGAACCCAGGAGATCGTATTTCATAGATAAAATACCATTCCCTTTTTATTGTGGGTAATGATGATTCAAAGAAACACCAACTTCTATAACTCGATATGTAGGGGATTGTATCTCCAAAAATTTAAAAAAAACCCTTCCCATGGAACACATCACAGAAGAATAATGGAAGAAGACATCTTGATAAACAGCTAGAGGGTTACCACCCAAGTCTCACTAGGTCACCATCCCTAAAAATAACATCTTCCTAGGTAGAGGATTTATACCTATGTAAGTATAGGTCAAGACCATTCCATAAACCCTACCATGGAAGCATAAAGGGACATGTGTATCATTTCGGGCCTCTCAAGGAAATATATTCTCCAAATCTGTAGAGTTTATAGTATAATTTAATTGAGACAACTCACTCCAAAAAGTGAAAAGACACCCACACTACACATATGCAAAGAAGCCGAAGAGGGTTCACAATATAATGATGAATATGTGATACCAAAATCATCATTGTAAAAGGACAAGAGGGACCCACTCAACCATACCAATGTAGAAATCACTAACATAGGGAGTAGTGGGACACACTCAACCCTTCTAGTCTAGGCATCACCAATAGAAGAGACTCACACTACATCGACTACACACCGTATATTCTTCCCAAAAACTAATTCAACCACCACATTATACAATGAAAAATTCATAGGGGATGATTTCCACAAGGTAAAATCTGAGCCCCGTAGATGGAAATATAAATGGAGGAATATTCTTGGAAGAATCTCAAGTAGTACATGGTGTGAACTGGGGGCCATAGGGTGCGTGAACCTTCAAATGCACCCATCAGTGTATCTTACATACAGATATTTCTAAATAATGTAGGGGAACACAGGGTGTAGAGGTGGTACATGCCATTTCCTGCTTCACCCATCCCATAGAAGTTTTCCTCTTTCACGTGGCTCAACTATATTTGTCCCATACACTCCTTTTATCCTATAGTAAAGGGAGTGTTCTAGTGATATGGTATCCTAGATGTGTGGTATTCTAGTTCATGTGTCCATCACCATGTGTTTGTTTACAATGGATGTGTACTTTTACATGTATTTGTATGATCACACATCATCCCTGGACATTACCTCATGCCATAAAAATCGATGTCACTATATGACATATACCCTCGAAACCCAGCGTGTGGACCCCAAACATAAATTTCTATAAATGGGAAGAATGAACAGTGTGTCACTACAGTATACACACCATTCTAACAAAAAAATCATACAAGATTTCCCTAAAACAGCACAAATCATCCCCTTCACCCAGAAACCCAGAAATCGACAATAAATGGGTGTTTTTAAAACAATATTAGGGTTTTGAAGCCTCATAAAAACTAATTAATTGGATGGGGAATTAAAATTGAAACTGACTTCCTCGTAGAGAATCACAAAATATTTGTGGTTGAATCGGTGCCTGGATGCTACAATTTCATGATCCAGGTGATAGCTCAATCATGATCTTAAAATGACGGTGCTTCATTTCATCAATTTGACCTTCGGGTTTTCTGTCACCAAAGAGGGATAAGTGAGTGGGATTTTGTCTATTCATGTGTGTTCACAAGTGATAGGTGAGGTAAGATAGAATTAATTTTTAGTAAATCACCAAAACTACGTTCAACATATCTACGCAACTCCCAGTGCCAACAATTTTTATGTAACACCTAGTGTAAAAATGATGTTCTAAACTCAATTGCAATCATAGAGATATGATCAAAGACTCCTCTTAAGAGTTATTCCATTTTGACACTAGAACTATGCACTGGTGATAAAATATATTTAATATTATTGAAGTCACTACTTTTGGAACCCTGGTCATAGGATTCCTGCTCAAACAATGGTCTGATCTTTATAAATTTTCATAGAAATATTCGAAATCCTTAAAGGTCCAAAACCTGGGTCGCTACATCCTCCCCCCATTATGTATTTTTTTTATGCAAAAATAAAAAGTCTATATAGAAGGGATAAGAAACTGAGCTATTAGTTGGGACTCCCACACAAGAGAGCTCACCAAAACCACCACAAAATCCGCTAAGGTTTTGCTGCTGCAAATGATCACACACTATGGGAACCCTTAAGGGATACCTTAACCATGTCTATATCAACCAGATCGATATTGTTCAATGAGTGGAACATGAGTCCTCAACTTTAAAATGAGAAAAAAAATAACCTGGTTCACTAATAGTCAATGTGTCAAGGGGTACACCCCCTCTCTTACCTTACATAGTGACCAATGAAACCCTACTCTAAAAACACATGTAATGTAACTCATCCACCAAACCTTGATATTATCTTATAGAGGAGAAATTGTCTCACCATCATGGCCTTGGATAGTGTCTCAAGAACGAATCATTGTGGGGAATGTGTTCCTCATTTTCTTGAATATGATGTCCTATCAAATTGAAGCATGCCCTCCTCAAGTATCATGTGTTCACGGATAAAATCAAGTGAAGGAGGATACCAATGAATGGACAGGGCTACCCAATCCTACAAACTGGTTCTTACCATGACCATCATGCGAACCACCCAACACACAACCCCTCCCTAAACACACAAGTCATAAGGATCATCCACCACACCTCAACACATTCAACTATAGGCAACACTGACTCACCCATACAGTCTTCTATCGCATCAAAAAATAAATATCAATGTGGGATGGATCCATATACCTTGTTCATTGAAAACTACAAAGAACTAGATGAACACAGGGTCTTATCAATGCCTGAAAAAATCATCAAGAAAGATGTCCAATGAAAAGAGTTCCACCTAACATAGTCTATCATAATTACTATAGAATGTAGAAAGAACACATAGTATACCCATATCCCTTGGATATTATGGGTAAAATAACTCTATAGCCTATAGTTATACTTTCCCCTATCAAACATCTCCACAATCTAGGAATGGTCCACCAGGGGGTGATGGTGGCATATCGTACCATCAACCACCTCCCGCTGCTACACCCTTTCCTCTCCCTCATTTGATGCACTACATAAGTATGTGATTGAAATGTTTCCTCTTCTATGGTAGTCCACTAACCATATCACCCTCACCTTCACATTGGTTCTAACAACTCTACCTATATATCCTTGACCATTTCATCCATAACACTGCCTCTCCTACAACTGACAAAAACCGGCCTGAGAGCCTTGAGCCTTAGATCCACCATCATGGGATCTTCACCTAAATCATCTCAAACACACAGATACGTGAGCCTAACATTGGATAAGATCTAACAAAAAAGCTAATGTGGTCTCAACTCCCACATTCCCAACACTAACAGTCAGAGTATACACATTTAGAAATACCTCCACCATCAGTCCCCACTCCAACACTCCGTCATAGGTGGGAATGCACAGTGGAACCACTGAATCCATGATCTCTTACTGAAAGCCCTAATCAAAGGTCTGTGTTATGAGGAAAATATCTTAAAATATATCTAGGAGGTAACATGGCAAGTCTCTGAACCTTTACAAGTACTCGGCCATGGTCATGTTATCCTGCCTATGATGAAAAAGCTTATAGAAAAGTACTAACCTCATCAGGGATGGATATAACTCTTCCATGATGAACTTCTCAAACTCATCCCAAGAAGTTGTATCCTCATCATGGGTATGCACCAAAAGACTCCACCAATTCCTCGATGAACCATAAATAAGGATCTCCTCTAGGAATACCATCTCATCGGGTGGTGTCCTACAAGGTGGGAAATGCACATGACTACCAAGATCCATTAATTAGCTTCCTAGGGGTATGGGTCACCACGAATCCTTAGTCTTCACAACCACTGGATCTTTTGCAATGAAATTAGACAACATGCATCCTTGGCTTACACTCATGTAATAACCATCTTCTGAAATGGATGTGGTGCAATAGACAGACCACCTATACGTTCAACCTCAAAACTAGAACCCTACATTAAAATCGCTTCTCGGTGTGGATCATCGCCACAATCCTACTATGGAACCCAATCAAGTTATAATTATTGATGAATCTAGAAATAAAGTCACGGAGCACCACAGTCAAAGAGTATATTTGACGAGCTAAATCAAGAATGACAAAAAAACAAAAAAACAAGTCCTTTATGATCTATTCCAAATTATGACCCCTACGACTAGTTTCGTAATGTACTGAGTCAAAAAACAGGTAATCAAAGTTCAGGTGAATTGCTATGTCATCCTCTGTACCAAAAAAAGAGTATCTATCCTGAAATTTAACCTAAAAAATCATACAATTGTTGTTATGCAAACCAAACCAAGAACACAATCTATTCCCAATGGTGGAACCAGATATGAATCCACTCTGTCATGACCCAACCTAATGGGACTTGAGCTGTGAATCCCTAATACTACACCCAATAGAATATCGGATGGAGACTATCTTTGAGTATTATTATAGTCCAAAGGCAGCCATTAAACTAAGGTACCTGTACACACATACCCATAAACACTTCTAGGAAGTAGTGTGTAGATATATATAAAAATTAAAAAATATAATGCATGCATGAATCAATCATAACAGGATTACAAAAATAGTAAAAAATATTGAAAATAAGGCTCACCAAAATAAAACAATAAAATAATTAAACCTCCTATGATGGAGGGGATCACTATAAAATTCCCATATGGGAATGTTCCTCATCCTAACTCCAGTGAACACCTGTGTCAGTCAATCTCACTACTCTCTACATACATTGGGTCATACTAGGACTCCATCACAGGGTTTGTACCAAATAAAAAATACATGTCAGAAATGTTTTTGAATGGTTGAGTATATAAATACTCAGTAGGTTCTCCAAAACACTCAATGAAAAGGGAGAAATAGAAATTCAATAGTCACCTCAACCTAGACATAAGGAATACCAATGAGATAGAAACTTCATCTTGTGACCATCCATAGATAAACATGGATAGTTAGCACACAACACTTGGTGTGTCTACCAAGATGTGTCTAAACTGCATGGAAACCCAGAAATATAAAACATAGATATACTCATCTCAGCCACTAATAATCTTGATTATTTGACAAAATTTCCTATGACAGGTTCTTACATGAGACTCTTCCATGAAACATAACAAAGAGTCCACATTCCACGATCCCAGTCATCCTAGATGACACTTTTCCAAGAGATACACTATATTGGATAACCCCAATCCATCCATGATGGAACCTCTATGATATGGCACTCGATCGGGCATCACAATGATGATATAAACATAACCAAAAAGGGCACAAATCAGATAGATCATGCTTGTAGGATATATCTACTATACATGTCATGTGGGAACTCTATATATCTCAAATCATTGATGGAGATCCCTACTAATATCCACTAGGGGATATAATGAGACCAACCTAGAGAACCGATCCCGTAACTCCTACGTAAGATAATCACTCCTATGATCCTCTATAAGACACCAAAACCCCAAATGGTAACCCCATGATCTAAATTAAAATTGGGATCCCTCCCAATATATGCTGGTGGACACCTCAATGATATTTTTTTCACCCTATAGATCATCTCACACAAATACAAGATCTTCACATATGTTGTTTTGGTCAAGAAGATAACACATACGCCATCTCATATAACTTGTAATGATGGGATTGTGTCACCAATGAAGTAAAAAATCTTGCATTGTAATGAGTCACTCAAGAATTGTAGAAGAATAGATCTTGATGAATATCTAGAGGGTCACCATCCAATGATCAATGGGGCTCCGTCTCCTACTAGAACATCCTATTTCGTAGAGGATTGATTCCCACATAAGTATTGGTAACACCGATTCCAAAAACCCTACTAGAAAAACTGGAAGGGAAGTGAGGATCACATCGAGCCTCGTGGGGTGATACATGCCCAAAATCTGATGAGTCTACAGTTGAAGTAGACTATGATGAATCACTCTAAAATGTGGTAACAAACAAAATTGCACATATTTGAAGAATCAGAAGAGGGTTCTCCATAATATGATGATGAAGTGAGACTAAAACCATCATAGAAAAAGGAACAGGGGGACCCACTCAACCCTGCCAGTCAAGATGTTTCTAATAGAAGGACTAGCGGTACCCACTCAATCCTGCCAGTCTAGGCTTCACTAACAGAAGCGACCCACACAAAGTATCATGCACACCACATCTCCTCTAACCATAATGATAGCACCAACACGTTTTACATGAAATTATACTTAATATAGGATATTTACAAGCTTGAATCTGAGTCCCATAGAAAGTGATATGCATGGTGGAAGATTCTATCAAGAGTTTCAAGGAGTAAATGGCGTGCACTGGCATCCACATGGTTTGTGGACCTACCCAAGTACCCAACTGTGAATCCTTTATTCAAATATTTCTATCCCATGTAGGTTCTCATAACCTGTATAAGTGGTAAACTATGTGTCTTTCTTTACATGGACCCTAGTCATGTTCCTCCATTATACATCCCAACCAACCATGTCCCCTACAAAGCATGTATCCCTTACTACCCAGTGTGTTCAAGTGATATGGTCACATTGCTGTTCCATTAACCCATGCTCATGTTTATCACCCCAAGTATGTGTTCTTTTACATGGTCTTTTAAGATCACATAACATCCCCGATTATGTATTCTAGCCATATCACATAGGTTCACTATACATCATGTACCCCTAATACACGACCAGTAGACCCCAAACATTATCTACCCTAAACACGAAGAATGAAAAACATGTCCCTCTGGTCTAAAATCCAGGTAAATGGTAAAATATCATGGGATTTCCCTATAAACAACCTATATAACCCTCATTCATCCAAAAACATTCAAATCATCACACAAGGGGTCCCTTAAAATCATCCATGGGAACCACAACCTAAAAATGATACATAAACATGGGGATCCTTACTTAAAACTCAAAACACCTAACTCGTGGGGAATCAATAAATCATTATTGTTGAATCATCACTCGAAATTATCTTTAGTATGATTTTAGAGAAATCAACAATATGATTCCAGATCAATAGTGAAAATTTTATTTTATTTGGCATTCGGGTCTTCATTTTCTAATGAGAGAGAGGGTAGGGGTTTTGTCACCTCTTCCATGTGCAGAAGGGAGAGGTTAGGGGAGAGGGATTGAATTTTAATTTAATCCACAACCCTTCTATAAATTTTTTATCAATGACTCTCCATAGACACAACTCTTAATGCCAATAAATATTATGTCATGACTACAGTAAATGTTACATTATGAACTCAACCAGAGTCTCTAAAATCTTACATGAGACTTCACTCATGTGTTATTCCATGGTTCTAAAGATATTGTGCATGGGTGATAATATATTTTTAAAATTTCTAAACTCACCACTCCAGGGAACCAAGGCTCTAGATTCTTACAATGACTCAGTGTATGTAATAAAAAATATTTGTATTATTATTCCAATATCTCACGTGTCCAAAACCTAGGTTGCTACATCTAACAACTATCTTGTTAAAAAATTTATATAACCACTTTTAACAATGTGGGTTTTATGTAAAGGTATTTTTAAATAATGAACCTTAGATGAATGAGATTAAATTTTTAGAATGAGATATATATATATGTTTTTATTAATGTATCGCACTAAAAATTTAGAATACTATATATGATAACATTCTTAGTATACATCACTGAGAATTAAGTGAACCACTATATGTGTTTAAAATATTATCATTTTAACATTGATGTTACTGATTAGATGTTAAAATTTGTTGTATGAATATAATGTATGTCATTATAAGTAAATATATAAAATTCATACTCAATTAAAATTCATATATTAAATTTTTTGAAATAAAAACAAAATTGTTTTAAAATGCATTTTATTCTTAAAAAATATGTTTTCATCAAAACTGATATTAATTTTATGGTTATAAAATAAAATAATTATTTTATAAAATTTTGGAAATTATGTTTTATAAAAATATATTCATATTACAAATAATAATATCGAAAAATGATTAGGGTGGTATCATATCTTTTTGAGAAGTTTTATTTATCAATGAATTGTGAAAAATAACACAATTTATAAAAAACTAATTATTACATTCATATATTTATAATGAATAAATATTATTTCAAATGGATTGAATTGATATTTTCATATATATTCTTAATAAATCAATTATGGTGTTTTTAATTATCTTTAAACCTGATTAAGGTAAAATAACATTTATATTGTAAAAAAATTCTTTAGAAATATTTTTTTATCTCACTAAATTATTCATTTTAAATTAATTAAAATAATAATTCAGGATGAATAATTAAAATTAAAAATTATTATTATTATATATATGTACTAATATATATCCATATCAGGTTTATTACTTGTGATGTAGTAATTCTAATATCATATTATTCTTGAAAAATTAATTTTGATAAAAATATATTTTCATTAAACATTTCAAATTAAATTTTAAATTAAAATATTCCACAAAAGTGAGTTTAATTAGAAAAATTTAATTCCATAATTATAATAATAATTAAAATTATGTAAAAATATCAATATAACTTATCAAAGAAAATATCAATAAATTTAGATAAAAAAATCAGTTACCATGGTAAATAATAAAATTGGTCTACTGGAGGATGTCTTAAATAGATAAGACATAAAATTTCATAAAAACGTGGTTAATATGTAATTTTTTGGAATTTATTTAAAATATATCATATATGGTTTCATTAATTTCAATTTTGGATCCCTTTTTTCAATAATGTGACATGATAATATTTTAACTGTTGAAACATTACATGTGTTCCATTCACCTTTTCTACAAAAGGTCCCCACCCCTCACTTCATTACAAATAAAAATACATTTTAATTGGACATTCAGTGAAAAAATACCTTCCATATATACCTAAAAATTACCTACAATAACTTTTTTTCATAAAAGGATTCAAGGAAGGATTTATGTATAATCCTAATGAGGTTGGAGATAAATATCATTATTAACAGATATTTTTTGTACTATTTCTTCATTATCTTCCATAAAATCTTATTTAGATATTGTTATATAATAAAATAATGTTAAAAAATATAAATAGATGTTATTATAATAATGTAATAACCTATATCTATCAACCCCTCAATAAAATGGGACACAAAATCATCATTCTTGGAAATGGAAAGCTACCGACTCGCAAATTGATTTTAGTCCTTTTCAATCACCATCTCTTACTGATTGATATAAATACATATTCAGAATATATATATATTTATATATGATATTAATGAGATAATATTTATTATGTAAATATAATATATCATATATTTCTTTACCATTTCACCCATTAAAAAATAATATCACCACTATTGCGTACGTATGGCTTACCATCTACATGAAGTGATGTGATTCATTTTCTAAATAAAACAGTATTGAATGATTTCAAAAACATATCCAATAAATAAAAATAATTTTTATAAAATTAATATAATTTTTTATGATGTATCTATATCTTATGTACTAGAACTGTAAAATCCATGACAAAACATGCATGATAAAATGAAGCAGTGAACACACGAAACCAGGGTAATAAGTAAATATTATTAACAAACAGTTGCTAGTAATTTATAATAGGATTATATATGTTATATTAAACATTAATAAATTTTTTTAAATTAATAACATATTTAAAACAATTATAAAGGAGGAAAAATAATGCTCAACTAAATGAAAACATAGGGTTAGCTATTTTTTCTCAATTTCTACTCTATTAATACTACTTTTTTTATTATGAAAATAATTAATTGTATGTGGTGTATTTACTAACCCATTATTTATTTTAACATGAATAACTATTTATCAGTTATGATTAATGATTCAATTATTGTATAAACTTTCGTGGGTTTACATTTTAATTTATACCAATAAAGTATGTTTTTATTTTAAAAATACATTTTCAGGGATAACTCTTATATTAATTGAAATGATCCTGAAATGTATAGTTCATAAACATCATATATATTCATATAATGTGTATATTAAATGGCTATAAATTTTTTCATCTTTCATTTCCCCTCTTTGAAATGTTAATAAAGAAAATATACTTTTAAAAGAAAAGTTTGTCTTCATTCTTTTTTGGTTCATGAATATTTATCTTCTATATCCATATTTTTCAGAATAGTTTCACAAAATACCAGTTTGTTATGAAAAATGACTTATTAAAAATATTTTATATTATCCATGAATTTTAAAAAAAATAGATATAATATATTTAATATTATCTATAAATATTGTATTTAAAGCGTTGCAAAAAAAGTCAGGAAGAATGATTTTAATGTATAATATGTTTATAAATTTTCCAACCTTTACATATGATTTATGATATTCATATTCCATTAATTGTATTATATTAATTTTCAAATAAAATATTAAATTAAATATTATTTTAGTATTTTTATTCCATTTTTGAAAATACCATGTCTTATTAAGAAAGTAATATTTCTAAATAATTGAATGTCATTTTTTATTAATGTTATTGTTGTTAACTTTATCATGGTATTTGAAATTTCTCGTTTTCATTAGAAATTAAATTTATATTAAAAACCCATATTTATTATATCAAGGCTATTATTATTCCTAAAACCTTATACCTTTTTAACATATATTGTTATACTATGAAAGTTAATTGACTGACTGGGTAAATAGTTCATAATTCAGTATCCATTAATATATATGGATAATCATTGATAAATTATAATGCTAATGAAATAAATAAACAATTAAATATAAGAATAATGCATTAGTAATTTTTTTAATGATGGGGACCAAAATTATATATACACATGATTCATTGATAAGTCTAATGAGACAAATCTGGTGGGATAAATAATTGGGTCTTAACCAAAAATTATATATTGGCTACGCAAAAGGTCATCACGATAATGATATCATGATGACTGAGATAATGAAATCTAATATTGTGAATTTACATACATTATAATTTATTAATTATTAAAAATGATACTACATAAATGATATTATCCAAGAATTTATTTTATTCTAAAATTATTGAATAAATGGTATGTGTGTTCAGTCATATACCTTTCTATATTGATTATTCATTATTTACTCATGTTAGCTTCCACTATACAAAATAATAAATTATAATTTCTCATGAAAATTATTTTTTATCCATTACCTATGATATAAAAATGAAATCTTATAATGTATTCAATGATTCAAATTAATTAGATTCAGGCTATTGTGGTGTATTTCGTACCTCTCAGGGCTTCATTCAGAGTTGTTTTTATCATTATATTGGAAAGGGTTTGGACATTGAGTATAATATGTGGGCCATGAACAATGATATCACCTATGATGTTTATCATGGTTGGTGCTTTCTTTGAGGAGAATTAGATTCAATGGGGATTGTTGACATTTTCGCAGATTTTCCATGAATGTCCCATAGGTGATGTTGTCTTATTGGAGTGCTATTCTGCGAGTTCATAATGCTCTCATCCTTGATGTTACTCATGTTTATAATGAGGATAATTCGGTTTCTAATGATTTTTTCAAATATGGACATTGTAGAGTCATGCTCGGAGTGGTCCTTTCTGGTTCCTGAATGTTATTTCCACTTCTTAGAGGCATATGTGGGTTGTTCATTCTTTACTGGGCTTTGTTAACCTCTCTAGTGATGTCCTAACTTTGTCTATTAATTTTGTTAATAATATTGGGCAGAAGTGGGTTTGACACACTTTTGGGCCTTTAGATTATATTAATCCTAATGTAAAATAGTTATAATCTATGTATATGGATTATTGGAACTAAAATAATAATCAATATTTTTGGATTATGTATTTTATTTATTATTCCAATGTTATACAATTTAAAATGAACATGTGTTAACGGAGTCTTGGTCATCAGAGAACACATTATCAGTTCTTAATTATTGTCATTCCATCACAATCATCTATTAACAGAAGAACATTTCTGATATTCTTGTATAGTTATACATCATCCTTAAATTACACTGAAATCATAGAATTGAATTATATTTGAACACTAATATGAGAAATAGTGATCTATCCCCATTAAATATTATTTAAACATCCTTATTTGTTAAATATATTAATATTGGATATCAATAAATACTTCTCATTGATAAACATACATGGTCATTCCATCATAGGGAATCAACCACCTTGCTTATTTTCAAATGGTGGTAATGTATTGAGTTGTCATACTATTTAATAAACTCTAACCAACTCAATATGATAATATTCAAATATTTATATGGGAATATATACATAAATATTTTTATATCCATATATATTTCATTAATTTCACTATAAATAAAATTCCGCAATATTTTCATGGAAGACATTAACACAACCATCTCTGAATCATGAGTCCAGACATTTTTAAAATTAATTTTCAATAAGAATAAGGTATAACATATCACCATAAAATTATATATGAAAAAAATTCCAATCCATTCTTTGTTGTATCAATATTGATCATTATCCCTTATCCACTACATTGTAGTATGATACTAGGTTCCCTATACAACATTCCCATCAACCCCTTAACATTTTCCTCCTATTCATTTGTACAATGGAACATAGCTCATTTCTTAGTCAACATGGTCATTAGTTTTTATAATAATATGAAATATCTATCAAATCATCAATAGTATCCTATAAACCATGAAACCTAATGTTATCAACCTCCATTTTTTCACTTGTACATTTCTTAATTACATGTGTCTTTGATGGATCCACTATCATACCATCACTAGAGATTAAATAAAAAATGAATGAAACATTCTTTATCAATGAAAAAAATTATAAAACTTGGTATAAATCTTATCCACCATTACATTCCCATGGAAAACCTCAAATGATATCTAATATCATCCTTTCTCAATAAATATATAAAAATATTATATCTAATGAACGAAAAAAATTGATAAATGTAATCTAAAATCGATATACTTATTGGATCCATGATGATGGATATGGTATAATTAAGTCTCAAGTGAGTCATTTTAAATTCATAATTACCATACCACATACTGAATGATTTCAAGGTATATCTTCCCTCTTTACCATGTATTTATGAAATTCAAAACAAATTTCAATCATTAAAAAGTGTTGAGATCCATGAAGATGATAAAATAATTAATTAAGATGTGGTAAATGTTACTCATTAATGATAGTGATAATGTTATTTTCTCGATAATAAATTAAATGATGAATTGAATAATATTTCATCTTAATATAATAAACATTTCCACACCCTAGATATGCACTCAATAGTAAGAATCACTTTTCCAGATACTATTATAGTTTATTTGTAAATTCATGCCACTTAATTTGGGGTATACATTTGTTATACTTTAAAATATTCTTAGTATAATATTTAATTACTATTGAAAACTCAACCTCATAACTCGGGGAAACACTATGATATTATACAGAATATTCACCATCATTTTCTAGAAGAATTTACAAAATTTAATATTTTGTTTTCTCTCCAACCATTTCAAATAAGTACAACTGATGAATGTATAGTAATACCCTTCAAATTACTATAATTTTTCTGGGGTGTGCATATTTATCCTCCATACAATAGATAATCACATGTTGATTTGGAATATCAAATGTGGCATCCCTTCATTAGAAATTAATATTGTTTATGTGGAATGAAATCCAATCCGTTACTAAAATAACATCCAATTCAACTAGATTGAGAATAACAATTGATAATAAATGTATATTTTCAAAATCATTATTCAGAAAAGATATATTTACTTTTTTACAAACCATGATTTAATAGTACATTTTCACTTTAATGTAATTCAATAGTTTATGCTACACAGATCACTGAGTTCTAGCATATCACGACCTATAAAATTAGTCAGTTAAGAAGATATTATGAATAGTATTAACAAAATATTTAATTCTATATATATCCTATATAATTATAAAATTAATCTTTTGTGTTTATTAGACATAATATACAGACAAAATCAATTTTTCAGATAAAAGAAGTGTCCTTTATAAAATACAATTTTAACGCCTTTTAAGGGAGAATTTTTTTAAATCCATTATTTAAAACTTTTATATATTTAATTTGAGAAAATAAAATTATTTTTTAGAAACCTAACATAATATAATATTTTGGTAAATGTTTTGGTAATTTTCTAATAACTTTTATATTTTGATGAAAAGTGAAAAATACTAAATTTCAATTAATAAACATTTTTAATAAAAATTATTTATAGTGTTAAAGTATACATTTGAGTGGTTTTTAAGTATCATTAGATTATATTTTTATCATTAAATGTAATCAAGGTCATTGGAAGTTATTTTACCTATAAATTGGACATAAACACATATCAATCTTTTGATAGTTTTTACTTTTCTTAAACCTTCTTTCTGGTTTTGAAAATGTGAATTAAATTTAGATTAATTAATGGAACTTATATGTTTTTAATTTGGTAAAATATGAAATAATTTTTGAAATTTAAATATCAAAATTATCTTTGGGTGATATTTTTTTATTTTTCCGAAAACATTCTATTTTTGATGAATAGTGAAAAACATTCTATTTTTATTTACAACCGACATTTTATTTAAATTTATTTTGTGTAAAAATTTTGAAATAAAACCTATATTAGTTCCATGTAATTAATTTTAGTCATTTTATAATAAGATTATATATATACACTTTTATCGAATTATTTAACGTCTTTTACCCACGTTCTAGGAAACTTAGCAAATTTGCATAAAACATAATTTTACCGCTTCTGTGAATTGAATTTCAATAATTTGAGACATACGGTTGACATAAATATGTAAAATTTGGTTCAATAGGATGAAAATAATTTTTTGGTCAATAGTAATTTTTGGATTTTATTTACAACGGTTAAAAGTAATAAGGTAATTAAATATAAAAATGATATTATAATTAACCAAACACAAGTCCTAATTCTACTAGATAAGTTAATTTATTCCAAAATAAACCATAGGAATAAAATATGATCCTATTTGACCCACATGGATTATATTAAGACATTTGTTATTATTTTACTTAATAAAGAGTTAAATGAGTTAAATTCAATGTTTTTATAACTAAACTATTTTTAATATATGGTTATATATAAGATAAATTCACCTATAAATAATCATTAGAATGATAGAATGATTTCCAATATAATTGTTTTTGATTTATAATTTTTAGACATTAAATAATTAAATTTATTTGTGACACAATCATAATGCAGTAATTACCTTATTAATTAATGATTAACATAGTTAATATCATAAATATCCAAATAAATATAAATTGAAACTTTTTATGCATTCCACTAATTTTCTAAGAAAATATGAAATTTTAGGATTGATTTAATTTATTTTTTCTATGTAATAATGTTTTTTTTACTTTCACAAAAACAAAATACTAAATAGTGAAAAATTGACTTAAATTTGTTTTTCAAACAAGTACTATATTATTAATTGATAAAAAATTCATAAAAATATAAAGTTCATCCATGGGACTCATATAATGATATAAATATTTCATTATTGATCCACATGGGGTTCACTGGGGTTTCATTGAATTTTTATTAACTATTTATTACAATAATACAATAATACATGGTAAAACTTAAACTATTTAACTAAGAGTTAAATCTAGAATATATGGTTAATATGGTTACCTAAATGAGTATAAAACCAATTGATTGTGAGATTTTAGAGCCAACCCACCTTATCCTATAAATAAATATTTTTGGAGCCATTAGAAGCCGAAAATTATTTTATAATAAAATAATATTTCAAGATTTTTCTAATGTGACCCACACCTCTCTTATAAAAGGTTTCTTCCCATTCTCTCAAATTCACACCTCCAAAGCCATTTGGCTAAGACAATCCATTCTCAAATATCTTCCCAAAGTCCCTAACATTATCCTAGTGGTATTACTTTGATCTTAAAGACATCCTAAAATGTTCTTTTGATCAAATAAAAAATAAACACATGAAAAAGTGGTAAATATTTAATCACCTATTTTAATGTTTTTTCCTTCTTCCACTTACACTTTGTTTTTTATTTCCATACCAATATAATAACTTGAGTACTTTATACATATTTTGATGTTATTATAAAATGGTACAACAATGTTCAATATTTTATCAATCATGTGAATGAAAATATAACCATACATGCATATGTA
Organism: Viscum album; assembly: GCA_963277665.1. Taxonomy (NCBI): domain Eukaryota; kingdom Viridiplantae; phylum Streptophyta; class Magnoliopsida; order Santalales; family Viscaceae; genus Viscum; species Viscum album. Next base: position 2,010,021,487 of record OY728145.1, on the reverse strand, counting down.
AGACTAATCGTCTCTACATCATCATCATCATTAGTTAGTTATTTATTGGGAGAAGGAAAGTACAAAGAAAAGAAAGGGAAGACAAAAGAGAAACAAGGGGGGGCCAAAGTAATGCAAACCAAGGGCATCCCCTCTAATGATGTTTACCCCCTCAGGGCCCAAAAAATTCAGGTCATAGAAACAAGACACACCGGGGTTATGAGACTCTAGAGAGTTAAGGTGATCCGCCACATTATTACCCTCTCGCCATGTGTGAACCATTCGAATATTGGTGGATAGCATGCCTCAATATTTCCTGATGATATTGTAAATCTACTAGGGAATAGACCCGATGCCTTACAGGGAATTGACGAGAATGAGGGAATTAGTTTCAACTTCAACGATGTAGATGCTCCCCTAGCAGTAGAGGGAATGTCCAGTGAAGAGGGTATAAGCCTCTTCCTGAAGAGAAGAGTCACAGCCAAAGTGAGTAGTGAATTCCAAGATAACTGAGCCTCTGGTGTCATGGACAACCCCTCCACCTTTCATAACTCCCGAGATATAGGACCCATATGTATTGATCTTTAGCCCTATAGGGGAGGAAGCCATCAGATCCATTTTCCTTGTACGGAACAGCTATCTGGGAGAGGGGCTTGGATACTGGAAGAAAGTAGGAGGAGGGATAGAGCAATATTCTATTTGCAGGAGAGCCTTACAAGGTCAAGAAGAAGGTTTCTGACTCTAGTGATGATGACTCTTGATGAGGAGTGGATTCCCTTGATTCTCGGTCTGCTTCTGGAAAGCCATAAGCACCAATATCTAGCATGAAAAATGATGGAATGCAGCATTTTCTCTAGACCCCTATCACCTGAGCCGTGGAACCAGTGGATAAGAAAAGAATCTTCGCTCATATTTGTGGAATAGAAGGAAGTGAATTCCCCGAAGAAAGACCAGATGACACATGCCAATTCACCCTCTATGAAATGGTGGGATACACTTTCCTCTTTGTGATTGTTGGAGCAAGAGCATCATGAAACCATGTTGATCCCGCATCTTCTGATGTTATCATCGGTGGGGATCGCATTTTTCCTAATATGCCATGTTAAAAAGATGAATTTTGTGGGAATTTCATTCATCTAGACCTCACTCTAACAATCAGTGTTCCACTGGATAGAAAGAAAATTGTGATAATCCTTTGTAGAGAAGGACCTTGAGGAGGGTGGGGTAAACACACACAAATCCGGGTCAGAGGTGAGCTCAATAAGATTACAAGAACCTTGCTGCTCGACGTTCAGCACTGCCCTGAGGAATTCTGGGTATTGCCTCCCCTATCTGAATGAAATTTTGGTGGTAGGGAATCCCGGAAATTCAAGCACCTTTCCAGCCCAATTGTGATTCCAGAAGGTCAGATCCCCCTCTCCAATAATCTAGCAGCTATGTGGAAGCAGAGTAGTAAAACAGGGAAGGATAATGGACATGAAAGGAGATGCAAGGCTACCAGGCATCTCCAGGGGACCTCCACAAATGTTGTACATGACCCTGACCCAGAGTGAATGCCGCTCATGGATTTCCCAATCCAGTTTTGTGTGCTTATAGAGAAGAGTGAATGCGAGGCTTCGAACATTGATACCACCTTCCGGAATGGGCCTCGCCATCTTCGCCTAGGAAACCCAATGATGTTTTCCTTCACTGAGATAATCCTAGATGAAACATGCCAAGCTATTTTCAATATTGCTGATGACATTTTTGGAACTTTGATGGAAGAGAGGGCATGCATAAGAGAGGCCAGAAGAACGCTATTAATTAGCGCAATCCGACCCCCAAAGGAAAGAAATAAGTTCTTCCAGTTGAGGATATGATCAGTGATCATGTTAGTGATGTGATAAAAATAACAAATCCGAAGTCTGCCTGAGGAGATTGGAGCTCTAAGATAATCCATGGGGAAACTTCTTCTCTGTATATCCAAAATACGGCCCAAGGGGGACACCCAGCTGGAAGAGCATCTACTAGAGATGACGAAGAATCTCTTAGACTTGATAATAGCCTGCCCACTCTAATGGAAACATTCCTCAATCTCCCTAAAAGGAACTCATGCTGACCTCTTATTGGCATTCAAGAAGATTAATGTGTCATCAGCAAACATGAGGTGGAAGATGGGTGGAAGATTCATCCTTCTCTGGAATGGGTGGATCCCACCATTCCTCATGTCGCTAAGGATGAGGCAGCTGAGGATGTCTTGTGTGAGGATGAAACGGCTCAGTGATAGGGGATCACCTGCTATGTGCATAATATCATTCTATATATGAATCAAATAAATCATAACCATATAAAACATGTCTTATATAATAAATCACATAAAAGAAAATGATTTTTTAACACATCGAATAATTATACCAATGGAATATTATTAACAATGAAATATTATAAGATTATATATGATATCATATTTATGTATATGGTTCTTTTATAATTTAATTACAATTATTTAACTATTAAACAAGTGTTTAACATACCCTCATCCCAGGAAAAGTACATGGTAGTGTTTAATTCCTCAATCTCATTTTAATCTGTGATTGTTTTGTATATTTATTTATTAGTAAATATTTATCATCCATGTCCATGATTCATAAATAGGTTTTCAAAACGATGATTTTTATGGAGTCCTCAACTAAAACATCATTTTACATGTTTTAAATATTTATTATTCTAAACAATTCTCATTAATTTCCATGTTTTCATATTGGGTTTAAGGATTTATGTATATGAATATGAATGTCTTAAAATGTTAATTCCTTTCAAATGATTCAATGTGGTATGAGAAAATTTGATTCAAAAATATATTTCAAAATGTCTTCATTTATAAATTGTGTGACTTTTTAATGATTTCATTAAAAGGATTATTTCTTCCAAATATTGTTAATGATCATTTTAAACTGTGTTAAAAACATTTACTGGAGAGTATTAAAGATTGTTGTTGATGTGTTATAATTTAATCTTCTATATTTTATTGAATCATTTATGATATGTCTGACTATGGATGTTATATATTTTTACCATTTTAGGTATGGTTAAAGTATTGTAATTTAATATGATAGTTTCAATTCGAATATATATGTTATGATTCAACCATTTCATATGAGGAATGCATTGGACTGAGCAAGTGATTGGGGATCCCATTATAGCTCCTCGATGCATCAGTATGTTTCAGGAGACAAACTAGTGTCATGAAAAAAGGCCTTGAAAAAAATATTATTTGTATTCTTGGCACAAGGCCTTGACTATGTTGTTATTTTGTCTGACATTGTTCATTCCATTTTTATGGAATTATCTATTGATATTACATGATATTGTTCGACTAGTAGAATATCCATATGAGTAAGTAAATAGAATAATTTGATTTATCTTTCCCATATTATGTGGTAGTTTAATATTAAAAGGCTCGTGCTTTTGTCTTATACATTGCCTTAAATGTTTTGGATTATTTTTTATAGTTTCTGCTATATTGTTATCCTTACTAAGCATCTAAGCTAACCCATTTATGTATTTTATTTTACCCAGGATGTGAAGAACTATATTAGGATTGAACTACTAGGATATGCTATGGGATATGAGTACGTTGAATGGTTGTACAATGTTGTTTTTATATGATAATGAAATTTAAAAATTATTTAGATATCTAGTAATTCCAATTCATATAACTTAACTATCTTTTAGGACATGATCCCTTATGATGATGCAAATGTTATTTAATTATTCACCGACATTGGGTAACTAAGGTTGAGTTCACTAATGTTTTTATCATAGTAAGTTTAGTACAGACCATGGAAAGATGATTTTGAACATCATTTATTAGAGAAAATTACCCTATGGTGGACTTTGATGATTAGTGTTTAAGAATATCCAAAAAAATGTTTGTGTAAATATTATGTTGGTTTTCCATGAAAATAAATCCATGTCTGGATACGGCCATGTTGTGAAGATCTCTCACAAATGTACCTAAGAGTGAAAGTTCCGATAAGGATTTTTGGGCTTGACCTGAGATATCCTGGTACACGACAACAAGCCTTGTTGTACTCTTGGTTATGACACTCCCAAGAGATATGCTTAACATAATTCACATTTTGTTTAAAAATCATTATTAAGGATTTATGAGTTAATATTATAGAAATGAAACCATTTTTTTTATTATTATACTTGATTTGTGAACATATTCAATTAATGTTGAGAATTTTTCTAGTTTTTTCATTATACAATGTGATATGTTCCAAACTAGTGTATTTCATCATTAATAAATGGGACCCAATAGAATGAATGAGATCTCTAGAAATATCCATGATCCAATGAGTTAGAAGGATCATATCTCTCATTGTCTTAATCCATCATTCATGAAGGGATATAGTTTCATACATATTCTCATCATTTAATGAAATTTTATCATTTTCTAATAAGATATGTAATTAATTCTCAAATTCCTATGCTTTGTATGGAAACAAGAGATGAAGCAGATGTTTGATAAAAACATGGATAAAAGAATAATAGAAAGAAGGATTTACCGACATGTGATAGTTTTGGAAAGAATCACCTTGGTAAATGCCTGAAGGGAATGTTTTTTTGTTATAAGTGTGGAGAAAAAGGACACAATGTTCGTGACTGTTAGGGTAATAATAATGTTTCAAATTTATAATTCTTCATCTTTAAGGGAGTTTGGTAACTACATGAATCAATGTCCCAATCATCATAGTAGACCTAAAATGATCTTATTGAATAAAAATAAAGATATGATACTACCGCAAATGAAGAGTAATGATTAGTGTTCTTATGTAGTTATTAATTAATTATATTATTTGAGTGTTATATAAATGATGTACAGTTTATATGAATTATGGAAATAAATAAGTACTATACTGTAGTACAATTTCATTGAGGATTTGAGGTTATATGGTACTAAAAAAAGTGACTCAAAAATAAGTTAAACTTTTTGGAAAAATATGTGGTTTTAGGAAACATAAACCATAATATAGTCTTGATACTAAGGTGGTGATTTTGGAAGAAGAGGTAGTTTATTTGGATAAATTCTATTGTATAGTATTGACTACCTTGGAACTGATTAATGGTTTGTTTACTCCATCATTGAGGCAGTATTCAAATTTCTTGGATATAATTAATATATCTAGTATTCTATAAGGAATAAGGGAGAATGAATGTAATCAATATGGTTTTATGGTAATTCAGAGTGTCACCATGTTTTAAGATAATACATGATGAAGGTAATAACATGTTATTATGTGGAAAAAAAGATATTCATTATGTTATGTTGACCTTCATTATAAATTTTTGGAATAGGAGTTTGGAAAAAAGTATTTTGGATAAGTATAATGATTATAATGGATTAAGTTAGATATTGGATACTGTGTTTTAAGGTTAAAAAATTTCTTAAGATGATTTCTGGATTTTTTATAAAATGGAAAACTCAATGGTGGGGTGACAACCCTTTGTGTCTGGAAACGCTGTGAGAATTAAACATGCAACTGAAGGGCGGCAAGGGTGGATCACTTACCACTGAAATACGTGATTTCTGGGTTTGATTAATTTAGTTTTTAAATGGTATTATAGATGAATTATGAATTCATTTTTTGGAATGATATACAATTAGGTTTAATAGAATAATTTTGAATTCTATTATATTTTGAATAGAAAGATGAGTGTGTGGTATAAATTCATTAATGGATGGAAATATTCTTGTCAAGTTATTGTTCACCAGTATTTGATTAATGATATAAATCACTCCCTATAAATATTTACATTTTCCCTTGTATTATGTTTCTACAATGGCCACTAATGTTCTCTTATTTGAAACCCTAATTTGGTGGTGACCTTTTCATTTCTCTTTCCCTCTAATTAAGACTAAATTTTAATCACCCAATTTATGATATGGGTTATCTAGAAAGGTATTTTCTATTTTTATGATTTTATTTTTGAAGAAAAATTTCAAAAGGACAGGTAACATTTTAATGAAGGAGTTCATAATGTAGGAAATTAAGATTTCAAAATATGTTATCTCTTTAGAGTAATTCCATAACTTGTTCTACACACAACACTGAGTTCAAGGGCATCACAACCTATCAATCCGACCATTTAAAAAGAGTTTTTGAATAATATTAACAAAATTTTTAATTTTATATATATCATATATAATTTTAGCATTCATATTTTTTGTTTCATAGTCATAATATACGGACAGATTAATTTTAATAGTTAGAGGAATTTCCTTTCATAAAATTCAATTTTGTCTCCTTTTAATAGAGTACTATTTTTAAAACCAATATTTTACACTTATATATATTAAATTTTACAAAATAATATTTTTCTTTATAAATGGGACATAAATGTGTAGTTTGGATAAATTTTGGGTACTTTTCAGATAACTTTCATATTTTGATAAATAGTGAAAAATAGTAAATTTTAATTTAAAAAAACATTTTTTATCAAAATTATTTATACTATTAAATTATATGTTTGAGTGTTTTTAATGTATTATTAGATTATATTTTTAAAATTTATTATAATTTAGGTAATTATAAGTATTATTACATTTAAATTAGACATAAAGACATGTCAATATTTTGATAGTTTTACTTCTCAAAAACCCGCTTTCTAGTTTTGACAACAAGAAATAATTTTAGATTAATTAATGCAACTTATAGGTTTTTTATTTTGTAAAATACACTTATTTATTGAATTTTAAATATTAAAATTATATTTGGGTGATTTTTTGGTATTTTTCAGAAAACATTCAATTTTTGATGAATAGTCAAAAACACTACATTACTGTTTAACACTGACTTTTCATTCAAATAATAATTTATATTATTTGAATTTATTTTTAGTCAAAATATATAAATAATAAAAATATTAGTTCAATGTAATTAGTTTGATCCATTTTATAAAAATATTAGATGTCTAAATTTTTGTTGAACTTTTTAACGTATTTTACCCAACTTTTTGGCACATTAGATTATTTGAATAAAACATATTTTAATCACTTTTGGAAATTTAATATCAAATATATGAGAGACATAGTTGAAATAAGTACAGAAAATGTGGTTCAATAGGTTGAGAATAATTTATTATGAATGGTAACATTTGTATTTTATTTACCAAAGTTAAGAGTAAATAAGGTAATTAATGTTTAAAATCATATTATAATTATTCTAACACATGTCCTAATTCTATTGGATAAGAGTATTTCGACCAAAATCATCATTATTAGTAAAATATGATCCTCTTTGATCCACTTGGATTAGATTAGGACAATTTTTATTATTTTATATAAAGAATAGTTAAAAGTGTTAAATTTAATGTTTAATAACAAAAGAATTTTTGATATAATTTTATACAAATGATAAATAGGACTATAACTATTAATTAGAAATATAAAAATATTTCTTACATAATGGATTTTTATTTATAATTTATAGACATTACATAATTAAATCTATTCATTTAACAATGATGACGCAGTAATTACCATATTAATGAAGGATTAAACTAATTGTTATTATAAATATCCAAATAAATGTAAATTTAGACTTTTGATGCATTACACTAATTTTATAGGTTAATATGACATGTTTATATTGGTTTAATTTGTTTTTTTATGAAGTAATCATCTTTTTTTGTCTTTCAAAAAACCAAGTACTAAATAGTGTCAAAGTAAAAAAAATAAATGAGTTTGTAAACAAAATACTATATTATTAATTGATATTATATTCCTAAAAATAAAAGGATCAGACAAAGAACTCATATAAAAATTGATATTTCATTAATCAACCACTTTTGGTTCTCTTGGATTTTTATAGTTAGTTTATTATGCATATGTTATAATAATTCAACAATACATGGTAAAAGATAAACTATTTAACTAGGTGATAAATATAATAGATAATGTTAATATGGTAACCTAAACCTTTCTAAAACCTATTGGATAACCTCTAAATAAATATTTTTGTAGAAATTTGAAATAAAAAATGATTTAATAATAAAATATTATTTCTATATTTTCCTAAAGTGACTCGCACATCTCTTATAAAATGGTACTTACCCTTCTCTCAAAATCCATCATCCAAATCCATTTAGATCAACCAAAACCTACTAAAATATCTTTCCAAGTACCCTCAATTCAAACTAGAGGCCTTGATATCATTATAATTCCAACCTATTGAGCTCTTTTTATCACATTAAAAGGAAACACCTGAATAAAAGGTAAGAATTTCATCACCACTTTCAAAGTTCTTTTCTTCTTCCACATCCTATTTCCATGTTGATCCCATAAAAAAAACTAGTACCTTAAAAATAATTTGATTTTATTATAAATATGGTATAAACATAATCTTCATTCAATCCATCCTATGAATAAAAATGTCACCATACGTGCGTACATACAACTTACCATCTCTACATCATGTTGTAGTTTGTAATTCCAGACTTCATCATTTGGATGGGTATAAAAATGAGTATAATTGGTGTAAATAATATATATATCATGTTAATGATACTGTATATATAATATACCATCGAATTACATATGATTTCATTATAAATATAAAATATTGTCACTTGTGCGTACGAATAGATTACAATCTCCACTAACGCGATTAGATTCATTCACCATCGTAACTATTCATGAATAATTTCATTTTATGATTAAGAATAATATTTAAGAACATAATATTATTATGTATATGTATCAAATATATCCTATCCATATCAAACATGACTTACATTACAAAATATTTAAAGTAAAAACAATCAGTTAACACCCGAAACAAAGATACTACTGAAATATTATTAACAAAGAAATATTAGAAGATTATATATGATATCATATTTATGTACGTGGTTCTTAAATAATTTAATAACAATTATTTTACAATTATATATGAGGTTAAATTACCCTTGACCAATATAAAATATATGGTTAGGGTTAATTCCTAAATCTTATTATTATCTGATATGGTTTATCTGTTAGTATTTACTGAGACATATTTATCATTTGTTATCTATGTTTCATAAATGAGTTTTAATAAGTATTATTTTTTAGGAATAATTATCTATAACATAATTTAAATTATTTTAAATAGTTATTCCTCTAATCCTTTGTAAACAATGTCAATGTTTTCAAAATGGGTTTAAGTATTTATATATATGAACATGAATGTTTTAAAATGTTAATTCCATCCAAAAGTTTCAAAGTGGTATGAGACACTTTGATTAAAAAATATCTTCTAATATTTATTCATATATAAATTATGGGACATTTAAGTGATCTCATTAAAAAGGATTATTTCTTTCAAAGATTGGTACTAATCATTTTCAACTACGTTAACATCCTTTACTAGATATTATTCTTGATTGAGGTTTATTTTATATAATTCAATCTTACATATTGTATTGAATGAGTTATGATATGCTTGTTTACGAATCTGATATTTTAATGCCATTCATGTTTTATGGTCAAAGTAATGAAATTTACTATACTATTTTTAATATGAATTTTTATTTTATGTGTATACCTTTTCATATGAGTAATGCACTAGACTTAGTAATTTACGGGTAGAGCCCACTATAGCTCCTCAATGCATCGATAGGTCTCATGAGACAAACTAATGTCCTAGAACAGGGCCTTGAAAAAATCTAATTTTTAGTCTTCGAACAAGGCCTTGACTATGTAATTATGATGTTTAGTATTATTCATTCCATCATTATGAAATTATCTATTGATATTACATGTGATTATTTTGTAGTAGAATATCCTTTTGAATAAATAAATGGAATCATTTGATTTATGTTTTCCATATTTTGATAATGATTATGTTTAAAAGGCTTGTGTTTTAGTCTTATACATTTCATTAAATATTTATTCTTATTTATGATAGTTTCAGCTATATTGTTATCCTTATTGAGAAATTGATCTAACCACTTTCTATGTTTTATTATTCCCAGAATGTGAAAAAGTATATTATGATTGACCTGTAGTGATTGACTAAGTGATATGAGTGTGTTCAATGGAGAAATATTGTTGTTTTTATTTGATAATTTAATATAAAATTAATGACTGTATATAGTACGTCACATGACACTATACTGAATGGTATTTTTGGACATGATCCATTGTTATCATACAAATGTTATATAATAATACACAGAATCTGGGTAACTATTGTCGGGATGTTTTATACTAAACATGTGATTATCACTCCATCAAAAAAAATTTTGGGTAAATGAAAATCAAACCAGTTAGTTGGCGATTTGATATGATTAAAAAATTATTCAAATATAATATATTAATAAGATACAGAATCAAATAAGACATTTACCTTTCTTGTGTGGATGATCTATATACAATTAACTAATTATTTCTCCTGACCCACTACATTAGATTGGAATACATGATTGTTCCATTGGATTCGTATCAAAATGGGGTTCTAATACTACTTTTTTTCTATTAATGTCGTATTTAGGCATTGTTTATCATACTGTAAAAAATCATTAAAATTATAACATTAGAGTATAGTAATAAAATTTTTCTTGTGATTTTTCACCATTCCATTCATTGACTAGTATCTTCACATAAATTCATCATTATCTTTCATGACAACCTTCATTTTTGTACATATTGTTTTCATAAATGATGAAAATATTTTCCCCATTAGAGCTTTCACACATCCGGCATAAAGGAGATGAAATTTTATGTCCACTATAGGTTTAATTACATAATTTCCATTTAAATTATATATTTATCTTCTTAACCTTAAAATTATTAGTATAAAATGTGTCTTGATTATCAATTTCTAGTATTATATCAAATAAAATAAATGATTCTTATATAAATATAAATCATATATGAAATAAATTTTAGAGATAATTCTTCATGCGACCAATAAATCAATTAATTTTTCTTGGATGGTGGTTGATAAAACCCAAAGTAGACAATTTGTGTATTTTAACATTTTCATTACATGTACTGATGTATTCATCATTATTATTATTCAATTATATAAAATAACTCTCTGTTTTAGAGTTAATAATTTGATGAAAATACATATTGAAAAATACCTTCTTAAAAACATCTAATGTCACAGTTTTATTTTCCTTAATAAGAATCATGTTCTTCATAAGAGTACTCTATTAATCTACTTCTCCATCAAAACTATATAGTACCCAGAGCAATTTTTCATACTCCATGCAGTGGAGAATAAAGGATATATTTTTAGTGGTACTAATTTATTCATTAAATATTAATGGATTAGGGGACCCACATAATAAAGATATATGATGCCTCATGAAAGACTCAATGTTTTATTGGTTCCTAATTTTCTCCATTTGATGCACAACACAAATCATATCCCAATAGATTATCTTGAGACGAACAACATGATTTTTCATTATATATCACCTATAATTGATTATTACATTTAATTTTACCTTTCATTAATTTTTAGGCTGTATTATTCTACTTCCATCAATTTACTAAAACCAAAATTCGTACTATATGAATAAAGATACAACATTTTGGTTAAGGAACTGTAAAATCATTAAAATCAATCATAAAATTTATTAAATTAGAAAACCTTCTTAAATAACTATTAAACTTTTATATTTACCCTGTATCACTTTCATATCATCATATGGATTCATAGTTTATATTTACATGTTACTTATATTTGTTCATAACATGTAATTTAATTAACCAAATTATACCTTGAAGAGTGTCTATCCAGGTGTTCTATTTTACTCACATTCCTTAAGCACTAGGTGAGGATCTTGTTGACACTAAAAGTAAATTCATATGGTGTAAAAACCTACCTAAATTTGTGATAAAACATCAAGAGCTTCTCAGTATCCATACATGTATTCGATAGTTAAGATACCAAACAATCACTACATTACCAAAACATTTCCATGTCATACTAGACATTGACATATCCATAATATTTTCACCAAATTTCATTAACCCTAATATATAAAAATTAACAATACCTTTATTTGGTATAAAATAATGTGACATGAACATAACATATATAAATAATACATAATTTCAGATAAATATTCAACACATATCACATATATACACAATCTAAACTGTCAAGGCTTAGTGTCTATAGAATTAGGAAAATAATAATCATATTTCATAAAATATTATAATCATCTCCATCAAAATTCTTCAATCATTTAATACTTCTTATACATACCATACACAAATAACTCTTCATAACCAAGAGAAAATGGAATCATATGAATGGAAAGGTCATATGCTCATAAAGGGTAAACATTAGCATTATCAAACAATGATCATATTAAAAAAGCATAATAGAATAACGATATAAGATCATTAACATAACTTACTACTTTCGTACCCATTATATAAAATATAAAAAATCTTGCCTCATGCATAAATATTAATAATTTCGAAATAAATGATTCAAAAGAATTATGAATCATCCTAAATAAATCATATAAAATGTTGAAATATCATATGGTTAATTACATAATACAGGGATGTTGTACATAATGATAAACATAGAAAATAATTTAACTTGTCAATAATAAATTCTAGTAATATAATAGTAGATTGGGTTCTCTCTAAATTAAATAATTTCCTTCATTTTGGTTCACTCCTAAGGCTATCTTATTTTATAAAGTCCATCAAAAAAATATGTTCAATACACATTATAGTACATATAAACTCTTGAGTTTTTTAACGTTGTTAAATGCATTGGATGAATATATAACTATGGACCAACACATCACATTAAGAAATAAATAATTATGTATTCTACATGATTGTATACCATTTTTTGTACAAAAAATGAACTACCTATGAATGACAAATATGATTCATAAACTTCTCATCATTATATAATTAGAATCCAGCTAGAGAAAGGAAGTGAATGATATCAAAATATTTTTCATTATCACATCATATCATAACTAACCGATGGGAAAGTAATGGGTTTCATACAATAATATTATGATTAGGATGATAATTAATCCAAAAAGGGGATAGAATCATAAGATATTATCCCAATTAAATAATAATCATTCTCCAATTATTTCAATGCATATATAAATTATTTTCATAAATGTATTTAAATTACTCTTTGAAAATATAGATAAAATTTTCAATTTAATTTTTGTAACATTTAAATCAAATTGTACTAGAAAATATGAAGATGAATTCATTTGTAAAACAATGAAATTTGGTAAAGTAGGCTACATAGAGAATTAAATACATGATGTTGAGAAATACGTTGAAACTGTATATGTTTATAGAAAACATTCCAATAACACTTTTTAAAAAATCAATAGTGAATCAAACGTACAAAATTTAAGGATATTATTTTTAATATATTTTACGAAACTTTATGTGTAGTAAAAATAAAAATTGATCATAAATTTATTTATATATAATATTTCTTATAAAACCATTTTATGAACATAAAAATGAAGTAGAATGATTAACAACCAAAAAATATGAAATAATGTCATCTTTTCAAGAACAATTCATTATAATTTAGTGAAATAAAGAGAGTAAATGTTAAAGAAATATTTAAAACAATAAAAATAAAATTACAGGAACAAAATATATATTGTTCAAATTATAAGGGTAATATAATTTCACTCAATGTAAATGTAAAAAAATTTATCCCAAAACAAAAAATAGTTTGTAAAATGAACCCTTAAACACAAGTCCCCCTTTCTTCGTATGTGTTATAAAATCATATATAATAAATAAATATTTGACTAAAAATTTAGATTTAATCCACATTAATATTTTTTTTACTATTTATCATACTATTATAATATATAGTTTTCACTTTATTATCAAATCTATAATAAATTCATTATTTAGTGAAAATTGGTCCATTTTCTATACAAATTTTGGGTCGATGGGCTTGGTTATTAAACATTGATCATATTTTTTTTATCATCTCTGTTATCTCAATTATGTTATAAATTTTCTCTATATTCAATTGATATCATTTTATAAATATTCATAAAACATGGTTATGTAATATGAATTATATAACATCAAAAAGACGATGTCATTCTGTGCACATAATTAGTTATTCATCTTTTCGATTGATAGAGAACAAAGTACATAATAATTAATATTTTATGATTTCTTATAATATAATAAATAATATATATGTTGATTTTATATATCATTATTATCATACTTGTGAATTATATAGGAGAAAATATCACATCGATTCATGGGTGTGGTAGTCTATACACACATTGGGGTTGCATAATCATTTTCTACATGACGTGAAGGTATGAAGGTATGTATAAATTTACAATTTTAAATATTTTATTAATTCAAAAATATCATATATATAAATTAAATTTCATAAAAATAACCCTCTATGAATGTTATTGATTGTAAATTAAATACATCATTTCATAGATATGGTAGTCCATACATACACTTAATCGGTAATATCATTTCCCATTGGATGGAAAATGAGATGAAAAATGGTTGTACCAAGAAAAAAATATTATTTTAATATATATAATGTTACACTCCATTTTATTATTAATTATTGGGTTTTTCAAAAATTAAATTTTTTTGGTTATATTGAGTTACATGGAATACAGAGTTTAGTTTTAATTACATGCAACAATGAGTTTTATCAAACTATAATACATTATTAATATTATTATTTAATTGTAAAAATTATAATATAACCATTAAATTTAGCAATATGAATAGTAATAAATTAATTTTACATGTTAAGTATAAATTTTTCTAATAAATAACATAAACCTATTGATAAAATGTACATAATTTTTAGAAAATTCATTTTATATTTTAAAAATACTACTTTCTCAAAATAAGAAAAATATTCTTATCTCATATTCAAAAGAAAAATATGTTTTTTGAATGTTTTATAATTTGTTATAGTAAATAAAAAAAATTATGAAATCTGAATATATGTATTGTCTAAGGGTGAATTTTTTTTATTTTTCTATATGTTTTTATTTATCTATTAATAATAATGAACACTGATTTTTATCAAAAGAAACTATATCCTTTAAATAATTTATAGGCCACATTTTATGTTAATGTGGTTATAAAAGTAATAATAGTTAATTTATATATTAGTCAATCCTAATGAATTATGTGTAATCAATTTCACATTGAATTATCATATAACTCGTTTGTCAATATTTGAATGTTTTTTTTGAAAAACTTTTTTTCGACACATTCACATGTTTAGTTTTTATTATATTTCATCCACATTATGAAATAAATATTGAAAAAAGATTTAACTATTTTCAATATGATTAATTTATATAATATAATAATATCCGTATAATTTTTTATAATAATTAATAGTGAAAATAGTAAATATTTATTTTCAACAGTTATGCTAAAAACATGTTTAATATGGGATAAACAAAAACAATAAAGGCTAAAAATGACCCAACACATGTGTAATTAAAATTTTATGGTCATGTTTCTACCTTTTATGTTATGAGTTTCTTAAATTTTAAATTATTTCTATGTCTTATGTGAATAATGTGTGTTTAATTCATTAATTTAAAATATTCCAATTATATCCTCTCCCCCACATATAAAAAGAAATACACTATACTATCACCGTCACACTTCCAAAACCAATTCAATTTTCCAATACCTATAAAAATAACTTCTTTACTCCCCATCTCATAAATAATCCATTGTTTGACCAAAAATCTATCTTCTGAATTCTTTACGTGTAAGCCTAAAGCGGTAACTCAAACAAAAGACAACGTTCTTCGATGAGAATTTTTTTATTTTTTACTCTTCCTACTCATAATATTAATATACCATGAGTATTTTATAAAAAATATATTTAATAAATTAAATTTTTTAATATTAAAATGTATATAAAACTCATCTTCACTTGAATCAAAAATTACAATGTCGATCATGTGAACAGTAGACTACTACCTTGTGAACTGATCTGACTCATTTTCCATAAACACCTATCAGAATTGGGTATGATTATTGACACAATGTGTATATATAAATGATAAATATGAAATTATTATAATATTAAAAATATAATGTCACATATTTGTTCATACGTTCTATTTTGTGGGAGATATGATAACATCATTCGTGTGTATGTCAGACTAAAACAAAGCAAAGTGATGCGATTTATTGGTCAGTTACCATATATATAGAATTTGATAAGGATATAAATATTCAATATATGTGATATATATGTAATTTTAATAATTCTTAACATATTTATTTTCATTTTTCTTTCTTACTTTACATACTTTGAAACCATTGAAACATCATTCATGTGTGTGTACAACCTACCGTCTCCAAGAATCATGTAATACAATTTTATACCTCTACATTTATGAATAACTATATATATATATATGAATGTAATATATATATATGTGTGTATATGAAATTTATATGATGGTTAACATTCTGAGGATTATGTAATAATGATCAAATTATATAGTAAAAAATCATTGAATGATAACAAACATGAAAAATGAAACAATTATTTCTCATAATAGAGATTTTTACAAAGGATTGATAATTATTGTGAGATAATGTTTTATAGGTAAATAATATATTTTAAGATAAATATTTTTATGGTTTTGTAATATTTGTCTAATAAACATAAATTTTATTAAGTGATTGTTTGAACATGTATAATTGAAGTCATTACTTAAGGTATGATATTTCTAGTATAACATTAATTTCAAAGAGAGTTATTCAATATTCACCAATATTTTAATTTTTATGGTGAATATACTTCCCATAGAATAAGTTATTAAAAGAATATCATTAATTTCATTATAATTAATTTCCGATTGATTTTATTCTCTCACGGGGATTATTATTCAAATATTACTCAAAAGGTAAGATATTTTCCTCTCACTTTTGTTATTTATGTGATTCATTCAATTTTATCAACAAATTTCTTTTTGGATTATATATTACCCTTGACAGATTTTAATATTGATTCTATTTAAAATTATGTATATTTACATATCCATTATATAATGTATCATTTAATGTGATTATGATTTGAATTTTAAAAATGTAGTAAGTGTTTAATATTTAAATCTCATTGCGTATCAAGACTGTTTATGATTATGCATTCTACGATGAAATATTATGATCTATTTTCTCAAAAAAATCATGATTTTTTTATATTTATAATATTTCTTAAAAATACATTTTTCCATTTATTATTATCTATTTATGTACTCATTATTTTTAATGTGTATTTTTAATGAAAATCCACTTTATATCTTCCTTTAGTAAAAAACCCTTTTTCCTTCCATATCAATGTCATCTAATAATGTTTTCCAAAAAAATGTTTTTTTTTTCCTATATGATTGTTTAAACTCATTTTAACCCTTGTTTTACATTTCTCGAATTGATTTCAAAGGAATATTAATGTCATTTTATATTATATGGGATGTTTGGATTTTACTAATAATGTCAATTTAATATTTATATTAACTTTAATAGATGATCATAATTTTCTATAATCATCAACTGTAATTTTGTTGACCCTTATTTTTGAATAATACCTTTTTATTTTCAAATAAATGTAATATGAAATTTGATTATGAGTTGTTATATTTAAATGTGATTTCACAGTAGAAAGGATATTTTATTCAACAAATGATCAATGAAATTATTAAAAATAATTTTTTATATAGGATGAAATCCATTGATATTAATTATGGTTTTCTAGGTATATGGTATTATCATACTATTATTATTATTTCCTTAAATAGATTATGTTTATAGTGGAAAAATTTCTCTAAAACATGTTTCTCTGCCATGGGTTATACCATGAGGAAATTTTTATGAAACCCATTCTGTATTCGATGAATCATTGTGTAATTAAATGATGAAATGTTTCGGAAACATGTTTCTGTTCCACATGTTAATATTTAATGTTATTTTTGTAACGTTATTTCCCTTAATGTGTTTTGATATGATGAATATTTTATGATCTTGTGAACACATCTATATAAATTTCATTATGTGATGTATAAGACCATAAGTCCCACTAATGAAATGGGTAATGATTTATATCACCTGAAATAAAAAGGAATAGAATGGGGATAAAATCTAGTTTTGTAAGGGACCTTGTCCACTATGAAGGTATTGGGTTTCATCCTTGACTACTATGATGGTTTAGTGATTTTACCCATTTAATGATGATATCTTTTTCAGTGTGACTTGGCTACTATGGAAATAAAATTTTTAGGCCTATGTGTATTATAAAATTCATTTCCTTATGCACTTTTTTTTGATATCATGGATTATTTTATTTGATTACATTATGTTTCATGTCTTATAAACTACCAATCATTTTGACATAACTCAATATTGTGGTCATTGATAAGGAGTGTATTATATTTAAATTTTATCCTCGTGTTATTATACCATTATTATCATGTAATGATTAGGTTATCATTGATATATTAGTTTCTCATCCTTAATGAGCCTCTATGATCACCCGTTCTTATGATTCATTTGATAAGTGTATAAAGATATTTATTATGAATGATATGTTTTAGAATAATACTGTGTGGGAATATCCTTATTAAAGATAATTGATAACCAACAAAAATCCAAAACAATTTTTATCTTTTATCTAAATACACTAAACATTACGGACTCCAACGAATTTATATATGTTAAAAAATTTAATACTAATTTAAAACTATTTAAAATAAATGTATGAAAATCTGGGGTCTCTATAGATTATATGTGAGGAATGTTTCAGTCAATCATTGGTATTTAGGATTAGAAAAAATTAGTAAATCCCCTGAGGATATTCATATTTATAGGATAACAACCTAATATTTTGATAAAGAATAGAGTATATGGTTTACCTAGATATATCCATATATGGATACTAAAGGTAGATGTGGTTCTAGAAAAGATCAACATATGTGTCGAAACTCAAAAAATGGACTTCGAGCATGACACAAGAATTACCTGGTACATGATAATGGTCTATACTGCGCACATTATTTAACACTCCCAAGAAATATTATTTAGCTAATCCATATTTTTATTATGAACCATTATGATGGATTTTAATAGATGATGATCATAGATTACCTAGGGAAAAAATATTTTTTCATATATTGAAAATGATGTTTTAGTATTTAGACATATTATGAGGTATTTTTCATGACTCATCACTCTAATAAAAATGATTGATTATAACAAACCATCATGGGTGACCCTCTAACCTAGAACCCAACCCGATCTGTCACATAACCAAACAACATTCCTAATCCCCATGGACTGGTGACAACCACCCTGGAATTGAACAACACAATATAGGGAATAATTTTTCCCAAACGAAAAAACCAAATTTCACACACACACACACACACAGATATATATATATATAGGTAACAAAAACCAACCGTGAATATGAACATGATATATATACCATAACATTGAGAAAACAAAAAAAACAGACAATTGGAAAAGTAGTTAGAAACTCAATGACATGGCCAACTGCAAAGGACTAAAAAACAATTAGCTACTCTAATTGCAGGTAGGGACAAAAACCCACCATTCCACCAGTAGTTATAGAACCATAGGACATGAAACTCACTGTCTCACAACAGCCACTTGAATTTTTGTACACTAGAAGTCAAAAAAAGGTGTATGCACTACCGAATTGTCTCATAGGATGTGATGTAATAGGGTATGTAAGATCCCACCCAAGTGTTCTATACCCATTCTCAATGTAAAAATATGTGTAGACTTATTTTAAATAGAACATAGCATGATAAGCAATAATGATGTTTTATAGAAAACATGGTAAATATTTCCTTTTTTCACAAGTCTAAAACAAAAGTAGGTATATAAATTTCAAAACACATTGTACATATCACACATAAACATGCATATCAAGGACAACTCAGGAATCCATGAAATGCAAAATTAAATCCCATGTTTCACAAAAAAAATTAATAATACAAGTCTAGGCTATAGACTACTCATACCATAATCAATCAAGTGAAAAATTTATGATCCTAGATTAATAGGACATTGAATAAGAGGAATAACCCCTAAGTAAACAAACCCAAAATTTTCAATATTGAACTCCCATATCAACAAACCTAGAAAAATAGAAAAATGTTCCATGAAAATGTTCCTTAATAGTATGAGAACAATGTATTATTTCCCATATAATTAACCATTCACCTATGTACCCAAAGTAACTCATCTTCTCTTTTTCAAAATTAATTTTTTTTAAAACCATTTCCAAACTATTATAAAAATTCCATTTCAATTCATTGAAAATACCCATTTTGTCTCTATTTTTCAATAACTAGGAAAATACATTGTTTTTTTAAAACTCTTTTCAAATCACACAAAATAATCATGTAAATTTCAATATAAATTTATTTTAAATAAAAACAAAAAGATCCATTATCATATGGTATAGATAGAGCCACCTAACTCAAAACATGGGTCGCAATTGCCAAAAACAGGATCTGCCAATAATGAAAACCAAAACCACCAACAGAGTCCTTGGAATCCCATCCGAGTCAATATTTTATCGATTTAAAAGGCAAGGGGTTTTCAGAAGAGAGGAAATTTACATACCTCATTGTTGAACACATGATATAGTGTGACCAATAGAAGAAAAGGCCTATAGAACGAGATCATGCATCTTATATATTATGGAACTAAGGATAATCATCAATTGTAGACCAATAAATCCAAAGATACCACCCAACAACAATCCCATGATCAAAGTCAATAAAGGAATAGAAATGTTACTCACCCAGAGAGACTCATTGCAACTGTAATGGAGATCGAGTTTCGAACGGATCGACATTTAAGTTCTTGAGTCTCTCAAAAAATTCATGGAACTACCTTAGGTCATGATCCAGAAATAACCGGCGAATGATTCAAAACAAAATAGCCACACATTATTTTTAAAACTGAATGAGGGATATTACATGGCGTGTAACTGAGTTTCATGATGTGTAACACCAATGATCAACACATTTTGAAAAGCCCATAACTTCGATTAAAATAATGAAATTTTACCAAATCATGTAGCTTATGTCATGGTTTGGACGTTTCATCATTAACAGTGTGAATTTATCTTTGAGGACATACATCCAGAATTCATTATACAGCATTTAGCATAGTTACATTGTGTATAACAGCTCTGTATCCTATAGAAAAAAATGGTAAATAGTGAATGTCCAACAAATCTCTTACATAATCAATATAGGTATCCTCCCAATCTCAATGGAGTGGGAAATCATGATAAGGTTATGGGTGTACCTGATAAACTGGTAAAGTTACGTTACAAACTCTCCACTATAAACAGACATTTTCCCCATGATGTCATGTGAAATATGTAATCCCCAGAAATACATGAGGCTACAACTCTCTCATCAACAATTTATATTCCCATGTCTTATGAGAATATAATACAAGTTTTCATAGAACTCTAACAAATATATTTGACTTTGCTTGCAAGTCTTCTATATGAAATTCAATGATCTCAAAAAGTTTTAATAGAGTATAATCATATGGAAATAAATCAATTTTATTCCAACTCATAACTTCAATGGAATAAGGGTGATATTTCTTGAGATAAGATATATGGAAAATATCATAAATACTTATCAACCGAACCATTAATTCAAACCTATACGAAAAAAGTCTAAGCCACTCAGTGTCATCAAATTCTCTAACATATATTGGATCCAACATTCTCGGTTTTCCACATAAACAGTGACCCACTAGAGAAGAAACTTTCTAGAAAAACCTGTCACCTTGTGGAAACTCCAAAGGTCAATGCTGCAAATTCGCATGCAATTTATATCGACTCTGGGCTTTAACCAGATGTCGATGTACATCCTGAATGTTACAAGAAATTTCTTAAAGAAAACTTGTTCCAAATATAGATACATATCCCAACTCATCCCAACAAAGATGTGATCTACATCGGTGACCTTACAATTCCTAAAAATGAGTAATTATAAGTGATGAATGATAAATATTATTATAAAAAAACTCATTAAATATCATATGGTTATTAAATTATCTTCTAAAGTAAAAGACTAGGGCATAGATCATATCCTCTAGAATATGAATTACTCATTTTATTGGACCATATTTTGTGGATGATATGTTGTGATCAAAATTACCTAAGTTCTAGTCACCACATAGAGACTCCTCTAGATCCTTGATGTAAAACAATGATTTCCATTCTAAATAATTGATGAAGGTCTCACATTTATCCTCAAAATATCCTTCAAAAACATCTTACCTAGATCATTAACCTTAGTGGTTTCCTTGTTCATAATGAAGTGATTAGACTTTGTCAACAAATCTCCCACCACCTAGATAGAATATTCCCCTAAGGGATTCATTGTATTCTATCAAAATAATCAATGGATACCTCATCCCATGTCCAAGCTAGAAACATAAGAGGGTGAATAAACCCATAAGGTTTCAAGTGCCCATTTTTTTCCATTTTCATGTGCAATAATGAGACAAAATATTTGTGATGTCATGAATCATACATAGCCACCATAATCTATAATGCATGTCATAATAAATCTTTGCAGAGAAGAGATATTAGGGCCCTAAAGAGTTGTCATAGTTAAAAAGACTAAACTCCTCATAAATTCGAGGATGGAAATCCTTTTCCCAAATAGAATCATTCCTTCTAAAGAATGAAACCAAATTGAAATGTTATCCCCACCATAATGGCTTTATCAAGTCTTCTGAAACATATCATCCTACTTCTGACAGAGTAAAATAGACTCTAGGAAGGTTTATGATAAACTAACACTTGTCAAAACCATTCCCAATACATCATCATTGTTATGTAGGTGAAACAATGTGAAAATAACATTATGGTTATTCTCCTCCCTCGATTCTAGAACATCTTTTGATTGTACAAT
Source organism: Viscum album (assembly GCA_963277665.1). Lineage (NCBI taxonomy): Eukaryota > Viridiplantae > Streptophyta > Magnoliopsida > Santalales > Viscaceae > Viscum > Viscum album. Next base: position 2,009,998,501 of record OY728145.1, on the reverse strand, counting down.
CATACTATGAGAGTCTTCTACAATGTTTCCCTTCCCTGGGATATAGGTGATATTCATGTCAAAAATATTTGGGTATTCAACTCATACTCTCTTTCTGATATTCAATTCTTTGTAAGAAAATATATAACATAGAATCTTATGATCATATAATATTGTGAACCATTTCCTAAAAAGATAGTGACGACAACACTTATGTACATGCATGGAAGTGGAATGATCTAAATCATGAGTGGGGTAATTCTTCTCAAGCAGTCGATGCTGAAGAGGTCCATAAGCTACCACATGGTTATTGATTATGTGAAAGCATCCACAACTAGCACCAGAAGCATCAAAAAACACAACATATCCCTTTCTAGGATGAAGTAAGATCATTATAGGACACATTGTCAGAAGCCCTTTAAATTCATCGAATGAAGTCTAACACTTCATATCGCAAGTGAGTTTCACCACATTTATGGTGTAAGTGGTAAGATATGACTCCATATTAGATAATTCTATGAAAAACTGTCAGTAGTATCCAGACAGACTAAGAATTCATCGTATCTCAAAGGCATTATGTAGTTCCTTCCGTGAAAAAAATCATTACCTTCTCTAGATCAACTAAAAATCCCTGATTAGAAAATCTTTTCCCCATGAAAATCACTTCTTGAATCTAGAAACTAAATTTCAAAATACATCCATACTAATGGAGACTGCTCAAAATTTCATTAATACAAATCAGATGGTGCTCATGCTCCCTATCATATTTTGAATAACCCAGAATATCAACCATGAACACTAACTAAAAAGTGTCAAGGTATTGATGGAATGTTCGATTCATCATAGGAATAAAAACTAAAAGAGGATTATTCAAACCAATAGGCTTTACAAGATATTACTAATATCCATACCATCTCCTGAAGGTTTTTTTTTGGTATATCAGGATCCCAAACTCATATCTGATGATAATCCAAACAAATATTGATCATTAAAAACCACTTTTCTCCTTTAAATAATAAAATAGATCATCCACATGAGAAAAATGATATTTTTTCATAAATATTTCCTAGATTAATTTCAAATAGTTTACATGTAACTCAAGTGAACCATCATATTTCTCGGAAAAGATCCCATGGGATTCCCTAGGTGAAACACTAGGGAGAACGAATCCTTTTTCTAATAGTTCATCCAAATTAATCATTAGCTATTTTAGATTTGATGGAACCATCTGATATAAAATTTCCAATATTAGATGCATACCAAACACAATATTAATCTAATCTGTACCACTCTCATTAGAGGAAGACCAGATAAGTTTTTTGGGAAAATGGTAGGAATGTATCAAAAAACAACATGAAGATCATAAAAAAAATAAATATCATTAAGCTCAAATGAAACTGCAACAAAAAACTCTTGATCTCTAGATGAGATGTTCTTATATGACATGACCATATGTCCCATTCCCCAAAAAACACTTGAGAGCTCCCATCGGTAGAAATAAAATAACCATGATTATGTTAATAATCAAACTTATCTCAATGAGTGATATGAAAATATATATTGATGATGAAGTCAAATAGATCCAAATCAAGAACAATAATATCCCAGAAAAACTATGTATCATCTATCATTAATAGGCCAGAAGGAAACCTAAATCCATAATGTTTCCACATTAAAGGGGATGAGGCTAACTACATTTTAAAGAATATAAATTCAGTATGATGTTTAATAAAATTAAAAAACATTAATTTATAAATGAGTGGAGGGTACCGGTATCAAATAGTGAAATTTCAACTGATGATAAAAACAGGATAGTACATATCAGTATTTCCAGAACTACATCAACTTCCACCGGACACCCATATATTCCATGAAAATGCATCACACCTAAGGGTTATGGCTAGAGCCCCATATCATTTGAGAAATATGACTTCACCATAGTAGACTTTCGAGATGATGAACCCTGGACATAACAAGGTGTATTCAAATGCTGAAATAAGCATTGTATGTGACCAATGAATCAATATTTGTTGCACGTCTTTATGGGAATTTTAAAAAAATGTCTGATGTGTCCTCAATTTCCACTTTGATTTAATGTTATAGGAACATTACAAAATTTAACGGATGGTGAAAATGAGTATCACGGTTGTGACCCACCTCCACTACTCTTATGACAATAATTCCACTTCCCCTTATTCCCATGAGCACAACTGAAGCTGCCAGCCGATGGTAGTTAAGAGGGGAAAATACCACATTTTATAACATATTATTTTCTTCCATCATATAAATATCTACCATATGTTCATATGTTGAATTTTTTAGCATAAACACATGTGATATGATATCTAGTCTCAACCCCTACAGGTACTTCTATGCCTTAAACTAATCATTACTCACCTTGTCTAAGAAACAATTTATATGCTTAGAAAAATGATTACTATATGATGTCACTGAAAAAATTCCCTATTATAAAGACATGAACTCCAAAGAGTTCCCCAGCATCAATGACTCTATAAAAAACAACTGAGATAATAGGGTTTTGAAACCCTTCTAATCCAAGACAACATGCCTATCATCTTGGACCATAGAATAAAATCATGTCATGCCAGACACCTCAAGCCTGAATTCTTTTCACTTTACCATGATGTTCCCAGGTTTCTCTATAATGTCAATCATTTGATCAATCCTATCCAAACAATCCATTTCCTTATATGGTTCTATCGTTCCTTTAATGGACGTAAACGTTTCAAACAAGAACTCCCTTGATCGATCTATCTCTCCTCCAACTCTGAGTTATACCTTAACAAAATAATTCTAAACATGTGGAATTTCATGATAAACAACATACAATACATGTATGGAAGTCTCTGGTAAATTTTGATCTATAGGTGGGATTCCTTGAAGATTATCAATGGCACTTTCATGAGGAACTCAGGGGAACACGTCTTTGATCCATACTACTGCACAATAAATCGTAAGAATGATAAGATAGAATAAAAAATCTCATATAAAACATGAAAACCAATAAGCAAAAACAATTATTTTTAATCAAAAACCAATACTAGAGATAGAATTTATAACATCCCATGGAAGCATCAGTCTTGTTACGATAAGAGTTGGAAAAGCACTTATCACAACATACCACTCATGTTCTCACAATCTTATCTCTAGTCTAACAGATATCCCAATTCATTTAATCTTGAATAAATATATCCTTTTATTTCAAATTTTAATGAAATGAAATGGGTTATCCTCAAACATGTCACCTAACCCAATATTTCATATACCCGAAGGGCGTTCCTGGCCCCCAAGGGTTTATGAAAATCACCTGAGCATTGATCAACATAACATATAAAAAAATTTCTTTTGAAATAAACAATAACATGGAATATATATATATATATATATATATATTTGAAACAAAATCAATTGAAAAAGAATAACAAGATATATATAACATAACTTTTAGAGAATAGAAAATTCAATCAACTGCAATGTGGATAGAAACTCCAAGAAAACTAAAAATGAAATGGACTAAAAACCCAAAAGATACTTCAAAATATTTTAGGGACAGACTCCCACCATCTCATTACTAGCTACCCAACCATGTACCATGAACCTCAACACCTCATTGGGGCGTCTAGCCTTTATCTACACTTAAAGGAAAACAAAGGACCACTCACAACCGAACATGAGCATAGGGTGTGATGTAACATGCTTAGTAGGATCCAACCTATGTGTCCCATAACTATTCTATGAATAAAAATTCATGTAACCTAAATTTAATTAGCACATGCAGTGATAAGTGGTAAATAATTCTCATATAATACATAGTTAATATTTCCCTTTTTTGCAGCACTAAAATAAAAGTAGGTATGTCAATTTCAGAGAACATTTTGTATATCATTTTACACAATCATAAACATGAATATCAAGGTTAACTCAGAAATCTATGAAAATGAACCTAATGAATAGGTATCACAACACCATGAAATACTATATGTATAGGCCAAAAACTACTCACACCGCAATCAATCAAGTGAAAAAATATTGATCCTAGAACAACATGCCTAGAATGAGATAAATACCACATGAGTAAACCTCCCAAAAATGTCAACATCAGTCTCCTTGAACAATAGACCTAGGAAACATAGAAACACCTCAGACAAACCTCCATGATAATAAAAAATTTATGGACGCTGGCCCAAAGAAAAACATTCAACATAAGTACCCAAGGTGACCCATGTGATCTTTTTCATAACTCACTTATAGGTTTTAAAAACCATTTCCAAATCACTTTACAAATTCCATTTCAAGGATACGAAAATAACCATTTTTTCAATTTATCAATTTCTATGGAATATAATTTTTCATTAAAAACTCTTATTTACAGACACAAATCAATCATGCCAATATCAATATGAATCAGTTTTTAAAAAAAACAAGATTTATTATCATTGGACAGAGATGAAACCTCGTACCTCAATACTCAAGGAGACCATTCCTGTAATGGGATCCACCAATGAAAACCCCAATAGCTTTAATGGAGACCCTAGAATCCAATACATATTAGGATTGATTAAATTTAGTATACAAGGGATCAGTTGAATATAGGAAACCTACAAACCAAAAAGTTGAACACCCACCTCACTGTGACCAATGGAAAAAATTTCCTCTGAAATGAGATCACACAATAGTTCTATGAGATACCAATTAGAATCACCAACCATAGCCCAATGAATCCAAATATCCCACCCAATAGTGATACCATGCTCAAATTAAATGAAGGATCGAAAAGGTTACTCACCAGAAGAGACGCTTTGAAATCACAACGTAAATTGAGTATCAAACAGATTGATATAGAAGGAGTTTCAAATCTCAAAAACACCATGAAACTACCTTACATTGAGAGACACTAATAACCAATGATGTAACTAAAACAAAACAGTTGCACACTATTTTTAAAAATTGTACGTGGGCTATCACACGGTGTGTAAACCAGTTGCATGACTAGTGACTCTCACAATACACATACGCTGAAAAAACCATCACCTAAGATAAAAATATACCTTTTAACAACTCATTTTATGCAATTCATGATCGTGAATTGTATCCGTTCATAGAATCAATTCATCTTTCATTACTAATATATAACCAACATTTCCAGACGTGTAGTATAGTTACACGGCGTGTAACTGCTCTACAGCCTACAAAAATGTACAATTATCAGTGAAATTCTAACAAATATTTAAGTACCATATTTGGTCATATTTATTTGATTTACCTTATGTCATGAAAAGTATCATGGAATATTAAATCCAATACCTAATGATTACATGTTGAATTCATAGTAAAACCCCTAATTGTGTAATGACAATATCTTAAGCCTATAATTCTTATCTGGTTGAATTTTTAGCGAAAGTGATTCCTAAAAATCTGTTTATTCTTCCTATAGTTGAATTTTATGTTATTATTGGAACATATTTATTTTCAATTATTAAATCCAAAATTAATTACCAAGTAAGCGATGACACGTTTTTAATTCAAAAAAACCACTGATCATCTAATTGAGTAATAATAAATGTGATCTTGAAAGGGAAATATAATTTATTATATGGACATTGATTACATTTCCAAAGGAGTATTTAACTAAAAGGGTATTTTAGAAACTCATCTTCAATGTTATACCTATTGTGAAGAATTTTTTTGAAAAATTTATAAATGAATATTATAGTATTCAGATGAATAAGGATGTTGAGTTCTCAATAAAACTCATTATTATCACCTCACCTATTTCAAGGACTCCCTATAGACTGGAATTAATCTAGTTGATTTAATTGAGATGAAACTATAGTAATTACTTGATAAGGGATTCATTTTTATAATTATGTCACATTTCGGTATACCTTTCATTTTTGTTATGAATAGGGATTTATCAACTCTGTATTGGTTATCAAGAATTGAACAAGATCCCAATCATGAAAAAGTATCATTTATCATGTATTTATGACATATTAGATCAAATGTATGGATACAATTACCTTTACATAATTGAAAATCATTCAACATATCACTTATTGAGGAATAATTATAAGGATATACCAAATAAAATATCCCATGAAAGGTATATGAACTATGAATATATAGTGATTTCATTGTGTCTTAATACTTATTTCTTTATATTTACCAAATTAATGCATAGATTCTATCAAAATTACCATGATCATTTTTTGGTAGTCATTATATATAATACATTCATATATTCAATGAGAAATGTAGATTATGAAAATCAATTGACATTGGTAAGGAAGACCACATGGAAGGAGAAACAATATGAAAAATTTACAGTGTGTGGATTTGGATACAAATGGTTCCATTTTCAGGTCATATAATCTCAATACAAGGTATATATGTGGATACGAAAAAGATAATGGATATTGGAAAATGGACTAGACTAACCCTTGTGATTGATATTTGATGTTTTTATGGATTAGATGGTTATTATTGATGATTTTGGGAATATTTCACATGAATATACCATTCTCTCACATTGTTAACTTAGAAGGGAGCCATGTTACATTAAAAAAATAAATATGAGGATAATTTTATGGAACTGTAAAGAGGCTTATACAGTAAAGGTGAAATTACATTAAAAATTTTAGATTAAGTTATAGTATCTATAGTGATTCATCCATGAAGGGAGTAGGATGTGTTCTCATACCATAATAAATGGTTATATATTATGACTAATGAAAATTGAGTTTCTTGAGAAAAAACCCAAATCATTATTTGGATTAAGTTTTGGAATTATTTTCATTAATGATTTAAATGAATCATATTCATATAGATAATTGTGATATATATATTGATAAAAAATTTAAATTTATATATTCAACAGAAAGAGTGTAATATGCACCAAATAATGTATGTGTAAGTAATTAATGATTATGAATTATGGATATATTACATCCATAATAATGAGATAAAGGTGGTTGATTCTTTGATCAAATTGATTATATTAAATTTTCTTTGATTAGTATAAAAAATATCAAATATTTCTAGATTTAAAATTGATGGATCTTGAAGTATTCATGGAATGGGTTAAATATTATCACTCTAAAATATGTTCTCAACCATCCATCCATGTGGGGATTAAAAAGGCATATATGGAATAAGAAGATATGCCAAAAATTATAAGAAATGTTCATATGTTAAACCATTATTTATATATAATGATAAGGTTCTGGAACCATTTATGTGTTTCATCCATACCAAATTTGATGGTGCTATTGAAGTAGTCACTTAGTTTTTCATTATATATTCATCCATGAATTGTGATGATGTACAGTGAATTTTAAAATATTTTTAGTGGGATTCCATTAGAAGGGATATTAATGAGTTTGTTTCTCGGTGCATGGTATGTTAGAAAATTAAATCTAATAGATTAAAGTATAAATATTTGTTATAACCATTATCCATAAAAAAATATTAAAGGGAAAACATCACTATGGATATTGTTTTAGGAATCCCTAATGTTTTTAAAGGGAATAATTCTATAGGTGTAGGTTTCAATATTCGTACAGAGTTTATAAATTTCATTGATATCAAAGAAGACTTTACTCCAGATCATCTTCATAGAATATATATTAATGAATTTGTATATTTTTACATATTACAACATTCTATTATATCATATTGGGATACAAGGTTTTCATTGATGTTCTAGTGAATTCTATAGGAGGAGAGGGATATAGAATTAGGGTTCATCACTACATATCATCCTCAGATAAATGGTTAGTTTTAAAGAACCATTATAACCCTCCATGAATTGTTGATATATCATTCTCTATATTTAAACTATCATTTGGATAAACACCTATCCCTAGTTTAGTTTTCATGCAGCAGTTTATTTTACTTGATAATTTATATGCCTTATTATATGTCCACATATAGAAGAATGTATAGAGTTCCAACATTATAGGATGAATTTATAGGATGAAACCTATTAGAACCTGATCCAGATGAAGGAATCTATGAAAAGAATAGATCTACTGAGAAACACATCAAACACGTTCATAGTTGGTAGAATAGTTAGGGTGAAATCCCTAGTTTGATCTAGAATTTGTGGTTTGTGGTAAAGAATTTATTTGAATTAGTATAAATAATATTGTTTATGGAATCGTAAATAGGAAGGTGATCTCCTTTTATATAGTCATTTTTGAAATTATTAATCATATTAGGATAGTATATTACCATTTAGAGCTTCCAAAAATCTTTTATCTTCTCCACAAGGTGTTATATGTATCTCTCTAATGGAGGTATATGCATGATCCATCACATGTTTTGATCTAGAATGTTATTCAAATGGGTAAGGATATATATAATGTTTGATACTTGGGATTATATATAGAATGTGATGTCATATATTTCCACTAACCTAGGAAATGTTATGTGGTGAAACCACCAGTCTAAAGAATCTATGTGGGAAAATGAGGGAATGATGGGTTGGTTGTATCCTCATTTGTTTCATGCGGAGTGAAAATATTTTGAAGTAGAATTTTTTAAATGGTGGTATAATGTAACACCAAATGTTTTTGAATAATTTTTTTAATAAAATATATTTCTTCAATATCATGAGTTATAAATAACACCCTGTTTTCCTTTGGTATAGTAAGAATATTTCCAAGGCATGAAAGGAAGTTCTCATAAAGTCAGTGGCCCAAGAAATCCCTTCTAATGCTATGTCGCTGTTTAAATTCCTGGAAACTCTAGTCGATCAAATCCACTCCCAGTTGGCCAATGTTTTTTGGGGATCTTATGTGGGAAAACATAACTCACACTAGATTTCATGGGAGAAGCTGTGCATTTCAAAATTTCATGGGGGCCTTGGCTTTAGGAACCTTAAATGGTTTAACGAGGCTCTTCTGGAAAAGAAAGGATGGCGCCACCTCACCCAACCAGATGCCATGTTCTCATCGGTTTTGCAAGCAAAATATTTCTCTCATACTGACTTCTTGCATGCCTAGTTGGGGACAAGGCTGAGTTTTTTGTTGAGAAGCATCTAGGGTGAAAAATCCCTCCTTGACATGGGCTGCATCTGGAGAATTGCTGATGGGCATAATGTTAATATTTGGAAGGACTCCTGGCTGTAAAATGGCATTATCCATAAGGTCTCTTTGACTATTGTTCCTGGGTTCGAAGATGCAAGGGTATGAGAGTTGATCAATTACTCGCTTAAGGACTGGGATCATGGGAAGCTTTTTAGCTAGTTTAATGAGGTTGACCATCAGCTCATCCTTAGTATTCCTCTCACACCAGGGATGTGAAGTGACCAACGTTTTTTGACCGGGGAGTCTCATGGAAGATATTTTGTCTGCTCGGGTTACAAAATGAGGGTCTAAGGAGTGGCTCAGGAATTTCCTGATAAACGATGGAATACTATTTGGGCACTCACTTCCCCCCCTAAGGTGAAAATTGTTTAGTGGAAAGTCTGCTCTGGGATTCTCCCAACCCGTAACTTTTTGGTGCGGCGTCATTTGTTAGAGGATGACACTTGTCCGGTGTGCTTCCAGGAGGTGGAATCCCCTTTGCATGAAATCATTTCCTGTCGTGGGGTGGAAGGGGTGTTGAAGGCATGGAATCTGGATTTTGGTTCTTTCTTTGATCTTTCATCTGGGCTGGTCCAGAATCTGGTTAAATTGGAGAGTTCTCTTGATCCGAGAGTGGTGGGGTTGATCTGTACTATTACTTGGTTAGTGTGGACTCGATGAAATGATCTCATTTTCCAAAGGAATGTGACCAATGATCATATTTGGGTGAATAGGGATAGGGAATGGAAGAACGATTGGATGAATAACGAGTTAGTGCATCCTTTAGACATCACTCGACAGCCGACTCCTTGTTGGTCTCCCCCCTATGGGTTTCATCAAGATCAATACAGATGTTGTTGTCTCTGATAATTCCCGGGTCGGTATTGGACACATTTCTCATGATTTTTTTAGCTAGATTGTGGAAGCTCAGTGTTGGGCTATTCCTTTTTCATGGAGCCCTATGGTAGCGGAGGCCTCTGCCATCCTCCAGGGGATCATTTTTTCCCGTTCAAAAAATTGGGCCAAGATTTTGGTTGAATCTGACTGCCTCGATGTGGTGAACTCTCTAGCTTCAAAGGACAGTGCATCTCAACCGTATGGACTTATCTTGAAGAGGATCTGGTCGTTAACAGAAGGCTTTGATGAATGAAAAGTTTCTTTTATCATGCGAGGAAGGAATATGAAAGCTCATTGCTTGGCACATTTTGGAAAATCATGGGGTGATCATTGTGGGGTGGACTTGTTTCCTGATTGGCATTGTAGGCCTGGTTTTCTTGATCAGTAATATATCTCATCTTTTGTTCAAAAAAAATTACATGGAAGGTAATAGGGGTACATATAATGTATATATTTGATATATATGATATCCTAATTATTCTTTAAAGATTAAATTTCAGTTAGATTTCTTTTTTTTCAATCTTTTTAATGATATTTTAACTAGGTTCAAGAATACTTAAGACCTACTATCTCCATGAATGATGTAATCCATTTTTCAGTCTCTAATTTAATGCATAACAATATATATATATTATTTATATATATAAGATATTTAACCAAGATTAACATTTTGGATATTATGGAACCATGATCAATGTACATGTACCAAAATCCTTGAACGATAACTTACATGACAAATGAATAAATTATTAATGTAAATATTTATTTTTATAAATGGGTGATAAAAGTGCATAATCAAATCATATACATTATGATAGATATGATTATTGATATATAATATATTTATAATAAACATATGTTTATTATAACATATTTTTTAATGTGTATGAATGTAGTAGAGACTTAAGGGAAGGAATTTCTTATCTCACATTAATTTATAAGATTATTATTCAATATACAACACATATTTTTTTAGTGTATATAATGCCATAAATTAATCTTATATCATAAATCTAAATTAATTTTAGTATCATTACTATATTTAATCATGATATTATATCATAGGGAATACAATTCCAAATATACTAAATTAGTAATGGGTTTTCATCTCAATTTATATAAGTGGTAGATACATGTCATATTAAACACCTTTTCCTTTTATGGGGTGTATATACTTACAGATAATGAATTTTTTGATGATTCACAGAAAAATTATTTTTATTTACATATCCATTAGAGTGTCTCTCATCCATGTGGTTTATTATTTTATAGTTACCAAATTAGTCAAGGTCTTATATTACAATATCATTATTTATCAGGTTTAATTTTTTTGATCTATTAGATGATAAAATATTATGATATGTATCTCAAAAAAATAATTATTATTGTTTTCCTATTTTTTAGATAATACATTTCTTTTATGTCATTTTTTTAGAATATATTTTCATAATTGTATTTTAAATTAAAATTAATTTTATTTATATAATTGGTAGAAATAACTTTTTCATTCCTAACCATGTTTTATAAAAAATATCAAAAAAATATTTAATGTCTTTCTGTAGTTTATGAAATTTTTATTACACTTATTTTACGTTGTTTAAAAAAATAAAGGGAAACATCAGGTCATTGTTTGAAATAATTCATTTTGTCTTTTATAGTAATATTAAATAAAATCAGTATGCTATCATATATAGAATGAATAGTATTTTCCACTATCATAATAGTTCATTTATATTTTTTATTAAATTATTTAAATCCATTGATTATATAACTAAAAATTATTGTAAATTTTTTTATGAATTTTGATTTTCAAAATTGATCTTCAAAGTTAACATGATATTTTAATTAAGTAATGTTGCAAGAAATATTTAAAATAATTTTCTATATAATAGGTCATACTCTTAAATTAATTATGATTCTCTAGGTTAATATGAAAATTATATCGTTCTTATATATTTTATCAATGTTTTATTTTTATTATGAAAATAATTTTATGAAATCTGTTCCTCATCCAAGAGTAATACCAAGAAGAAATGGTTTTGAAACTCATTTATTTTTAGCATGGTTCATGCTATTATAAAATAATGATGTTTAAATGAAAACTATTTTTTAAATATTTTAGGATATGTTAAAACATTTGTTAAATTTAATGGTTTCTTATATGAAGAAATAGTTGAGGTCTTATCATACACATTTGTATAATTTTTATTAGGTTATGGGTTGTATTTATATCTCCTTCTTATATATTGGGAAAATATTTTCATCTCATAAGATAGATATGACTGGAATGGGGAGTTAAAAAAGTTCAATAAACAACTATCTCAACAATAATAGTCTTTTTAGTGAACCATGACTACTAGGATTAACTTGGGAGTGAACCTATTCCAATATGGCATCCTTGGATGTATGTCTTGGTTCCTATGGAAATGATATCTTTATTCTTTTTTGTATGCCCCAATTCCATGTATTATGTTTATGTTATGATCTTGTCGAATATGTTTTTTGATACCATCATGATTTATGTCTTATGTGCTGCTATGATTTTTTCAATGACCAATGATTATGATATTAGATATTATGTGTGTGTTTTTAAAATTAAAATATCATATTATCATGTCATTATTATCTTCTTATGCTTATGGGTTCATTATATATCATTTATGTGTCATTAAAGAGCATTTGATCACACCCATTTTTTGATTCTTTCCTCATGTTTTCAAGATATGTATTTTGTATTATATTTCATAGTGGAGAACAATGATTAAATATATTTTTAGGAGATGATGAAAATATTTCCTTGAAAAAGAACATTTTTTTTCATTTTTTTAAGACAGAGAACTTTTATGATTCTAATAAATGTTCATTATAATGTATTTAATATACATATAAAATGATGTAAAATTTCATTATGAATAGTCTGGGTCTTTAAATTGAATACTATTATGTTTTATTGTTGATATGGTTTTTATAGATTTATAGGATGAAAATAATGAATCTTAAAAAATATCATAAGAACATATACCAATTATTTTAGAAATATATTTCTAATATCTTTAAAATGACCCTTTGGTTGGTAATTTAAGAATTTAATAACATCTATGACCTTTCTGGGGAAGTTTATTATTGATTTTGGTAGGGATAGGATTATTTCAGGGTCTTATAATGTAGATTGATGAGGGTACACGGGGTTCTATTTTAAAAGTTATGGGAGTGACATAGTTTTTATTATTAAGATCATTAAAATATAATAAATTCAATCTCAAGGGAAAGTGGTTCCAATGTTACTCAATTTAGAATGTGAAATTATATATGATATAAACCCACTCAGCCAATAATATTTATACATTTTTTTGGATATTATAACACATATCCTTTTATTTTAACCACATATAAAACCCAATTAAAATTTTCCTATTTAATGAATTTTTTTAGGTTTTAATTCACAAAAAAAAATTAATATACTTAATTAGATATATTTTTAGAAATTATAATTCAAAGGTTTAAAATAAATTTATCATATTTAATTATCACTATTCTATGATTTATCTTTAATTAAAATACACAAAAAACGAACACTATTTTTGAAATAAATGCATTTGTAAAACATAAGAAATTAACTCATTCATTTTACATGAAAACAGATTATATGAAAGTAAAAAAATGAATATATAATATATAAATTTTATGAATATCATAAATTAAGGTAAATTATTAAAAAATGTATTTTATGAATTAAAACGAGTATTTTGAAAATATATTTTTACCATAAAATTAATTAAATGTGATTTATAACCAATTTACTTCAAATGAATTTATTTTATACATGTGTTAAAAAATCCTCAAATTATTTATTTTTAATTATGAAAAGTAGATAACCATACATGACAATAACATTTATTATAAAGGACCTTTTTCAAAACAGTTATTTCGAATTAATGGTATTTTTTATATAAATTAGATAATTTTTTGAAAATTTTATTTCATTTAAACAAATGTATAATGTGCATAATTTTTTCATTAATAAGAATTATTCAAATATTCTTGATATTGTGTTTATCACAAGCTATCATAGACGGTAAAATTTTCTAAAGAGATATATGTCATAAAATCATAGTGTGTTACGACCACATTAATTATTTGTTTGATGGAAATTAAATATTGACCCTCAATCCTAATTATTACATTATTATTAAAAAATTAAACTTAATTTTATCAACTTCAAATTATAAATATTAAAAAAATTACTTTAATATAAAAAATATATATTTTACAAATAATTAATTTTTAATGAAAATTAATTTTAAAACATTAAGTAATTTTATACTTTTTCCATACCAATAATTATTCATTATGTGATATTATATTTTACCTGACATATTTAAATTATTTATTATTAAACACATCATTTAACTAAGTTATAATTAGTTTTCTAAAATTAAAATGCACATTATATATAAGAAATTTTTTAGTTTTGTGTCTTTATAACTTATAATGATTTTATCATCATTTATTACAAATTAATAATCAATATATGAATATTAATTAATATATTTATATATATAAGAATTACATTTAAACAATATAATTCTTCAAATGTTATACATTTTATCAAAATAAACATTACATAGAAAAAACATTATGTATAATTATTATTATTTATTTGTTGGACTGATTTTATTTTTATATATGAAAAATACCTACATATTCAATAAATTATATATATATATATAGATTAATCATAATTCATATGATATATAACATGGGTATAAGATTATATCCATTAATTACAGATAAAAATATATGTAATAACGATGTTTTATCCTTACATTTTTATAATGGTCACTATTGACAGTTAATTTAGGTACCATATAAAATCATAGTTAAAAAAGGATACATATTTTTATATGTGTTGAATTTATTATAAATACATGATTCTAATAAAACCCAAATAATATAGTATTCATTACAATTTTAATTTATATTTAATTTTCGTTTATAAGAATATTTTATTTGATTCCGATTATCACTTCTATTGAAATTTTTTATCCTTTTGAAATACTACTTCTATATTTGATTGTAAATTGATTTCTTAATTCTAATAATAATAAACATAATAATAATTGAATAGGTAGATATTGAATTAAATTTTTTTAATTTCATATTTTTTTGAGTTTATGTTTTCATAGTGTATATGATTTACATTTAATATCTTATAACAAAATAATATAATCATTTTTTACTATATTTTGGTCTAAAGATTTATAATTTACTTAAATATTATTAATTTGGTTATAAATTTATATTCAAATTATTCCAAATAGAAAATAATTATAATCAAATATATAGAATTAATAATGAGGTCATTGAATTCTCCCAACATAATATAAATTACATCCCAAAAATTTTAATTTTTGTAGATGGATTTGGATAAGGGTGTCATTATAATATGAAATAGTAATGATGTAATTAATATTTTTATTTCTTCCATAAATGAGTTTATATGATATAAAAAATCAATCAAAATTTATAGATGTTTTGATTTTTATTTATCTCATATAACTTTCCCAAAAAATCTCTCTTATAAAGAAAATGATTTTCTAATAGAGTATCACTTAATAATTAATTTTTATTTTCATTGTTTCCTACCAAATAAAAAAATCAACATGGTTTTAAAAAATATTGATAATATTTCCTAAAATAATAGTAAATAAGCACAAAATAAATCAATAAAAATATATTTTTTCTTATGACACCTTCATTTTAACATTTGATAATTTCATTTTATTAATGAAATAATTGGTTCAATATATACTTAAATTGGTTTATCCAATAACTATATTAGTTTAACAAATGAATAATTATTTTTTCCCTCTAATTCCTAATAAAATAATTCCCAAAATAAATAAACATTTCTATGATTCCAACTATGATTACCCAACCATAAGATACATTCATAATTTTTCATTATGTACGAATATTTTTTAAGCCATGAAATAAATAAAACCTGAGAAAAATTAGGTCTACTGTCTTGGGAGATTATATACATAAATGAATTATTTAACGATAATATAAATATTTATTAATAATTTATCAAAACCTGAACCCATTCTATAAATACCTGATGATATACTCATCATTTTGCCCTAATAATGGAAAAAAGGTGACATGATATACTTAGTAAGGGTAAAACATGTGATATATAAACCAAGAATCACAAGATTGAATGTGTGGAAGATGTGTGTATGATTTCATAATCAAGGAACATAAATACAACATTATATAATAATAACCATTAAAAATGAGTCATATAATTGAATATATACGATGAATTTTAGAATAACTTATGAATTTATCATAAGAATTTGGAAACAATAGACAATTATATTTATCCCTAGAATCATAATAATAGAATTTAGTTCAAATTTATCATTGAAAATAATTTTTTATATTAAGGATCATTGTCATGATATTCTTCAAACAGTGGATTGGGTTCACTCTCTAATATAATAAACATTATGTATTTTGTTAAAATTACCTTCACATAGTAAATCAAGATTGGGTACACTTTATAGCCCCATATCTATAATATCACGAGATATAATGCATTTGCTTATGAATTTTAGATATATATATATCTAGAAACATTCACCACATAGTGATAAAACATAAATATGTATTTCACATGACCAAGAAAACATTCATTACAGCATTAAACCACGTTAATTAAATATTTATTATAATTATTTTCATAAAGAATAAATATAAATCATAATAATAATTAATATGAAATTTTTTACTTAATAGTATTACCATTGAAACATAAAAACACAATAATATTGATATAAATGAAGTGAAATTATAAGAATGTCATAAAATCATTTAGAATATACAAATAAATAACCTTTTTATTTTGAAAGAATTTTAATAAAATAATTTTATTTATATTTTTTAATACAGGATTAATGTAATGAATTCATTTAATGAATCATTAAAATATAGTGAGGAATCATCACAAGGAAAACTAATGTAAATTATGGGAGATAAAAACATTAAAGGAAACATAAAAATGTATCATTACTATATTTTTAAATAATTAAAAGTCAAATTGAATGGAATATAATAAATCATTGAAATTGAGATAATGATATCCATGAAAAAATATATAGAACATAAAACTGGAGGAAAATGATTCCGAACCAAAAATAATAAATAATAAAAATTCTACATATAATCATCAGTTTGAGTGAATAATGAATTATGGATAGGGGTGCAATGTTATGTTACTTCTCAGTCCCATTAACATTTTAGATTGGTAGTGGATGGTGATTGGTTAAGGCTTGTGGAGGGATCAGTGGTGTTTGGAGGTGAAATTATATTATATTTTGTGGGTTATGACATGATCATTTTTTCATGACATGAGAGGATTATCATGTATATGAGGTCAATGATTCTTATCTTCGGTTGTGGATGGTTTTCATATTCTTAATGAACTCAATAAAATAAGACAACTTAAATGATGTGAATAATATAAATTAAAATTTGTGGATGTTAGTCAATTGTTGAGGTTGAGGATATCACAAAATTTATTTATTTCACATCCTTAATTTGAGGGGCTCAATAAAATTAACAACATGAATATTATATTCACATTGTGAATGTAATTTGGTCTATATTTGTTATAGATATTGGGAGCCCTTTGTTTTTCCACAATACTATACTATTCCTCTTAGTTTAGGGCGGAACCTAGGTGATTTTTGTATGTATTATTTATATTTTCCAAATTCAATGATTATTGTGTTTTGGATGTTGATTGATAGAAAGCTGAGCTGTATTCTCTTCTTATAACCCTACTTTCATTTTATTATACTTTCAATGATTCATAGAGGAGATGAAGTTTGGTTCATGGTGAGTTTAGAATTTGATGTTGATAATTGCTTAGTGTGACATGGGTTAATTTAGGTTTTCTTTACGTGTCCAGGGTGTTGTGGTTATTTATATTTATCAAAAAAAATTTGGAATCAAAATGCATCATTGAGATATAGGTTCCTTATTTTACCCCTATTTATGTGA
This sequence comes from Viscum album, assembly GCA_963277665.1. Classification (NCBI taxonomy): domain Eukaryota; kingdom Viridiplantae; phylum Streptophyta; class Magnoliopsida; order Santalales; family Viscaceae; genus Viscum; species Viscum album. The sequence continues at coordinate 2,009,980,466 of OY728145.1, read as the reverse complement.
TAGTTTTGGGTTTAAACGTTATTTTAATTCAATTAGGTAGATAATAAGGGTTATATTAATGAATATATTGGTTTTTATTAATCTAAAAACAATGGGTATGTTGATAAATAACATTTATTACTACATTTATGTTATTACTGATGTGTCTATTCTTTAATATTTTCATTGATGAAAATGATGGTTGATGTGAGACTTTTTTCAATGGTAATTAATTTTATATGAGAATCATGTTGTGTTGATTGTTGATTTCACTCTGAATAAAATCACCAATCACAAATAATTGGATAATGAATTAGATTTCCATGGAAATATATATATTTTTTGATAATAAATAAGATAAATAATGATGTAATTTAATGTTACCCCATTATCTAATTTTTTATATCCTTGTAATGGTGGAAACTGAATGGGTAATGAAATATTTGGGGTAGTGATTCAATAGTTTTTTAGAATGGGATGTGATGATTCTGTTGTGTTATGGTGTTGATGAGTGGTAGTTGTGTTTTGATGGGGTGGTGATGTGTGGTGGTTGTGTTGTGTGATGGTTATGTTATAAAGTGGATGAGATTCCTTGGTATGGTAATGACAGGTCTTAAAAGATGTGGTGTTGTGACGATGGTTGATTTGAGGTGGGTTTGTTTATATATGGTGTGTTTATTTATGTTTCTAAGTCAGCCAAAAAAATTGTAATACTGAAAAAAAAATTCATGTGTTGGTAAATAAATAAGAATTATTTGGTATTTTTTGTTGAAATTTTCATAATTTAATTGAATGATAAATGAATTGGATGTGTAAATTTTATTTTAATATGAGAGTAGATAAGAGTTAAAAGAATCTCAAGAAATATGGAAAATGGAAGAACCAATAATTTATAGTGTAATTATGTGTCTATTTTTGTTGGATATGTGATGTTAAATATTTAGAATTGGTAGTGATTGTGAGAAATGTTGTATTGTATAGTGGTTGTGGTGTGGATTACGATGGTGTACGTTTCGTGAAAGAAAAATTTTGATATTGAGACCTAACTATCTAGTATATATTTTTATGTTATTACTATACGATCCCCACACAATTTTAACTTACTAATTCCCAAATGATGTAGTTTTGAGGTTATTTCCCTAAAATCCTTGTCAGTAATTATTTGGATGGAATGATACTCGTATTCCACAATATTCCATCAGTAGTAATGATATTTATTTATGTCGGAGATTACTAGGGATGATAGGGGTTGGTGTTTTATAATACCCTATGGAGGAGAGGATGCGATATGTGGTGGTCGTCATGTGTGGGTGGATGAGGGTACAATAGTGACCCTGTTTTACTTACATGGGTATTATATATTTTTAATTAATATTGATCATATTATAAAATCACACACTTGAGTACTGTAATAGTTTATTTCCATTCAAATCATAGAACACAATATTCTTAATTGAAGAAATGTCTTCAGATTCTTCCATAATGGTCTTCCCCATTTGTACTCTTACATAATAATTCCATCATAAATTGGGAAACATGAATATAAATACTGGTGACCTCATATTTTTAGTAGGGGTAAAAAATAAGATATGTAAGTATAACTGAATATATGTGTAGGTGAATATTATCATAGTATTTAAAAACCATACCCTGCATATCAAAAATCTTTATCCTTAGTCATAACATAATGATTAAAACTCAATAATAACTTAATCTAATTATAATCAAATAACACGATCCATGCGACTATAACATTTGCATAATACATAGAATTTTGATATATACAAAATCATATAAAATCATTTCCTTAGTAGTGAAAACTTATTACTAAAAATTATAAGGTTGTTATATGAGATGATGCACCTCCTGGGAGAGCTAATAAACCATCCCCAATGAAATATGAATCAACAATTTGGAAGGGGTCCAGTCATTAAATAATTATATTATTCAAGGTTCACTCCAAAGACCATAGTAGTAGACAGTGTCCATTTTTGAACAATGTTTACACCGCATTCCATCATTCACTTAACAAATTAGGTTACTCACCCTTCCAATCCGGTATTATTGTTTTCAGTTTACTCCCCATTCCATTCTTTTCAATCTAATTAGGTTGAAATAATTACCCAAAAAATTAATATTTAATAGGTCCCACACATCTATTGTTATAACATAACAACTATTTATAGTTATAACATAACCAACATTCAGGGTTTTAAATAGTCCATTATCCCTTGTTATAATGTAACCATAGTCATGTAATTAAACACATACATATCTGTCCCATGGATCATAAATAATTCATAACATCATATCCCAAGAAATTAAATGGGTTTCAGAAACATTTCAATATAAAATAATATTTAGAAAAGATAAAGGTTTCATGTGAATCATATCATGATATAACCAACGGAGGATAAAAAATTTTCATAAACATTTTTCCACCATAAACATTACCATTGAATTCTATAATATGAGTAAAAGCATAGGTTCATATACCTATTAAAGAAAAATTAACATTGAAGGATGTTATCTTGTATTTAGATTGATATTGAAATATCATAAAGAAAATTTCATGATGATAAATAATCTTCTTTGAAAAACAAATTTTAAAAATAAAAATTCATAAAACATTTTGTAATTATATTTTAATTGAAAATATTATTAAAATCATATAATATAAGTGTTAATAAACATTTAAAACATTTCATGAGAAAATTTCCTTTTTTTCTTTGATTAAAATGTTCATAAAATAAAGAAACAATATAAATAACATTCATTGAAAACAATAATGAATACATTTAATGGAAGAATTAAAGCAATTATTTGTCGTTATATCAGAAAATTGAGTTCTTGTAGTGCATGATAAAACATAAATTCTATTTACATTTTTAAAGACTAAAGACCATTTTTTTGAAAATTACAAGAAGGTTCCTTTATAAAACATATTATTAAATGCCAAACATGTGTAAAATGTATCTTAAAATTATTAAAAAATTAATTCAAAAATTGGTTTTAGAAAAAATGGTTTATGAAAAAAATTGATATCCTAATGATTATTGAAATATAGTCATATTTTATAAAAAATATCAATTATTTTAAATACTACTGGTTTGAAAAAGGTATTATTACATGTAAATATCATGAATATATATTGGATATGAAAATTAAAGAGTTTATTGAGAGGCTGATCATATTATTACCTCATTAGTATCTTAATCAAAAAAAATTCTGATAAATAATGAGAATATAACATAAAATCACTACTAATTTAGAAACATTGAGTTGTAAACCCCATAGAAATATCATAAAATGGACAATAAAATATAACATGGATAAATAATTTCAGGATATTTCTTCACAAATGGGGTGTATATACACATAAAAACTAATATATGTGTATAACATGACATACATTTCAAGTATGTAAAATTTATATAAACATCCCTTAACTATTTATTTATCATTTGAATTGTAACCCAAATATATCATAAAATAAAACAAGCCTTTCAATATCATGAAAAGGAAGGTATTTGTGATATTTCCTATCAAAGGTGAAATATATAAAAAATATGAAATAAATTATTAGGTAATTTTAATATTTCCTTAAAAAACAACATAGATACTATGAATCCCTTACCGTACGTCTTGACTTCCTTCACACTCATTCAGACCTCCTCTTTCTCAGGTATGCTTTGTAGGATTGCACATAAATAATTCCTATAATAATTATATGTCTAAAAAGTGGCTTAAAGAAGAAGAGTATGGGTTTGAGGGATTGATTTGAGAATGTAATGGGTGATGAAAATAATAGTGTGGTTTTATGAGAAGATGATAGGTGTGGCCTTTTATAAGTGTGTGAGAGGACACACTTGGTTTTATTTAAAATACGTGAGTTTTACCACGTTTTTTACAGTCACAACAAGTCCTAAATGAACTATTCATATAACTCATTGGTCTAATGAATTTAAATTTGAATTAAAGTTGTTTTTAGACAAGTGGTTAGGTTATGTTTACCCTAATATGTTTAATTTAACCCTCGATAAACCCATTTTTATCATAACTGTGGTAAATATTTTTTACAATTTTACAGTTCATTTTGGTGAATATTAAATTATTACATATAGATAATATAAAATTTTATAATTCAAATATGGAATCCATTTTTTCATATTCATATCATAGAAGTTGAAAAATAAAAAAAAATTATTCGCATAGATGTGATGAGAACGAGAGTCTAAAAAGAGAAAAAATTAAAAGGATTAAAATGATTTTATATCTAAAGATATTGTTAAATTTAGTCTGAAGAAGGAAATTAGATTAATGGATTTATAATGGAACTAATTAAAATTTAAATAAATTAAAATTTTCATATTTAACTTGAGAAATATTTATATAAAAAATGTTGTTTTCATTTAAAATTTGAAATTTTTTACTACTTAACAAAATAATATCTCAGAAAAATACAAATAAAACACCATAACATAATTATTATATTACCATATAAAAAATGAGTTTTATTTTTTCAAATAAATTTTCTACAATTTCTCATAACTAATTTAAAAAAATGTAGTACAAGGGAGATAATAAACTTTTTTTATAAAATACTATTGTAATCAAAAAATTAGATTTATTCTTATCACTTATCTAAAAAACAAATAATATAAATTTTACCCATTTTGTAAATATATAATTAGTATATTTAATCATCAAATATAATCAGATGTTATTTGTTTAATTTTATTAGGTAAAACATATTTTTTTAAAAATGTTTTTTAGAAAATGAATTCATTTACTTTCCAAAGATTTTTATTTTTCATTATAATTCATTTGTAAAAAAATAACTCATTATATATATATATATATGTTTAAACCATATATTTTAATATTTTTTTAATCATACATGTACTAATTGTTATAATGGGTGGGTGATAACTATTATATAATAATATTTTAACAATGAGTCAAGATTCATTTAAAATTTTTGTATCATGTAACCAAAGACAAATTAAATATCTATTGGAAGACAATAAAATCATAGTTCTATTTGTTTTAAAAAACGAAACATAGTATTAGTTATAATTAAAGAAAAATTGATTTTTTTTCCCCAAAAATATTGAAAATAATGAACTTATATGATATAATAATTATTTTCTCAAAATATAATGGAATTACATTCAACCTCTCATTAAATGAGTATTTTAAATGAAATTTATATCCATAATAAATGGTTTAACAGATTAATAATACTCCAAAGAAACACACATCATAAAAATAAATTACAAAACATCCAATAAAAAAGGAATTGAAAAAATAGAGTTTAAAAAAAGTAACTCATAAATAAGATATCACATATGATAACTGATGTGGCTCTATTTTCACATGTTTTGCCACATATTTTTACATAATTTTTAATTATTTAATAAATTATTTAATCACAAAATGCTAAATTAATCCACTTTTGTATTTTTATGATTAAATTTGTCAAATATTTATTTTTTATAACATTTTAGGTAATGTTGAACATTAAAATAATTGATTTATTCATTGTGTTTTTAATATAACTAATTTTAAATTTGTTTATTTAACCTATTTTTGTTTATTTTATTTTATTTACCATTATTAATAATTATTGAGTTTGCTAATTAATTCACTCTTAATTTATAATGTTTATACAACTTAGTTCGGCTTTCCAGACTACCGGTAGCTTAGATACCGCTAGCAGGTTACCGATACTCTCTATCGGTGACTCTGCCTCTATCGGTGACTCTTTCTATATCGATGACCCTTGTCACTGATATGCTTTCCTACCAGTATCTCTCTTCTAAATCTAACAGTATCCTTATTTTTATGTCCTATCGGTAGCCTTTAATTTCTACTGGTGAGACCTTTAATTTTATAAAGAACAGTGAGCCTTTTATTTTAATTTAATAATGATGAGTTTATAGTTTAAATTAGTTCTACTTGATTTCTTCTTAATAGGTTAATTATTATTTAAACAGTTATTTAATTGAGGTTAGTTTATTTAATTAACTTAGACTTTATTTTAATAATTAATCTTTTAACATAGTTACATTAGAATAGGTTAATTATTTTAGTTAATTTGTTTAGATGCCATGCTCATCATTTAAGTAAATATTTTGTGTTGTTAAATCTAATTAAATGGTTCGCCCTTAATTTTGTGTGTTCCAAATAGTTAATTAATTAATTTATTTATTGTTTTTTGAACATTAATTATATTATTTTAAGTATGCCGATTGAGTTATAATTCATTTTTATTTTGTTTTAGTCTACTGGTGAGGTATACAAGCTCTAATGGTGACCTCGCGTCAGTCTTACCTCACTGATACTTTTTTCTCACTGATACAACCCTTCTATCGGTAGCCTTGCTACCGATCCACACCTCGCTGTTACCTTTCTGTTTCGGTGACCTTTTTACTATTACCCTATTTACACCCTAATTGCATTGTTATAATTTAGTTATTAATTTAATTTTATTTTCATCCATTAATATAAATTTACTTCATTAATTCAATAGTATAACTTTCTTCTTTAAAGATTTAGGTATAGAGGTTCAAAAAACACAATGTTTTTTTAATGCTTCTTAATTATTTAAATTTGTCGGTTTAAGCTTTTAAAAATTATGTTTATGCATTTTAAATTTTTATCTCTATTAATTCTTTTAATTCTGTTGTTTATGTTAATTACTTAATTTTGTATAATTTAATCTTGCTAAAAAATTAATTAGTTAATATTTCAGTTATGTTGAAATTTTTATTTGTTTTAAATAAATTAGTGGCTTTACAATTTATTTTTTTAGTTTAATTATTATTTTTTTATTTATTTGAGTTGATGTTTGTGGTGGTGTTTTTTCACCAACCGATAGATGACTGTTACCCTGCACCGCTGATTAAACTCACTATTTTTTTATTATTATTTATTCTATCAGTAGCTGAGCTACGATACCCCATCCTCAACCCTTCTATCGGTAGCCTTGCTACTGATCCCTACATCACCGATACTGTCTTTTTTTCTTCACCGTCATCACCCCTTTTTCATCCTCACCGATATCTCCTTCTCACCGTTACCCACTGCAATCCAAAGCACTCATCGCTGATTTTGTGTCGCCGTTTGCTATAGAAGAAGAGATGTGTGCCCTTCCACCGAAGTCTCGTCTCTTCCCTAATGGGATTTCCAACTCAATTCCAGCGTATTGTTTAAAGAAGATGTAGTTGGGTTGAGGGTGGTGTCTGATCCAAAGCTGCATCATCATGGGTTTTTAGTGGTGGTTGTTGCGACCGGAAAGAATGGGACATTGATGATTGCTAAGCAGAAGAAGAGCCACCACAGTGTAGCTGCTTTCCGTCGTGCCATGCTGGAGCCGAGGGAGTCCTGCTATGCCGCGATTAAAGATTTAGGAAAGTGAGGATGTGCCACGAGGTTCAATGTAGGGAGGTCCGCCCTGCTGATGGACTCGCCCCACTAGTGAGGAGTTTACCGCTAAAGGGGAGTGCGCTGCGCTGAGTGCAAAGGAGGTCCGCCGCTGTGCACTGTTGGAGTTGAGGAGCGCAGGACGTCGGTTTCAATGGAGGAAGTCAAATCCTACCCCTTGCAGCGCCAATTTGGGGGAGGAAGGGAAGTAAATTAAAAAAATAATAAATAAAAACAAAAAGTTAACAAAATATATTATTAAAATTAAGTCAAAAGGAAAAAAAGAAAAGACAAAAGCAAAAGTTAAAGTAAAGTAAACATTAAATAAAGTTAACTTTCCATAAAAGTTAACATTACTAAGTCAAATAAATATAAAAAAATTATAAAAATTATAAATTTAAAACAATTATCATATTAATGATAAGATAAATTATAAATTAAATTATAAAAATAAATTAATAATAATTGTAAGTAATCAATTAATTTACTATTAATAGAATAAATTATTTAATTAATAATAATTATAAATAAATTATTAAGTTTTCTTAATAAATTAAAAATACATAAAACTTAAGAAATAATATTAATTACTAAATTAAAATTAACTACATAATTATTTAATCTAACAATTTAATTTCATTAATAGTAAAGAAATAAATTAATAATACAATCTTAAAAATTAACTTATTTATTTATTTATTTATGTTCTTAATTTTTAATAACTTAGTTTAAAAAATTGGAAAAATTAATAACTTATTATTTATTTTTATTAAGTTAATAACTTTTTAATTCACTTATGTTTTACCATAGAGAATAAATTCAAAAGAAAATAAAAATTTTCAATTATTATATTTATTAAATAACATAAGTTAACTTGTAACGAATAATGTAACACTAACTCTAAAAAATTAATAACTTATTTTTCTTTGCATTCTCATTTATTTATTTTTCTATTCTATTTTATTTTTCAGGTTCATTCAAGGGACATAAACACATCCATGTTCGTCCAACTAACTCAGCGGGAGTTAGTCAGGAGGGAAAAATTAGCGCGACGCACCAGTTGTGGAAAAATCGCACATGTGTGGTGCACTCATGAAGACATTTCAAGTCGGTGGAAAAAGAGCAGTGACAAGTATCTGATGACAACAGGGTACTTAAAGCATACAAGCAGAAGAATTTTGGGGGACTCTCATTCGACATTCCACGACAACACCAATTCGAGAGTGGAGACTCCTGGGAGCAGCACTGGAGATGAGCAGAAGACCTAGGAGCCCGAGGGCAGAGTAGTACTTGGGGAGAACTTCTTCCCTCTGTCCTTAATTTTTGTACTCTTTTCTTGGATGTATTTCACTTCTTTAATGAATGTGATCATATGATGAAATGTTTTCAGCTTGGTAATTTGACACTTCTGGTTTTTATTCTTGGTTTTTGCACAATATTTACAATTTTTCAGAAATCATAACAATCGGCGAGATTGATTCATGATTCGACGTTAAATTGTTCACAGTTCAGTTTCTGTATTACAATTTCATTAATTCAAGATCAACTTGCTAAGTAGATTTTGAATGCATTTTTTTTATTCTTTTATTGTCAACAACATTGGGAATTTACGATGAGTTTGTTTTTAGTTGTTGTTCCTTTTCAACTTCCAAGCAATTCAATTAAGTTTTAGTGTGGATAACTCCAAAACATAATTCTCTACTTGTTGAATTTCCTGGAGAGGGAGATTATTCATATTTTTTTGATGTGTGACTCAATTAAAGTTGTGAAGGAATAAATCATTTCAACCAGTAGATTAAATTTCCCAAGTGTTTCATGTGATCAGTACTTCTTTGTCTTGCTTCTTAACACAAGTATACAGTATTACTTTAGTTTATCAGTATTAGTGTAATTTTTATTTTCTATAAAAAATTACTATTTCATAATCTTGTTTCATTTTCATTTTAATACACAAAAAGATAAAAAAAAGGTTCACTTCTACCACTACTGAAAACAATGGAGTTTAATAAAAATAAACCTTATAATTCTCGTCTGCCTTCTCTGTGGATCGACCCTGCACTGATATACTAGTGTAGGAGTAATAAATTTAATTTTGAGGGTCGTGACAACCTCCGGCACTATTCAAAATTTGGCGCTGTTGCCGGGGAAGGCACGCACTGAGAGTATAGGGTTTGAAAAATATAAAGAAAAACAATAATAATAAAAATAAAAAAATAATATATAAAAAAAATGCTTTAAAAAAATCTGTGTACTGGAACCTACTGTTTGTGTTTTCTTTGAAAAATCTATTTTGCTATGAATTGTTGTGTGTTTAATCTCACCTGGTTTTAGTTCAAAAATGGATGTTAATGAGAACTGGAATCAACCTGGAGCTTACTGTGTTTGTTGTGGTGATTATGGACATACTGCTTGGCAGTGTGTCTATAACCAGACACAACAGGATTTTTACATTGAAGAGAATGAGAAAAAATTTGAGTTTAGTCCTGAAACCCTAGCTAAAATTGAACTAATTGACTCTAAACTGGATGCTAGGGTGGAAAAATTTTATAATTGGTTAACTCAAACCCATGAAATTCAAATTAGTGATTCTAAAGAGCAGGATCAAAGAATGAAAATACTGGAAACTATGCTTTTGGAAGTAAAACAATGGGTTAAAGAACATGAAGAATTTGAAGAAAAAGTAAAAGAAAATGTTTACAAAAGATTTGAAGATCAAATTGAAGAAGAGAGTGACTGTGAAACTGTACAACAAATCATTCACTTTAAATAATCTGATCCTTTTGGACATAATTTGGAAATAACTGACTCAAAAATTCAAGAACACAACATTGAAAATCCAATAAAGATCTTTAATGGGGTTGAGTTAGATAATTTTGAAGATGAATTGAAATAGATTGAAAATGAATGTCCAGTTCTCTTCATAATTCCTACATTGGAGAAAAATCACTATATTAGGAGTTTTGAAAATGAAGTCATTCAGGTTGAGGACAAATTAGAAGATGAAAAATGTATTGTTAATAATTCTTCACCCAAAATTTCTGAAATTCTGAACACTAAGCCTGAACTTGATATTGGGTACACTTTGGAAGAGAACCTTAAGCTGGAAATCACATAATCTCAAATCATTGAACCTGAACTGAATACTTATCTTCCATGTTTTAAAACTATAAACCCAATAATTTATGAAATGTTGTTGGATGATGAGGATGAGGAGATGGTATTTGAAGAAAAACTAACTGATGTGTTTTTATTTCCCTATTCTCATTGTAATCACTTTTCTGAAACATTGAGTACTGAATTGGACCACAGTGTTGATTTGCATGGGGGTAAATTTTTTAATTTGAACAATCTTGAACATGATTTTATTAAAGAAGAATTGAAAATTTCTCCGCCTGATTTAAACTTTTTGGAACACTCAAATGACATGGTTTTAAAGAGTGAGAATTTTAAATTTTAATATGACAACGAGGTTGAACACACACTTGAATTAGGAAGATTTGATTTGTTAGAAGTAGTAGATGTTCATTGTGAGTTAACAGATGAGGATTTTTTGGAGAAGATTTACAATATTGTTAGACCCGAGTCTGTTTGTGATAAAATAAATTCTCTTCCCTACATGTCACTTACAACCTCAACTGTGAAGGGTGTTGATCCTTTTCATGATGCTGATAGTAGTCTAGAGGGGGAATCAAATTTGAGTTTCATTGTACATAATTCAGATCAATACTTAATTGAATCTCCTCTTGAACATGCTATTCAGTATTCACCCACAAGCACCCTTGAACTTGAACCTGTTATTGTTGAGGTTAAGAGAGGTAGCTTTGAGAATAATGCCACACCCTTGGAAGCAACTAATATTATGTTGTCCCTTCATGTATATTCAAATATTGAAATGTCTGAACTAATTCTGGAAGTGGACAACATTATAACCAAAACTATTAAATGGTGTTTTTATGGGTTAATCTAAGCTATGAGAGTTTAGTTGCGTTTAGCTTGAGATCCAATGATTTTCATTGTTCTGTTAAAACTAATTGGGCCAAACACATGTGGTGGTTTCTATTAAGTAAACCACATCCACCTAGTGACTACGGTTAGTTGCTAGGTGAATCTGACTGGGGAATATAAACCTAGCGATGCATGGGAAGCAACCCATGGTTTTTTCTTTTGTTAATAAATAAAAATTGTGATTAAATAAAGTCTAATTGAAGACTTTAAATTCAGTACTTCATGGGAGTCAACACATTCCCCTTCTTTTGTGTTTACTTTTGTTTCTGTTCTTGTTTTACTTTCAATAAAGTTCTTTTGAGATGCCTTCTGTTTGCACTATCTATGCTAGTCATTTGTTCCTGGTTCTCATGATTTGTGTTTCTAGGATGATGCTGCTTTGTCATATAAGGAGTGGAATTCTCATGCTAAAGAAGTAATGGAAATCTAGTCAGGGAAGCATAGTTAATATTAATTTCTATTTCATTCTGTTTCTCCTTACTGCTCTAAAAATTCTGCTTGTATAGAAAAAAAATCTACTACATGTGTACTGAAATTTCTGCTACATTTTTACTGTTTAAAATTCTGCATCTTGTCTTGTTATCGAAATACAAATTATGATTATGTTTAAAATTCTAAACATATTGGAATGTAATTTTGTTGTATGTCACTTCTTAGATTAAAAATTCTGCATCTGCCTCTTGATGGAAAAAAACTGGAATTGCATTGTTATTAAAATCTTTTCACTGGTTGAAATTAAGTGTGGGGGTACATGTTGCTTGTCTTTTAAATCAGATTAATGTCAGGTTTCATATCATACATTTTTCTATTATATAGAATATCCATTTGAATCTTACATTGTTAAAATGCTACACCCTATCCACTCTATTACCCACAAGTTACAAGCCTTCTTTGAACTTTAATTAAAAATTTGCACCACTGGACATCAATGTTAATGCATATACTTGGATATGAACCTACTTTTTTTATTTATTGCGGAAAACAATATTTTTGAACTTCATTGAGACCCTTTATACATTTTTTAAATATACTTAATTGAAAATATGTTTTGAACCTTCATTGTCAAATTGTTTTTCTCCATATTTAGAATTCAACTTTGGGGACAAAGTTGAGTTTTATGTGTGGGGGAGGGGGTCAATTCTTGACTGTGCTAAACTGTGCTTTAATGTAAGTCCATCAGTTCCCACTTCAATTTAAAAAAATTTGTAAAAAATTGTTAACATTTTTCAAAATTCTTACATAATTTTAGTCTTTAAATTGTATTCAATTGGGTCTTGTCTTATGATAAGTTCCTTGGTGGTAGTAAGAACAGATTAGAGTCTAAAATTAATGAGTTTGGATGATTGTTGAGTGTTATTAGTGATTTTATGGAAATTCAGTTTAGGAACTACATTGGAATTGATATGGGTACTCTTTTTATGGAGTTATGATCATAGCCTTGGAACTGGAAGTTTGATTCTGAATCTAAGGGCCTTTTTCTCTTTTAAATTATTAAAATTAATTGCTTTAATGAGATAACGTAAATGAATTTTATATAAATCTATTGAAACTGGAGTAATTTTTCCATCTGGGATCCCACGGTGAGTCTCTGAGACCCTGGATGCTGGGTGCGTTTCTATTTACTAAAATCCCTCTGTACACTTTGAATAAGTTCATTGCACAGTGCTTAGCACAATGATACATGGCTTAGGAAAAATAAATAAAGTTTATAGGGTCAATAATGAGCTCATTAAGGTGAGGGGAATGATGAACTCCAGATGAAGAAGGGTCCAATTGTTTTATATGGAAATCATTTAGGTTGTATCATTGAGGCGATTCATAAAAAAAATTAATTATTTTTTTGGATCCTAGGTGAAAAAGTCAAAGTACAAAGCTCCAGGGTTGAGGTCATAATTCCATTGATATTTTATCTCCTGTCATTTTTGGATTTAGAACCTGAGATTGGATTGAAGTTAATAACTAAGTTGTTTCACATATGAGGCATGACATATTCTTGGGTGGATGGTCTTTGTGTTCTAAATTACCAGTGATTATTTTATTTTAAGCAAGATTCATTGAGTAACTCATTTTCATAAAGCCTACTGTTATGTATTGTCCTCAAATTTGGGTGTTGGACATGTTACATTTTGAGAAAAAAACGATAAACACTTTACTATTTTCAAATAAAATAAAACATGGGATTGTTTTAGGACAAACAATGCTTAAGTGTGGGGGAATTTGATGTGGCTCTATTTTCACATGTTTTGCCACATATTTTTACTTAATTTTTAATTATTTAATCAATTATTTAATCACATAATGCTAAATTAATGAACTTTTGTATTTTTATGATTAAATTTTTCAAATATTAATTTTTTATAACATTTTATGTAATTTTGGACCTTAAAATAATTGATTTATTCATTTTTTTTTAATATAACTAATTTTTAATTTGTTTATTTAACCTATTTTTGTTTATTTTCTTTAATTTATCATTATTAATAATTATTGAGTTTGCTAATTAATTTACTCTTAATTTATAAAATTTATACAACTTAGTTCGGCTTGTCAGACTACCGGTAGCTTAGCTACCAATAGCAGGTTACCGGTACTCTCTATCGGTGACTCTGCCTCTATCGGTGACTCTGTCTCTATCAGTGACCCTTGTCACCGATACGCTTTCCTATAGGTAGCTCTCTTCTAAATCTAACAGTAGCCTTATTTTTATGTCATATCGGTAGCCTTTAATTTCTACCGGTGAGACATTAAATTTTATAAATAACAGTGAATTTTTATTTTAATTTAATAATGTTCAGTTTTTAGTTTAAATTAGTTCTACTTGATTTCTTCTTAATAGGTTAATTATTATTTAAACAATTATTTAATTGATGTTAGTTTATTTAATTTACTTAAACTTTATTTTAATAATTAATCTTTTAACTTAGTTACATTTGAATAGTTTAATTATTTTAATTAATTTTTTTAGATGCCCTGCTCATCATTTAAGTAAATATTTTGTGTTGTTAAATTAAATTAAATGGTTCACCCTAAATTTTGTGTGTTCCAAAAAGTTAATTAATTAATTAATTAATAGTTTTTGAACATTAATTATATTATTTTATGTATGCAGATTGAGTTTTAATTCATTTTTATTTTGTTTTAGTCTACTGGTGTGGTATACAAGCTTTAACGGTGACCTCACGTCAGTCTTACCTCACCGATACTTTTTTCTCACTGATACAACCCTTCTTTCGGTAGCCTTGCTACTGATCCACACCTCGCTGTTACCTTGTTGTATCAGTGACCTTGTCACTATTACCATATTTACACCCTAATTGCTTTGTTGTAATTTTGTTATTAAATTAATTCTATTTTCATCCATTAATATAAATTTACGTCATTAATTCAATAGTATAACTTTCTTCTTTAAAGATTTAGGTATAGTGGTTCAAATAACACGATTTTTTTTAGTTATTCTTAATTATTTAACTTTGTCGTTTTAAACGTTTAAAAATTAAGTTTATGCAGTTTTAATTTTTATCTCTATTAATTATTTTGATTTTGTTTTTTAATTTCTTTCCTTAATTTTGTATAATTTAATCTTGGTAAAAAATTAATTGGTTAATATTTCAGTTGTGTTGAAATTTTTTATTTTTTTTAAATAAATTAGTGGATTTACCATTCATTTTTTTAGTTTAATTTTTTTATTTATTTATTTGAGTTGATGTTTGTGGTGGTGTATTTGCACCAACCGATAGATGACCGTTACCATACACCGCTGATTAACCTCACTGTTTTTTTATTATTTTTTATTCTATCAGTAGCTGAGCTACGATACCCCATCCTCAACCCTTCTATCGGTACCCTTGATACTGATCCCTACTTCACCCATACTGCCTTATTTTCTTCCCTGTCATCACCCCTTTTTTATCCTCACCAATATCTCCTTCTCACCATTACCCGCTGCAATCCAAAGCACCCGTCGCTGCTGTTGTGCCACCGTTTGCTAGAGAAGAAGAGATCCATGCCTAGCCACCGAAGTCTGGTCACTTCCCTAATTGTATATCCTACTCAAGTCCAGCGTATTGTTTGAAGAAGATGGAGTAGGGTTGAGGGTGGTGTCCAATCCAAAGCTGCATCATGATGGGTTTTTAGTGGTGGTTGTTGCGACCAGCAAGAATTGGACACTGATGATTGCTGAGTAGAAGAAGAGCCACAACAGTGTAGCTGCTGTCCGTCGTGCCATGCTAGAGTCGTGGGAGTCCTGTTGTGCCACGATTGAATATTTGGAGAAGAGAAGATGTGCCGCCAGGTTCAAAGCAGGGAGGTCCACGCTGCTGATGGACTCGCCCCGCTGGTGAGGAGTTCACCGCTGAAGGGGAGTGCACCACGCTGAGTGCAGAGGAGGTTCGCCGCTGTGCACTATTGGAGTTGAGGAGCGCAGGACATTGGTTTCAATGGAGGAAGTCAACTCCTCCCCCTTGCTGTGCCAATTTGGGGGAGGAAGGGAAGTAAATTAAAATAATAATAAATAAAAACAAAACTTTAACAAAATATTATAATAAAATTAAGTCAAAAGGCAAAAAAAAGAAAAGACAAAAGCAAAAGTTAAAGTAAAGTTAACATTAAATAAATTTAACTTTACATAAAAGTTAACTTTACTAAGCCATATAAATATAAAATTAATTTATAAAAATTATAAATTTAAAACAATTATCATATTAATGATAAGATAAATTATAAATTAAATTATAAAACTAAATTAATAATAATTGTAAATAATCAATTATTTTACTATTAATAGAATAAAATATTTAAATAATTATTATTATAAATAATTATTAAATTTTCATAATAAATTAAAAATACTTAAAACTTAAGCAATAATTTTAATTACTAAATTAAAATTAACTAAATAATTAATTCATCTAACAATTTAATTACGTTAATATTAATACCTAAATTAATAATACAATATTAAATATTAACTTATTTTTTTATTTATTTATGTTCTTAATTTTTAATAACTTAGTTTAAAAAATAGATAAAATTAATAACTTATTATTTATTTTTATTAAGTTAATAACTTTTTAATTCACTTATGTTTTACCATAGAGAATAACATTAAAATCATATAAAAAATTTCATTTAATATATTTATTAAATAACTTAAGTTAACTTGTAACGAATAATGTAACAATACCTCTAAAAAATTAATAACTTATTTTTCTTTGCGTTCACATTTATTTATTTTTATATTCTATTTTATTTTTCAGGTTCATTCAAGGGACTTAAACGCATCTAGGTTCATCCAACTAACTCAGTGGGAGTTATTTAGGAGGGCAAAATTAGCGTGATGTGCCAGTCGTGGAAAACGTGCATGTGTGTGGTGCACTCATGAAGACATTCCAAGTCGGTGGAAAACGAGCAGTGACAAGCAGCTTATGACGACAAGGTACTTAAAGCATACAAGCAGCATAATTTGGGGGGACTCTCATTCGACATTCCACGACAACACCAATTCGGGAGTGGAGACTCCCAGGAGCAGCACTGGAGATGAGCAGAAGACCTAGGAGCCCGAGAGCAGAGCAGTACTTGGGGAGAACTTATTCCCTATGTCCTTAATTTTTGTACTCTATTCTTGGATATATTTCACTTCATTAATGAATATGATCATAAGATGATCTGTTTTCAGCTTGGGAATTTCATGCTTCTGGTTTTTATTCTTGGTTTCTTCACAATCTTTACAATATTCAAAAATCATAACAATTGGTGAGATTGATTTATGATTCGACGTTAAATTGTTCACACTTAAGTTTCTGTATTATAATTTCATTAATTCAAGATCAACTGGCGAAGTATATTTTGAATGCATTTTTTGATGCTATTATTGTCAACAACATTGGGAATTTACGGCGAGTTTATTTCAAGTTGTTGTTCTTTTTCAACTTCCAAGCAATTCAATTAAGTTTTGGTGTGGCGAACTCCAAAACTTAATTCTTTGCTTGTTGAATTTCATGGAGAGGGAGATTATTCATATTTTTTGATGTTTGACTCAATTAAAGTTGTGAAGGAATAAATCATTTCAACCAGTAGATTAAATTTCCCAAGTGTTTCATGTGATCAGCACTTCTATGTCTTGCTGCTTAACACTAGTATACAGTATTACATTAGTTTATCAGAATTAGTGTAATTTTTATTTTCTATAAAAAAATACTATTTCATCATCTTATTTCATTTTCATTTTAATAAACAAAAAGATAAAAAAAGGTTCACTTCCTCCACTGCTAACAACAGTGGAGTTTAAGAAAAATAAACCTTAGAATTCTCATCTGCCTTCTCTGTGGATCGACCCTGCACTGCTATACTAGTGTAGGAGTAATAAATGTAATTTTCAGGGCCGTGACGACCTACGACACTATTCAATAACATGTATGAGATGTGAAAACATGGACAACAAAGAGAAAAATAACACCCAAATACTAATGAATATCAATTGATAAAATTTTTAAAAATAAATTAAATGATCTGGAAAAAGAAAATAATCACAAAACCATTGAACAATGAGGTGTAAATCATCTCCCTATGATGTAATATATTACCCTCTAAATCCTTTTCCAAATTTCATCTAAAACCATTCCATAAATAGTTATCCTTATGACCCTAACTAGTTATTAAAAAAATATAAATAACGTCACTAAATTTCATAAATGAAATTATCAGTATTAACCTAAACAATATGAGGTTACACTAAATTTTCACATACCTAACAAGTGAATTCATTCATCATGTATTCTCTTCAAAAATTTTAATAACCTAATTTACCAAAAAATCATTATTTTAAAAAATCATTCTTCTTAATTTAATAGATAAAAAATAAATTATCGGATATATTCATTACATAAAAAAATAAATTAAACTCTATTAATCATAACACAACCCATTTATCCAAAAATACTTATTTTTTCCAAGATAATAAATATTATTAAATTTATTTTATTCAAAACAATCATATATTTACCCAAACTAAATACCATTTTCTTAATATACAGAAGCGATTGAGGGTTTCCATCCCTTAAAAAAGTTTTCCATAAAATATATCCTTGAAATGAAATATATATTCTAGTTCATCACTATAATTTGAAATTTTTTTAAAAAATCCTTCACAAAAAAAACATATTCAGAAAAATACATATATATTAAATTATATAAATGACATAATCCTTGAATTAAATTACCTAAATAATATAATTATCCCATTTAATTCTCAAACCATTGTCTTGAATTCATCATATTATTTCATAATGACTATTTTATTTCATATATTATTAGTTGTATCTAAATCATTAATATAAAAACAATTAATCAGACAACATTTCTAATTCACATTATGAGCATTCTCCTTAGGAAATATATTTTCATAATTCCCATTCCATTTACATTTAAAAAATTTCATAGTCAATGATAAATTATGGTGACTATAATATTAATCCATAATTTCTAATGAACATTAATTTTTCCATTAAATTTACTTACATTGTATCTTTATTTTACACTCTCAAAACATCTTCCAATAACTCTAGAACACATTATTTAATGTTTATTCCCATTTTATCAATATATATATGATACTAAATCATCATTCCTCCATGGAACCCATTAACTTAAATCTCTATAAATTCCATCCTTATCCTATTTGGTGGGTACAAGATTTGGTTAAAGTGTACATTGTAAATATTGTCCTCTGATAACTGATTTCGAATAAAAACAACATCCTTTGCTCAATTAATTATCAGATTTGTATCATCATCATCAAATTATCCATCAGATTCAATTGTATCCACGTTCTTTCTGGTTCCACCATTGAATAAACCGAAAAGGCAAAGTGCATGAAACAGTAATAAATGTGCAAGAACACATAATCATGAAAAATATATTACATGATGACTAAATAATGAAACCTTATTTTGAGTAAATAACACCTAAGGTTAATCCAGATCATTCAAAATTGTCATTTATTTAAATCCTTCATGATGTTTTTTAAAGAGTTGGGGAATTTTAAAATGTATATCTCTTGGGAGTGTTGAACGAGGTGTGTTTCATAGACCGTTGTCATGAACCAATTATCGATTAAATCTCGATCAATATGGGATTTTGGGGTTGTTACCCATGAGTAAATATATAATGTAGCTACATCCACTTATAGTATCCCAATAAGGATTTTTTCAAGGAAATAATTTTCTATGTCCTTTACCAATGTTCCATGATATTTTCCTATCATTTGATTCACTCTTAAATTTGTCCATATACATGCCCTTAGGGATCTCACTACATTTTCTCATTATTGATTCGGATGGTTAACTCCACCATTCCTCTTATACTGATTATAGAGAACACATATTTTCATACATGGACAAGATATATTTTTTATTATTTTTCATTATATTATACAAACCCACACCTAATGATCATAATATTTTAATTCTTTTGGTAATGTGGAATAAAGTATTATTAATTATTGATTAATCATCAAAGGCTTCCATAAATATCTTCCACTATAGTACTCCTAGTTAAAATCTTTTTTATATCATTGGTAAAGGAATCATTATAAATAGTGATTTCATATTCTTGTTAAGGATAAGTAATGTACATGCACACTAACTATATGAATATAAGTTTATGAGGAAAAAACCATGACATTTGAGAACAAAACCCTACATATCAATGGTTTTTATGCTTATTCATTGAAAAGTTATTGGTACTTAATAACACATCAAAAAAATATAAATAAATTACATAATCTTTGAGAGAATAAAATTATAATAAGACATTGAATTGGGACTTACACATAAGAACAAAAAATAGTTTCCCTATTATCCAAGGACCATTGAAAAAATATATAAGGGAACTCAATGGATTGATAAACCTATTCGGTAGGAAACATCACCATATCATGTGGAACCTAATTATTTATTGTGGAATAATTTCACTCTTCAAAAAATCCTAGTTTTCATGATTCACTCTCATGAACAGCATACTGAAAAAAGACCCTTAGTTGAGTGGATTCACTCCCAATTCTTGTCTTGCCTTACTGTACTAGGTTCAAACCATGTTCCACTAATTTCATAGTGAACCTTGTTAGCTCCATATATTAGTAATGTCTATCTATTCAGATATAAATCATCATCAAATGCATTGTTAGAGACTTAGTTCCCTCCGTTCATTGGTTATAGTGTGACCATTTTCTTTGATTATAACGTAACTATAATACTTATTTAATTTCAACACCATCATAAAATTAAAATCGTAAATATTTGTTCTAAAATATCATTAAAGAAAATTTATCATATCATAAAACATGAAATAAAATGGATTTTATAAAAACTTCATCCAAACATGATGTGTGGAAAAAATGGTTTCATCATCATTTCATCATTCCATGAGAGAATAACTCTTTGATAAAGGAGTGGGTTTCCTGAGAAGCATATTATGGTATAACCTATCAAAGTAAAATGAGTTTCACAAATATATTTCCATCACAAACTTAAACCATTAGGATAAATAATAAGAATGGTATTCTAGGTTCATAAAACTAGTAAATTATAAGCTACATTAATAGATTTTATCTATGAAAGAGGATGATTTTGAAATATCACTAGGACCGATTGATAATGAAAATACACATTATTTTAAAATATATTTTTTTAAATTCTTAAATATTTTGGAAATAATATTTTTAGAATATACTTGAAAACATATAAATGCATCCCTAAAATAATTAAAAATTTTCTTGAGGATAATTTCAATTTTTTTGAAAAACAATTTTTTAAGAATAAATTTATAAAAAAAAATTCATTGAAAATAGTCATGATAAAACATAATGTATTATTACAATATATGATCAGTCATATTGTAAAAAAAATTCTCATTTCATACATGTTAAATAAAATATTTATTTTATATTTATGGTAAAATCCAAACACCCATTGTTTTTTAAATAACATTACAGATACATTTTAAAATGTTTTTTAAAAATATAAAATTTGTAAAATTTTTCTAAAAAAACATAAAACCATTTTCTGAAAAATATTTTATAAAAAAATGGTTTTGGAAGAAAATATATTTCAAAATGAAGGGATAAATAGTGTAATTTAATATAAAAATATTTCTTAAATTTTTATTTACCAAAGAGTTGAAATTTTTACTATTACTTGTAATTATCATGAATAAACAATGGAGACAAAAATTCATGACATCCTTGAAAAAAGAATAAAAATATTTTATAATCATAAAAAAAATAAAACAAAATCCCAATAAATAATTATATTATAATATTTAATTTTTACTACTTTGGTAATGTTCAATTATATGCCCCATGAACGAATAATATATAATAAAATATAAAATCACATGAGGATAAATAATATCATTATTTTACCTGTCAAAGGTACTATATATACACCTCAAAAATAATATATGTTAACATAACATATTTTTAAATAAATAAAATTGAGATAAAAATCCCTTAGTACTTTAATGGTATTTTGAATCATAATCCCAAAAAAATAATATCATAAAATGAGAATTTAAATTTCATGAAAAGGGTGTGATTAATGATATATAACGTCAAAAGGTATGTATACAAACCATGAGAGAGTAACAACTTTTGACTAACCAAATTTATTATATAATAAAAGAGATACTAAAACCCCATTAATATAAGTCTCGATGTCTTTCACACCCATTTGAAGATCCACTTTTTTTGTATCCTCCTTTGGATTACTTCAAAAACAATCCTAGGTTGAATTTCTATATAACCTATGTCTTTTAAGATGAGAGGAGAGAATTTAATAAAATAATGTGGTAGTTTTTGGACAAACCAAAGGTTATTTATGTTTTGAATACAAAATGAGAGGTTTGGCCTTTTATAAGTTATTAGAGGACACACATGTTGTTTTTGAAAATAATTGAGTTCTCCAAAATATTCATATTCCAAAATGGTCTCTAAAATACAATTATCAAACCTCATAAGTTAATTATTAAATATATTTCAATACAATTGTTGTTATAAAATTGGTTTTTTTCATTTGAAACCTTTTTTTAGTTTTGTTCCCTGATTAAACAATTTTTTCATGAATCATTGTAAACAATTTTTACTATTTTTAATATTCAATTTTTTCCAAATTTATATTTTACGTTATTATATAATATAACTGACTATGATTCTAATTTTGTAACCCATTTTTCAATGTTAATATAACGTAAGTAGAAAATATAATTAAAAATTTATCTCACAAAGATGATAAAAAGTGAGTTTTTAAAGACAAAATGATCAAAATATTACAATTTTCATATATATAAATTCAACATTAGATTTATACCAATTAAATAAATTTTTTAATAGATTTTTTATTTGACTAATATTACATCGAATATAATTTACAATATAACATATTTTTTCAAATAAAATAAATTAAAATTTATTAGTTAATAATAATTTGGTGTTTTCCCTATTCATCAAAAAATGAATCTCTCTAGAAAAATCCATAAAATTAAACCTATGATTATTTTTATTTTATAATATAAAAAATGAATGTATTTTAATAAAAAAATATAAAAAATTCAAAAAAAATATATTCTTGAAGAAGTGTGCCAAATGAGAGAAATTAGTTTTTTAATAAGGTTTTAATTGTAAAATTAAATTTATTATTATCCCTTTTCTATAAAAAATTATATATTTTAAAAAATTTATTGAAGATATAATATATAAATATATTTTAATTCATTAATAAAATGTTATTTTTTTAATATTTTAGGGTAATATATTTTTATCTGAATGTATATAATTTTCATGAAAATAGTTTCCCTTTATTTCAAGTGAATTTTATTCCCATTTCTAACAACATTTTCACAAAATAATTAATAATTTCTGCATTTTTAAAAAACATATTTATATAATTTATTCATTCCAACTCATGAACACAATTCTAAATACTAGTTTGAAACTAACATGTAATCATATTTTAATTGCATCTCAGGATTTGTTTAAACTCTGTGTTGCATATAATTTAAGATAAACTTGGTATTTTTTGTAACAAAGGGAAGGAATAATGTTTATTATAACACAAGATAAACACAATGTAAATTATAATGTAATCTAAATTCATTATTCCATGTAAAACAAAATGTAGATAATAGCAAATTTATTTGAAAAAATAATAAATTCATAAAATATAAGGGTGTTATTGGAATAAGTTTGATGTATATCACATTCAGGATACCATATTTTCCTAGTTATGTGATGATGATATTATATGTTGTACCTTTTAAATGATATGGTAGTGATGTAGTAATGATAGATATTGGAACCAAATTCCAAACCTTTCCAGGGTGTGGTTTATAGTGATACATGCCTACCCATATTATATATGGAGGAATATGTGATGTGATATGTATAAAATGTATGTGAGAACATGAAAATTTAAATTGAGAAGTGAGAGTGGAAAATCTAGGAGGATGTGGCCCTAGAGTGCCTTCAATTTTATGTTCTTGAAACTGTGCAACTATATTGATGTATGATTTACTGATCATGTCATTTTTAGGCTATTATTGGATATTTAAGCTAAAAAGGTGCATGTTGGTTAATTTTTTTGATCAATTATAATTAGTATACTCTTTCCACATGTTTAATTTTGGCCATTGGTGTATATATATAATATAAATATGTTACGATCAAAAAAAATTTAAACTAATTTTTTACACTCTAGGGTGTATTTGGGGACTGTGATAGATATTACATAATTTGTTTTGTTTAACTGTTTTTGAGTAACTTCCATATGATATTCCTTTAGTTATTGACTTGGAAACATCAATTTTTGTTTTTTTGACATTATTCATACTTTTGGGGGCACTTTTTAGTGTAACTTTAATATTATTTGTTGTATTTTCTTGGTGGTTTGTTATCCAATATCATTCTCCCATATACATATTGAGTGTAATCCCTCCCTTATGTGAGTTTTTTATAACACCACTGCCTGACTCTCAACTAGGTCCTAGTAGAGGCAGGACTCGGGCATCATTATCTATTTTTTTTAATAACTAACCCATGAGGGGTGCCATCGAATTGAGTGTGTTTGGAAATAGTGATATCAATGCTTTTTGTTAAAAAACTAGATTTAGTTTGGATTAGATATCTTGTAACCATGAGTATTAAATTGGATGGAATGGTAATTGTTCTTGTTGATATATGCATGTTACATAAGATTGTGTTCCTAAATAAGACATGTGATTTTTGTCCCCCTATGATTCAATGCTTGGATTGTAAAATTTATGAACATACAATTTATGTGGACACTTTTTCAAAGTATGGAACATATACAGGTACACGTATAATTATTGATTGTGTTTGTGAGTTAACTAGAAGATTTTGGGAAATTAAAATGGATTAATTAAATAATAATTGATAAAATGTATTCATGCATTTAAACAATTTATAATTACATTTCAAGAGTTTGTTCTAATCATCATCCATGATCATATTATAGAGTTGATGTTTATTGGACTATTTTGGTTAATTATTTGATAATCCAAACAATAGAGGAGGGTAAGGTATGGATTGGGGCCTTAATTTTCTTTCAATAGGGATCTTGGGGATGTGTGGGATAGTATCTATGATATCGAGAGAACTTTAAAGCTAGAGGTTCTTGATACCACCTTTAGTTTGATTTATGACTGTGATATAATTTTTTCTATTTGTATTTTTTCATATGAAGGGAGATGCAAGTAAGTGGTTGATGTTATACCATTGCTATGACATAAAGGAACGTGTATTATGAACATATTTTCCAAATGAGTTCATTTTGTAATTAATTACCAAGATGAAAAAGTAAAATTGGAGGTATGACATGCTATATAAAAAAATGGTATCTATGGTGTGTGGGATATAGTGGTAAAGTTCGAGGTCATATGGAACTATGATTAAAATTTATTTCAAGATAAGGAATCTAGACTATTATTTTAAAATTAAGTATTTCACCCAATAATTAAGAATGATGTCACCATGATTATGCTTTATACATACCTGGTGGTGTAGAAGATGGTGGAGGTTATAGATAATATGCATTCTTCAGTAGTTTTTACTCATGGGATTTGATAGAAAAGATTCTCGAGGAGTGGGGCTTCGAGTAGTGGGTCTCAGAAGATTGGGTAGTCGATTTTAAGCCAGGTGGGGAACCAACGATGATTGGTCCGTCAACATTCTCCTTGTCCTTGTGGAATAATATAACCTACCAATAGATACCCATTTTATATTCATATCTATGGAAAATTTATAACACCTCTATATATGAATCTGAATACAGAGGGAGTTCAGTTTTAGATGGATGGTTATACACCTTTTCGACAATAGCATTACTCCCCTTCAAGGAAATTTTGGTTTCATGGAAAACAAATTATTAATCCATAGAAAATATAATATGGTTTTATATTATTTTTTCCATTTGATAGTACCCAAACATAAGTAACCATACCAAATCATTAAAATTGAGGACATCACCTAAGTGGAAATGGGGTTGGGCATTGTTATATTCATGTGATAGTTGTGGCACTGTTAATCGATCCATAACCTATCATAGGTATGAACTATTTATTTTCAATCCATTTTGTCCAATATTTTATTTATATCCCACTCACGCATTTGTTTCACCTACATTGGTCTATACCAATGTAATTAATGTTGATATATTTCCAGTTTCCAATGAGTTATCTACACTAGTTAAGGGTAAGTGTGATTTCTTTTATACTTGTCAGTGATATAGACTAGTGATGGGGTTGAACCCGTTATTGGAGGATTTATTCATAAAATAGATTTATCCATATGATGTTATTCGTGGAATAAATTGATGACATTCCATATGTGAATCCATAAAATGTTTTTGGGGTTTATTTTAATTTTCATCCAGGGATAGAGAACGAGTGATGTTCGTGGGAGGGTAGAGAAACTTAATGGTATGAAGGAATGTGTATCCTCTTTAATCTTAATTGGTGGAACTATTAGTGGAATCATTGTAATATAATGTTCATCGAGGTGTGGAATAGTTCTTTTATGTTTTCCTAGATGAGGATATGATCCTACCCCCTCTACATGATGTCAATTGTATAACAGTGTTATAACTTAGTGAGTCGTTGATTTTCATGGAACCTTAATGAAAATTTGTAACAAAACTATCATGACCCATACATTACATAACTTAATATTACGTAATATTTTAATTATATTAATTATATCATTATTGAACCCATTAAAGGATCATATATGTATAGTGTCTTTAGAAACTGAGAATCATAAACAACCGGTTTATAAAACATTGACATTATCTCCCAATTATTTCTTTATAACTAAAATCCATTTGGAATATCATAATTATTACCCATAATCATGTCCTAGAGAGAACAGACACACAAATGGAGTGAGATTTAATGCTTATTAAGGGTAAAAAAAGAGAATATCCATCATCTCACAATAATAAGACATAATAACATTATATTTTGAAGTCGTATCATGTTTATTAAAGAACTTGATATCGTGTATTGGGATAAAAGTTCATAAAAATTAGTTGATATAATCCAAAAAGCTAAAATATAATACATGATGTTTTTGGAAAACATATAAGAATAGATAATCATTTCATAGTTGTCAAGGA
This sequence comes from Viscum album, assembly GCA_963277665.1. Classification (NCBI taxonomy): domain Eukaryota; kingdom Viridiplantae; phylum Streptophyta; class Magnoliopsida; order Santalales; family Viscaceae; genus Viscum; species Viscum album. The sequence goes on along the minus strand of OY728145.1, from coordinate 2,009,953,374 downwards.
TCATATCCAAGAACATCATATCAGACAAATTCCATTACTGAACCTTCTCTACATGTAGTTATAGCTATGTGTTACTGAAATAGATTTACTTTTTGTTCCAGTCATGACTATCTAATGAGATATAAATCATTACCCAATGCATTGGAGTGAGATATAGGTCCCAACCATCTCATAATGAAATCATTCTTACATGTGTGCCACGAAAACATAAATTATTCATCATTGCATAATCCAAGAAATTAAATGTGTTTTTATAAATCATTCCATCACAACATAATCTAAATAAAATAAATGGAATTCATAAAATTAATTCCATCATAAAAAAATAAAATCAAATAAATAATAGGGATATAAACGTAACAATATGTCATCTTTGATGGAAAATAATTTTGATAAAACACTTAAAGTTAATTCCTGAAGAAAGTATTCATTCTTCTTCAAAAATATCTTCCATTCTCAAAATTCCATGAATTTTTTTATATGTAAATAATTTAATTTAAAATACAATTGAATCCTTTAAATTAAGATACATGGAAATAACACGTTATTAATGCGTAAAATTCCATTCATTCTATTATAAAAATTATTCTTTTAATTTTTCTAGAAAAGTCAACAAGTACCTCAAATAAAATAACAACAAAAGATTCCATTCATACTGTTTAATAAACATTTCCCAAATTGAATAATTAAATTCACAAAATTGTAGGAGAATATAAATAATATTACATAATTAGGAAACATGGATGTGGTTGATAAGTATACCCTAGTAAATACTAACGTATAAACAATCTCAGATAGAAATCAGATTGTAAAGATATCCCTTACCTTAGGTCTGATATCTTTCATTTGTATACAAACCTCTTATATAGTGATTTAAATTATGTTATTTGTTTTTAGAGATTCATAATAATTTTTAGGATTTAATATATGTTTATATTATCATTTGTTTGTTTTTCAAATTTCATTTTTACTCATAATTCATATATTAACAGCTTTATGTTCTTATGCATGAGTTTTCAGATAAGTTCATCTTACGCTTCTTAGGTTATAAATAAATAATTTAAATTATGACATTATTATAATATATATCATATTAATTCATTAAATTCACGTATATATTCACAGTTTAATGATGATTATTTAAAATGAACAGCATCGTATCGTGGAGATGGTAGGTCATACGTACGCACAGACGATAATATCATTCCCAAAATTGTTGAATGGTATTAATGTGGATGCTGGATAATATTTCAGACTTAGTATCATGTTATAATAATCATATATAGTTATTATTTACATCATTATACCCAACCAAGTAACGTATTGGTGAAAAGTATATTACACCACGATGTGAAGACGGTAAATTGTACGTACACATGCACGATGAATTGATTCTTCGTAGGATGGATAGAAGGTTAAATATGGTTATTTAATATTTATAATAACATATCAGTATATAGTGATACTGATTTTATTACTTAATAATGAAATAACTAATGAATAAGATGTAGAAAAATAAATAAGTTTGAATGAATCTGTAGAAGATATTATAACATCCTTAACCTACTTCCCCAAAATCTCCTCTTAGAGCACTTATGTTGGTCTCAAAAGATGACCAGAATCTCCAGAATGAAAATTGTGAAGTAGATAAGGAAACATGGAAGAGGATGGCCAAGCCTAAGGCTCATAATGATGTTATGTGGTGAGGGAGGAGGTTCCTTATTATAATTTATGTGAGGAACATATTTTTAAACTCCATAAATAATAATTTATAATAAAATAAAACCCTTCACAAAAACCTCCAAAATGTCCCAATTTTTAATATGAGGTGATATTGGGTTGTAATATCATTAAAAAATTAATTTTTGAGATGTTATTGTTTCAATTTAACCGATATCATTTTAATTGAAACTTACTTATTCTATTTAATTAGAGTTGTGGAAATAACATTCTAAATATTTACTGGTTATAAATATCTACTTAATTGGTGATCATTGACCATAAATGCATATTTTAAGACATTTTAAACCTAATAATTATTTATTTATAATATTTAAATATTTTTATGAGTTCTTAGTAATTTAATAAAGTGTTATTTTTAAACAAATATCAAGTGTCAATTTTGACACTAGTTATTTATTTGACATTAAATGAAATCCACATAGAAGATAACATTGAAAAAATATATTTAATACACTACTTATCCATAAGATTAACCTTGATTATTTTTTGGAGAACATTAATTAGTATATATGATATTTATTTTAATATTTTTAAAACCATTTATTTGATATTTCTAATAATAAAATAATTTCTACATTACTATTATCTGATAATTAATGTCAATTATATAATATCTAAAAATTATAAATAAATTTCTTTTATGTAGAGACGTATTTTATATTTCGTGATGGTATCTATAGTTGATATTATCTCATATATATCCATATATTAAAATTAATATATTTATATGTATTGAGATAGTGGCATTTTTTCATAATCATTAGTTTTTATTATATTCATGTCATATACATAGATATGTGACCATTAAGTGATTTTTTCTAACAATAGATGATAAGGGTCGAATTTAGTCATCCAATAGAATTTCTACAGGTTTTATGTTAATCTTATAATATTATTTTACCTTGAATTATAGGACTTACCTTTAACCATGGTAACAAAAATAATTACCAAAGTTATTATTCATAATGCCTAAAAATAAAAGTATCATATTAACATAATTTGATCCTAATGGTTCCAAATATGGAGTAAATTTTTTAAAATTCATAACATAGATGTTTCAGTGATTCTTTTAAAATCAATTCCATTGTCGGAATAAGAGAACGAGTTATAAAAAGATAAAACATTGCAAAAAATATTAATGTTTTTACATATGAATTCATAGTACAATTAATTACAATGACATAAATTGTATTTAATGATAAAAATATATTATATTTTTACTTTAAAAGCATTAAATATTATTATTTAACCATATAAATTATTTTGATAGAAAAATCTATTTTTACTTAAAATTTAGTGTGTTTTTAGTATTCATTAAAACATGATTGTTATCATAAAAAAACATAAATTCATTTGATGTATAATTTTTTATCATTATTAAAAATATAATTTTTATGTTGACATATAAATTTTATTAATTTGTAAAAATATTAAATTAAAAGGGGTTCTCCATTCAAAGGTGTAAAATTAACCTTTATAAAAATAGGTTTTAATACATGAAATATGGTTTTATTCATTACATATGAAAAAAAATAACAATTGGATGAATATAAAATATATATTTTTATGAAATAAAATACATATCATTAATTTCATTAAAAAAATTAATTCACACAAAATTAAAAATATATAAATATGTGATAACCAATGAAATCACAATGCATTTTCATAAGTTAGTTCTAATTTTTCCTATTAACCTAACAGACTTGATATATTGGTAATTTTATAATAAGGACATCTTGTAGTTCTTCTAAAATCATGATTTCATGCGAATAATGATACTAAAGAATAAAAATTATTTAAAAAAATTAATAAAAACATCTCGGGGTTACATTATACAACTCTTAAAGTGAATTTTGAACTCAAAATTCATCATATAGAAACAAATAGATGAGGATACCTCCTATAATAATATACTCATGTACACATAGAGCATATTCAAATTTATGGTTCCTCCATAAAACACTAACCTACATAGTGTTCATATTTTTAGAACGTTTTCGCTACGATGTAGAATCTCTATTGGTTGTTCTTCAAAAGAATTTTATTTCTCTAACGGTACGACTTCTGAGCTTAGTACATGTGAAGGATCAGGTATGTAATTTCTCAGGAGGGATACATGGAAAACATCTTGAATTTGAGGTAGACATAGTGAAACTATTATTCGATAATCCACCTTCCAAAAATGATCCATAATTTCAAAAAGAATAATATACATGGGGCTCAGCTTTCCCATATTTCAAAAAATAATTACTCACTTCTCGGAAGATATTCTTAGAAACACCTTATCTCCCACATCAAACTCTAGGTATTTTCATAGTTTTCAACATAATGTTATTTTTCAACCCTGATAATCTCTTATATGTTATTGAATTGATATGACTTTTTTCCTATTCCATCAAAAAGATAAGGTCCTAATAGATTACCTTCCCTAACATCATTCCATCAAGTAAGAATTCTTCACTTCATTCCATAGAGGGTTTCATAAGGATCCATCTATGTATAAGATTAAATGCTATTAATGAAATAAAAATTCTACCAATGGTTTTTTTTATCCCAACCACATTTGAAATCTATAGGGAAAGATCTCAACATGTCTTCCATAATTTGAATTGTCCTCTCATATTGGTTGTCTATCTATGTATGATATGTAGTGATGAAACATAACTCTATATCCAAAGCTTCTTGATGAATTCAGTAGAACGATGAGGTAAACATTGGATCATGATCAAATATAACGGAAAGTGGTACTCCGTGAAATCTTAACTCTTCCTTTACATATAGCTAGAAATATGATAAAGAGATAAATCCTCTCAAATAGAAATGATGTGTAATAACTGTGTAAGGAGACCAACTATAAACAAAATAGCATTATTTCCAATGGATGATTGTAGAATTCTAATGACAATACCTATAGTGATTTTTTCCCATTTCCATTACGATATGTGTAATGGTTGTAACATCCCCTTGGACTTCTATCTCTCAGACTTAACTTGCTGACAAACCAAGCATCGAGAGACATATTCTGTGAAATCCCATTTCATGTCATCCCACCAGAATTACTCTTTTAGGTCCCTATACATCTTTGGTATTCTTGGGTGAATCGATAATTAATAATTATTAGCCTCATCCAATAAATCCTTCATTAATTTTGGTAAAGGAGGAATACAAACCTCATTCTTGAACCTTATTATTTAATCCTAACCAAGGTTTAATTCAGGAAAATTTCTCACCATCTTTTATAACTCGACATCTTTCTTATGCACCTCCTTAATATTCACATGTATCCATGATCAGAAATTCATTTGAGAAAGATAATATTTACCCCTTCCATTAAAATATTAATATACATCATTTTCATTTTTTTAAATATTGGATGTTTTTTTGTCATCATCATAGATAGGATAGCATGGTATTGTTGACTCAAATCATCTTCCACATTGTTCGCTTTTCTGTGGTGGTAATGTATTGAGCAGTCATAATCATTAATCAACTCCAACAATCTTCTTTGGTGTATATTCAGATCATTTTTTGTGATATATACTTTAATCTTTTATGATCAGTATAAATATCAAATGTTTTACCCTAAATATAATTCTTTCATATATTTAATTCAATGATTACCCCAGATACTCCAAATCATGAGTTGGGTAATTTTGGTCAAGTATTTTCAACTGCGTGAGGAAAAAGTTATCTCCATATAATTTTGAATGAGAACGTATCCCAAACCATTCATTGATGCATCACCGTAGGTCCCAAACCATTCTCTACTACTAGGAAGTGTGAACACATGTGCACTGTCTAACCTTCTTTTTATCTCATTGAAATTATCTTTACATTTCTCAATCCAAATGAACTTAAATCCTTTTCAAGTAAACATGGTATGTGGATTAGATAATCATGAAACAAATTTCCCAAAACATCAATAATATCCCACAAAACTAAGAAAATATCGGACCTTAGTTACTATTTTTGGTCTCGGCTGACATTCACCATCTCATTTTTCTTATGGATCCACATATATCCCATCACGTGAGATTAGGTGACCCAAAAATGAATACTTCTGAAGCCAAAATTCAAACATGGTATATTTTTCATAAATATCATCTTTTTTCAGGGTCATTAGTATATTTCTCATGTGGTATTCCTGTTCATCCTTACTCTTTTAACAGACAATAATATCGCCTATAAAGACTAACAAAAACTTCTCATGATAGTCTCTAAAGATTCTATTTATTAGATCCATGAATATAGAATGAATATTAGAAAAACCAAAATGAATAACTATAAATTCATAGTTTACATACCTTGTATATATTTTACCTTTGGTATATCTTCTTATTGAACCATAGTAATTGATAAATAGAATGAATATCAATCTTGGAAAATTATTGAGCACCGCGTATTTGGTCGAATAATTCATCAATGCGGGGAAGATGATATTTGTTCTTGATAATAATCCTATAATGTTTTTGACCATCAATGAAGAGTATCATTTATCTATACTTAATCATAAAAAATAGTACAAGTTCTCCCCAAGGTGACACACTAGGGAATATTAATCCCTTATCAATATTCTATTAGAGTATCTTCTAGAATTCATGAAACTCAATAAAGTCCATTTTATAAGATGTCTTTAAAATATGCATAGCACTTGTTATAAGTTCTATTGAAAACACAACTTCAATATTTTGTTTAAGACTAAGAAATTCCTCTAGAAAGACATCATCAAACTCTAGTACAATGGGTGTATTCTTAATCATGAGATTCTACCCAACAATTTGAGATAAATAACTTTAGTTTATAGGAATCAAAATCCATATGATGGAAAAAATTTCTACTAGAAGGCTATTTTTGTCTCTGCATTGATATATGATTATCGATTTATCTAGTATATGAAGTGTGACTTCCCTTCATTGGTAATTGATATGAGCTCCATATAGAGAAAGAAAATCCATGCTAGAAATCATATCAAATTGAATTATATGAAAGGTCAAATTATAATTAGAAAACACTTTCCCCCCAACAACAATTACAGAATAATTATAAACATTCGATGTGACCATTTTTCCATTAGAAGTTTTCACAAATAACTAAACATCTAATTTAATACGTAATATGGTTATACCCTTAGAAAAATCATCAGATATATAAGAGTGGGTGTATCCAAAATCAAATGAAACATTTTCTAAATTAGAGTGGATGATATGTGTTCATTTTACCTCATCATTTTATACTCCATGTCACTGATAGTGATTGGATGTGAATTTTAATTATCGTTGACCTTAAGATATTGGTGACATAGATCATAATCAATAACCCTTGGATTAGTGCATTGATTTTCATAAATCCCCATTTAATTACACTTGTAGCATTGAAGTGTAGGATATGCATTATGTGTAGTCTGTTATTTTCTCGCATCCTTAGAAATATTTTTCCCATCACATCGGTATAAAACTACATGTAAGAACTTCGTTTAAACACATAAAACATTTACTATTCCCTTTATGACAATTCCCTCTATGTTTATTTCCACACATTTAGCATAAGGGAAAACTCATCCTCTTTTCAATGTGGTCATTATATTTTCTATTGAATTCCATTTTTCTCTTCTTATCATACCCATATGGCTGATAGGTTACTCCAATATCTGTATCATCCTTGGGAGAACATCAAACAATTTCCTCCTTGTTATTAATGTCCCTTAGGGATAATACCCTTTAGAGACTTGGTATTAACCTACTAAAGAATATATCAATTTTACTCTTAGGTTGGATAATAATTCCATAAGCATTCCTTTGATGTCTTGTAAAATTTTCATTGTATGTACCAACGAATTGATCATCCATTTTCATATGTTCATGTAACTCCTTCTCCATCATTGTTTGAATAATATGAGGAAATTACATATTGGAAAATATTTTCTTGAACTTGTCCAATTTCATGGACTCAATTTCATATATTTTCTTCGTATTCATTATATGATTCCACCATTGATCAACATTTCCTTCCAATGGATACACATTTTCGATAAAATTATAATGCTAAGACCATTGCAAAACATTAATATCTTCGTTGTTGTAATGATCCTTTGTTCATCTACTGATGGTTTTGAAGACCCACTGAATGGAGGTGGAATCTACCTCATCGAGGACTCAATAGAATTTTGTTGCATCTATTGCTCATTTGGAAGTCCTTCATGATTCATAGCTTGAAAATTTTGTCTGATCATGGATAAAATAGTTTTCAAACCATATCCCTTAACATTTTTATGCACATGGGAACAATCATTTCATTTCCCATTATATATAGAATTAACAAGCTTTATTAAAGTTACAAAAATTGACTAAAACCAGGAATTAGGGAGTGAGAAAAACTAATCATAAACATAAAAACACATAATCAATAATAAAATCTCAATTTAGGACACTGTAGGTTTTATCCTTAGTTATTCATGGTCATTTCTAAAACACTAGGATTATATCCTATAATTAGACATATCCTTAGGGTTCTTACTAAGGATTTCTCATCCTAGTTTCCAATGGTTAACTATAGACTTCCATTGATACCAAATATAACAACCCGTACATTGCATACATTGATAATACCTAAAATTTTTAATCATACTCGATACATCATATAAGAAATCCATGACAAGACCATATAGGTATAGTGTCTTTAGAAACTGGGAAACATAAACAACTGATTCATAAAACGTCTATATTGTCTCTGATTTATTTGTTCATAACTAAAATCCTTTTGGAATATCAAAATTAATACCCTTCCTCTTGACCTAGTTAAAATAAACATATGAAAGCGGTGATATTAAATTCCCATTAAGGGTAATCAAAGGAGAATATCTATCATCTTACAATCATATTACATATTAACCCATCATTGGTAAGTCTTATCCTATGTATGAAATATTATGATATAATTTCATGAGATAAAAGTTTATAAAAATTAATGGAAATAATCCAAAAAGTAAAAAAATTATGAAATGAAATTTTTTGTCATACGCATAAGCATAGATAGTCATTTCATAATAGTTAAGGCTCATTTCCAAGACCGTTATAGCGGAAAAAGTCCATTACAAAACATGATTTACATATAATTATAGAATTGTGTAATTGAATAATATTTACATGCTATTTCAGTCCTATATGTTTCATGAGATATAAATATTTTTCTAATGCATTATTGGGACATATATGTCACTCCCATATCATAATAAAATCATTATTATGTAATCCTTATAATCATAAATCATTCACTATAGCAAAATCTTGAAATAAAATGAGTTTCTTAAACATCATTATTACATAACAAAATCCATTTAAAATAAATGGTTTTATAAAAGTAATTACATCTTAAACATAATCAAATCTAAGTAATAATATTTACAAAAAAATAACCCTATGTCATCTTAGTTGGAAAATAATTTTGATAAAACACACTAAATTAATTGTTGAGAAAAATATCCTTTATTCTTCAAGAACATATTCTTTTCTCAAAATACCATGAAATATTTAAATGAAAATAATTTAATAGAAATTTCACAAAAATATTTTAATGTAAGATACATGGAAATAAGGTTTTATGATAGCATCAAAACTCATTCATGCTATTAAAAAACATTATCCTTTTACTTTTTCAGGAAAAGTCAAACAGTTTCTCAAGTAGAATAACAAAAATGTATTTTATATTGATTAATAAAAATTCGGAAAATGATAAAATTTACATTAAGAAATTTTATGAAAATATAAATAATATTACATAATTAGTAATCAGGGATGTGGATGACAAATATACCCTAGTAAATACTACCGTATAAACAATCACAATTAAAATGTGATTGTAAAATTATCCCTTACCTTACGTCAGATATCCTTCATCTCTATAAAATCCTTGAATATAAAGATTTAAATAGTTTTATTGAATTATTAAAAAATAATAATCATTCTTATGATATCATGTATGATTATATTATCATTTTTTAGTAATATTTCATTATCCCTCATTATAGAGATATTAACTAATTTATGTTCTTATGCAAGAGTTCCCAGATAAAATCATGTTATTATTATTAGGTTATAGTAAAATAATTTTCATAATGATATTTTTATAATATATATCATTTTTATTCATTCAACTCATGTATATAATCAAGGTTTTATAATGATCATGTAGAATTAATGGAATAATATTTTGGAGACGGTAGACCGTATGTACGCCCGAACGATGATATCATTCCCAAAATTGTAGAATGGTATTTAACTGGTTGGTGATTAATATTTATGAATTATTATCATCTTATAATTATCATATATGTTAATTTTCTCTATAATTATCCCCATCCATGTAAGGAGGTGTTGAAAAACAAATTAAACCACGACGTGGAGATGGTATGTTGTACGTACCCATGCATGGTGATTTCAATTTTCATTGGAAGGTTTAGTGGTGAAATATGGTATATTAATAATTATAATATCATATCATTATACTATTGACACTGATTCTATTACATTATAATGAAAAAACTATTGAAGTGTAAGTAGAATAAGAAATAAGTTTGAAAGATTCGGTAGAAGAGTTACCTCTTACACGATGTGATTCCTTTAAATCTATTCTTAGTGCACTAGAGATTATCTTTGAAGAAGAAAAGAACCACTAGAATAAAAATAGGGATGTTTAGAATGAAAATTTACTGGTTATGGTAGAGTTTAAAGGCTCTAAATTAAGTAATAGGTCAGGGGGAGGATCCCTTTTATAATTTAGGTGAGGGGCACTTTTAGAAGCTCCAAAAATAATAGTTTATAATAAAATAAAACCATACCCAAAAACCTCCAAAACGTCCCAGTTGAGAATATGAGTTGAGATAGAGTTATAATAGTATCAACCAATAAATTTTGGACAAATTATTTTTTTAATTTAAACCATATTTTTTTAATTGATACATAGTTATTCTATTTAATTCTAATTATGGTAATAAAATTATAAATATGTTATGGTTATAAATATTTACTTATATGGTGTTAATTGTCCATAAATGGATATTTGATGACATTTTAGACCTTATAATTATCACTTTTTAATATTTTAAAAATTTTATGCTTTTAAAATTATTTAATAAAATTTGATTTTTAAAAAATATCAACATTGTCAATTTTAACACTATTAATTTATTTGACATTAAATAAAATCCAAAAAGTAGATAAATTCAAACCAAAATATTTAATACAATAAAATCCTATCATATTCACTAAGAAATTTTGTTGATAAAAATAATTATTTTATATGATTTTTCATTTAATATTTTTTAAACCATTTATTTGATAAGTCTATTAATAAAATAATTTATACATCACTATTGTTTCATCATTTATGGTAATTTTTAAATATATAAAATTATAAATAAATTCATATGATGTAATTATTTCATTTAGCTTTTAAGATACTATATATAGTTGATACTATCTAATGTTTATCCATATTTTAAAAATAATATACATATACAAAATGAGATTGTGACATTTTTTCACATTCTTTAGTTTTATTATATTCATGTCATATTCATACTTAAGTAGACATTAAGTGAATCCATTTAGAAAAATAGATGATAAGGGTATAATTTTGTCATCCAATAGGATTTTTACATTTGCTAACGTAATTTTATAATAGTATTTTTATATTTAATTACCCAATTTACCATCAACCATGTTAATAAAAATAACTACAAAAGTTACTATTCAAAATGCTGAAAATAAAATTATAATATTAACATAATTTGTTGGAACAGATTTAAAATATGGAGTCTATTATTAAAAATTTAAAACAGATAAGTTGTGGTAATTATTTTAAAATCAATTCTGTTGTCGGAATGAGAGAATGAGTTTTTTAAAGTTAAAACATTGAAATGTTAGAAATATTTTTACATATAATCCAATATAAAACTAATGATAATGACATAAATTATATTGAATGAAAAAATATATTCTATTTAATTATTAAAATGATTAAATATTATAATTTAACCATAAAAATTATCATGATGATAAACTTGTTTTCACTTAAAATTTAGTGTGTTTTTAATATTCATCAAAACATGAATGTTATAAAAAAATATCATAAATTCAGCCAAAGTAAATTTTTATATTCTTATTTTGTATAAATATTTTATGTTTTCATATAAAAATTATTAATGTGTCCATATCAAAATTTAAAAGTGGTTTTCTATTGAAAGGTGTAAAATTATTATCTTTTAAAAAACCAGGTTTTTATACATCAAATATTCTTTTATGAATACCCTATGACAAAAATATCCATTGGATGAATACCAAAAATATTTTACTCAGTATATAACAAATATATTCTCATTAATTTATTTACCAAAATTAATTCACCAAAAAATAAAAATATCTAAATAAATGATAGCCAATGAATTCACAATGTATTTTCATAAGTTAGTTATAATTATTCCCACTAACCTAACAGGTAGGCTATAGTGAAAATTTTATAATAAGGACTTCGCATGGTTTATTTAGACTCGAGATTTTGGGAAAATCACAATAATAAAGAATAAAAATTATTTAAAGAAAATATTTCTTTAAAAAAATCTAGGTCTTAAAAAAAACTTAATGAGTTGAGTTTATAAGGGGATGATCTAATTCATATGGATTTTTATTGAGCCATCTTGTCTCTTTTAGGTGCTCTAATTTTTTTATCCAATAATGTAGATGGTAGTTTAAGGTTATTTATAAACTACTAGAGTATGGATTATGTCATAGTAAATAATTGTTAACTTCTCCTAAGGATCGATAATAAATTCTAGCAATAGAATGGAGCGATTTGATTTTTTATGATAAAATTGTGGTTTAGATATGACTATATGAGGGTGAAATATGAAGGAATACCAAATAATATAATTATATGTATTTACGGATACATCAAGATCATGTAAATGGATTGTTTTCAAAAAGACACAAAATATATTTGTGGGGATTATGAACCCCATATTCCATAAGTTAATGGACTGGTTCATTGACGTGGTTATTAAAAAAATAGTGATATTTTTTATGTTAGAGGAGGAGGATTACAAATAATTATTAGTTTTCATGTAGTAACTTCAATATCACCTTCAATAAGGAATCCTTTCTATGTTTATTTTGTAGATACAATATGTTCATTTAATATTGTATATCATGTCTTAATAGTTTTTCTCCATGGAATAGTCAAATATTGAGACAATTGTTTCTTGGGATCAACCCAAGAATTCGGTTAGTTTTGAAATTTCTTTGGTTTTACAAGCCATTATTGGTGATCTTTGTTATAATTCTCTCATGTTGTTTCACCACCGATATCTTTAACCAAGAATGACTTTTCCTTTTTTAACATTCAATTTGTAAAAACCTGAACCTTTCATTCAGGTATTTTTTTCCTTTTGTGGAGTTTTTAAGAAAAGTTGAGTTTCTGGAAATTTTTGAAGTACACGCTGTGTACTTTATGAGTACATGTCGTGTAGTCTCTTTCTGCACGAGTCCAGGTACTAGACGTGTTCGGCCACACACACGGCCATGTAGGGGTGTTGTGGAGGCCACTTAAAGGGGAGTACACAAAAGCCTAGTATACGTCGTGTACTCCAAAAGTACATGTCGTGTACTTTATTTTTTCATTAAATGCATCAGGCTCACGTCTAATCATCAGAGGTGTCTTTTTCTAGGTCTCGTTCAACCGAGAGACATAGTAAAACCATGGAACTTCTCCGAGCCCATAAGCACCCATCTGTTCTCCGAATTGATAGCCATTTATTGTGTTGGAACTGCAGAGGTATGGTCTTTTTTCATGTAGAGCATCATTTTCTAATTCATCTTATTTTTCATGTTATTTTTGGTTGAATGTTTTGTGCATTTTTTTAGATCTATGACGTTCTAAGGAGAAGAAAGCCTTATGATTCTAGTATATCGATCTCCTTACATCAAGGTAGGTTGTTTGTGCTATTGTGTTAAAAGTCGTTGAGCTTAATTTGCAAATTCCCCTAATACCCATGAACGTGGTATTGTCTGTTTCTTGTTTTGACCTGTTGATTTCATGCCTTTCTAGTATTATTGTGTACAGGTAATTTTTTGATGTATGAGTATAATTTCTATACTTGGAATTTTTTCCCATGCCTTGTTCTATTTATGACCTTTGATCTTGTTCAGCTTATTGGTCGTTATACATGTTTCCATTCCTTATGACCATAGGATAGAGTGTTGTTCCCTAACATGCTCGTTATTTTGTAGAATGGTTAGCCATGTAGTTCTGTAGGATACTTTGGCCATATAGAATTATTATGAACTGACTGGCATGGGGCCGTCAGAACCTGGTGCTATAGACTATAAGGGGATAGATCGAGTGAGCTTCCTCAAAGAGTCTTTGAAATTATATACTAGAGCTGATAGATCGAGTGAGATTCCTCGGAGAGTCTTGGATATTATAGACTTCAAGAAGATAGACCAAGTTAGATTCCTCAGAGAGTCTTGTTTGTCTGAATTTCCTATAACCACTCTAGGCTATAAGAGGAATTGGGAGATTTAGCTTCCTCAGAGATTTTTTGATAGACCAGAGGCTATAAGAGTAATTGACTGAGTGAGCTTCCTCAGAGAGTCCCTAGATCTTGGGGCTATAAGGGGAATTGACCACGTAATCTTCCTCAGAGAGTCCCTGACTACCTTTGACTATAAGGGGAATTGACTGAGAGTGATTCCTCATAGAGTCTTATCATTTTTTATCATAAAACCAGAGGGGTTAGGGTGAGTGTACAACACATGGGGTTGTTCGTACTTCTTGGATAGGACTAGAGGGGATGGCTGTGAGTACATCCAAGAGTGTTTCCTATTTTTGGTAAGCTGTTCGCTTCACTGTTTCATTTTTGATCTATAGATTGTTTACTATTGTGTATTATCCTGCTTCATGGCTACTTTTTACTGTCTTCTATACTTTACATGCCATATACTCACTGACTGTTAGGCACAGATCATCAATTGGTTTCGTACTGGGATTTTGTCTCACACCCTATTTGGGTCATGCTTTAGATCCCAAACAGATTATATTATTGCAGGTATAGCCATGGGAAAGAGCCATTCTACATCAGGTACTTAACATGCATTAGAGCAGGAGAGCACAGGACTAGGCTGAGGCTTGCGATGGTGAGGAGTTTCATATCTTTTTTTCTTATGTACTTTGGTTTATTACAGTATTAATCATTGTGACTTTTTTGGATGCATTCCTAGAAATATATGTATCATGATTCCTTTTATATGTATATGTGTGCTCCATTTATTTACTGTTTTAGTCTTCCATTGTTTACTGTTGTTGGATATTTACTACTTCTTCTATTGCATGTGTTATTTATTTCTGATGTGTACTCTGCCAATGAGGTCTTAGATACCCCACTATCACATCCAAATCCCCCGTTACTAGTCGGCAGCCTCTAGAGTTTGGGGAAATGCGCTTGAGGCCATGTGACCAACCGGGTACGGGGCGGCTCTAGGTGGCCTCCAAAACCAGGATGTTACAAAGTGGTATCAGAGGAGCTTGTTTTCTCTTGACATAATATTTGAATCCTGTAGCCAAGGATAGAACGGAATAGTTACTTGGTAATAAGTAGTGCCTGGGAGTAGCTAACCCATGTATAGGAAAAATCCAATATACCTCATTTACTACAATTTTTTTTGGTTTTGAAATTTTTACAGTTGATATGATTACACCTAGACTGACGCACATGATTTGTGCTGTTACTGTTGATATTATTGAGGTTCTATTTCTATTGCAGCCTAATGAGATGAGGGTGTTCCATCTCATGCATCATATAATCACTTTCTAGGAATCACTAGTCATGCATTTTTTCAATGCCATCTGGGATGAATTAGTAATTGCATGTTGTTGTGATAGATGATGTGTAAAATATGCATGTTGTTGTGATATTTTCCTTGATAAAAATACCTGATGTTTGATATGGTACTTTTTTGTAGAGATTTACTGAAATGAATGAAAAATTTTGATTTTTGAGGTGTTATGGGCCCTCATGAATCGGAACATGGTAGATCATTGACTTTTTCCCTTGTATATGATATGTAGGAGATTCCAAGCATTGATTCATGGGAAGTCAGGTCCCTCATAGATTGGAATTTGGCACCTTCATGCTTGTTTTCTGTGTTTTCTGGTCTTCAGAGTAGTTTCTGATCTACTACCTGGAAAAACAAAGAATAAACAACATGTACTTTAGGAATACATGTCGTGTAGTTTTTAAACTGTGTCACTGTCTGTGTGGATAGAAACACGAGGTTTTGGAAAATCATCAGGAACACGCCATGTATGGTAGGTACACGCCCTATTGTAGAATCCATGTGTCTACCCATGTGACTAATGACACAGTTGGATGAAACATTGTATTTACACATTGTGTCTTGTTTTCACACTTCGTGCCTTGTATCCTAAGTACCCAGTTGTGTCAAGAACTACATCATTCAGGGAAAATCTTAAAGTAAACTCTGTGTTCCAATAGAACACTCCCTGTAGAGTGAGTCGTGTAGGCGACCATGTAACTGACACCACGGGTCATTAAAACCTTGTCTAGTACATGCCGTGTAGAGGTCATACACATTGTGTAGTCTATGATTAAGAGGACCATGTGGGTTAGCCATGTATGGAGACTCGGGTAGGGGAATAGAGTTCAAGTACATGTTGTGTGTGGGGACAACATGCCGTGTGGTTTGGGCGTAACATGACCAGTTGTGGAAGAAGTACAGGCCCATGTGAATGGCTTAAGATAACACGTTGTGTAGTTTTTGTACATGTTGTGTAGTCATGTTTTGTAAAACATGAATGTTTCTTTCTCATGTTTCCCTCTTGTACTCTTGTCTTCTCAGTCCTTGATAATCCTGATCTATGGTGTGCTTTTGACCTTTCAAGGCTTTTCCACTGAGACGTCCTCCGGTTGTACGTTAGCTGCCAGATGGTGATCAGACACCAGATATGGGTGATTAGGTACCTCCTGTAGATCCTCATGTTGTGCCATCATTGGCTCCAACAGTTATATCGGTTATAGGCACTAATTTGCAGTTTAGGGAAGACTTTCTGAGGATGATGTAGTCTTTCCAAGGAGTGTCGCCTCCTCCCCAGTCGATGGCTAAGGTGATGCGGGTTTTTCCACAGTAGCATCTTCCAACCTTCTTCGGGGAAAGAGGACCTTAGGCTGTAGATTTTTGTCTAGAGTCTATGCTAACAATTTTCAATCATTTGGAGATACCTCCATAGAAGAGGGTAAATCTTCCGACCTATATGCTCCAAGACTCCACCATGAGATTTTGGTTGGGGATCTCACAGTCAGGACGCCATCAGAGTATTACTTGGGTTGAGTTTTGGCGCATCTGCTGTGATTACTTCTACCCAGATACTTTGAGGTCCGATAGAGCCCAAGTTATTATGAATCTGGAGCAGGGTACTATTTCTGTTACAGAGTACTCATATCGATTTACTGAGCTGTAGAATTTCATGCCTATTCTAGGAGGCGATGAGCTATTCTTGGAGTGGATGTTAGAGGATGGTCTGAGGCATGACATTTGATCATAGGTGAAAATCTTCCCGTCAACTTTGATTTCCTCTATTGTCAACCATGCGCTGATCACTGAGCGCAATCTAAGGGATTTTGGGGTAGTGAACCAGGGCGGTTAAACATCCACAATCAGTGTTCCTCCTACTGATAGTAGGAAGTTCACTAGGTAGTCTACATGAGGAGATCAGAGTAGGAGAAATGTATCTTCAGGTAGCCAGGCTGGATGCTACCAATGCTGGAGGAGCGGGCATACTAGGCCTCAGTGCCAGAGAGACCCGATCGAGTGCCGATCTTGTGGTTATTTGGGACATCTTTAGTGTTTTTGTCAGTTGTTCTCACCTACAGCTGGTGTAAATGGTTCTTCTATGACCCCACGGTCATGAGATGCATCACCAGTTTCTCACCAATTTGGTAACTAGAGTTCTTTCGGCCATTCGGGCTGAGGTGGTGGTCACGTTCATGTTGGTCAGTCACCAGGCTACCAGCAACAGTAGAGTAGATCAGCTCAGAGTGGTCAGGAAGGGTCACAGGGCCGCAGTACAGTCCAGACTTTTGAAGTGGAGTAGACTAATTAGGAGAAGGATCCTAACTTTCTACAGTTCTAAGTACTATCTTAGTAGCCTCAGTTTTATCCTCATATCTTTTCGATACTGGTGGTACGCATAGTTTTATCTCTGTTGCTGTTGTGGAGAGAATTGGGATCCGCATCTTTTCCTCTACTAATACTTTGACACTAGACACACCGTTGAGGAATAAAGCGGTTAGCGTACTTCAGCGCAGAGTGTTCCCTCTTGAGGTTGTAGGGTGTCACTTCTTATGAGTCATCTATGTCCCAGAGATGACAAGCTATGATGTCATTCTCAGAATAGATTATTCAGTTCTTTTCTAGGAATTTGTTGACTGTTATCACCGTAGAGTGAGCTTATTATCACCAGAGGGTGGATCCATTATTTATATAGGCGAGTGGGATGGCCCGGTGAGCTGAGAGGGTCCATAGCATCTTGGGTTGGGAGGAGTTACAACCCAAATTTCTATCCCTTATCGGAATGACCAGCGGACTTCACATTTAGACATTCATCCAGTGGTGGATCGTTTCAGAGACGTCTTTCTAGAGGACTTTTCAGGTTTTCCTCCGGAGCGTGAGGTAGACTTCTCGATTGATCTCATTCTAGGAGTAGAATTGGTGTCCATTCCTTCTTATTTGATGGCTACACCTGAGCTGCAGGAGATCAGGAACTAGCTGGAGGAGTTGCAGGGGATGGGATTTATCTGACCCAATACTTCTCCTTGGGGTTCTCCTGTCTTTTTTGTGAAGAAGTCAGACGGTACCCTCAGGCTTTGTATAGACTATCGGAAGTTGAACCAGTTGATGGTCAAGAACAGATATCCCTTACCGAGGATCGATTATCTCTTTGATCATCTTCGAGGAGATCGGGAGTTCTTAAAGACTGATTTGAGATTCTTTTATCATCGGTTGTGCATTAGACCATCTGATATACCTCTTACAACCTTCAAGAGTTGGTATGGTCTATATGAGTATATGGTTTTGTCGTTCGGTCTCAAGAACGCGCCTATAGTTTTCATGGAACTAATGAAATGAGTGTTCCATCCATACTTTGATTCTTTCGTGGTGGTCTTTGTGGATGATATCATGGTGTACTCTCACACTCGACACGACCATTCTACCCATCGTGAGATCATTTTGAGTACACTGAGGGATAAAAGGTTATATGCTAAGCTCTCAAAATGCCACTTTTGGATAGTCCAGATTCAATTCATGGGTCATGTTATATTAGAGGTAGGAGTATCAGTAGACCCAGTGAAAGTGAGAGCAGTAGTCTCCTGGGAGCAGTCGAAGAATGTCTTTGAGGCGAGGAGCTTTCTAGGGCTGGCTAGATACTAAAGGCGTTTCATACTAGACTTTTCACACGTATCAGCACCACGAATAGGTCTGACCAAGAAAGGGGTGAAGTTATTATGGTCAGATTCATGTGAGAAGGCCTTTCAGGAGCTGAAATGGAATTTGAATTCAACACTGTTGGCGCCAAAATATGGCTCGAAAGAAAGGAAAGAAAAAAAGACGGCGGGCGTGCTGCCTCGGGAAGCACCGACGCGAAGCACCCACGCGAAGCCCCTCCGCGAAGTGCCCTGACCATCACGGCCTCGCGAAGCTCCAGAGGCGGTAATTCTCCGCGAATGCATTTGACGTTCGCGAGCCACCGCGAAGCTCCAGAGGTGGTGCCCTCCGTGGATGACGTTGACGTTCGCGAGCACGCCGCGAACCACCGGAGGCGGCGCGCAAGTTCTGCTTCACAGCGCCCCTTCCCTATAAATACTGGACTCCCCCTGAGTCCCGGAGACAGACAATCCGACCTTTTGGCTTCTCCTCTCCCGGTCGCGAAGCACTCTTTGCCCTGGGAATCATGAGCTCCGCGAGGTATTCCTACTTTGCGAGAAGCCTCTGCTTTGTCTCGTTTTGAGCCCCTCTTCCAAGAGGGATGCCCTTCGCGAAGCTCAAGGGCATTCGCGAAGGAAGGGGATTCCTAAGGGAACCCGTGCAGCCACGGAGCACTTATGCTTCGCGAAACACCCAACCCATACTAGTGATCCCTATGCTAAGGCAGGATCACTACACATCGCAAAGAACACTGCTTCGCAGGACCCTGCTTTGCGAGGCACCCCTTCTTTGCGAGGCAGTGCTCCGCGAACACTATTCCACTTCGCGAAGCCCCTTCCACTCAAACCCATGCCTCGTTCTAAATCCAAGGCACTCAACTTCATGAAGCACAATCCTTTGCTTAGAAATTCCTCTTCCAGTGCGACCCTCCAGGTTTGCACGATGTGATTTCAAAGTCCCATGGACAATACCACCCGTAGCGTTGCTTCGCCTAATGCTTCTTCACATAGGCACGCTAACGGCTATTGCTTCTTCGCATAGCCACGCTAACATGGACCCCTTGATGGTTCGTTCCACAACCCCCCTTGACCATGGCCTTATTGGTACCTTCCCTTCCCCAAGGACAAGAGGGTACCGGTTATGTAAGTCCTAGGGGTGCGGAGTGCACCCACCTCGTCCGAGCTGCAGGACGTCAAACTGCCAAGCACCACGTCCTCAACACATGACGTTAAACTGTGACCCGACCTCGTGCCTCTCACGAAGGGTCCCCCCAGCTCGAACATTCTTTACACCACTCGTCTCCACAGTAATTGAATCACCCATCCACAAGGGATGATATCCTCCTTACTAGAGTGGCGTATGTTCATGGGAGAAGGGTGACCCTAGTTCCCCAATGGATGGCTACACCTCTACATCTTCGTACATCCCCACTACCAAGGTCAGTGGAGGGCGTGATAGGGAACGAGGAATCTCCCACGATTGGTCCCAAATCCCTCTTTCGCTATGCTTTGTCGCGCTCTGGGCCTCCATCCTGGAGTAAGTCCCAACACCATGGGCTGCCTAACACGTAAGCCCATCTTCGCTTCTCAAGGACGCATCCTTCGCGACGTGATCGTCAGGTCCTTGCAACCTCTTGTTTCTCACACCGAGCATGACTCACATGGGATTAGAGTGAGCACTGACCCTAACCCCCACCCATAGTGAACTACGAGATCTTTGATCTATGCCAAGTCATGGTACGTAGGAAGCCTCCATGAGGTTCAAGCCCACCCGTCATCTATTAACGTCGGGTCCCATTCCCATCCATCACGACGTTAAACTGCATTCTGGTCCAATGGTAAGCCATTGCGACTCATCCAGCGAACTATGAGAACATTGATCCATGTCATGGCATGGTACATAGGAAGCCTCCATGAGGTTCAAGCCCACCCGTCATCTATTCACGTCGGGTCCCATTCCCATCTAGCACGACGTAAAACTGCATTCCAGTCCAATGGTAAGCCGTTGCGACTCATCCTACCTGAACTACGAGGTCTTTGATCTATGTCAAGGCATGGTACGTAGGACGCCTTCCAGAGGTTCAAGACCACCACTCATTGGACCAAGGTACACTTTCACGTCAGCTCACCGACAATGCCCCACCTGAACTACGAGGTCTTTGATCCATGTCAAGGCGTGGTACGTAGGAAGCCTTCCAGAGGTTCAAGCCCACCACTCATTGGACCAAGGTCCACTTTCACGTCGGCTAGCCGACAAAGCCCCACCTTAACTACGAGGTCTTTGATCCCTGTCAAGGCGTGGTACGTAGGAAGCCTCCACGAGGTTCAAGCCCACCCATCGTCATTCACGTCGGTTCACCTCTGTCCCGCATGACGTTAAACTGCATTCCCCAATCCGAACTACGAGGACTTTGATCCATGTCAAGGCGTGGTATGTCGGAAGCCTCCCTGAGGTTCAAGCCCAACAATCATTGGCCCCCAAACCATCTCCTAGTCGGTGTGCCAGGCCCCCCATTTTCAAGCCCACTTCCCATCGGATAGAGGTCCCTTATTTACGACGGTTCACCGACACCCACTGCCCATCATTTATTCACGGCAGGGTTCACTATCGTCCCGCATGATGTTAAACTGTATTCCATCAATCCTTTGAACTACGAGGACTTTGATACATGTCAAGGCATGTTACGTAGGAAACCTTCCCGAGGTTCAATCCCACCACTAGTGGACCCACGGGTCTACTTTCACGTCGGTTCGCCGATGAAACCCTTTGAACTACGAGGTCTTTGATCCATGTCAAGGCATGGTACGTAGGAAGCCTTTCAGAGGTTCAATCCCACCACTCATCAGACCAAGGTCCACCTTCACGTCAGTATGCTGACGATGCCCCCCCCCAGGCCAAGGGCCACCTTCATGTCGATTTACCAGCACCATCCCGAACTACGCGGACTTTGATTCCCTGCCACGGGGATATGTAGGAAGCCTCTCGAAGGCTCAATCCCAAACTCACTGTCGCCCCTGCGATAGTCCCATTTCACTCCCCCTCCACTCCATTCACCCACCTATCACCCATCCTGATTCTCACCCGGACCGTCATATCTCAGTGAGACCATGTCGGTATGCTCCTCTTCACAGCCGCCCATGGGCTGGCCCCGGTATCGTCATCCCTTCATGGGAAATCCCTCAGTCCGATCTATCCTAGCTAATGCTCTGATTGGGCTGATCCGTCTCCGTTGGATGTTAAACTCGCGGCATACCCTGTGTTAAACATGGGAAGATGAGGAAAACCTCAGATATGTGTCTGTGGCATATAATTCCCCATGTTCGATGTGGGATGCCTCGGGCTTCCACGCCCTCGAGAAGCCCTGTGACCAGGGACAACAGACAGACATGCCAGGCTCCCCAGCATCCAGACACGCTACTGATGCCTCAACATGACCACTCCCCTGACTGAAGGTTGCTGCCTTGACCGGACCCTTTGGAATGTCCCGACAAAAGCAGTGTAATTAACCAGCGTCCATGGAAACATGGAAAAAGGAAGAGTTTCATGAACTACGTATTAAATCTATGAGGGAGACCCGGACTAGTTAATGAGCTCTGAGGAGGAATCCACGGAGGGAAGAACCGACATCCCATCATCCCGTTTCGATCAAGGAGCAGTCGTACCTGAACAAGGAACGAATGCCGCCCACCTTTGGAAAGTAGTAATGCGGGGAAACAAAGCTGCACGTCCTCCTCCATGGACGGATGGATGCGCGCATGCCCCGGCGAAGGCGTCGGAAACAGAAATGGTGAACCTGACGTGAAATTATTCTCCTCAATATGGAGATTAGTAGCATTCGATACACCAGTAGATTGATGTGTCACCGGATCCAGATATTAGGCACCTGGTCCCGCAAAGCAAATAGTGGGCCTGTCGTGAAACTCACCGAATGTTGGGGCAGTAGAACGTGGGGCACTCCGTTCTGCAGCGTGTTGGCATGGATCCTTCTTACAGATGTGGAGAATGGAAGGACGCTAGGGCACTAGCTGTCAATCCTTTTCCTCTCAGTGCTGATGAGTTGATCCCTTAGTTTCTCAGGAACCAGGTTGCTATCACAGAGACGCGACCACCGCCCGCTAGCCTACGCAGGGGCAGGGGAAACATTGCCATGGCCACCCCACGTTGAGCCGCTACCGCCACGACGGCTGCCACATCGCGGAATACGGGGCGCCCACATCCCCTTTCCCCATCAGAGGTCATCCAGCGAAGGGTGATCAACAACCTCGTGCGCAGGTACGAGAAAGAAGGGGTCATCCCAACTCGGGATATGGCCCACCTGGACCTGGAGGCGTCCAGGCCCCGTTGTCAATGCCACCCTAACAGGCTGCGCAGGGAGCCCCTGCTCCCCACCCCAACGTTCAACGTTTCGGGAGCCTATCTCCGGAACGCCTTGACGACTCCTCGCCTTACGCTGATGAGGCAGGCGTCTTCAGGCTCAGCCCGCTCAGGGTCCCGACCCAAGGGCTCTAGGCGAGAGCTCCCGCCCGGCTGCGTCAGCGCCGCCATCCGGCTCCGCAGGAAGAGCAGGCAGGCCATGCCCCTGCACCACCTGCACCAGCTCACCTGACCCGACGTCAACGCCGGGCCCGGGCTGAGGATGCCCGCCCAGGCGCGTCGACGTCGACAGCTACAGTGGCCCGAGCCACCTCCGACGTGCATCATGAAGCCCCCGCATACATTGAGCATGGGCACTCTTTTACCCAACTAGGATCAAGACCCCAACTGCCCCACGGGCAGGCTGGGTTGACTCTCCAGGTTGTAGGCCCAAGTGGTGATCGCCGCGAACTAACCCGCGGTGATGTCACCCCGTACGGAGGTCCTCCCTGTACCACTACTCCACAGAGTCTGGGCCTTCCCCGCTCCGAAGTCCATCATGGAGGCATGCCTCGTGCTACCCCCATCCCGAAGGAAGACCTACCCCGCGGCAGTGACGCTCAGCGCGGAAATCATTCCCGCGCCGACTATACAGGGTATGGAGTCCATCCTCCTGCCCCTAACCACCGATCTGAAGGAGTCGTCCATCCGGTCCTTCTCCAATGTGGGGCCCTCCCTATGTCCTCTCTGCAACCGGCGAAGGTCCTCCTCACCCCAGCTACTCGAGGAGTGAATGTCAGCCTCGCTTCGCCCGCAGCGACCATGGAGGTCCTCCCCATGCTCCTACCAATTCCAACAGAGGCCCCGCGTACACGGGTGTTGTTCATAGAGGTCCTCCCAATGTACCCTTTGACATTTTCCCCAGTTCCCCTTGCACCTCGGCTATCTCGAGTGGGGGCCCTCTTCTCCACGGCGCCAGCGCAACCCTGAGACTCCATGATAGGGATCAACCCTGTCCCGAAGAGCCACCCCGGGGCAGGAGAGCAAGTCGTCGCCGCCACAAGAAGAGTCCTGGGAAAGCCAGGGTGGAGATCAAACCTGCCCACTTCTCCGACTCTGAAGCGGAATGCGATTCAGTGATGGAACCTTCTCCCCGCTCCTCTGTATCAAGGACTGGGGCAAGAACCAGACGCGTTAACCTCATTCTCCCGGAATATGAGGTCCACCAAATTCCCGTCTCTCTCTGCAGGTACATCCAGGAGGAAGAAATCTTGGTAATTCTGCAGGTCTCGACCGCGCAATCATCGCCATCGTCACCAAAAGCACCCTCTACCTCCACCAGAGATCAAGGAGAGCTGTTTTGGGGGCCGGCGACGGTAGAACGATGATATGACCGGTCACCGGTAGTCGCGACTCCTGTGCCGGAAGCTGTGGCTATCAGCCCATCATACCATGACATCATGGCTAGGTCACCTTGCTCTTCAGAGGATGGCTCGAAATTCAACGGCCAGTCAGCTCATTCGCCGTATTCTCCATCACCGAGTTTTCTATCCCAGAGGTCCGCCTTGGAACCGCTACCAGTCCTTCAACCACCCCCGGTTGACGAGTGGGGAAACACAGGGCCAGACCCCGAGTCTGAGCCCTGGAGCTTCTGGAGTATTCTCGCAGCGGATTACTTCCCGGAAAAATTCTGGCTGACAGCGGCGCTGAATTTTCGCGTACCGGAGTCTCTTACCCCGGAAGAAGTGGGGTGCTTTTGTCGAACCCTATGGGCGACACACTTTCGCCTCCGTTACGAATGGGTGGTGTACCCCAGAAGTCGAGAGCACTTCATATAAATCGGAGAGCAGTGCCGCCTGATCGATGCGGCCATACTCCTTGTGGCCCAGCACCCTGAGTCGCCAGGCCGCCAGAGCGCCCTTCAATGGAAATGCATTCAGAGTTTTAAAGCACTCCGCAGAATCGTCAGGGAAGCCACCCACCATGTGCAAGTACGTGTTTGGGGACACTATGCCACTCTCCTCTTCGACCCTATCTGACAGCAGCCCGATTCGCTATGCGACATCGATGACATTCCCTCGAGAGGCGTCGCGGTCTACATGGCCGACATCGTGAACAAGGAAGATGAGCTCGAATTCCTTGATGGAGACATACCCCTCGAGGGCGTACCGCCACTGCTGGACCCATCAGAGAGAGTTACCCATCAGCAGAGGAACCTGCTAGTCCTCCCCGTACCCACCGAGTCGCTGGTACTCGGTCGAAACACTGGTAAGGGTAAAGAGCACGTCGGAACTGTCAAGCACTCCGACCTGTCCGCCTCTGTGCAGAAAACGGACGAAGATCCCGAGAAGGCCACATTACGCCAGCAGCTTGCTGAGCAGAAGAGGCTGGTTGACGAACTCTTGGATGAGCGCGCCGCAGAGCGGCGACCCGACTATGGTGATCCCAGGCCGGGGCAGCAGGGGCAGGAACAATTTCCCCCCGGTGAGATGCCTTCGGGAAACCCTGATCATGCAACTGCCGTAGACATGGCGGATGCCGGAATGTATGGCAAGAGGGTGCAATACGTCTCGCCAAATCCCCCCAAGCGATGGGGCAATCTGAAGAATCCAGTCGGGGTTCCCCCAGTCGCCCCACAGGTCATCCAGCCAGTTGACCCACGAGCGGTCGAAGCCATCTACCATGTTGAAGAACATGGAAATGCACTTGTGGTTAGGGATCCCCTTCAAGATAGGGACCCCCACCCAGATGATCTTATTGCAGCACTCACAGCCCGCCTTGAAGCGTTAGAAACGCGGCAGGTGGTGGTCCCACCGGATGGCAAGGCTTATCCCGCGTGGGTGGATGATATGCCCGCACCTCCGGGTTTTGGGAACCCCACTTTCTCACTCTTAAACGGGATAGGGGACCCGCCCCAGCACTTGGCGCATTTTTCTTCCAGGTGTGGCCCCATGCTGGGGACCCCAGCTCAGCAAGAAGATGCCGAACTCCGATGTTTTGTACAGACATTGGAAGGTCCGGCATTAGTTTGGTACAGCCAGCTCCCTATCGGATCGGTGACCAGTTGGGAGGATCTCCGCCGGCAGTTCTTATACCAGTTCAGCTCCACCAGGCGGAAGACCATCATTGAGGACCTCTTCAAGTGCAAGCAGAGGCCTGATGAGCTAGTCACAGATTTCATCGCCTGGTGGAAGGGACTTACGTATTCTCACGATATGCCACTGACTCAGGAGAAATTACTGACGATGTGTGTGGGGAACGTCAAGACAGAGCTGGTACCCTCCCTGATCACCCAGAACTACCCTGGAGGATTTAGAGATTTCTCAGATAAGGATTAGCGCCTTGAGGAAGCCCTGCAACAGGCTAGTCAGGCATGTTTGTTGCCCCCGATGATCCCAGCCAGGAGGACCACTAGGGCTGAACCCGCCACGGTGGCCCAAATAGAAGCCCCGAGGCAGCTGGAGTTACTGTCGGCGGCACTACCCCCACAACCCCGCAGAGGTCCTCCACCTCAAGCATAGGCTCCTGCCTAGCAGCGACCGCCTCAGAACCGACAGGTTCCCCCGTGCAATGCGCCACCGCCACCAGGGCGAGACAATCAGGCACCGCCTCCTCGGCAGGCCCCTCCGGCCCCTCGTCAGGGCCAGGCCCCCAGGGCCCCCTATTTGGAAATAAGGCACCAGACTTATTCGTTTAACGAAAATCAGGTCCCTGGCTATTTCCGAAGTGCTCTAGAGCAAGGGATCATGCGCCTGCCCGTGTGTAGAAGGCTGGCAGAGGAAAATCTCAACGATCACCCTAACTACTGCCCTTATCATCAGATTCTGGGGCACACCCTCAAGAAATTCTATGTGTTTAAAGACTGGATTCAAGACCAGGTCAATAACAACATAGTCAAGTTGGGCCCGGCACCAGCACAAGTGGCGGGTGTCTTTGCAGGATCAGAGATCGGCAGCGACAGCGAAGGCGAGTGGCATCAGGTCCCCAGCCGCGAATCCTGGAAATACGATGACTGGATGGCTCGAAAAACCGTCTTCCGTGCCCATGGTATCATCCGGGAATTCCTGAAGTAGTCGGAACCTTCAGAAGAATTAGCCGGTGCCTCCGCATCATCTTCACAATCGGCCTCTTCCCAAAAGGGCAAGCAGCGGCGACGCAAGAAGAAGCAACGCGCACCACCGGTGTCGTCTTCATCCCGCACTCTCGGCGATTTTATGCCCCCTGAAATGGGGATTCCTCCCATAATCCACCCAGCGGCGGATTACTCCTCAAGCAACAGCCAGGGGTACGCTTCGGTTAACACCGTGGAGCTGGTAAAGCCCTATATGATCCCCGATGAGGGGGAACGCCAGGCAGACCTCCCCAATGTTCCCAGCCGACGTCAACGTCAGCGGAATCGCAACCGCGTCGGTCATTGAGGTACGTCAGCAAGAACTTTTGGCCAAGACGTGCGCACTACTGAGACCAGGCAACAGGCTCAGCGCAGATCTCAGCATGCGCAACCCCATCTAACGCCCTAGGCTCTACCTCCACCGTCGTTCGTGCTACTAGATCAGGGAGAGATGCCTCGTTCGTATCACAGTCAGTCTTTCCCGGCTACAGGCCAGCCTCCACTGTCCAATCCTAATTCGGAGACTATTCTCCAGGCTTCAACTAGTAGGCAGCAGGATGTACCTAGTACTAGCAGATCGTCGGTTCAACCAGCAGGACACGTTGTGCCTCCAAGTGCCGAGCGTCCTCCTGGAAGCAGAGGTTTGCATTTGGCACGAAAGTATGATGTCCTGAAGCACCTGTTCGGCATTCCGGCGAGGCTCCCCATCCTTGAGGCCCTTCGCCTGTCATCTGAAATGCGCGAGGCACTTGACGAGGCCCTAAAGAGCCCCCTCTAGTTTGAGACGAATGTAGTAGCTGCAGAAGCCTTCCATACCGAGGTGATTGAAAATGCCGAATGTTAGGCGGTTATCTCGTTCTCCGGTGAAGATGAGGACCCTCCTATACAGGGGCACATTCACCCGCTGTACATCACTGTCCACTTCAATGGCGTGGAAATCCGTCGCTGCCTCGTTGACACGAGTTCCAGAATCAATCTAATTCTGACCCGGATGTTGTGAAAGCTGGGTCTGTCTGAAGGATATTTGACTCCCTCTGACCTCAGGATCCAGGGTTACGACAGGACCGAGCAAACCCCAGTTGGCAAGATCTGCCTGAAGACTCAGTTCAGTGGCTTAATTTCCAACACTGAGTTCATGGTCATCTCTCCGAACACCGCCTACAACGCGTTGATAGGTTGTCCATGGCTCCATCTTCATGCAACGGTCCCTTCATCGTATCACCAGTGCCTCAAGTACTCGCTCAACGGTCGAGTAGGCGTGCTCCAAGGAGATGCATCCCCTTTCGCTTCTTGTGAGGCCCGCTATCTGGATGCGGGTTATTACAAAAGTAAGGATAAACAGATCCTAGTAAGAGAGGATGAACCCGCCCCAGTCACAAGTGATCCTAGGGCAAGCATGGATGACGCCTACATCCTCCCGATCCACCAGTTGGAGGCCACGACCCCCGACATGGGGCAATTTTTTGTTGTTTCAGGTACGCAAAGAAGGCACGTTCCCGTGTCCAAGCGACGACGTAAAATCACCTCGTACTCCTACATCAACCAGGCTCAGGTCATCCTGGAACCTCCTACCAATGTACGGTACCAGGACTCCAAGTTTATGACAAAGGCGGTGCGCCATACGTGTCTATTCCACCGGGCTAGAATTAACTGACTCAGGCCGATACGCCACCACTGCTTTGATATCATCAAATGGGGACCCATAAGCTGAAGGCCAGATGGGATAGGGTCGACTGCCTTCATTGCTATGGTCTCGATGGAAATTGAGTCTCCCGAGGTGATGACCGCTGCTGCCCGAGCCAGCACCAGCTTCCCCTTGGATCTTGATAGCCTAGAAGTCTCTCCCGTCGCAGGAAGTCCCCCCACGGGTGGGGAGGAAGACCTGGAGGATGCTCCCCCCACCTTTGTAGAAGGCATCTCTACCACGGTTGATGAACTAGTACAGGTGAACCTTGGTAGCGAGGCAGATCTGAAACCCACATTGATGAGTGCAGCCATGTCCCCTGAGGAGCGGCAGCAGTACGTAGACTTCCTCAAACAGCACCGTAATGTGTTTGCCTGGAGTTACAATGAGATGTTAGGGCTAGCTCCCCAGGTGGTCGTTCACCGTCTGGGCCTCTCGGCAAAACATCGTGGGTTTAAGCAGCCTCCCAGGAAAATGCACCCTTCTCATAGTGCTATGGTTGAGGCCGAAGTTGACAAGCTAATCAAAGCCAACTTCATTAAGGAGGTCCAGTACCCCAAGTGGCTTGCCAACATTGTGCCAGTCAGAAAGAAGAATGGTTAGATCAGAGTCTGCATCGACTTCCGCGATCTTAATCGCCACTATCCAAAGGATCACTTCCCACTCCCGGTGACAGATTTATTGATTGACGCCACGGCCAGGTTCCAGGCTCTCTCTTTCATGGATGGGTATTCTGGGTACAACTAGATCCGGATGGTCCCCGAAGATGAGGATTCCACTGCCTTTAGGGCTCCCCAAGGTACCTTTTGCTACCAGGTAATTCCATTAGGTTTGAAAAATGCATGTGCCACTTATCATAGGGCCATGCATCGTATATTCAAACCGATCCTCAAGAGATTGGTGGAATGCTACGTGGATGACCTCGTAGTCAAATCATGTCAGCGCCAGGACCATCTCAAAGATCTCGAGAAAGTGTTCAGTTTCCTCCGTTCCCGTCACCTGAAGATGAATCCGCTGAAGTGTGCCTTCGGGGTCACCTTCGGGATGTTTCTGGGCTTTGTTGTCAGATACCGAGTTATCGAGATCGACCTAGAGAAGATCAAGGCCATCAGCCAAATGCCTCCCCCGAGCAACATTCGGGAGCTTCGAGGCCTTCAAGGCCACATAGCTTATATACGCTGATTCATTGTGAATCTGGCTGGAAAGTGTAAGCCATTTTCTTGGTTCATGAAGAAGGGAACCGCCTACGAATGAGATGAGAAGTATCAGACCGCCTTCGAGGAAATCAAGTAGTATCTGCTCCAACCTCCAGTCTTGATGCCACCCATCTCTAGAAATCCACTGTTCCTTTATGTGACTGCCCTGGAGAAATCCCTCGATGCGTTGCTCGCCCAAAATAATAATGAGGGTACTGAGAACAGTCTCTACTATCTCAGCCCCATGCTTCTCGATACAGAGGTAAGATACTCCCCTATCGAAAAGAGCTACCTTGTGCTCGTATTCGCCGTGTAGAAGTTGCGACATTACCTGCAGGACCATGAGGTGAAATTGGTCTCCCGGGTAGACCCACTAAAGTACATCCTAAACCTCTCTATGCTGTCTGGCCGACTAGCACGGTGGGCGGTGATTCTCCAGCAGTTTGATATCAGGTTCGTACCTCAGAAGGCCATTAAGGGACAGGCATTGGCAGACTTTTTAGCTGCCCATCCAACCTCTACGGATCAATCCCTAGACCTAGATTTCCCTAACGAGACGATCCTCTCGGTCGATCATGCCGTCTCATGTTGGAAAATGCAATTAGACGGTGCCTCTCGGAGCCCCACCGGTAGGAGGCTCAATGATCCCAAGCTCAATAGAGTGGGTCTGGGTATTGTCTTCATTACCCCGGCGCAGGCCGTCCTACCATACTCGTTCCTGTTGTCAGAAGGTCGCACGAACAATGAGGCAGAGTACCAGGCTCTCATCACCGGCCTCGAGTTGGCCCTTAAGATCCATGTGCCCCATCTACATGTGAAGAGAGATTCCGAGCTGGTAATCAAACAGGTTAATGGTGACTACGTCGTCAGGAAGCCAGAGCTTGCACCGTTTCTGGATACACCATCTGCCTAATGGCCTAATTCTCTTCTCGACCAGAGGTTACCCATGTCCCACGGTCGAAGAATGGCCAAGAAGACGCCCTGGCTGGTTTAGCCGCGCCGCTCGCAAAACCCAAGCAAGATGATTTGATCATACAAGTGGCACACCGGAGAGTCATTTCCCCCGTCACCCAAGAGGACAATGATAGCCTGTGGGTAAGTCATCTCATTGCCGAACCCTCTACATCAGGGGTCCCGGGTTCGTCAGACGTAGTGATTGAAGCCACTCCCGACTAGAGGGCACCTTTTGTCGAGTATCTCCAAAATGGTCGCCTCTCGGACGACCGGGCCAAGCGCGAGCGAATCCGATGCCGCGTGCTGCAATTTACCCTCCAGTGCGGCCCCAGTCTTGAACAGATCCTTTATAAGCGGAGTTTCGATAGTGTCCTCCCCTGTTTCATCCAAGGATAAGTGATACCTCAAGTTATGCAAGAGGTTCACGCCGATTCCTGTGGCGCCCATCAAGCTGGGCCGAAGCTGTCCCACCAAATCCAGAGGATAGGGTACTTTTGGCCCTCTATGATCCACGATTGTATTGGGTATGCCAAGAGATTCCACACGTGCCAAGTTCACGCCAACATCCTACATCGGTCGTCGAAGCCCCTCCACCCCACCAAGTACTCTTGGCCATTTGCGGTATGGGGGCTTGATGTAGTGGGACCGTATCCACCGGCAACAGCCTGCCAGTGTAGGTTCATCCTGACTGCTACAGATTTCTTCTCCAAGTGGGCAGAGGCAGTTCCGCTCAAAGAGTTCAAGGCTTGTTCCATCATTGACTTTGTGAGCTCCAATATTATCTACCGGTTTCGGGTACCTCACGTCGTCCTCACCGATAACGGCACCAACTTCCGAGCAGCTGAATTAAAGAAATTGTATGCCAAGTACAACATCCAGTCGAACTATACCTCCCGCTACCACGCGTAGGCAAATGGATAGATCGAGGCGTTCAACAAGACCCTCTCTAACATTCTGCAGAAGATGGTTGGTCAGAACAAGAAAAGTTAGCCGGACAAGCTCCCCAACGCCCTCTGGGCTTACCGGACGATGACTCGCAACTCTACCCAAGTGACCCCATATTCCCTGGTGTATGGAGCTGTGGTCATCCTACCCATTGAGATCCAGCTGCCGTCTCTACGCACTGTAGTTTATGATCACCAGACATCAGTTGAGGTAGCCGAGATCCGTCTAGCTGAATTAAAAGCACTGGATGAGAACCGGCTTCGTGCCCTGCACAATTTGGAAAGGCATCAGGACAAGATAGGGAGGGCCTTCGACAAAAAAATTCGTCTCCGCTCTTTTCTACAGGGCGACCTGGTACTGGCCCTTCGAGCGCCAATGATTCCCGGTAGGAAGGCTCCCAAATTAGAACCCAAATGGGAAGGTCCTTATATCATCCATAAGATTTACCCCAATGGAGAATACTCCTTGGTGACCACAGATGGAGAGCGTATAACCCCTCCCACCAATGCCAAATTCCTCAAGCGATACTTTGCCTAGGTCAAAAGGGTCCTGCATGACCCTAAACTGTGAGATGTTCCCACACGACCTTAAACTGCATCCCCATCCTTACTACAAGACGTTAAACTACAAGCCAGTCAGGCCTTCCTGACCGAGGCTCATCCTTAGGCCCCTTGGCCTCCTTGGGCCCCTGGCACCCGTCTTCACTGCGAGACGTTAAACCGAAAGCGGGTCAGGTCTCCCTGACCGCGGTCTGGCCCCAGGCCCCCTCATTTTTTTCCCCAACTTACCCTCTTACGGGATTATATAGTATGGTGTGGGACTACGTCCTCATTCATGTCAGATTACTTGCTATACCATACATATCCCCAAATGAGATGCCCCTCATCCCGCATGACGTTAAACTGCATGTCAAGAACTATGTGTGGCTTGATTCCCATCTTCATGGGATACGTAGGAACGCTCGGATGCCTCATCTTGAGCCCAGCCCCAAGCATTTCCCTTCCACTATCCCCCCTGGGGGTAGTTTCCTTGGAGGATCTTTGTGCAGCAGGGAGTAGGCTTTCTTAGCCCCGCTCATACAACCCCGCTCGCACAAGGATTGTAAGGGCCACACCATGTGCCCACTCTCGTTCTTCTATCCTCCCACGTCCTCACCGCACGACGCTAAAATGCATGGCCTTCAAGAACTACGTATGGCTTGATTCTCATCCTCATGAGATACGTAGGAACGCCCGAACATTTTGTCCGTTGGCCCAGCCCAAAATCCAAGATCTTCCCCCCCCCGGTCAATATATGGCAGGGTGCACACTTTTTCCCCAACTCACATCGAGCAAGCCTCGACCCGGCTGTACATCCCCCCTGGAGATGTTTGCCTCTTTCATGGATGGATAAAGCTATGCTTCACCCACTCTTTGACTAGGATTCCATCATTTTGGCACACCCAGAGGGATCCCCAAGAACGGCCTGGATACTACGCCCAAGGGCTCTCCTACCGATACGGGCCAATGCCCTAGAGGGTTTTCAAGCAACAAGACGATACAAGTCCTGCATTGCGAATTTGGTCAGCGGTCGACGCTCATTTGTTGCTCTCATATCGGGTCACCATAGGAACGATGTGTTTCGAACATGGTCAACATTGTCTTCGATCTTCGGGTCTACCCCGAGATATCCCAGACATCGAGTGCAGTGATTCATTCTGCCCCATCCCGAGGTGACAAACTTCCCCCTGGGTGGTGCTAGCGATCGGTCCCATGGCCCCGATTCCCCGTAGGGGTGTACGGTGTGATGTAGGACTACATTCTCATTCACATTGGGATCATGTACCTTGTCGTACGCCTTCCCTTCCGAGGCCCAGCCTTAGGCCCCTTGGCCTTCTTGGGTCCCCGACCCCCATCCTCATGTAAGACGTTAAACTGCAAACCAGTCAGGCCTTCCTAACTAATGCCTGACCTTAGGCCCTAATGCCTTCTCGGGCCCCCCGACCCAGGTCCCCTCTTACCCAGGTTGTATGGTGTGATGTAGGACTACGTCCTCATTCACATCGGGATCATGTACCATGCCGTACGCCCTCCCTTTATGAGGCCCAGCCTCAGGCCCCTTGGCCTTCTTGGGTCCCCGAACCTTGTCATCATTGTAAGACATTAAACTACAAGCAGGTCAGGCCTTCCTGACCAATGCCTAACCATCAGGCCCCTTGGCCTTTCCAGGCCATGACCCAGGTCCTCCCTTATAGGAGTGTATAGTGTGGTGTGGGACTATGTCCTCATTCACGACGGCTTCTTCGCCATACCGTACACCTCCCTTGTTTAGGGGTATATTACTCCCATCCTCGTCCCGTATGACATTAAACTACATTTGTAGAACTACGTGTGGATTGATTCCCATCCTAATGGGATACGTAGGACCACCCGAATGTCTAGGATTCGGGTCCATCCCCATCCCTCGGGAATCTTCATCCCATCTTGGCCCCTTGGCCTACCCTTCCTTCATGAGAGGATTATATGGTGTGGTGTGGGATTATTTCCCCATTCGTGTCGGTCTCGTAATGACTGCCATGTACCTCTCCCTACTGAGCTGTTTTTTCAATCCCTTTGCGGCAGTCCACCAATGTGCCTGGGAGTACTCTGTTTTATTACCCGGAATGCCAATCTTTACTCGGACATGTCCGCACCCGCTTTCCATGATTTGTGTATCCCTACATCAGGGCTTTCATTATCCTTCACACTCGGAGGGACCCCCAAGATCGTCCTAGATACTACGCCCAAGGGCTCTCCTACCGTTACGGGCCAACACCCCCGAGGGTTTCGGACAACAAATCGATAAAATCCCGCGTTGCGAATATGGTCAGAGGTCGATGCTCGTTTGCTGTTCCCACCTCAGGCTAACGCGATATGGACGCTGTGTTTCCACCATGGTTAACAGTTTTCCTCTCTCACCATGCCAACCCATTGGCCCAAAATGTCGGGTGCACAATTCATGCCCTTCATCACTTCACTGTGTCCAAGTGGAGTCTCAGAACTTTTGGTACTTTTCCTCCGTGCACGTCTGCGCGTTGGGGGAACAAGCCGTGTCGAGGATGTCCTTCGGGGCTCTCTACCAACTCCTGTTTGACTCACCCCAAGTATTGCGATGAAGATACCCCCTTGTTTACCACATTGAGTTTAGCTCATGTGGGCTTATGGATCGGGTTGACATCTGTGCTTACTTGGGAAGTGGTCACCATCCGTGGTCCGAGCTCTAAGACTATAAACTAAGATTCCCATCTGGAACTATGTTCAGCTTGATTCTTATCTTGATAGGATACGTAGGAATGCCTAGACCCCTTGTCTCTAAGCCCAGCTTGCATTCATCAAATTCACCTCTCTGGTCCTTCCTTCAGGACCCCAACTACGGGACCGCATAGCGTGGTGCGGGATTATGTCCTCATTCACATTGGGTTTGCAATGGCGGCACCATGCACCCCCCCGTTCTGAGGGTTAGCCCTCCTATTCCTTGCCCAGCACGACATTAAAAGGCACCCTTTAGACCTACGTGTGGCGTGATTCCCATCTTCATGGGATACGTAGGACCGCTCGGACACCCTGTCATCGGGTACAGCCCATTTGGGGAACTAGTCTCCCCCCTGTTTCACCTCTTACCTCTATATAGGCCCCTCGGCCTAAGGTCTCCCTCTTTGATTGGCGTACAATTTGATGTTGGATCATGTCTCTGTCAATTGTGTTTTATAACACTGTGCACATTTCCCTCCTAGCATCGTCTCTGCTACGTCTGCGCTGCATGATGATAAAATTCATGCTTGGTTCTATCATACGACCCTAAACTGTGACATTATCGTCCTGGCCGCACGACGAAAAATGGCACTGCATTGTGATGACCTCGTTGTAGAGGACATCACGTTGGGTATTGGTCATGCGCCATGCCATTTGTCAACACCCATCACGGCTTGATCCTTGTGGCGACATCATGACCTACTATTCTAGGTTTATCGCTTCATAAAAAAAAACCATTCACCTTAAAGGAAAAACAAGATTTATCAAATTCTACTTCTTTTAGTGCAAGGTCCATGCCCACACTTCCCTTTTCCCCTGGCACTGGTACCCTACCATGCCACCCTTCAGAACTACATATGGCTTGATTCTCATTCTTATGAGATACGTAGGAGCGCCCGGGCACTTCCCCGCAGGCCCAGCCTAACCTTTGTATTCGGTCCTTTGACTCGAGCATTTCCCCAGATAATGCATGGTAAGTAGGGCTTAGGTCCTCATTCAAGTCGGGTTTTGTAACCACCTTGTCATGTATCCCCTGCTCCCCTTACCCATCCATGGTCCGAATTCTACGACCCTAAAACTAAGATCTCCCTATGGGAAAGGAATCTACTTCCTCTCTCTAATACGTCTTGTTGTCGTATTCAGACGTGTTTCGACAAAGATCCCGAAGTGTGGGATTTTCATGGGGACATTCCTCTCGTCCCATGACCAAGCTTCGTGAACTCTCTATTTGGATCCTCATATTCCTCCACATCCAAAAGGACCCTCGGATGACATGGATACTTGGCATAAGGGCTCTCCATGAATGCTGGACCTAAGGGCCCTCCAATCGTTTCGGGCCAACATCCCTACGGATATCTGACAACATTTGTGACATGGTCCCGTGTTTCGAACATGGTCAATGGTCAACCCTCATATGTATGTCCCCATTCTAGGATAACGCGACAGGATGTTGTGTTGAGAACATGGTCAGCAGTTATCCTCCATTGTCAGGCCGCCATCATCGTGATCTGAATCACGAGCGCTATGATTCACACATTTCCACTTCCTCATGTTCAAGTGGAATTCCATCATACTCGGCTCTTTCTCTTCGCGCATCTAGGTGCGCTAAATGATCGTGCTAGTTTCATTGGTCAGGTATTCACCGAGCATCCCTTTTCCCTAACCTGCCCCTTTTTATGTCAGGAAATTCCCACCACTACTGCTTGTTTCCCACACTGAGCACGACTCACGTGGGCTTAGTAGTTTTGGCAGGATGTGTACCAACGCGGCCAGGCTTCTCATCATCCCACATGACATTAAACTGCTCTTCCAGAACTACGTATGGCTTGAGTCCCATCCTCATGGGGTATGTAGGAACGCCAGACCACTCTGCTTCGGGCCCAGCCCAATCCTCACTCTTGGTCCCTCGACCTGAAGAGTTTCCTCCGGGGGTATGTGGTATGATTTGGACTCCAAGTCCTCATTCACGTCGGTTTCATATCTACCGTGCCACACGCTCCCTGGGATCTTTCCTTTTGCTCCACATCCTATCGTATGACATTAAACTACATGAGTCTTTGTGTCCTCAACGCATGACACTAAACTGCGGTTCTACCCTGAACATGTTCAGGATGCCCCAAGATCCCACTGGGAAGTGACAGATCCCCTCGCCAGAGAGGCCCTGTCTTAAAGAAGGAATGATCCATGATCAGACCGATGTGCCCATCTGGTGTGCTCCCACCATGGTGGTGTAACTACCTATGTGTTGTATTCTGTTCGGACAAACCATCACTCCATATTCCACGCTTTGCGTACCCCTTATTCGGACCCTCGTACCCTTTCATGTCTGAAGGAACCCCCTAACAGCCTGGCTTCATGCCGCATCGGCTCACCTACCGTCCTGGGCCAATGTTCCGGAAGACAGGTCATGTCTGGAAGGACCCCCTAACAGTATGGATGTCTGACCTATGGTCCGCCAACTGTCCTGGGCCAACGTCCTGAAGGATTTATCAACAACATTTGAGACATGGTCTCGTGTATCAAACATGGTCAATGGTCAACCCTCATTTGTTGTCCCCATTACAGGCTAACACAGTAAGGGTACCGCTT
Organism: Viscum album; assembly: GCA_963277665.1. Lineage (NCBI taxonomy): Eukaryota > Viridiplantae > Streptophyta > Magnoliopsida > Santalales > Viscaceae > Viscum > Viscum album. The sequence continues at coordinate 2,009,915,038 of OY728145.1, read as the reverse complement.
CTCCTCCAAGTTTAACGGTTGTCCATTATTGTCATGCCATCCCCACAGTGTTCCGGATTTTGGGTAATGTGATTCACACTTCCAATTTTCATATGTTTGGACCGATTTCAGCACACCTGGCGTTGCCCCATTCGTGCATAAGATCACGCTGAAGAAACGGTAATTCGGCTTTCCTGAAAGTACCTTCTCTGATCAAGCCTCTCCCGTCTTTCAAAAATCGGGACTGGTAATCCGAATCCCGGATGCCCGGAGCATGATCCCCACTCCCATGTTAGGTGGGATAAGAGGGCAACTATCTCCTATTTCTCACATCGGGCTTGACCCACGTGGGCTAGGGGAATTGTCGCCGAACGTCCCGCAAACATTGTTGGGATGTAACAAGGCAATTCAAACAGTGGAAATCGTGCACGCTACAGCATTCAAAACAAAGAAAGGAAAAAAATTGAAGCACTAAAGTACCAATAAAAGGGTTTTGGGTTTGTTACAATACCCGAGGGTTGACTCCCCCCATGGACGGGTTGACCCCATCAAAAGAGAATTGCAGCTCCGCCACCCGTTGACTTGCGGAATCCAAGGCTTGCTACCACTGAATCAGCTCCTGCTCCTACTCAGCAGCAGCGGGGCGCAGTTCGTCGGTCCTAGCTTTGGCCCTCTCTATGCCATCTTGAACGGTAGCCATCTTTCCAGAGGTCTGACTCATCTGATCTTCTACCTCTGCCAGCTGGGCCTTCAACAGTGAGACCAGCTCAGATTGTGCATCAAGAGAGGCTGAAAGCTCGTCTGCCCGGGTCTGCATCTGTTGGAACTCGCATTCAGCCTCCTGGAGCTTCTTGATGCTGGTCGCCTTCCTCCGCTGCCAGCCCACGCTGAGCCCACGATCATGCTTCCAGATCTTCTCAGCCATAAGATCTCGGATGAGTTCGTGAGGATATTGGGCATCCACTCCCCCAGCACATAGTTCGCGCAACCGCGAGTGGAGTCTATCCATTTCGGCCAGCCATTGCGCTTGGGGGTGTCCTTGATAAAGCGTGTGATCATCTTCCACAACCAGCGGCGGACTATGCTGTTGTCTTCCTTGTAGGAGGCCGTTTCATCTTAGTCCGCGTGATTGGCAGGCTCGTATGCGGGATACGCCCGCAAGAAATCCTCGGCAGGATCTACATCTGGTGTTGAATCTGGTATGACACCTGACGCCGAAGCAGGCGCGACAGGACTGGGAGCGACCGGTTGATCCTCTTCCTCGGATTCCACCTCAATGACTTCGGGTACAACCCTGCTGATGGTCCTACCAGTTATGGTGTGCATCGTAGATTGAGGAGATGGGGGGACTATTTCCACCATCAACAGCATGCCCCTAGGAGGGGCGCCACTAGACATCCCGACCAGTCTTGCCGCAGCAGCCCATGCCAGTCGAAGAACTGTATGACAGAGAGGGACATAAACGTTAGTTGGCATGGCCTACATGTGACAACGAGGAGACCGTTAGAGGAGACTTACGGATATTGACCTCCTGGCGCTGCTCTTGAGCTGGTGCTGATGGGACCCCGGGACGAGGCCCTCCGTATACTGTTGGAAGGTCTGAAGATTCTGGAGGAGCCAACTCGGGTGCCCTGGTCCCACCAGATGCGGAACTGGACGCAGCCATAGGCGCGGGTTCTGAAGGTCCCGCGTAATCACCCACCAAGGAGCGAGAACGAGGCCTGAGAACAAGTTCCACCTGCATGGGTCAAACATTGGTGAGAAGTCCATAGTGACCCAAGAACAGATTGTAAGGAGAGAAGTTCAGAATGCTACCTCGAGAGCCTCCGTGAAGTCGTCGGATTCTGAGCCTCGGTCTCCGACCTCACCCTCCTCCAACGGGATCCCTCCTCCAGCCTCATCCTCCCAAGAGGGGTCCTCTAATTCCTCCGGCAAGGGGAAGCGCTCCCTCAGATCGGCAGCCGATAACTATGGGGGGACCGTCTGATTCAACAGTACCCTCACCCGATCTGTCATTGGGTGAGGGACACCACTGGAGTGGACATAATCCTCCAGCTCTTCCAGGTACTGTTCTGCCTCTGCCGGAGATGCCATGAATCCAGCCTCAACTGGGCCTATGCCCGGTAATTCCATCCTGAGGCGATTCAGGTGGGCCCGTATCTCGGGTGTACTGAGGAATTGCCGGTTGACATCCCAAATTTCCCAAGCTTTCGGGAAGACGGCATCCTCTGCCATGTCAATATGACGCAGACGCTTCCCCGGAGCCTGAGTGGATATCCTATGAAATCCCCTCGGTGTCCACCCCTCTGGATGACCCTGCTCTTCCGGAATCACCGGATCCACCGTTGTTGCCATGCCCTCGGCCGGTGTGGGTCTCGCCGCCATGGCAGCCCCGCTACCACGAGCGGCCCTAGCTACCCTCCGACCCCGACCTCGAGATAGAGGAGGCCCACCATCACCGACCCTGATAGTTGGTTTCTTCAGCATCTCCCCTGGGTAAGCAGCCTCCCAACTGATGGCATACTCCTTCACCAATCCGAAAGCGGCGGTGGAAGGAGGCAATGCAATCCGCATCTTCCAATCTTCCCGTGTGAACATGAGCCACAGCTGCCTCATCACACACGGGTGCTCCTCGTGACGCACCTCCCAATAGACTTGTGGGGTTAGCCACTGGAGGCACCGGAACTGCCTCGCAAACTGATGCGGGGTGTATGGTTCGCAGAGTGGATCACGATCTATCCGTGCCACCAAAACTCCACCTCGAAAGGCCAGGAGGTAGGCCTGATGTTCTTCCGTTCCCTACCCGTCATCAGTAAGTATCCCCATTGGCAAGGGGAAGGGGTGGAAATTAAACTCGTCCGCCCTCCGCACCCAATTCAGTACCATCGGAATGGCCAGTTTGAACGGGAAGCTCCCGACCGCATTCAGGATGGAGGGGTAGAAGTTCGATCCCGGCGGTGAAATGGGGTTTGGATACTCGTAAATCCCCCTGATATGTGCTGCGATCCACCCATACAGGAGGTGGAAGGTCCTGCATATCCTTGGCGGCTTCTTGACCTCACTAATGTGTCGCAGCATTCTATACAGTTTGGTGAGCATCGGAATCCCCAGATTGATCCACTGCCCCATGGCCAACATCGACGCCATGATAAACAAGATGGGTCATACCCCCATGATTGTATCTCTCACCGGTAGGATCCAACCACAGATGAGAGCCGCGATGAACGCCGCCAGCCTGACTATCGGCTGTTATTCAGTGCTAACACTAAAACCCCAAGTCTTCCATTGGCTGTCCTCCAAGACCCGCCAGTACGAGTGCCCCTTTCCCCGTTGGGCTGCTCTCAGACAAGTTCGAGGCCTCAGAAGGAACTCTCGATTCTCTGGGAAATTCAGGAAGCATTTGAACCATCTCCTAAAATGGACATCCCTCACTGCCTCCTTGTCCTCTCCCGGGACGAGTGCCATCAACACTGACGCCAGTCGCGGCATTTGCTCCGTATCCTCCCACGTTCTGATGACGGGGAGTAATTCATCATACATGGCCCCCAAGATCGGAACCCTAGAAATCTGGTGGGCATCCCACAGGCTGATTCCCACCTCCCCATGATGCAGGTGAAAAGTGTTGGTCCTAGACGACCATCTGCTCAGCAATTCCGGAATCAGTTTCTTGGGTTGGTAAATGTGGAATAGGGAGGCCCACGCCGCCTCATACAACCCCACTCTCCTCAGCTCGGCCCCGAACTCCTCGCAGGAGGTGCCTACCCAGTAGGCCCAGGCCCAGTCATCAGTAAAGTTGCCTTTCTAGCACATGTCCCATTCATCGGACCATCCCTTCTTCGAATCCTGCAAAGCTGCCTTCAGCATGGTACGGTAGAGGGGAGGGGAAGTCTCCGGCTGCAGTGGCTTCCCGTTAATGTCATTCACATGGTTGTAGAGATAGTCAGCAGTGACGGGTGGGAAGTTCTCTTGTGTGTGACCATCGGCCACCCTGAACCATTGGTGCTGGCATGGTATGCTCCTGAACCAGCAAGCTGGTTCATCCCTACTCGCCTCAGGGATAAAGACGTCATCCCTCGGCCCGAAGCCGTACAATGGCAGTTTCTCAAATTGTGGATAATCCTTCTGACCCTCCAATAGCAGATCTGTCAATGAAGTGTGGTCCGAGTGGCTTCAGACCATCTCCCCAAGGCCTGGATAGTTGGCCATCTCATCCCGACGAGCAGCATCTACAAGCACCCCCAATATAGCCTCTTGATAGGCTATTTTAACTCTGGACCTCAGAAAGAATTTTTTTTCAGCTGGATCGGGAAGCTCGACCGCGAAGCTGAATCACGAATCTGGATCACGAAGATCGGTCACGAGACCAATCCGCAATGTCTGGCCAAGGCCGACAAGCAGAGGTTCACTTGGTGTGGACGCGGAGCCGGAGACCCGTGGTTCGCCGCAAAGCTCGATTCGCGGAGGGCTGTCACGGAGTATGCAGAGCTTCGCGAAGTCGAGATCACAAAAAGACAAGAATGGCACGTGAAGACAAAAGAGGTCGAACCCCCTATTTATAGGCGGTGACCCCAGAGCATCGTGGCGTGCCTCATCCGTGCGGAGCATCGCGGCGCTCCCGGATTGGTGGCCCCGGTGAGCGCCGCGGGGCCCCTTCGCGTAGCGGCATCACGAACCACCGAAAATTTTGGCGATTTTCCCTCAGACTTCGACCCTTCTCCCTCCGCAACTTGAATTCTGAGGGGGGGGGCATTTGTTGGCGCCAAAATATGGCTCGAAAGAAAGGAACGAAAAAAGATGGCGGGCACGCTGCCTCGCGAAGCACCGATGTGAAGCACCCACGCGAAGCCCCGCCGCGAAGCGCCCCGAACATCGCGGCCTCGCGAAGCTCCAGAGGCAGTAATTCTCCACGAACGCATTTGACATTCGCGAGCCGCTGCGAAGCTCCAGAGGTGGTGCCCTCCACGGATGACGTTGACGTTTGCGAGTGCACCGCGAAGCACCGGAGGCGGCGCGTGAGTTCTGCTTTGTGGCGCCCCTTCCCTATAAATACTGGACTCCCCCTGAGTCCCGGAGACGGACAATCCGACCTTTCGGCTTCTCCTCTCCCGAATCGCAAAGCACTCTTTGCCCCGGGAATCATGAGCTCTGTGAGGTATTCCTACTTCACGAGATGCCTATACTTTGTCTCGTTTTGAGCCCCTCTTCCGAGAGGGATGCCCTTCGTGAAGCTCAAGGGCATTCGCGAAGGAAGGGGATTCCGAAGGGAACCCGGGTAGCCGCGGAGCACTTATGCTTCACAAAACACCCAACCCATACTAGTGATCCCTATGATAAGGCAGGATCGCTACACATCGCGAAGCACACTACTTCGCAGGACCCTGCTTCGCGAGGCACCCCTTCTTCGCGAGGTAGCGCTCCGTGAACACTGTTCCACTTTGCGAAGCACCTTCCACTCACACCCATGCCCCGTGCTAAGGCCAAGGCACTCCACTTCGCGACGCACGCTCCTTTGCTTAGCAATTTCTCTTCCCGTGCGACCCTCCAGGTTTGCATGATGTGATTTCAAAGTCCCATGGACAATACCACCCATAGTGTTGCTTCACCTAATGCTTCTTCGCATAGGTACGCTAACGGCTATTTCTTCTTCGCATAGACACGCTAACGTGGACCCCTTGATGGTTCGTTCCACAACCCCCCTTGACCATGGCCTTACTGGTACCTTCCCTTCCCCAAGGACCAGAGGGTACTGGTTATGTAAGTCCTAGGGGTGCGGAGTGGACCCACCTCGTCCAAGTTGCAGGACGTTAAACTGCCAAGCACCACGTCCTCAACACATGACGTTAAACTGTGACCCGACCTCATGCCTCTCACGAAGGGTCCCCCCAGCTCCAACATTCTTTACACCACTCGTCTCCACAATAATTGATTCACCCATACACAAGGGATGATATCCTCCTTACTAGAGTGGCGTAGGTTCATGGGAGAAGGGAGACCCTAGTTCCCCAATGGATGGCTGCACCTCTGCATCTCCGTACTTCCCCACTACCAAGGTCAGTGGAGGGCGTGATAGGGAACGAGGGATCTCCCACCATTGGTCCCAAAACCCTCTTTTGTTGTGCTTTGTCGTTCTCTGGGCCTCCATCCGAGAGTAAGTCCCAACACCATGGGCCACCTAACACGTAAGCCCCTCTTCACTTCTCATGGACGTATCCTTCGCGACGTGATTGTCAGGTCCTTGCAACCTCTTTTTTCTCACACCGAGCATGACTCATGTGGGCTTAGAGTGAGCACTGACATTGACCCCCACCCACAGCGAACTATGAGGACTTTGATCCATGCCAAGGCATGGTACGTAGGAATCCTCCATGAGGTTCAAGCCCACCCATCATCTATTCACGTCGGGTCCCATTCCCGTCCAGCACGACGTTAAACTGCATTCCGGTCCAATGGTAAGACGTTGCGACTCATCCAGCGAACTATGAGGACTTTGATCCATGTCAAGGCATGGTACGTAGGAAGCCTCCATGAGGTTCAAGCCCACCCGTCATCTATTAACGTCGGGTCCCATTCCCATCCAGCACGACGTCAAACTGCATTCCGGTCCAATGGTAAGCAGTTACGACTCATACTACCTGAACTACGAGGTTTTTGATCCATGTCAAGGCATGGTACGTAGGAATCCTTATAGAGGTTCAAGCTCACTACTCATTGGACCAAGGTCCACTTTCACGCCGGCTCACCGACAAAGCCCCACCTGAACTACAAGGTCTTTGATCCATGTCAAGGCATGGTACGTAGGAAGCCTTCCAGAGGTTCAAGCCCACCACTCATTGGACCAAGGTCCACTTTCATGTTATCTCACCGACAAATCCCCACCTGAACTACGAGGTCTTTGATCCATGTCAAGGCGTGGTACGTAGGAAGCCTCCACGAGGTTCAAGACCACCCATCGTCATTCACGTCGGTTCACCTCCGTCCCGCATGACGTTAAACTGCATTCCCCAATCCGAACTATGAGGACTTTGATCCATGTCAAGGCATGGTACGTAGGAAGCCTCCCTGAGGTTCAAGCCCAACAATAATTGGCCCCCAAATCGTCTCCTAGTCGGTGTGCCAGGCCCCCCATTTTCATTCCCATTTCCCATCGGACCGAGGTCCCTCATTTACGACAGTTCGCCGACACCCATCGCTCGTCGTTTATTCATGTCAGGGTTCACTATCGTCCCGCATGACGTTAAACTATATTCCATCAATCCTTTGAACTACGAGGACTTTGATCCATGTCAAGTCATGGTACGTAGGAAACATTCCCGAGGTTCGAGCCCACCAATAGTGGACCCACGGGTCTACTTTCACGTCGGTTCACCGATGAAACCCTTTGAACTATGAGGTCTTTGATCCATGTCATGGCATGGTACGAAGGAAGCCTTTCAGAGGTTCAAGCCCACCAATCATTGGACCAATGTCCACCTTCACGTCGGTACGCTGACGATGCCCCCCCTCAGGCCAATGTCCAGCTTCATGTCGGTTTAACGGCACCATCCCGAACTACACGGACTTTGATTCCCTGCCACGGGGATACGTAGGAAGCCTCTCCAAGGCTCAAGACCAACCTCACCGTCGCCCCTGCGATAGTCCCATTTCACTCCCCCTCCACTCCATTCTCCCACCTATCACCCATCCCGATTCTTGCCCGGATAGTCATATCTCGGTGAGACCATGTCGATATGATCCTCTTCATAGCCGCCCATGGGCTGGCCCCGGTATCGGCATCCCTTCAAGGGAAATCCCTCAGTCCAATCTATCCTAGATAATACTCTGATCGGGCTGATCTGTCTCCGTGGGACATTAAACTCACGGTATACCCTGTGTTAAACACGGGAAGCTGAGGAAAACCTCATATATGTGTCTATGGCATATAATTCCCCGCGTTTGATGTGGGATGCCTTGGGCTTCCACGCCCTCGAGAAGCCTTGTGACCAGGGACAAAAGACAGACATGCCAGGTTCCCCAACATCCAGACACGCTACTGATGTCTCAACTTGACTACTCCCCTGACTGAAGGTTGCTGCCCTGACCGGACCCTTTGGAATGTCCTAACGGAAGTACTGTAATTAACCGGCGTCCATGGAAACATGGCACTGGGAAGAGTTTCATGAACTACATATTAAATCTATTAGGGAGACCCAAACTAGGTAATGAGCTCCTAGGAGGAATCCACGGAGGGAAGAACCAACATCCCATCATCCCGTTTCGATCAAGGAGAAGACATACGTGAACAAAGAACGAATGTCTCCCGCCTTTGTAAAGCGGGAATGCGGGGCAACAAAGTCACGCGTCCTCCTCCACGGACGGATGGATGCGCGCGCGCCCCAGCGAAAGCGTCGGAAAAAAACACCAATACATGTCTTTCCAGAGCTAGGAAAGAGATTTACCGTTTACTGTGAAGCTTCAGCTATCAGTTTGGGAGCTGTGCATATGTAGGGAGATGGAGTCATAACTTACGGTTCTCAGCAGTTAAGGCCACATGAGAGGAATTAACCAACGCATGATCTTGAGTTGGTAGTTGTTGTTCATGCCTTCAACTATTGGAGACTTTAGCTTCTGGGAGACCACTTTGTTGTGTATACCGACCACAATATTTTCAAGTACAAATTCACTCAATGTGATATGAATTTGAGACAACGAAGGTGGGTTGAGTATCTTCAGTCTTTTGACTTTGAGCTTGCCTACATGCTAGGGAAATGAAATGTTGTGGCTAATGCACAGAGTAAGAGGACGCAGATATAGGAATTTCAGGATGCCAGTAGTGAGTGGTAGGTTATGGCTCTATTCTCTGAAATGCATTTGGAGGTGCACAACAGTCAGGGACCGAATTTTCTTTCTTCTATAGATTTTTCCTCTATTCTTCTTGATCGGGTATGAATGAGGTATAAATTAGATTCTAAAGGCCTAGTCCTATAAGAAACTGTGTCATGAGAGGACACTATTCCTTGGTAAACCATAGGCGAGGATGAGATCTTTCATTTCCAGGGATGCGTATGGGTGCCAGTAGACATACGCGAGGAGATGATGCATGCATTTCATTCCTTAGTTTGGGCAGTTCATCCTGGAATCACCAAGATGTATCATGATCTACAATGGCAGTATTGGTGTCCAGGTATTATGAGGGACATTGCTGGTTTCTTCATGAGGTGTTCTACATATCAGTAGGTGAAGGCAGAGCATCAACGACCAGCAGGACTTCTTCAGTAGTTACCCATTCCTGAGTGGAAGTGGAACGATGGAGTGATGGATTTCGTGATCGGTTTGCCGAGGTCTCCCCAAGGGAATGGCGTAGTATGGGTTGTCATTGACAGACTCATGATGGTTTCTCACTTCATGCCGATCAAGGAGACCTTCGGTGTTGATGATCTGTGGCGGTTGTACATCCAAGAGATTGTACGTCTACACGGAGTTCCGCACTCCATTGTTTCAAATAGAAATGCATGTTTTACTTATCGGTTCTGGCAGGGGCTTCCGAAGTCTTTGGGTACACAGGAACTTTTGAGTACAAATTACCGTCCCCACACTAATGGGAAATCCGATTGTACGATTCAAGTACTTGAGGACATAATCCGAGCATGCATTCTTAATTTTGGACGTTCTTGGGAGAATCATATACCTATTGTGGAGTTTTCCTACAACAATAGTTTTCGGGAATCTATTCAGATGGCACTTTATGAGGCTTTGTACGGTAGGCTATGCTGATCACCTTTATGCTGGTTGGAGGTAGGAGAGGAAGATTTGATGGGACCTCATCTTGTTCAGGAGACCTTTGAGCAGATAGAGTTGATTAGGAAGAGGATGACTACGACATACTCTCGACAGAATTCTTATGCTGGTCAATGGAGACAACCTCTGTAGTTTGATTTCGGGGATCATGTTTTCCTTCATGTCGCACCAAGGTTGGGGAAAAGGAGGATTCAGAGACAGCGTATGATTTCACCAAGGTACGTCAGGACATTTGATGTGTTGGAGAGAGGTGGGTCAGTTGCCAATCAATTGCAGTTATCTTAGAGGTACTGATCTATGCATTATGTCTTCCGCATTTCTGAACTCCGATATTACTTTTCAGTCTGGTCTCATGTCCTTCAACCAGAGGAGGTTGAGCTTGAAGTGGATGCATCATTTGTGGTGCATCATATCTGGATTTTCGATCATAGTACGAAGGTTCTCCATGGCTATTATATTCCTCTGGTATGGGTGATATTGCAGCACGGGCGAGTCTAGGATGAGACTTGGGAGAGGGAGGCTGATGTATGATCGTAGTGGCTAGAGATGTTTGGGGTTTCTTCCTCTATGCCTCTCTAGGGAAATTTGGGGACGAATTTTTTTAAGGGGGAAGTCTGTCATAAACTGAACCTTCCTTTCAGGCATGTTTTTAATTTTTCTAGATTTTTTGAGAAAAGAGGAGTTTCTGGAAGTTTTTAAAGTATAATTATTGTACTTTATGAGTGCATGATGTGTAATCCACTGTTGTTCAGGGCCGTGTTCTGGCCGGGACTGGCCACACACATGACCATGTAAGGGTGATGTGGAGGCCTCTTAAAGTGGATTACGGAAAATCCTAGTACACGTCGTGTACTCCAAATATACATGTTGTGTACACTCCGTCCGTTCTCTGAATCGACCGCCGTCGATTGTATTAAAACTATAACAGTAATCTCTTCCTTCATCTAGCGCATCGTTTTCCAATTCCTACTCATTTTCATGTTATATTGGTTTGAACAATATGTGCATTTTCATATATCTTCTAACATATAAGGAGAATCAAGCCTCGTGGTTCAAGTATATCGATCTACTAGCATCATGGTAGGTGGTTTAATCCTTTCCATTCAAAGTCATTGAGTTTTATGTTCAAATTCCAATAATACCCTTGAATAGGGTATTGCGTCTTTCCTATTTTCCCCAATTGTTTTCTTGACTTTCTTGTATTCTTGTTTATATGTAATTTTGTGATATATGGGGATAATTTCTATGCTTGGATGTTTTTCCCATGCCTTGTTCTATTTACGACCTTTGGTCTTGGTTAGCCTATTGGTCGTTATACCTGTTTCCATGCCTTATGACTGTAGGATAGAGTGTTTTTTCCTAAAATTCTTGTTATTCTATAGACCAGTAAACCAAGTAGTTATATAGGATGATTTGTCCATATAGCATTATTATGTACTGACTAGCATGGGACTATGAGAACCTAGTGCGATAGACTATAATGGGATAAACAGAGTGAGATTACTCAGAGATTCTTGGACATTATAGTCTAGAGGGGATAAACCGAGTGAGCTTCCTAGAGAGTCTTGGATATTATAAACAACAAGAGGATATACCATGTGAGCTTCCTCAGAGGGTCTTGTTTGTTTGAATTTCTTTAAACCAAACCCGGCTATCTGAGGAATTGACCAAGTAAGCTTCTTCAGAGAGTTTGTGATAGACCTAAGTCTATAAGAGGAATTGACAGAGTGAGCTTCCTCGAAGATCTCTAGACCTTGGGGCTATAAGGGGAATTTACCGCGTAATCATCCTCAGAGAGTCCCTGACTACCTTATACAATAAGGGAAATTGAATAAGCATTCTTCCTCAGAGAGTCTTATAATTTCTTATGACCAAACTAGAGGGGTTAGGATGAGTGTACAACCCAGAGGATTGTTGGTACTTCTTACATAGGACCAGAGGGGATGGCTGTGAGTACTTCCCAGAGGGTTTCCTATTTCTGTTAGTTTTTTTCTTCACTGTTGCTTGTTTGATTTGCGGATTGTTTACTGTTGTGTATTATACTAATTCCTACCTACTGTTTACTGTTTATTGTACTTTACCTTCCATACACTCACTGACTGTTAGGATTAGATCTTCGGGTGGTTGCCTACTGGGATTTAGTCTCACACCTCGTTTGGGTCATAGTTTTGTGCCCAAATAGATTATATTGTTGTAGGTATAGACAAGGTCAAGCATCCTTCTACTTCTGGTACTTGACTTGCATTGGAGAAAAAGAGCATGGGACTAGGCCAAGGCTTGCGATGCTGAGGAGTTGTTTGTCTATTTTTCTTTTGAACTTTGGTTTAGTACTGTATTCAGAATTGTGACATGTTTGAATTATTTCCTAGACATGTATGTATCATTCATCATTTTATATGTATTTGTGTGCTCTAGTTGTTTACTGTTTTAGTCTTCCGTTGTTTACTATTGTTGGAGATTTACTGCTTCTTCTATTGCATGTGTTATTTATTTCTGCCACGTAAATTTCCAATGAGGGCATAGTTTCCCCCACTATCACACCCAAGGTCCTCGCTTCTAGTCAGTAGCCTCTGGCATTTGGGTCAAATGTGATTGAGGCCATGTGCCCAACTGGGTGCAGGGTGCCTCTCGGTGGCCTCTGGAATTGGGGAATTACAAACTAGTGTCATTAAGTATTCAGTTAAATGATGGAGAGGTATATTATTGATCTAGTAATTTATTTTTATAAGGAGGGTGTGATGATGGATGTGTTCTATAAACAATCATATTTATGATTGGGATTAAACAAGATGCACTAGAAATCTAAAATCTATTATGGGTGTGGGATTTTATATCCCCATGATTGTAAATATTCAATATATAATATAGAATTGAAAATCATAGTGTTTTCACTAAGGATGTGGTGGAATTACCTCATCAGTGAGTGCATTATGGTTTTCACTATCCATAAGAGTATAAAATTTATTTTCTCTCATTGGGATATAAATATATTCTATAAGAGGTGGATAAGGTTTTCTGGGGTTATGATTTTGATGTCTTTTACACAACGGTCAATAGAAATGTTTTACACATTCCAATATTTTGAATTCTAAAAGAGGTATGGTTTGAGATTATATTTATGATGGAATGATATAGATGAGATTACAAAAATAATTCATGATTTGGGGGAGATTAGTGTCCTCAATTTTTATTATCTGATGATTATTAAGTCAACCTTGACAAAGTATGTGTAAATGTATCAATAGCGATACTCAAAGATATAGAGGATATGTAACTTCATTGGCCATAGTAATTCCCCCGATGGATGGATGGAGGATTTTCATAACATGTTTTTATTCCTGGGATAAGTTTTTTTCCATTAGTAATATGTTATGGTGTTATATATTTGTTTTACATATCACCCATATTTGGAAATCGTGTCATGACCATGATGTATCATGGAAAATAAAGTTAACATTGGAGGTAGGGGATGAATTTTTCAATGGTAGATTTCTGTTATTATGCATCTATTTTCACAAAATATGAAAGAGGAATATGATGATCTATGAGATATTTATTGTCACTTAGATGTACCTATTTTGACATGGGAGGATATATTAATCAATTTCATAATAAGTATACACTATGAACTAGGAGAATTTGAGTGAAATTAATGTCTTCCCAAGGATGTATGTGGATGATGTGGTTTGGGTTCTTAGGGTATCGAGGTCCATTATCTATGATCAATATAATTTTCATACTTCAATGGTCTATAGGGGAGTGTCACATGAATTTGTATCCCATTTTTATCATAGAACTGGCTTCCACCCATGGGATAGGGTCAATGTAGTGGACCATCTAGACATTGGATGATATATTACAATCTTGTGCGATGTATGTTGGTAGATTATGGGAAATTAACCTTCCTCTAGTTGAGTTTATCTACATAAAAATATCGCTCTTTAATTTTCATAGATCAATTGTGGGGAATCTATTATTGGCCTTGTAGTCCTTTATTATTCTGGATGATTGATGTGAGGTCACCTATTATTGTTCATGATGAGCTTAATATAATTAAAGCGATTATATAGTTTCTTTTATAATAGATAAAGGTAGTACAAGACCGTTATAAGAATCATGTTGACCATACGAAGAGGCCCCTAGAGAATGATGTTATAGAAAATTTATTCACAAGATTATTCCCTTAATATGGTCATCATAGGATTGGTATGGGAGTAATAATTCTGCAAAAAAAACTCAGGATTTTAGATATGTTGGAGCATGTGGTCTTGATGTTGGGTCAGTTGGCACTTCCACCATGGCTAGATAAAATGCATTTCATTTATCACATGGCATAGCTTCATTTGTATATTCATTACCACTTCCAAAACATTTTTTTAAGAGTTTGATAAAGAATATGATTCCCCATTTTTAGTACTACCAAAAAATATTCAAGATGTTTGGGAGGAGGTGATGTGCGTAATTCCCTGACCCTAGAATCCCAAAGTCGATGAATTATTTTTTTACATTGGCATTATTAAAAGGAATAAAATCCTAAATGACTGATTATTTTTGCGGTCTTGGAATGAAATATTATGTACATGATAAACATAACTCATTAGGAAATAAAAAAATGTATACATAATAGAATTAAATATAAATCATCCTTGATAACTTATTCAATTGAATCCTTTTACAAACCGATGGATAGTAAACATAATATGGGGAGCTAAAATTCTCATGAACATTATCTAAAGTCAAATAAATAATGATCAATGAGATTAAATCATAATGGAAAAGTATATAACAGATAACACATTCTATTCAAATAACTAGACAAGGAAATTTTTATATTGAAATGCTTAAAACTGATTCACATGTTACATAATCAACGAATAGATAATTAAAAGTATCCACATAGATGTTGATTTAAAATTTCATGGATTAATAAGAACTGTAACTCAATTAAAGAAATTATAAATTGTTGTATTACATGTTTCCTAGGTATATTGAACTAATACAATCAAGATCACTCACTAGATGGTTTAGAAATCAGGTTGACGCCCTTAAAAGGTGGTTAGCCAACTATTTCATCACACGGGACATCTAATACATCGAGGGGAAATCTATAATCAAGATGAAAAAATTTCATAATAGTAAAAATAATTCCACATATTCATGAACAATTTTCTATATCAAAATTTCCATATTTAATAATGGATATATATTTTTCAATCGATCCCCAAAATAATTAAAAAATTTTCAATGTATACACTATATGTAAAATGGTATATGGTTTTGGAAATACCAAGAAACATTTTATCATAATATGAATATTCATGAAAATTTAAAATGAAAAATTCTCATAATAAGGTGACTGTTTCAAGAGAATGTTAATAATCAAAAAGGAATTGATATTTCAATGATAATCGTTTGGAACTTTTATGGGGAGAATAATCTCTAAACATTCCAAAGTGTCGCATACTAGTTTGAAACATTTAAATGATAATACCCATAAGGATATGAAATTATTTGAAATTTATTATATCATTATAACAAGGAGATTTATAATTTTTTTCAAATTTAAGTACATTCACCATATAATATAAAATAGGTGAAAGACTACAAATAAATCTTAATAGAATGTAAATTTTGACAAAATGACTTACCTTTACATTCCTTTTGTTGTGAAGTATTTATCATCTTGTATATTAGTTAAAAATATGGTAATAAATTATAAAAAACATTAATTATATTAATTATATAATATTTTAACTTTGTAAAATATTTTATAACCCTCTTTATACCACTAAATCATTATTTTATGTATTTTAAGTGTTAATTAACTAGTCATCTTATGTATGTTTTGATATAGGATTTGATGTCCCTTTTAATCAGATAATGATTTCAAAATATAAATAATTTATATAATTACATAATTATCATATATATTCATTATATATGTATTTATAGTAGTCCAAATTAATTGTATATTAGAAATTAAGTTCACCTTTCAATGAGATAGAGGGTCGTACGTACTCATGAACACTACATTCATTTAATTGTTGTTCTAAAACAATGAAAACTAAATGATAAATATGTTTATCATAATTATATTATCATATATCTATTATATATGTTACATTGTTTTATTATAACCAACCTTTATACATTCCATGTAATCCATTAACGAGTCATATTAGTTTGAGGGGTTGGTAGTCCACACTTCCTCAAATGAAACTGTCTTATTTACACAACATGGAAAAAATAATGGTATTTTAAATTTAAAAATTATATAAGAATAGATTTCTTATAAATATCATATATATCATATATAATTAAATTTTACATCATAAAGAACACTATTATCGGTGGTAAATATTTAATGAACAATCATCATTTCGTGAGGTAGTAGTTCACCGTACACAGAAATAACATGTTAGTTACCCATTAGATGGAGGTGTCTGTAAGTGTGGAAATAAACTTTTATATAAAAACTTACTAGTATATTTATGATAATATTTTGTTACATAATACTATAATATGGAGAATTTAAATTGTGGATAACGAAAATGAATCTATAGAGCTTGAAGAAGTTGGTTACCTCTTACTCTTGGGTATACATTTGGTTTTCCACCAAAGGGCTTCCTTTGATTTCCTTTTACCCTAACGGAGGCTTATATGATGAGGGTAAGGAATTTTGGAGATATTTTTTTATATATAAATCAACCAAATATAGCTTGAGAGGTGTTGGTAAGGAGTATAGTGCTTGCCTTTTTATAATGGTTGGGTAGAATAACTCTTTTAAATACCAAATGTTATTAATTAATGTGAGATATAACATTCGAAAAGTTCCTCCAAAATGAAAAAAATGATATATTAAAAAGATTTAGCGTTCGATGAAAACATCCAACACACAAAAATATTTTTCTTTTAATAATTATGTCCCTTAACATATAAGATTACCAAAATTTGTCATTTTGGTTTTTAATAAAGCATCTAGATTTTCATCCTAAGTTATTTAACCATTCAGACTAAAATAAAGTGTTAATTTTTTAGAAAATATAGAATAATTCTATTATTAATATTATATATAATTTATAAAATACAAATACCTTGAGTTTTGTACATTATTTTTAAAACAGCTACATGTGACATGCTAAAACACTACTTTTACATAGATCGTGTCAACAATGTTTTTATATTATATGAGTAAATATTTTAATTATAAAAGATAAATTTTCTATAAATAGATCATATTTAATATTTGTTGACACTTAAAAATAACTAGGTATAGTATAGTATTTTTATTAATTTTAAATAATTAAATAAAAAATCATTTTTTGTAAATTAACAATAATGTAAATGTGGAAATTATATATTTATATTTAATTTTTAAATATCAAACCAATACTGGAATTAAAATATATTAATTTAAATAATATTTAACATGATTAATTCATATATAAAAAATAATGATATAAATTCAATCGGTATACATCACTTATATTGTTTATAATATTATTTATTTTAGTTAATGATTAATGAAATAATCAATATGTTGGAATTTAATAAAACTTTTAGGTAAATAAATCATATTTAAAAATTATTGATAAATTATTATGATATAAATTATCTTTTTATATTTTAAAATGATATTTATAACCAAAAATATGTTATTTTGTACATATCTTAATGTTCTATAAATTAAAAAGGTAATGAATGTTACATTTTTGTTTTTCCATACTAAACAATTTTAATAGGGATCCTCCATTTAATAATATCCAAATAACACATAAAATTTGAAGCAAGAGGGGATATGGTGGAATTATCAGCATATAAGTTTATATGGATAGGTTTCCAAGTCATTTGGGTCCTTAAGATTAAGGATTATTACCTTATTATGCTTAATTTTACATTAATAATCTCAATTAATTTTAATCACCTTCACAAATATTTTTGGCCATAAAATAATGTTTATCTTATTAGAACACGATGCTTATACTTATTACAACCATGTTTGTCGATTTTTCAAAATTCTAATAATAGATGATGGAAAATTAATATTAACTATAATCCTGCAGACATGTTGAGAATGTAGATTTTTGATATAAAAAATGTTCAAAATTTTAGTATGTTTTTAAGGTAAATATAAAAATTATTCTTATTAACTAAATTTGATTAATATGTGAAAATTTAATATATTTTTTACATTAAAAGCCAACATAAAATATAATTTTACCATAAAAAAATTTGAATTAATTTTTTTTATCAAAATTGCAGTAATTTTCAAAATTCATTAATAAATGATGTATCTTAGAAAGAACAAAAAAATTCACTCTAATAATATTTGAAAATTTTGAATTAAAAATGAGGTTTATTTTCACATGTAAAATTTTTAATATTTTAAAATTTTAGTTCTGAAATTAGTACTCTGTTGAAAGGTGGACAAACATAGTTTTGTCGTTAACAATGTTTACTTAGGGTTATAGGTAGAGTATGTTTATCATGGCATTGTATGTAAAGATGATAGAAAAAATATATTTATTTTAAAAGGAATAATATTTTAATTAATTGGGGTGTTACATTCTCCCCACTATGATCAAATTTCATCCTCACAATTTAATCATGATCTTAGAACTAAACGGATTGATATTTGAAAACACTATTATTGAAAAACCCACATCGGGAATATGGATAATAACACACCTTCCTAATATGAGATAAATGAAAATAAAATGGTCACATAACTAGGTTCTCTAGTTTTTGAACATATATGTAAAATGAAATCATGGATATAATATAAAAATCTGACAAAAATGTTCTGATGAAGCGTTCTAGAGTATATGGTTTGGAGAATGTTAATAATGAAAAGGCCTTAAATCCTAAATGATCTTGAAGGACATTTGATTCATTATAAATGAATGTTTTTAGAAAATATTTTTGGTTTTATGATCATTTATCTGGATTTTGAGGAATTCATTCACTCTCAAAAGATATAAGTAAATAAACTTACTTGGTATGTTTCTATAATAACAATCTCATCCATTAGTCATGGAATGAATTATTTAAACTTCATCTCTTAGAAAAATATTAATCGCATAGTGATATAATATATAAATCATTAAAATCATATCCAAAGATAAACTTAAACCATCTTATAAATTGTTATCCATGATAAAATATTTTGATTCAACATAATATAAACAAGGTCACTGAATTTCCAAAATGTTCATATAATTTTCCTCTAATCATCATGAAGAAGATCTAAATTTTCACATTTTAATCATATGAAAAACATCATCATATATCCACTTGAAAAATGGTAATAACTCAAATCACTGTAAAAACATATTAGAAACATGAATTATTCCTTATTCATTATATAAGACCCAAATTATTGGATATATTCTTTAAAAAAAGTGATGTAAACTACTTCAATGATAGAATATACCACTTGTCAAAAAGTTATTAATCAGTTCCAAGGTAGTTAGATCTTATCCAGATCAATCATTTCGTCATTATTATCTCAAAATTATGAATATATGAAGACATTTATTTTCCTAAATCAAGTGTTTTCCAAAAAATTATAACTTTTACTAAATAAATTTTCATGGCATTATTTAACATATGATCTCAAATCCTTAAAAAAATTATTGCAGTATAATCCTCATATATTTCATAAATTTTATAACCAGTATATCACTATTAAAATATAGATATAACCTAGTTCATGAATCATAATACATGAACACATTTATTATCCCACATTATCATTAACCTACTGAAAATTCTACCACATCTTATTATAAAATACCACTTTATATTCACATTTCACCTACAGTCTTATCATCATGAGTAATATAACCATTAATCCTAGAAACTTATTGATTCTCTACATTATATTTCCACGTGGATCAACAATTAACATAATCACCATTCATTACACACATAAATCAATTAACCATGAATTATTTTATTGGGAGGTAGACATTCCCATCCATTGTATTAGGAAAACTCTTTATTTCCCCTTTTCAGTTACTTATTTTTGGTCCTTCTTTCCCTTAGTAAATGACACTCTAATAAATTCACATGGGTGATTATTTCTATAATCCAAACACATAGAAAACTGAATTTTTATTCTTCAAGGGTCTCTATTAATAGAACTCTCAGTGAACTCAATCCTTATCTTCTTTGGTGATTTTGAGAGTCGGTTAAGGTACACATTGTTAATCATGTGCTGGGAATGATGATTAGGCATGAAAAAAACATCATTCACTCCAATGATCATCCAGTTTTATATATTATTATAAGTCCATTACATTGAATGGTCACCCAATTTCTACTGATTTTTTCTATTGAATTAAACTAAAAGTATAGTGTGAGAAACACATATTAAAATAGAAAACCACATAATCTGGAAAAATTACTTATAGGATGCCTAAATAGTGGATCCTAAATATTTAATCTATGACACCTTAGGTTTATCATAGGTTATTCATGGTCATATTTTACATAAATCCTTATTTATGATTTATAAAGAAAATGATAATTACCCTAAGAGTATCCTTAGGGAGTGTGAAACCAAGTGCCCAATAATGCCCATTTTAATGTTCGAAGTTATTGTAATTCATGTTTGAAACACAATTTTTATGTTTTATTCCTAGGTTAATCTATTCTAGAACCACATTCACTTGTACAATCATGACATGGATGTATTTCTAGGCATACCAAGAAAATATTTACCTCACTCAATCTCTATGATGATCTTTTATAATTGACCCCAAAGTATATATCAGGTTTATTTTACCTAATATTTTTATATATATATTTTTTCAAAGGATGATTCTAAAATTATTTTGACTCCAACCGTAACACCTTTATATCTAAAATATAAAGATAGAGAATTATTTTATTAAATTTTCATGATTAGAAGAATATAACCTCGAAGGACTGATCAGTTTAGTAGTATTGGAAAGTCATTTTACATTAATTATACCAATAATATTTTGTGAAATAGAAAATAAAAATATCCTATATAATAAAATGAAAAAATATCATGCTTAAAATCTTATTCAAAGGATTCATATTCATAACCTGGGGAAAATAAACATAATATGGGTGAGTTAAAATTACTTATAAGGTTATGCAAAGAGTAAAAAATAATTAATAAATGATAATAAATAAAAATGGAATGGTTTGTAACTATTAACACATGTTATTTAAATGACTATAAAAGGAATTATAGATAGGTAAGAAACTAAAACACATTCCATTTAACCAATGAACTGACAATTAAATGTATCTATAGATATTTAGATGAAAAATATAATTAATGTAGAATACCTAACACTAAATGAGTTAAATTATTAAGTTTTTGATTTATTGTTTACTAGCTACATGGAACCAGTACCGTCAATATTGTTCACAAGATGGTTTATCGATCATGTAAAACCCTTCTATAGCAGCAATCGAACTATTTTATCTTATGGGACTACCGATGCATCAATGGGCTATCTATAACTAGTTCCCACATGTTTCATACCATTCTAATTTATTCCTAATATTCATGAACAATTTTCCATTTCAAAATATATATATTAAATAAAGGATATATTTTAATTAGTATTTTAGCTAAATAGTTAAATATCTATCATTATAGACACCGTACATATAATGGTATATGGTTTAGGGAATACAAATATCTGTTTAATGATAACATTTATCTTCAAGTAAATTTCCAATTTAAAATGATTAAAATAATGTTATTAATTCAAGTAAAAGTAATTAATCGCAAAATGAATTGATATTGAAAAGATAATCATTAAAACATTATTGAGAAGAATAATCTTTAAACATTTCAAAGTGTCCCATGAAACATTGAAACATTTAAATCATAATCCCCATGATGGTTTGACATTATATGGACATTATGATATCATGAGAATACGTAAATTCTTTATATTATGCTTAAAAGTTTAGTATATTAGACATATAATAGAAACTATGTGAATAACTACAACTAATTTACAATGTAATGGAAATTAAGATTAAATCCCATACCTTAACCATCCTTTTGTTGTGTGGTATTTGTACCACTGTTTTATTTTTGAAAAGATTATATTATCCTATAAAATAATTTTTATCATATTAATAATATCATATATAAAATTCATATAATATTTTATTTACCATTTATAAATACACTTTCATTAATAAACTATTTCAGGTGATAATTTCTTAGTTTTTTCAAGTATGTTTTGACGTGTGATTTCTTGTTCTGATTAATTATATCAAGAATCAATCATATCTATAATATATATAATGACTTAATTATCATATATATTAAGTATATATGTGTTTATATTTTTCTATAATATTTCTAGAAGTGAAATTATGTGCACTATTAATGGATACGATAGGTCGTACGTACGCATGAATGCTACTTTCAATTATCTATTGTACTAAAAGAATTAAAACTAGATTATACATGTGAATATAACAATTATTGATTCATATATTTGTTATATATATTACCTAGGATTTTTAAAACTATCCTTTATTCATTCCATGTGGGGCATGAATGAGTCATATCACTTTGAGGGGGTGATAGTCCACACCTCCTTAAAAAAATTATCATATTTACACAAGATAAAAATTATAAAGGTATATTATAAAAAAATAAAAAATTAAATACATTATAAATATCATTTTTATCAAATATAAATAGATTTTCCATCATAATGGCCACCATGATAGGTGATAATGGGAAAATGAACAATCATTGTTTCATGAGGTAGTAGTTCAACATACACAGAAACAATATGTTCATTACCCATTAGATGGATTTTTATATAAGTGTAGGTCAAACCATTTAAATTAAAAAATACTAGTAAATTTAGGATACTAGTGTCATTATATAAGCATAGAATAACTATATTTTAATAGGTTTATAGTGTAATTGATTCTAATGATCTTGAGAAAGTGTGTTACCTCTTACTCAGGTAGCTAATTCTGGTTTTCAGTAAAAGATGTAGAAACATGACACCATAAAGCCTAGAGTTAGGGTCTACTATCAATTACATTATTCTAATTAAAAGGAATAAAATCCCATTGGTTTATAGGGTTAATTAGTCATGGAAACCAGATACTTTTATGTGGCTATTATCACTAAAGAATATAATAATTACAACATAATTTTTTACATCTAATAAATAACTTCGAGAATAACATTATTTCATCTAATATATCTATGAATAGCTTTAATATTCTAATTTCTGGACTATTAGGGAATGAGACATAAAAATGGTGAGCTAAAATATTATATAAGGTAACGAAATGATGGATGAAATAATGTGAATAATAACTATGGCATAGTAAATAACAAAACACATATACTATATTATAAAAAATTTGATAAGGTTGTGCATTAAAATATTGAATGGTAATAAATGGAGGCACATTCCATTTGAATTATTAGATAAAGATATATAAATACGGATATGTATAAATCTGAAACACTTTCCATTTATTCAGTGAACTAAAAATAAATTGTATCTATAGATATGTTGACATAAAATCTCATGGAAGGATTATAATTGAAACTAAAACAGGGAAATAATTTCTAAATAAAATTCATATATGAGGCATATTTAATCCTATTATATTATAAAATTTCAGAAGATGGTTTAAAATATCATTTTAAAAATGTATATACTACTTGTAAAAAAACCTTACGGATTTGTATCTAACTAATTTCATCCCATGAGACTACAGATGCATCATTGGGATATCATTTTCGTGTACTTAGCCCATATATATTTTATTAAGTGAATTATAACTTTTATATATAGCATTAACCAATCCTAAACTAGTATAGTTCATTTTCAATGAATTTAAATAATCAAAGTGCCTTATAAAATATCTGTATTATATAAATGATAAACTATTATCAATACTTTATCAAAAAACTATTATCAATACTTCCCCAAATAATCAAGTAAATTTCTATGTGTAAACCAAATTAAAAATGGTATATGGTCTATGAAATATTCATATGCATGAAAAATGATATTTATATTTAGGTTAAATTAAATTTCAACTGATGAAGGTTTCCACCGTCTACGGCGATCTTCTCTCCTACGTCATCAAGGGTTCATTCTACAGAGGATTGGTTTGGTGTCGTGGGTTTGTGATCGGAAGGAGTGGTTTCACTTTGGCAGAGCTTTGCGATCGGTAGGCATGGTTTCACTTCGGTGGAGCTGGTCGGATGGTGGTGCTTTCAGAACTGGTCTAGATCTGGTTTCAAACCAAATATGGTTGGACAGCGGCACTTCAGGTGGTAGACAACATCCTCATGGAGATGTGGAGTCAGAGGCTTGATGGAGTTCGACAACGGTCGGTGGCTCTGTTATGGTCAAGATCTACAAATCTGGCTGGATCTGTGGGACACGTCATCGACGGAATCTGTGGCAGGCAGCGGGCTCTTCCAGTAGTCATTTCTGATTGAGTAGGTGTGGATGCATTGCTCAGGCGGGATCTTCCGGCGTTAATTTCAGATCGAGCGGGTGCAGAGGCACGTCGCGTTGGTCGGTCGAAGGTGGCGGCGGTCTCGACGTTGGTTTGGTCGGTTGAAGGTGGCTCTCATGCTCAGGCGGTGGTGATGCTTCGGACAATGTCTGAGGATCCTCCGGTCAAGATTGGCGGTGGCAATGATACTGTCGGACGGCGATGGATCACGTCGCGGCGGTTCCGATGACGTTGGTGGTCTCTCTGATCTGCAGTTTTGGACTTGGTCTATTGGGCCTTCGGGTTTTGCCTCCTCTTTTTTGGTTTTTTGTTTCACTTGTAATGGGTTTTCCCATTGGGATCTTCTGTTGTCTGATGCTGCTTTGGGTGCGTGTCTCTGAATGGGCTTTGTCCCTCTAGGCCTACGGGCTTGTAATGGGTTTTACCTTACCCAACCCAAAAGGGATTACTGTCTTTTTTCTTTTTCTTTAATAATGGGGCTTGACCTCAAACCTTTCGGGTAAATTTCAACTGATCATTGGAAATTAAATATTTCAATAGAATTAATATAATTCATAGATGTGAATTTTCATAATATCCTTAGAAAAATAAGAAATAATCCATGTTATGGAGTAAAAATAATGTTATCAATACAACATATCCTATTTAACATTAAATAAAAGGTTGATATTTTTTACGAATAGAATTAAAATAAAATATATTTCAAAAAAATAGAGGAAAAATCATTTTCTTTAAAAAAAATTAATTTTTTTGGAAATTAATTTTTGAAACATTTTCTTTAATAATTATCCTTTTAATAATGAAAAAAAATAAATTAAATAATTATAGGTAAATAGTTAAATTTCGTATGAGGTAAAAGAACATTCATTTTTCATGTTAAAAAGGATAGAAAAAATCATTTTTCAGAAATTGATAGGAATATTTAATTAAAAACAAAGGTAAAATATACGAAGGGATAAAATTATAATAAAAATTAATTTTTAAAACATTTTTAAATTTTTTTAATAAAACATTGGTTTAATAAGAAAATGGGTTCTATGAATAAAGAGTGAAATGAATTCGGATTTTCTTAAAAACATTTTCTAAACCATTTTTTTTGCCAAATATTAGAAAATGGTACTAATACTTGAAAAATGTAATGATTAACCAAAGGAGAGGAATAATAATGGGCTACTGAAAAATGGTCAAATATTTTCTTTATTTGAAATAAATTATTAGTAAAACTATCCTTGTGTAAAATAATCTTTAATCATATAAGAGTGTACCATACAACTTTGAAACATTTTAAATCATTGGCCTCAAGGAGGATTTCAATTAAATGAATGGTATAATATAATGATAGTAAATAGATTCATTATCTATCCTTTCAAATGGTACTATATAAACTACATAATATAAACTACATGCATAATAATAAATAAGCCTCAATGGAATATATATTGAGATTAAATCATTGTCGTGCATTTCCTTTCTGGAGAATGTACATTAAATTATGTTATAATAGAATTAGGTTAATTATCAAATTTCTTTTGAAAAGTTTTCATGATTTAACATAATTTTATTTTACTTGTTACCAAGTTATATACCAGTACATAATCAATTCTTTTTACGTTGTTTTTTTACCAAATTTGATTTATGGGTCAAAAACAACTTTGAATGTCAACAATGGTCCAAAGGTTCATTATATAACCAATAAAAATATAATAATCATGATATATTTATTATATTTATAAATAAATTATACTATTGAAACAAATTATGAAATTTGGTTATGAAAAATAAAACAATATTACACACATAGAGATGGTTGGTCGTACATACGCATGAGTTGTGTTCCTATTTTTCAAATATCATTATAGAAAGATGTTACGTAATACTATATCATTACAGAATGATTATTATATCATAAAAACAAAATTATTAAATCATATACATTTATTTATATAATCAATTTGATATAAAATTAATCAGATTGTGTCTAGGAGGGGTAATCCACACATCCATGAAAGACGTTATCACTTTGTGTGTGAAGGGTAATAAAGAAGATGATATATATATATATATTATTTACAGAAATTAATTAATTCATTAATATCATATAGAGTTTTTTTATATCACATATTTTTAATTTTTACATTCCTTTATATATTCCATATATTGGGTGAATGAATCACATTGCTTTGATGGGGATGTAGTCTCCATTTCCTCAAACGATGTAGTAATTTTACAAAAATTGAAAGTATAAAGGTAGGTGTTATAAAATAATTAATGATTAATAATTATATAATAAAAATCATAAATAAAATATTCAAATTTATTTTCCATCATAATGGTCACCATGAGACGTGATAATGGAAAAATAAATAATCAACATTTTGTGAGGCATTAGTTAATCGTTGACAAAACCAATATATTCTTCACCCATTAGATGGATGTGTGAGTATGTGTAGGTATAATCGAAAGCATAAAAATATGCTAGAATATTTATGATATTTTTTATACCATAATGTAATAAATAGGATTTATGGAGTGTATTGTGGAAATAAAATTAAAAATATTAACTAAATATGTTACCATCTAATCACGTAACAACTTTTGGTTTGTACCAATTCTATTACTTGGATTGCTTACTACCCTTGATCAGGATTCATGGATAAAAAGATGGATTTTCAAGAAAAAAATTTCTATGATCTTGGTCCACCCAATGTGTCTTGAGATGTGTGACGAAGTGGTGGGAGAGGATGCATTTTTATAGTAGAGTAGGAGTTTCACACTTTTAATATGATGAAAAACTAATTCTTACCACGTTTTTCATGCACATAGTGGATTCAATAATGGATTAAATTCGATAAAAGAGAGTATAGGGTCAATACAATGCCATCCCATATCTCTTGGACAAGTGAATAGGTCATTTTGTGTCGTAATGTTATGGTTTAGTCCCCTATTAAGCTTAATTTAACTCTAATCAATGTAATTAATTTTAATCAAATTCACTAATATTTTTGGTAAAAACTATATGGTTTTATTAGATATTATAATTTTTTTATTCAAAATATGGAATCAATTTTTTCATTATTATAATCTCATTAGTGGATGTAATTAATTTTTAATTCATCCGGGGGGTATTACAACAATGAACGGTTTGATGTAAAATTTTATGAATGTTTGCTATGTTATTATAATACAATTAATTGTGATATTGATTAAAATTACATTATTTTTTTATTCATATAAATATTATAAAATTATTCTTCAAAAAAACTAAATTATAATTTAACCTTATAATAAAATTAGATAACAAATCATTTTTGAACTAAAATTTAGTATTTCTAACTATTCAATAAAAAATTAAATGTTCCAAAAAAATAACCAAAATTATCCCTTACATAATTATTATTTCTCTCCATAAAATATGATTTTTTATGAAAAATTAAATAAATTAATTTTTAAAATTTCAAATTGAGAATCGGTTATCTATTAAAAGATGGACATATTGCCTTTAAGAAATATATGTTTTGATGTATAAAATAGGGTTTTTCTTATCTTATGCCTATCTAACCGAATGGATGAATATAAAAAATATTTTTTTTGAATATATAAAATATCTATTTCAATAAAATCATTCATTAATTATATTTAATTGTGTTTATTATTTGAAAACACTTTTAGAATCATAAATAAAATAATATTTCTTTTTGTATCCAATTGTTTCTTATATATGTTTCATTGTAGTTGGTAACCCCTGAATTCATTTTACCTTTATATGAACCACAAATATTAGTATTTTTTTAATATTCTACGTACCCACAAACATAATAGATTTTTTATCTCTTATTATATTTAATAATAATATTTTTATAATAAATTTTTATTTGTTGAAACTTAGTCTGGTATGTAGCCCAAGATATTGTGAAAGGTCACTCTTGCGAGTAATGAAAGCTATCAAGGTAAGTATATCATGTTTTTGATGAATTCTAACATAGTGTTGAGTGAACTATAATCTATATCATGTATTTAATTTATTAAAAATAAATAATATAAAGTAAATTTATGTGATATTATATTCCCTTACACGTTTGGTGATGGTAGTCAAACACATGATCTAATTAAATGTCCATACATTATAATTTTGGGGTGTTATATTTTCCCCCACTTAATTAAATTGAATCATCATAATTTTAAATTTTTCATGTTTATATATTGGTTGATATTTACTATGTTGGAATATCATATTGTTAGAAGTGTTCCTAATACATCCTCTATAAAAGACCTAATGAGAATTATAATAATTCCTCAGCCTTAAACCATACATAATCATGAGTTATGTAAAGAATTAACATTGAGGATCATTTAGGGTTTAGAAAATTATAGAATTATTCCTTATATATTACATAACAAAACCATATAAATAAAAATAGGGCACACCCAAAAGTATCCATTTCTCTCATAACAAAAATTTTCTAAAAAGAAACATAGTTTCTTTTCATTTTTAATCATCATAAATTTCCCTTGATTCCATCCTTCATTATATTCTCTAATAAATCCTTTTCAAAAAATTAGAAACATAGGATGAGCACAAAAATCTCATTAAGGGATATAAAAAGTATATAAATAATTATTCATGTTAAGTCATGGTAACCAATTTAATGTTCCAAACATTTTCAAATTAACAACACTCATACTTCTTTTCTAAAATAGATACACTAAAACCCATACCAATAAATTGAAACTCTTTTTGGTGAAAAAGAGTATTATATAAGTAAAAAAATTGCAAAACCCTTTAAATTTTAAAATTTATTTGGAAGACGTCAAATATTATTATAACCAAACGAATTGGAGATATATAATGCAGATATCCCTTCATCTAAGATATATCAGGCTCACCTGTGAACTATAATGGGGTTTATCCCTGTATAAAAATTGTAATGGGATAACCTGTGAGCTATTATGGGGCTCATAGATTTATATAAGCTATGTGTAGATCACCAATGGGCTATAATGGGTATTAAACCTTTGTATAAGCTCTATCGAGCTCACCCATTTCATATAATGCCCAAGTACCATTTCATGAATAAAACAAGATCATTACAAACCCCTTTTGAAAACATCTTCTAATCCAATGAAAAACATTTTCATATATAAATAACATATTTATTTTAGAAAAAAATTCAATACCATGATACCAAAAAAATGAATAAGGCATTTTTTTCCTTTTAACAAAATAATCCTTCTATAGAAATCCATGTATCAAATAATGGTTATAGTAGTTGAGAAGTCATTGTCGCAGTATACAAGAAACAAATTCCTTTTATCAATCCCTAAATAATGTCAAAATATTTTTATAAAAATATTCCTTTTTAAAACATTGAATAAAATTCAATATAGTAATGAAATATCCTCTAAAATTCTTTTATATCAATATAATTAAATGTGTACATTAATATCCTGAAGAAAAGATTTTATAATTAAATTTTTAAATGTTCAAGGTGTCTCATACCAATATCAACATTTAAATCATAATCTCAATGAACTAACACATTAACCAAAATAATAAATAAAATTATTATAGATAATATATGGATAAGAAATTTCAAATTGGTTGTATATACACATTTTAAAAAGAGTAATGGTGAATATTATTAGGAAATACCATAACGAAAGGAGACTGAGACGAAATAACTTACCTCAAGTCTGAACCATCTTAAATGTTATTTTTCTTCTAGAATAAAAAACATAAAATAATTTATACATTCGTTATAACATTTTCATTCAAATTATTCCTTTTATATAACATATTATCTAGTTATATCAATTACATAATTATTTAAGTGCATATTAGACATTTTTTCCATATTTTATTCTTTAGTAAAAAATAAACATGGTACGATGTCAATAGTCCATGTGGCCATAAATAAATCATCTCCAAAATTAAATTCATTCCATTGTAAAAACTTTTATACATCAATTATACTTTTTAAATAAAAATAATTATTTATGGTATGAAATATGAACAATGTTATAATCATGGATACGGTAGGTTGTACACATGGAGTAGTAATGTTTCCATTCTCAATGATCATTTTGTAAAGAATTAAATTTTTACATTATCCTCTAAAAATTATAATAATTTAATTAAAATGATAATTAAAAATTAAATATAATAATATATATCTTATAATAGTTGTGCTAAATAAAAATGATTCACACCTCTTCATGGAGGTGATAGTTCACACGTACGTATGAATTACTTTATCATTTATATGTGAAGGTTAAGTAAAACATAATTGATATATGATTTTATTATAATGATAAATATATCATTAATATAATATAGAAACATTAATTCAATCATTATTACCATTATTGATATTCGGTAATGGAAAACGAACTGTTTCGGTTCGTGAGGAGATAATCCACCAGACACACGAATGAATTGTTCATTTAACAATTGATAAAAATGGAGTTGCATTTTGGTGATTATATAGTGATAATAAAATTAAATTATATTGAAAATACTTGAGTTATTATTTCCTCATGGGATAATAAGATTTAATGGACATGGAGAAGTAAATAAAATAAATACAATAAAATAAAAACAAAAACAATTATTCTGTAGATCACCTCTGAAGAACACCTTAACATCCTTTAAAAATGTGGTATGTCTAAAACAAGGCTTCAAGAATGTAGGGAATGATTCTAGGAATGGTTTGGGTAGATTTTTCCCGAGACAAGGTTTTTGAAGTGTGATTAATAGAGAGGAGTGGGTGCCTTTTTATAGGATAATATAGGGGAACCCATGGAATTATAAAAAATATCAATTTAATATAAATTCAATTTCATGACCAAATAGAACCAAAAAAAATTATTTCAAAGATAATATGGTTCTAGTTAAAATTACCATAATCCAATTACAATGTTTTAACCCTTATTTTACCCTTTTTAATCTTAGACTTATATCATGTGATTTATAATTTTTTGGAAAATGTAATTACTAAAACATGGAAAGAGACCAAAAATGTTCCATTTATGACATATCAGGACATATCGCAATAATGTGAAAAAAAATTAGATTTTTTAGCAATTTTATATCATATAGTAAACCATTTTATATTTTAAAAAATCAATAGTGTCAATAATGACAGTATTCATTAGTTGACTTTTAAAAAATATCATAATAACTAGATAAGATTGGAAAAAAAATCATTTAAATCATCACCAATATGTCATATATATCCATTAATTTCGTTTGTGGCATAAATTATGTAAAAAAATATTCATTTTAATATTTATAATTTCATTTTTCTATTAATTCATTAATTAAGAAATTACTACATCATCATTGTGTCCTAATTAAATTTAAATATTTTATTTCTAAAATTTATAAATAAATTATCATGATTTAGGTGATCCATTAATATTTCCAATTATTGTTATATTATAAGATATACCATGTATAAATCTAGATTAAAATACATTACATTTGAAAAAACAAAACTATAATAAAAATTAATATTCATTGAATATAATATTATAAATATATTAAAGCCATCCAAGTGGATCCAAGTGGTCCTAAAATATTCTCAAGGATTCTCATTGCCTTAATAAACTCAAAACAAATTAGGACAAGTATTATCATAGTTATATATAATTATAATAATATTTTTACCTCTAATAATTTGATTTATATATAATTTTGATAATAAAAATAATTACTAATGATTATTTTCATAATGTCCGTAAATAAAATTGGAATATTTTCATAATTTCAATCTAATGATTAAAAATATGGAATACATTTTTCCAAATTCAAAAACCATATGTTTATTTAATTAAATAAAAATTATTCTCCGTTGTCAAAACGATAAAACTTTTTTTAAAATGTAAAATATATCAAATGATTGAAATGTGTTTATATCATATTTCAATGTGAAATTACATCCAATGTCCAAAATTGGATTATATAATAAAAACATAATATAATTATACTTTTTTCCAATTAGAAACACAATGCAACAATATAAATACAACATATGAAGAGTTTTTTGGAATTAAAAATGAAAAATTTATCACTATTCATTAAAATATGAATTTAATTGGAAAAATATCATAAATTTATCCAAAGAAAATTTTTTCGCCTCTCATTGAAAAAAAAATTATTTTGTAAAATTGAACATATAAATGTGAAAAACAATTATTTAAATGGGGATCAACATCAAAAGCAGGTAACATTGTATTTTTTTTTAAATACAACTTTTATTCGAAAAAACTGCATTTTTTTATATATCATGTCTAGAAAACATATCAAATTAATTTTAAACATTAAACTTATTACATTAAAAGTATATTTCCAGAAATACCCATAGAAAGTTATATTATTATTTTATGATCTCACATATTGGAATTAATATATTATTTCATAAAAACATATCATTCATATTGAGTTCATTTTTATTTTCACTTAAAATTAATTTTATAACTAAGGAATCATTATATAAACATGTTTATACTCTATTTAATTAAATTATTTAATATCATTCATTCCAACCATTCTAATGTTTATGCGACAACTACAACATAAAATAATAATATTAATAACATATTATTTTTCTGTATAACTCAGTCTTCTGTCTAATGTAAGATTTTAGAGAAACAGAATGATGTGTATCAGGTGTGAAATAGAACATAGTGTCTCATAGAAGTAAAATATAATTCCTAAATATTAGGAAATATGAAAAATTATTATACAATAATTTCATGGTATGTTACATCATTCCACCCTTTTGGGAATTATGTCCATACACTTTTAAATTTGGTCTTTGTAACTATGGATTTTCTTTTTATAATTAATTCATTTAAATTCCAAATCAAAAAAATATAATAAAATCTATACTTTAAATTAGATAATGTTAAGTAAAAATGTCACTTTAGATATCAAATACTAGGGATTCATGTATGAAATCATGGACAAGGATGATAAAACTAACCCTCAATGACTAATAGATAGTGATATAGAACACAATCAGTGGAAATCTATCCATTGAACAACTATAAATATGTTATGGGTCCAAATTCGATTGAGAAAAGGTTTATGAATAATATTTTTTTATGATCATTTTGATAGAGTTGAGGAACTAATTTACTGATCTAAAAATGAACAGAAGGAAATGTACATACTAGATGTATTTCTATTTTATAAGCACATAATCATCCTCATAATATTCCTAAAATTGAAGTATATCCTTACTGATAAGAAAAATCATAAAATATCTCACAATACACATATATATCAATATCATAAAACAAAGGTCCAAAAGTAAATCCATCCTTGCACAATAAAAAAATCATTACATAAAAATAACCCCCCAAAACATCTCCCAGAAAGGTCTTCAATAACTTTTTATCACATCACATAAAACCTCATAACGTATGTATAAAACCATGAAATTATGGTTTTCCTTTGATAAATAATGGGATCTTAGTAGTTTCTATCACTTAACCAGAAGTTTCAACATCAATTATAGTAGTAGAAAAATATTTTCCCAAATCATTTTTGTCTGATCATAATGATTTCTTCCATATATAACTATCTTCATACACTTATTTTAATAATGTCCCAAATCATTACAGAAAAAAATATTATTGTAAAATGGTTATATGTTATTTAATTGTTGGTCTATTTAGGTCCCTTTTCATTATAGTTATGATTCTTGTGACGAAAATTACACTACTAGAAAACTTTCAAGATCCTGAAATACATTCCGAAAAATATATTTTACCATACATTTAAAATGTTTTCACCTACTATCAGAACTCATAGTTTTTTTATTATACATTTACATCCACATTGACCATTTCTTACTCTTATCATATCGTGGAACATAATTTTTAGAAAACTCCATTACAAATTTCTTAACACAATGAACAACATTTTCCAAACCATTAAATTCAAAAGAGGGAATTTCTCTTCATATCCTTGGATTAAATTCTGAGTACAATCTAGTAATTATACTATTATTGTCTCAAATAATAGATGGATCATACATGACCAATCATGTGATTTTCACTTCATATTCTTCAATTGAATCATCATCCTTTTCCATTAATTCCATTAATTTTTCTACATCCTAATATTAAAATCCTTATGGAAATATTTATTAATGGAAATATAATTAACCGCATCCCATTACATGGAATCAAGACCATTTTCCTCAATAGTATTTTTAACCATTGAACACCATCGATCAATATTTCCTCAAAAATAATAAATGGTATGTGATTGCATTTGGCATTCCTAAAAAACCATTCTTTTTAATAACTTCACAAAGGTATTGTTCCATCCTTCTATAACAACTAGGTCAGATAATCCATTGAATGATTGGAGATGTTTCCTCATAAAATGTTTCAATACTGAAATTTTTATTAGTTGTTAAACTAGTTAATATCATACATGGATACCAACACCCTTTATAGTCCGAGTCAATAATGTAATCACTATAAAAAATAGTTCAGTTCTGATTACAACCACCTGATGATGTTTTTATAAAATATTATTTTCCTCTCATTGTCTTCCCTTCATATCTTTCCAATTTCTTCATCAGAAAACCATTATGAATAGAAATATTTTATATAAAAAAACAAGGCAATCATAAAATGATAAAAAATTTAAAATTATGAAAAAATTAACTTTTTATGAAGGAATGAAATTAACATTATGCAAACCATTAATATTATCTATACTAGCGTTTGATACCAAATATAAGTCCACAAAATTAAACATTACATAACATTGAGTTACATCAAGAATATACAATCATGATCTTTTCTGGTTAAAGCATTAATGAATTACACCAAATTTATTACATAACAAAACTATAGAAATATAAAGTGGACACATTGAACAATATCAATTTCTTCCATAAAACAAAACTTTTAAGAAGTAACAGTGTTTATTTCCATGATTAATCAAAATAAAATTTCCTTGATTATATCCTTGAATCTGGTGTACCATAAATCATGTGAAAACATTTCAAAACATGGGATAAGCATATAAATCTTAGTAAGGAGCATAAAGATAAAGACACAAATTAGTCTTGTTAAAACATATTAACCCATTTAATGTTAAAAAAATTCACTTGATGTAAACTCATATCATTTTCTCAAAGTAAAACACTAAAACCAATATCAAGAAATTAAAACTCTTTTAGGTGACTCAGATCAAAACATACATAAAACCATTTCATACAACATCATATTACAATAACCATATTCTTGACTTCAAATATTAACATTAACCAATTAATTTGAGATATGTAATTGGGAGAACCCTTCATATATTCTATATCAGGCTCACTCAAGATCTTTAATGGGGCTCATCCCATCATAAAATCTATAATGGGATCACTTGTAATCTAAAATGGGGATAAAACCTATATATATGCTATTTTGGGCTCACCCATGAGCTATAATTTGTCTCAACCCTTAGTATAAGCTTTATATGGCATGTATATTTCTTATAATTCTCAAGTACCATTTCATGAATAAAACATGTTCATCACAAACCCTTTTGACAACTTCTTTTAATCCCATGATATAAAATTCCTTATGAAAATATGATTTTAATTTAATAACCAATTTTCAATACTATGATACCAAAAAAAGTAATAAGGGATTTATTTTCCTTTAAAATTAATAAGGCATAAATAGGAGGCCAAATATCAAATAATTTTTATGGTGATGGAGAGGTCATTGTCGAAATATTGAAGAAAAACATCCATTTTTTATTTTACAAATAAAGTAAAACACTTCATATAAAATTATTCCTTCTGAAAATATGGACTTAAATTCATGATAGACCTAAAATTTCTTATCTAATCCTTATATATCCATATAAATTATTATATAAATTAATATCATGAAGAACATATTTTATAATTAAATCTTTAAACATTCATCGTGTCTTGTACCACTTTGATCATTTAAATCATAATCTATAAGGAACAATATATTTACCAAAAACAATAACTAAAATTATTTTAGTGAAAATGTTGATATTAAATTTCATAGTTTTAATATCTACACATAATAAAAGAATAATGGTGCATATTATCAGGAAAGGCCTCAATGAAAAGTGATTGAGATGAAATCTTTTACCTCATTTCTGAATAATCATGTGTGTTATTTATCATCCCGAATAATAAACTTAAGATAACTTCAACCTTTAGGAGAACTTTTTGTACTTTTCACTATCCCTTTAAATTTATTAGTATCATGTTATAACAATTACATAATTATTTATGTTCATATCATACATGTTATAGATATTTGGTGGTTTAGCAGAAAATGAACTCGGTATGATGTCAATAGTCCATGTGATCATAATTTCATCATCTCAAGAATGAAATTTATGACATAATAATAAATTTTATAAATAAATTTTACTTTTTAAAGAAAACCATTAATTTATGCTTTAAAAAACAAACTATGTTATAATCAAAGAGACGGTAGGTTGTTCGTACACACGAGTAACGTTTCAGTTTTTCATTGATCATTATGCAAATAAAGTAATTGTTATTTTATATTTCTAGAATTATCATAATATAATTAACATAATAATACTAATAATTAAAATATACTTATTTATAATGTATAATTGATGAGTTGAAAAAAAAATGATTCACACCACATTGTGGAGGGGATTGGTCACACGTACGCACGAATGGCGTAACCATTTTTATGTGCATGTAATGTAACAACATAATTGATATTTTATTTTCATATAATGATAAATATGTAATTAAAATTAATTATATAAATTAATTCCACCATTATGACCAGTCTTGAGAGATGGTAATGAAAAAAGAACCATATTAGTTCGTGAGGTGGTAGTTTTCCAAACATACAAATGAAATGTTCATTTCACCTTTGATGAAATTAGAGATGCATTTGGGTGATGAAATTAACATATTAACATCTATGTATTTTGAGGATAATGGAGTTATTATTCTTCTTAGATTATGAATATTTATTGGAAACATAAGAAAAAATAAATTAAAAATAAGTGAATAAAAACAATACCTCTTCTTTGGTTGATCAACATTGAAGAACACATTAACACCTCTAAAGAGGTTCTAATTCCTAAAATAATGTCTCACGAATATGGGAAGGGATTATATGAAGTGTTTTTCATAGATTTAAGATGAACAAAAATGTTTTGGAAGTGTTAGTAATAGAGAGAAATGGGTACCATTTTATAATAGAGGGGAGGGGAAGCGTTCGAATTGTTAAAATTATAAAATTAACATAAATTGAATTTTGATTCCAAATGGCCCCAAAATAAATTGTTTATATGATATAATTATTTTGGTTCTAATTAAAGTAATACTATTAAAATTAGACACGTTTTGTATATTTTTTAATCCTCATATTTTTGTTTTAACCCTTGTTTTACAATTTTTTTTATACTGTCATATCATATTTTTAATACATTATGGGTCAATGCAATTATGAAAACATGTTAAAAGACCAAAAAATGTGTAATTTATAATATATAATGACATATTCTATTCATTTTACAAAATATTATATTTTTTTGGAATTTTATAACTTTTAATAAACTATTTTTAATTTGAAAATACCAATAGTGTCAATTCTTACACAATTCACTAGATTACTTTTAACAAATAACATAAATGTAATATAAAATCAATCCAACAACATTAAATAATCTAAAACATGTAGAAGATATCCATAAATTTCATATATGTCAAAATTTATGTCATATAATATTTATTTTAATACATATAATATAATTTATTAAAATCTTTTATTAATTAAAAAAATATTATATCATCTTAAAGTCATAATTAAATTTAATTATTTAATTAGTAAAATTATAAATTAATTACATGATATATGTAATCTTTTAACATTTCTATTTTACATTTATAGTAAAAAATATCCCATGTATTACTTTATTTTAATGTATATTACATTAAAAAAAAGGTTAACAAAAATAATTATTCATTAAATATAATATTATAAAAGAATTAAATTCATCCAATTGGATCCAAGTGGTACTAAAAAGAACCCATGGATGTTCATCTTCAGAATACACTCATCCAGTTAAAATAGTAAATGTTTTGTTATAGATTTATATTAATATAATTTTTGTTTTACCTTTATTTACCTGATTTACAATTATCTGTGGTAATAAAAATAATTACTAAAGATATTATTCATAATGAAAAAAAATAAAAGAGAAATGATTACATAATTTAATCCTTATTATTTCAAAAATGTAATAATATTTTTCAAATTCTTGATATATAAGTTGTAGTAATTAATTTTAAAATCATTATTTATTCACAAAAAATGAGAAAACAAGTTTTTTAAATTTAGAAAATGAGTGACATAAATTTATATCTAATTTCAATGTGAAATTACATTAAATGAAAGAAATTGGATTAAATTATAAGAACATAATATAATAATACTTTAAATTAATTAAAAATATAATCAATCAATATAAATAAATTATTCTAAATGGATGTTTTAATTAAAAATATAGTATTCTTCTATATTCATAAGAATATGAATTTAATTAAAAAAATCGCAAAAATTTAACTAAAGTAAATTTTTATGTACTAAATTCAAATAAGAAGTTTTCATTTTCAAATAAAACTTATAAAAGTAACAAAACACATATTTAAAACGGGTTCAATAATAAAAGGCGGTAAAATTAGTTTTTTTTCGAAATACTACTTTTATTTGAAGAAATGCATTTTTTCAAATATAATGTATAGAAAACATTAAAGATTAATAGTAAACATTAAATTGATTATATTAAATATATATTTCATTAATAAAATACTTTAAAATTTATTTTATTGTTTTCTAAACTGGATTATTTGCATTTGAATAGGTTTTTTTATCAAACAAACACATCCTTTATATTAAAATAATTTTTATTTTCATTTCTAATTTATTTTCTAACCAATGAATCATTATATAAACATGATAAAAACCTTTTTTGATAATTTATTTAATATTTGTCATTACCTCCATTCTAACACCTATGTTATAACTATAACTTATAATACTAATAATAATAATAATATATTATTGTTTGGTATAACTCAGTCTTGTGTGCATCATAAGATTTTAGAGAAACCCATTGACGAATTTTGGATATTCTATTGAACATAGAGTCACATTAAGGTAAAATATAATTCATAAATATTAATAAATATGAAAAATTATTATTTTATAATTTCATGGGATGTTACAATTAAAAATGTCCCATGGACCAATATATAACAAGGTTTTTTTGTAAGAGATCATTAATGTCTGGTAGAGATACATAATTGGAGGAAAAATTAAATATTTATAGAGGTGATTGGGGTTATCAATCACAAAACAAGTTAATTATCAATGGAAATTTTATTTCATGAAAACCATAAATTTGTGATGAAATAAGAGTCTATTGGTTTAATAGATATTAATGTATTTAAATAGAATTTAATTTCGAATATATTTTCTTAATGTTTGTTTGTTATTTTACTCACAAATAATATAATGAAATATTATTATATGATTGGTTCCAATTTAATATGAACGATCCTATATTTTGGTTGTGCTTTAAACAGAATTTAATTCAACTATTTACACCCTTAAATTAATTACTAATAATGAATTTTTTATGTCTGATGTACCAAAAAACATTTAAATGATAATAATTCCCATAAAAAAGTGACAAGTATAACTATTTGTCTCTTAATATCATCATAACCAAATATGATTAATATATTAATTCGTAATCCTTAAAAATTATCCTACTGGTTAATCATTAACATTTATACGTCAAATTGTTTAAAAAATCAATGAAATATTAACGACGACATTTCGTAGGTTAGTGGTTGGCATGAAACTCTTATCATCTTTCGATCATGGGTTCAAGACCTGAGGCCTTGCAATATTTGATTAGCTATCAGCTGACTTACATGTTTTCCTTTGGTAAACCCAATTTAATATAATTTAAAAAATAAATATGATGGACATCCTTTAAATATGGTAAATCATTAAATTGAATTTGAACTATGGTTTTTGATATAACCTCAATACACACATACTTCATCCATTTATTTTCACATAGGACTTTCTTTGGTCTATGATTTATCAATAATATATATCGTCATATTCATAAACCATGACACGATATCTTTAATCTAAAACACATTTGGATTAAACTATGTTATTCATTGTCAAAATCCCTCAAATTGGTTTGTAAATAAAATGTGTATTATCATAAGCATACCCCCTAAGAGTATCAAAATAGGTGCATAATAAGGCACGTTTCAATATACCAGGATACCCAAAGTGAGGCTTGGAACACCATGTGAGAGTCATTACACCATGGTATATCTATTCCAGTACCACATCTACATGTAGTATCCATACTTGGGTGTATTCATAAGAAGACCCAAATAATCTATACCTTACCAAAATTAAATTATGTTACATTATACTCATACTCAAATTATATATTAATGTTATGGTCTCTAACCTATGTTTTCCTAAATTTTGTTCCCATAGTTGCGACTAAACATCTTTTGATACCAACTATAATATCTCAAACCAAGAATACCTAGATCTAGTGTCTGCTATAAATTACATTGGCATGATTATGAGGATTAAAATCATGAATGATCATAGAGTTTAGTATTCTTTGTAAACCAGATATGTACATAAGTCTTTTAATACAAATTAATATGTTAATTAAACCTATTTTTTTAAATAAATAACACCATGAATAAGTTTATTACATCTAGTATATCCATTAATATCATTCATAGTATGCTTCAGGGATTCCTGGGGAAAGAAAAAAATTAATGGAGATCTCAAATACTCTATAAGGGAATGATATATTGCATGACATAATGTTCCTAATAATTATAACATTATAAATAACTGAACAAAAAACCGTTTTAATAAAAAAATTGAGAAGGAAGTGCATAAAAAATATGGAAAGGAAATAAATGGAAATAAATTCAATTCGAATTAATAGATAATAAAATATATATTATAAGGTATGAAACTGAAACACATACCATTCAATAAATGAACTGAAATTGATATTTATCAATATATATTTCAATGAAAAATCTCACAGATAAATAATAACTGAAACTAACTGAGATATATTAATTCCTAATGGATATCATACCTGAGGAATATGATAAGATATATTTTCATTAACTTTCACATGATGTTTTATAATATAGTTATAATCCAATATATACTACATGGAAAAACACAATAATGGGTTTTCTATCATATATTTCATCTCATGAGATTGTAGATGCAGAAAGGGTATTTCATTAAATATTATCAAATGCATAGAGCCTTTATTAGCTGGTGTCCAACCCATAGTTATTTCATTAACTAGTCCCCAACTCAAAATTTGCATTCCCATGACATTTAAATAAATAATGGGCCTTAAAAAATATCAACATTGATTAAAAGAAACGAGTTTATAAATATTTCCCAAATAATGAAATAACATTCAAGTAAAACCAAATAAAATATTGTTTTCTATTCAAGAAATAATCATATCCATGCAAAATGATATGGATATTTATGGTAAAATCAATGTATAATGGTCATAGAAAATTTAAAATTTCATGATGATTAAAATAATTCAATGAAGTTGATGTGAATACAATCATTGACCGAATAAATCATAAACCCTCATGAGAAGAAAATAGGAAGTTACCAACACAATATATCATATGTAACCTAAAATGTGGTGTTTTTTTATCATGAATATAAATACTATAAAAATATATTTTATGAAAAACATTATTGAAGAATATATCATTCTATTTTGAGAAAAAACATTTGAATTTTTCCTTCAATGAAAATCAATTTTGAAACCGTTTTTGTTTAAAAATTAACCATTTAAACATGAAAATAAATCTTCAAATAAATGGCAATGGGTAAATCTATTCATGCCGTATGAGGTGAACGACTATTACTTATGCATGTTAAAAGTATAGAAAAATGACTGGTTCAGAATGTGTAAAGAAAATTCATTTAGAAAAAATTTAAAATATAAAAGGAAAAAATATCTCTAAAAAATAATATTAAAAAAAATTTGAAATCGTTTTTAAATAATAATGATTTTTTAAGAAAACAGGTTCTCTAACAAAGGAGGTAAATAATATCATATTTTCAAAAAAAATATTTTCTAATAATCCTTCAGTTTGAATGTGTATAAAAACTATAATAATATTTGAAAATTGTCTTGATAAAACATAATAAAGGAAAATTAAAGGTTTATTGAAAACTTTTTATATAATTTCCATGAATGTAAATGAAATATTAGCATAATTATATTTCAAGAAAATAATATTTGAACATTTCGAATTGTCTCATGAAACATTGAAATATTTTAAATCATAGTTGTCATGAATGAATATGATTAAATAAATGTTATAATTTAATTAGTGTCATATGATAAATTATATATAATGTGAAATGGTAGTATATACACTATAAAAATTAAACATAGTGTATAATAAAAAATATGCCTCAATGGAATGTAAATTGAGACAAA
Source organism: Viscum album (assembly GCA_963277665.1). Lineage (NCBI taxonomy): Eukaryota > Viridiplantae > Streptophyta > Magnoliopsida > Santalales > Viscaceae > Viscum > Viscum album. The sequence continues at coordinate 2,009,872,164 of OY728145.1, read as the reverse complement.
ATCTCTTATATTTTCTTTACTTTATGGTGAATCGCTTTTAAATTCATATATAATAAAGTTATATTAATTATATAATTTATTTATAACATTTATATTATCTATAATTAAATTTTATCACTTATTACGATGTTAGATATAATGATTTAACCAATTACATTTATGTCTGGTATTTTGATGAAATATTATTTATGTGTGAACAACAATTTGGTAGGCCAATTATGATCGACTGGTCAATATAAAACATATATAGATTTATAATAAAGACATGGAAATTATATTTATACATAAATTATACATTTAAAAATTATCATTAAATATTTTCGTGAAAAATTAATGAACGCTACACTTATAGAGATAGTAGTTCGTACATATTCTCAACTAACATTCACATTTTTCCAGGATCATTATGGAAAAATAGTACATAACAATATATCGTTATATTATGATAATTATATCATAATTACCATATTAATTAATCATATATACTTATATATAATAATAATTCAGATGTAAAACGACCCACATCATGTCGAAGATGCGGTAATCTACATGTCCATGAATGACATTATCACTTACTTTGTGATATGGTAATAAAGAAAATTATATATATATATATCTTTATGTATATATTATTAACAGAAATTAGTTATGAAATTAATTTCATATAGAGGAGATCATTGTCACATATTTTAACTTAAAAATGATTTATACATTCCACTTATCATTGGAACGTTTCATATTGCATTGAGGGGGCAGTAGTCCACACTTCTACAAATGATGTCATCATTTTTACACAAAATGAAAAGTATAAAGATATGTGTTGAATAATTATTAAATAATCAAAAAAAAAGTTATATATATCACATATAACATATATAAATATATTTTTTATCATAATTTTCATAATTAGAGGTGGTACAGGACAAATTAACAATAATCATTTCGTGATGCAGTAGTTAAATACACACAGATAAAATATGTTCATTACCCATTAAATGAAATTGTGTGTAAGTTTACTTTGAATACATACAATAAAAAATTATATTATATTTAGGATAATTTTTTTATGAAATAATTTAATAATGGGGAATTAGGGAGTGGAGAGTGGAAAAAACTAAAAAGCGCCTGGAAAGATGATACCTCTTAATCGGGAAACTACTTTTTGTTTGTACCAAAAGGATTCCTTAGATTTATTCTTTACAAATGGAAGTATTATTGGATTTTGGTAGGTATTTTTAGGATATATATAGTAATTTATTGGTTGATTAAATTTTGATTGATGGGTGTGATGAATTTTGATGAGAGGAGGCATTTTATAGTGGAGGAGGAATGCCACTCTTGTAATATGTTGAAAAATGAATTTTTTGAAACTTTTTGATGATCCATGTGGATAAATTAATGGTACCAATTTGATAAAATATAGTATATTGTATATATATAGCCATACAATATCTTTTTCTTAAGTTTTTAGGTATTTTTGGGCCTTATGGTTAAGCTTTTTCACCTTATTAAGTTTAATTTTACCCTAATTGTTGTAATTAATTTAATCACTTTCGCTATTGTTTTTGAAAGAAATCAAATTGGGAATTGTTATAAATTATTAATTATTAATTATTAAAATTTAAATTATTGAATACATATATCAAAATTTCAATTGTTTAATTGGATGAATGTAATTTATAATTAATCTTGTATGCGAGACAACAATACATGATTTTAAAGTAATAATGTCTAAAAGAATTCTTTGTTTTTATAGTCAATTTCAAAGTGAAATTGATTCTAATAATACAAATTGTATATTGTGATTAAAATAATATCTAATTTAACATTAAACCCAATTAAATTTACAACTTAACCTTATAAATAAATTATATGAAAATCATTTTTGATCTAAAAGTTATTATTTTAACTATTCATTAAAAATGAAACGTTTTAGAAAAAAAAAGTTCTAACTAACCTAATAATTTTGATTCTATTTCAAAAATGAATTTTATTTTCACCTATTAAATCTATTAAATTTTCAAAATCCCTATTTAATTTTTGTTCTCTATTAAAAGGAATCAAAATTGAATTTATAAAAATATATGTTTTTATTTATAAAATTGAGTTTGTTCTTATCAAATGCGTATCAAACCTAATGGTTGAATATTAGAAATATTGAATTAAATATATAATATACATATATATAATTAAAATAATCTAGTAATTTTAATTATTTCTGTTTATTATGATAAAACTCCTTTGGAATCATAAAAATAAAACTATTTCTTTTTATATCCCATTGGTTCTTATTTTCATTTATAATTATTTTCTAACTCATGAATTAATTTTATAATTCTACAATCCATAAATTTTTAGAATTTAGTTAACAATATTCATAAACACTAACACAATGTCTACGTTATATCATATTATATTAAAAAAATAAGATTTTAATAATACATTGTTATTTGGTGAAACTTGGTCTTGTGTGTAACACACGCTATCATGGAAGGTCACTATAGCTTGTAACACAAGATTTAGAAGAAATTACCAATTGTGAGCGATTCAAGATAAATCAATGTTATTTGAATTACAATATATATCATGTACTTAATTTATTTAAAATATTAAATAAATTTTAGAGTCTTGGGATATTATATTCCCTTGCACGCGTGCTGATGTGTGCCACACATGCTATCAAATACAGGATTCTTAATTTAGGATTTTGGGATGACATCAAAGGGATTAAATAGATTTATTTCTGACCAAGGGGGGATTCTAGTATGAGGTGAGGGATATTTGAGATCTATTTTGGTAGATCTTGGTCAATCCAAAATGACATAAGATGTGTATGTCAGGGATATAGTGCTTAAATTTTAATAATTAGGGGAGAGTGGCACTTTTGTAAATACAAAAATGTATTCATTAATGGGGAATAATTTTCCTAAAGTGGCCAAAAAATGTACAAATAATGGATTAAATTGTAATAATGGTATATTAAAACATCCATCAAACAATAATATGTTCATTTTAACAATTTTTTTCTTTAACATCTACGATTCCAAAATTTAATTATTTTGGTTTTTATTATAGCATCTAGTTTTTCAACAAAAGTAATTTAACCATTCATACCAAAATAAAGATAGATATATTATAAAATATAGATACAATGTGTTATTAATAAGATATATGATTTATAAAATTAAAATCCTATGTATTTTCAAAAATAATTTTAAATAGAGCACGTGTGACACGTTAAAAGACTTCTTAAACCCAGACTATGTTATTATTGTTTGTACACTATATGTGTAAATATGTTAATTTTAAAAGATAAAATTGTCCATTAATAGTTCATATGTAGAAATTATTAACACTTAAAAATCAATTAGAATAATATAGGATTTTACTTCATTTTAAATAATTTAATTATATATTGTTTATTGTAACAGAATAGTAATATCAATTTTGACATTATTTATTTAGTTTTAAATTTAAAATGTTAAAAAAAATTACAGGAATTAAAATTTAATAATATTAAAATTTTGTAACAAGATATATTTATATATAAAAATAATTATTGTCAAAAATAAAATCAATATGATTCAATTTTTATATTTATAGTATCATTTTTTCGTTAATTATGAACTTAATAATCATAAATATGGCTTTTATTAAGAATTTAATGTAACTAAATCAACAATAAAAATTATCGAAAAACTATTATGTTAAAAATAATCCATTTATATTTAAAAATGATATTTATAAGTAAAATTGTGTTGTTTTTGACATATCTCAAAGGTTTATAAATGTCAAATGTATTTAAAGTTCCCTTTTGGTCTTTTCTATATATAACATTTAATATAGCGGAATTCCATTTAATAATATCCCAATATCAAATATTATTAGAACAATGTGGTGATATGGTCGAATTATTGGCATTAAATTGATTGTGGACAAGTTTTAATGTAATTTGGGACCATAATATTGAGGTTTAGCCCATTATTAAGATTAATTTTACCCTAATCACTATAATAAATTTTATTCACTTTTACTAGTATTTGTGGTGAAAAAAATAAATTTGATATTATTATACAACATTTATAATACTAAATACAACCAAAAATGTAATTTTTCTCAATATGAAAATCAGATAATTTGGAAAATTAATAGTAATCATAATCTTATAGACGATGTGCGATTGCAAGTTTTAAAAATAAAAATGTAATAAGTTTAAAGCATTTTAATATCAACATTAAATATAAAAATGACTCTAATTAAATAAATTGGACTGATATATGAATTATTTATATATTTTTACTTTAAAAATGATCTTAAAATATAATTTATTAGTTAAATTTTTTTAAATAAATAGGATATTTTACCTAAATTGTAGTAATTTCCACTATTCATCAAAAAATTGAATTTCCACGAAAAAATACCCAAAGATGTCTATAATTTACATTTGAAAATCTGAATTCAAAAAATGGTATTTATTTATTAAAGGAAAATTAAAAAATTAAATAAATTCTGTTTTAAAATAAATGTGCCATTGAAATACGGTAAAACTATGTTTTATGTGTAACAAAAAAATTCTTATAGGTAGAGTAATTTATCTTTTCTTTTTATATAATCATGACTTTAAAAATTATTTTAAAAGGGAAAATATTTTCTTGAATTATATTATTACATTTATTGTGAATACTAACCCATTAGTTCATGTTCTATGGATTAATGATACTCTGAAAGTGAGTACATGGGAGTTTTAGATATAGATTCCATCTATATTTCTTGTGTGGTTTTGGGTTTCTTCACGTTCTATTTTTATTATATATTTTTATGTTTTAACCTTTTTTATGTGTTGTGATTTATTTTTTCCTTTTTTCTGAAGACGTATGGCTTCATGAATATAAAGATGACAAAATTCATTCCTCGTCAATATGTTTTAGTATTAAAAATTATTAATAAACCATGTGGGTATTTCAATATAACCCTATGTGGATAATATCATGATATGAGGGGATATTTCCCTTCATGTGTTTGATCAAAGATATTTTGAGTTATGGTTGTGGGGTTTTATATTTTCTCATGTGTGGAGGTTGAAATGATAGTGTGGATTTTCATATAGAATAAAGGTGGATCATATATTTGGAGTGACGTAAAGTGGTGATACGGTTAGTGAATTAGATATGTTTTTAAGTGTGATTTTATTTGGACATTTCAGTGTGGTTATTATTTTCATGTTTCTTTTTGGGTCTAAAAAGATCAATGAGAAGTATCTCATTGAATGGTCGCTCAAATAAAAATATTTTTCTATTTTAGAAAATAATTGACTATTGGGGATGAGAATATTTTTTCTAGAATCCAACATAATAGTTTGTGAATTATCATCTCGTTTAATTTTTGAATTGATTTTTATAGGTGTTCAAATATGGCTCATGTAAGATTCAAAAGATCATGGAGCTACAATTTTGATGTATTAGGTGGTTCACTACATGATCATATCTTCATAAAAAGAGATGATGATCACAACTCAAAGGATGGGAAATTATGGTGTGAGTTTCAGATGGGAGTATTATGCTATATTAAATCACAACATGAAATAATGGTTCCTGATGTGAAAAAGCACCATGAAATTTAGTGTATGTCTATCATCAAGTGTGTTTTATGAATTAATGACCGGGATATATTTCATAAAATAATAACATGTTATTTTAAAAACTCATAATTTCAATATGGGTTTCACTCCATGATGATGATAGGGTAAATCAGGCTTATAAATTATAGGATCCTTTGGTTTTACTGAATTCTACTTTAGCTGCTCTTAGATTTTGGGGAACATTAATATATTTTCAGAATTCTTCCATCACATTTTTTCCTTTTTTAATTATTCGATCTTATATATTTATCATTTGATTTCTATGGGAGTTATACTTTTTCACATATTTTCATTAATTATTCTTTTAGGTATTCTCATTGGTGATGATTTTTTGGTAGTTGTGTTTTTAGGATATAATAGTTATCTTCTCTTGTTTTAATAAAAAATATTTAAAAAATTTCCTTATGTGGTTGTGGTATCATAGTACTTTCTTCTTCAATATGTTTCATGAACTCAATCAAAAGGGTTAATTTATGTCTGGAATCCTCATTCTCCCACTATTTATGTACTTTTATATGATTGTATTCTTTTTTACTTCAATTAGGTAGATAGTTAGGGTCATATTAAAGATAATTTTTATTTTTCATAATATGAAATTGATGGGAGTGGGGAGGAATAACATTTCATACAACATTGATTTCATTATTGATTACTTCATGCATGAATCATTCCATTGATGACAATCACATAAGTTTGTATAATTTAATGAAATGTATATGATTTCTATGTGAGACTCTTATTGGTATTACTCTCATATGTGTGGAGAAATAAGATATAAAATCACATAGATATTACTGTTTTATTTTTTCCCAAGTAAATATAGATATTTTGTGACAATTATATTACTAAATTATGTACAAATGTAATGTAATTCCTTGAAAATAATTTGTTAATGTGGGGCTGTGATGGTATGTGTTGTTGTGCTTATTGTTCTACCTTGAGTGATGTCAGTCACTGAATGGTTATGGTGTTAACCCTTTATGTTGTGAAATGTGTGGTGGGAAGTAATGTTATTATTGATCTATGTGTGATTTGGTGGTTGTGTTGTATGATAGAGTTGATCTATAGTGGTTTGGTTTTGTGATTGTGGTTATGTGTGGTTTTGGTTTTCTATAATTTTTGTGTTGTGTAGTGGTTTATATGAGTGGTTGTGGAAATGTTATTTCATCACTGAAGTGGTGTAGTGTGGAAAAGGTTGATGTGAGATGGGAAATATGATCTATGGGGTAGTTGTTTTGTATCCAGGTTTTCTATTTAATGTAAAAATATTTTGGAAATGTGTGGTGGTTATATGATGTGATTCATTTAGTTTTGTAAATGGTGATGAATGATGTTTTTTGCGGTAGTAGTGGTGGTTTGGAGTAAACTAATTAAGTTTTTTATACCCTATATGTTGGGTATTATATGTAATATATTTCTCATTTATTTTTAGTTTATTTATCTTCACATCTCCAGAAAGTTGTGTGAAATTACAAAAAACCAATGGTTTCGGGGTCTGGTTGCCCTGCCCAACTACTAGGTTATTATTGATATAGATTTCAGAATACACACTCTTCCATGATCCTGCATTCATAGTACTGATACATGTTGGTGTTATAGAATATCATGTGATGATACAGGTTGGTGTTGGATATTACCCTATGGTGAGGAGGTAATTACATGTGGTGGGGGTAATTTCTTATTGGGCATGGTAATCAATTTATTTCCAACAGTTTTCGGACACCCTACCTCACTTGTTATGTTATGGGATTATGATATGTGGAGGCTAAGTCTTTTTGGGGAAATGAGGTGATGATACTATTATTTAATGATGAATTCTATTAGAATTGTATTATATAACATGATAGGTTGGTTTATATATTGATGTCTCTGAAAAACCATTAGAAATGGTAGAATATGCCTTTTTGTGTACAGAAGTGATGGGAGGACAAGATGTTGGGATTGGGGAATTACAGCTGAAAATCAGTGTGGAAGATGCTATAGGTATCCTTTTCTCATTGTTTTAGATACTACGTTTATTTATTGGATGTGTTATTTGGTAAGGGTTCCATGATGGGGTTGGAATTGGTTATTTTACCTATTTAGGTGCATGTTAGTTTAGCCATTTGTTCACTGAGGCATTTGTAGTTTGTTTTCATATGTGCACATAATACCTTAGGTAATGTACTATAGAGCATACATGTTTTTCCCCCTTAAATATATATATATATATATATATGATTAATTCATGTACATAGATGAACATTACTAGATTATATAATGGATATGTTGTTGAGTCACTGTAATAGGGATTGTCTTTTTATATAGATGTTGAGAATTTTATTTGAACTTATTGACATTGTTCGTGCATCATGGGTATATTTTGGGATTCATTTATATAGTTTCTTTTTATTTTCCCTATATCATTATCCAATATTATTATATAGTTTCATTCATCCCACATGTGATATTTTTTACCATCACTACTTGTCTCCCATTTGGGGATTACTTGATGTCAGACTCGAGGGGTCATTCTCACTTTTCCTTCACTATTGGTCATGGAGTGTTTCCCTTAGAAAGAGGGTTTTTGATTGCGGAAATGGGATACAAACATATAAACACAAAAAATATCTATCAGAAAAGGTAATTTAATTTTTAGAGGGAATGAACATACAATTTCCATAAATTGAAAAATAGAAATAAACAATCTTTATTTAGATATGAGATTGGAAAATAAATCCCTATCATTATTCCTAAATTCATTGAACATTCTCTAACACCCTAGATATCATACATATCCATCATAATTACTTATTTCATATCCTTACACACACATACTTCATTTTATTACATTATATAATAATAATTTATTATCCATATATTAAATATTTATTGTAAATTGACATCATCATATATAACTAATTTTCATAATTCCACACATTATTCATAATATAAATATCAGTTCACATTCATTAAAAAACATAATTAATAAAATATTAATTTTTGGGGAATGATTTTTTGGAAATTATGTTTTCATTCCGTTTTTCATTTGATGGAGGGTAAAGTAATTTTTTAAGAGAAAGGTGTCCATAACAAGTATGTTTTAGGTAATTTAACAACAACATTGAGTTACTTTATAATAAAAAATAATTTTTATTTCTCCCTTATAATAAAATAATATTTACATAAATTAATATTTAATATCATAAATTACAAGTTCAAATATCATAAAATCATTTACATTGGAAAACATGACAACGTTATAACATCGATTATGTTTGGTGTTGAATAGACCCAAACAAGAACATGCTATAACAATGTATGAGTAAGAGTATATAATTATATTATTTCATTATAATTTTTATTGAATTTTAATGATTTTATAAATACCTTATTAATATTATGACTTATATTTAGAAATATTTGACATTATATGGTTTATAAAAATAATAGAGGTGAACAAAATACATTGAGTAATTTTCCCTTTTATGAAATGGGTACCCTCTTAATTAAGTAAAAATTCCAAATCCATTAAACTAAACGTTACACAACATGAGATAATAATTTAGGAGTGTTATTTTGTTTATATTAAATGAAAAAAATGAAAGATATAAGTGCTCTTGGGTGCATGCAATAGAGTTATTTCTATTGCTGATAATGAGAAAACATTTCATCAAAATTTGACTTATGTAATGGGTAAAGGTGAAATTACATGATGGGTTGGTGAGTAATGAAATTAAATCTAGGATGGAAGCATTGTATTTTCTTCCAAACCGAAAAATGGATTATTTATTTCCAATATATACAATTATTAATTCATAATTCATGTCTTGTTAATTTCTTCCCTTTATTCACTTTTTAAATTATTTAACTTTTTACTAAGATAAATATTTAATTATAAAAAACATTATGTTCCCTCCTATATAAGTTTTCAATGATTATAAAATAAAATTATCCCTTTATTATAATTAAAATATATATTTTATAAATTTTTATTTTCAATAAAAAGTTATAATATAGTGATAACCTTTTTTAAAATAAAAAAAATACATTTTATTCATTATTTGATCCTATTATAATTCAGTATCAATTAATAATCGTTACCAAACTAGTGATCAATTTTTATTTAAATTATAAAAAATAAATATTATTAAACTCATCCAATATGTGATGAATATTAATATTATTAAAACAAATAATAATAACATATATATAACATTTTTTATAATTTTTTGTTTTTAAATATAAAATGATTTTATCATTGTGTATAAAAATTTAATAATAATTGAAATATTTTTTGTTATTATTTTATATATATGAACATTATATATATATATATATAATATTATTCTTATTTTTTTATAAAAATTGATAACACATAAAAAATAATATAATAAAAATTTAAAATACATATTATATTTGACTACTTTAATTACATTCTATCATCGTTCCTTAATAAATAATTTAATGATAAATAATTATTTATATTAAAGATGATTATTCCAATATAATATATATATTATTAATTTAAGCATATGTGTTACATCGTACAATATATATATAGAAAATTTCACAATGTCTTCATTAAGAAATTTAACATTAAAAGATAATTTGGGTACCATGTAAACTATATTTTATATTGGATAAATATTTTTAAATTCACTCATATTAAAATAGTATCATCATTCACAAAAAATACATTACATTTTTGGAATTATGAAAGTCTTCACTTTTGTGGGGTTAATGTTCATTCAGTGATTTAATTCCCTTTCCATTATCTAATCAATAGATAATAAAAATTCCATTCGATGATTACATAAAAATTAGAAGGTAAATAATTTTATTTATTCCTATATTAGCAATAAAAATGAATATAAAAGGTGAGGATATAATATTATGTTTATTAGGTCCTTATTTTTTCGAGATTAAATTTTCTAACTATAATCGATTTTTTAGTTTCTTTTAAAAAAATAGAATTTTGTTCTTCATAAAAAATTATATTTTGGTCTACCAAATAATATTGTATTTAATCTTCTTCAAATTATGAAAAAAATGAAAAAAATATTTCATGATGAATCAAATTAATTCTAAAGGAATATATAGAGTAAAAATCCTAGTTTTTTACAATCTACCCCTTTAAATAAATTTCTTCCTTATAATTTTAATTTTATTTAAAGGATGAAGTTGTGATTACACATAAGGAAAATAAAAATTGAGATATATATTCTATTTAAATTTAAACCTCATCATTAAGTGAATGAAATGGAATGTTGTTTTTTACACATAATATTCAGAAGATATGATTTTTATTTATCACAACAAAATATTTCAAATGTTATTCCATAGTAGGTTATATGATGTATTTAAATATAAAAACATACCTTTTGAAAAACATGTTTCAATATTATTCATTAAACTAGATACTAAAATAGAAATGGTTATTATGGATAAAGATAAATCATTGCAATATTAAAGTATATAATCATATAAAAAATTATTCATAATATATCTGCTCTCATGAAACTTTAATTTTTGCCTTTTATTCTTTCAATTATACTATAAAATAGTTAGTTTTATATAGGAAACCACAACTTTAACCTACAACAACTTTTGTTTAACTTGGAATTATTTGATATTTATCCCCTAATTCTTAACTAATAAATACAAAAAAATGACAAAATAAAAATTTGATAAAAACTGGGATGACCCAATCATAAATACATACATAATTCCCCATTATACATGATCTTCCATTAATTAAAAAAATAAATAACTCTACAAAACCTAATGTTCTAGTTTCATTAGAAAATATATTGAGGAAACACTTATTATGAAACATTGTAATCATGTCTACATTGTTTAACCACTCATGACCACATTCTAGATATACTATATTTTATATAATTCATCAAAACATGGTTATGGTGAAAACAATGGGTGATATGAAATTATCTATAAGAATTAAATTATATGAGACATTAATAATATATATTTTGTATGATTAATTTTAACCATGTTATTTTTGAACATAGAAATGATATATAAATATAAATTGATTAAATCTTTCCAAACAAAACAAGAATAATAAATAAGAATATGATTAATTTGGTTGGCATAACAGTTGAATATCATATTGGAACATATAAGGATAAAACAATGATCTTAGTACATTAAAATATAAAAATGGTTTAAGTTACACATATAAGGAGAGAAAAATATTTCTTATATTAAGGATAACTTCCAAGACCATCGTTACATGGTGGATTGGGTTTTTTCCTTAGTACGATAAACATTAATGATTATAATAAATCCTATTTTTCATATCGATTTTAAAGTATGGCCAAAACTAATTCAAATACTTATATAGGGAAGATATATATAGATTTATTAAATGTATAACAAGTGTTAATAGTGGTAATACCAACAATCTCATAATATTGAATAAATCACATATGTTTCTGATGGCCCTAAAAAATTCATAACATCGTTAGAATATATTTATCCAATGGTAGTGAAATGAGTATCATACGAATCATAAAAAGACATAAATATTAATCATTCATTGAAAAATGATGGTGAATTTTAAATATTGTATACCTAGAAAAGAATAAGAGACATTAAAAGAGAATAGAAGAATAATTTAGATGAATATTAGAAAATCAATTAAAAAATATGATGAAATAAAATTTTAATATTTATATATATTTTTAAAATAAATAAATTAAAAATTAATGGTTTTATAATTAATTATATGTTGAATAAAATTAAGTTTTCTTGGATCATGATTACATTAAAAAGAAGATTCATAGAGAAATAAAATAAAATAGTGAATGAAAATGACAGACAGATAAAAGGAAAATGATTACATTCACTTCTAATAAATTAAAAAAAATCTAAATTAAATAATTAAAGAAATATAGATATGAAAACCCATGAAAAAATAACACATATTTGGAATGAAATGGTTCCAAACCAAAATGTATAGATTAATGATTTCTACTTAAATTCCTAATTTGGGAGAATTGGTACTCAATGAAAGGGAAGTGGTAATAAGACATGTAGACTCTCAAAATAACCAATATAGAAGTAAATTGGAAGGTTATTAGATATAAGTATCATAACATTTCCCTAAATGATAATTTTTACATATATAATCTCTATTTAAAAGTACTATTTGAAAACAAACACCAACCATTACTCTCAAATTATTTGAATATTCTCCACTAACTTTTATAACAAAAATTTTCATCTGAATAACTTATTTTAAAAATTTATTAGTATATATTTCCTTTTATAACATTAAATTATAATAATTTATTAGATTTATTTTTTTATTTTTTTTATCATTGGATGTTTTTAATTTTATCATTTTGAAAAAGATTCATAATATATTTGATGATCCTCATTCGTTTATAAAAAAATGATAAATTTAAGAAGAGTAAAGTTAGGGGAATGTTTTGGAAATTATTTATTATTATAACCTGGTCCCACTACACCCACTAATATTTTGGGAGAATTAAAATGTCAAAAAGATATTTTTATTATTTAACTAAAATAGGGATTTGGTATTCTCCTTTGAAAATAATCCATTAATTCAATTAATATACTTGATCAAATAGAGAAATGAAAATATTTTGAGTATAATAATTTTCCATGGTTACCTTTTTAAAATGATATTACTTGATTCATATATCAATGATTTTTTGATATTATAACTAATAATTACTTCCCTAGTAGTTTATTAAAAATTTAAAAATTCAACACTACTCATATAAGGTCAAAAAACTCATTTATTCTACAAATTCCATTCTAAGAGGAAAAATATTCCATCAAAAATCTATTAGATCTTATAAAAGATTGCAAATTTTTAATAAATTATAATTGATAATGATTTTATTTCATCATGCATCAACTGATATAATTTATTATTTAGGTCTATTCATAGAAAGTTATTAATTTAATCCATGTCCTTATTTATAATCAAACTAAAAACAATTCTTTGATTACTCATATATAATAACTATCTATTTTATATTCCATGTGATAGATATTATTTCGTAAAACTTTTCCCATTGAATATATATAAGAGTTTATATTTAAAATTTGAAATATAACATTAATAACTACTTGAATTTTTTACCTAGTTTCTAATTTGTTGGATTATCCTCTATAAAACATCATCTATTAATATTTTAAATATTAGTTATGATATTCAAAAGTAACTAACTCTATAATGAAATAAATATATTCAAAACTAATTTAATATTCTAGTTTTGAATTGTTTACTACCTAAAACAATGATTTTGGTGTATCATATATGCTTCTAGAATAAATTTTCATTTTTAATAATGCCTTTTTTTGTAACCTATGTGTTGCATCGTGGGACTCCCGAATTTCTAATATAAGAAAAACATGATTGATCTCCAGAAATCATTTGAATTAGGACACTACAAGAAAAAAATTCCCTCTAGAACATTGTCACCAATAGATTGTTAAACTACACAATATTTGATATTTTAGATTTAATCCCTCCATGGTTTAACTATGTACAATGATGTGGCTTCCCTTAGAAATTCAAAATATACCAAATTTGAGAATTTTATTCATTCAATTAAACACAATACCCCATATAATATCCATGTTTAGTGGTGTGGATATAATAAAAAGTATTTTAATGTTGTGGAGAACATGACTACAATGTGAGTATCCTCAAATCTCAAGTGTGACTAGAATTCATCTATGGAAACACATATAGCATCTGAATATCATCCATGGGATGATAACTTTGTCATTGGCATGATCAATATTTGTACACCATTAATAGATCATTTTTCCTCTTAAATAAATAAAAATTAAACAATTAACATGTTATTATAAATATATGAACATTGAAAAAAAACAATCAATAAATACATTCCATGGTTCCTTGGTTAAATCAATTTCCCTTGTTTAATTTTTGTTGGAAATTAAAATCATCAATAAAAATTATGATATCAAAAGGAAATATGATTCATTCACAATATTCGAATAAACTTAAAAGGGTCATATAACATAACATTTAAATGAAATCGGGAAATGAATTATTAATAATATTTCTCTAATATTTGATATATTGATCATTGTAGTAAATTGGTGAAAATGTCAATAAGTACAATTTATGCAATGATATATTGAATGATCTATTATTTTTAGGGACACCGCCTAAATATTTTCTCCCATTATTATTGACACCCATTAAAACATGTGAACCTTGAAAAAAGTTGAAATACTAGATTTTTCATTATATTATGTTGAGAGATAAGATCCTATAAGCCATCTTTGTTTGATATACTTGGTTGAACTACATTTTTCATTATATGTATTTCAAATATAATTAGTGTTAATGGTTTTTTGAAGATATCTATAACCTAAATATTATTTATAGTAAATCCCAACATTATAATATTTTTATCTAATTTAAATTTTATTTAATGGTAATAGATCTTATGATAATTTTTATAGGAATGATGTACCATAATATTAGACAACTCAATATATCTTTTTTCTAAATTTACTCTTTATTGGTTGATTGAATTTTCCACCAATATGTTATAATTATTTAAGAATCTAGATTGGTTGAGCTTAACTATTGTTGAATTTAACATATTTAGCACCAATTATTCTTAATGTAACAAAATAATATTTCTTACATAGTAAAAAAAATAACTCCCAACATAGGAGGGACAAACACTTTTGTATTATCTAACCAAAATATAACCATCCAAATCATCATCCAATAATAATAATAAAACTATAATCCTTCTAGATTTAAACAAAAAAACCATGATGGAAATTCCCTACCAAATATCTCATTATCTTTATTATTTAGTTGATATATTCATTTTGATGATAACTATAAAATATAGAAAATAAAAATATAGAATATAAAATATTAGGCCTTACTATAGTAAGATATAGTAAACTATTAATTATTTTACTAGATAAGGTATATTTTACTACCTCACTCTCTTGATGTGTACAAAACATTGTTCCAACCATAAGTTGAGTTGAAACAAATTTGTACTACTCGATACAGAATTTATTAAATACTTAATTATCAGGAACCCTCCCTTAAAATACACATTACAAAATGGGGAGAGATAATGAGTCCCCCTATGTCCTGCCTCCAGTAGGCCCTAATTTTTCAACTATCACTAGGGGTATTAAGACTATCATGTATGGGAGGCTTTATAGTCAATAATATAAATTTGACTGGGAGATGAAACATATCATCCACAAAAATCTCAATTAAATTATATTAAAAAAACCATCCCACTTGAATGTATAAATATAAATAATAAAGAGAAAGGTATCTAAAGTGAATACACACAATGAAATATAAGTAAGTGACACAATATTTATCCAATGATCAATGAAAGGAATGTCTAACACATAATCCTCTTGGAATCCAAAAAATAGTTTCTTATATGTAGCATTAGAATACAAGTATACTATGTTGGAAAAAAAAGTTTCATGTGAACATGTTAATTAAGAATAATAATGCACCCATGAAGAAATAGAAGAACTATAAACACCTAAATAGGTAAACTATCTGTCCATACCTCATCAGCACATTCTCATTAAATAATGAATGTCATGTAATATAATAAACCATATATCACATAAATAATGGGTTCCCCACACCACATTCTAGATTCTATTCCACTCTCACGCCACACAATCGTGTGTCCATTCCCTCTAATCGCCTCTATATACTACACCACCCACGAGCATTATAACATCACATCACACCTATAGAAATTTTGGATTACCACCCAACTAACCAAGACACATCATGTCTTGGCTAAAAATCAAGGTCCACAAAACATCCACTCCCATAACTAGAGTTGTAGGGTATCATGAACACCAAGGGCATCAACCTCATTCCCTCCACATACCATGGACAACCACTACTAGAAGCCACCTCACAATAACATCCATTTTAAACCTCACTCGAAAACACCTGGGACACCACCCCATGAGCATGGTCACATACCACCCAAAAACACATGGGTCGTCCCATCATTCCAAAAAAAATTAGGTTATCTAAAACACCACCTAATTCACTAACACACTGCCCACAATCCCAAATAATTCAATACCATCCTTTCATGTAAGATAATGTGGGACTGAATAGGTACCCAACCATCTATCATCCTCAACAGATGTTATGAAAATCACATTCCACATTAATATATGTGTGTCAGCATAAAATTATAGATGTCAATACGGAGTGTATTTAAATCACAAGAATAAAAAGTTATATACATATATCCACACAATGATTCCCATCCTATGGGTTCAAAACCAAATTATAACCAGCTCACGATAATGACACATTTGTTTCCACCTCAAAATACAAGACATCACATAAAGAACAACCAAAAAACAAGTTAATGTTTTTATCTAAATCTCATTAACAATCCAATTCAATTCATATATTATTATTTTCCACATTAAATTAAATATATCATCAAAAAAATTTATTGATCATTTCCATCTCATTAACAAAATCAAAACCCCATCCATTTCCAATGTTATTAAACAATTAATTATTCCATATCTACCTAAGACTATAAGAAAACAATCCACCACATTTCACCCCAAATCACATCCAATGATCATTCAACATATCACCCCAAAACTATGTAAATCAAACCTCGATTACACCCTAAAAGCATGGCCAAGAAACCACCTCATCATCCCAAAATCATGGCCAACAAACAACCTCACCGCATAAAAATACTGACAAAAAACCACATAATTCCCCCAAAATGATAACTATCAAACCCCCTCACACCCCCACATATCAACACATCAAAATACATTTTTAACAATTTAAATAAGGGATTTTATCACATTCTACTATACTATTAAGGGCATTATCAAATAAGACATAATCTAAAGGTGACCATTTTTTTAAAAAATTATATGTAATTAATGACATTCCAATTTAGGGTGATATCAAAATAATACACAACAATGTTTCCATATAACAATATTTAGCACACCACGAAAGGCCCACAATGACCATTATTTTTAGTGGGACATTAACCCATACAATCCCCAATATCACAAACATGTTGATCACGTAAAATCATATGAAGCATTCCCCTTTCTCATATAAATTTTAATTATCTAGTTACATCACATTGATGAAGCCAACACAACAATAACCTATAAAAGTAAAAAAATAAAAAACCTCCCAAATGATACAAAATAATGGAAAATGATGGATTCCATACATCAAAGAATCTTTGAAAACATGTCGGGAACCACATAGGCAAGAATGAGGACTACAAAACCCAACTGCATGGGAATCCCATGAATAGACCTATATAGAACCAAAAGATCATCAAAAAATTGTCCAAATCAGACTAAAAACCATGAAACCATCACCTTAATGAATCTTTAAAATAATTACTGGATAAAACAACTAATATATGTATGAGAACCTACCACTAATTTCCAACAGAAATTCTCTCAACCCGAAAGAACAATGTAAAAGGAAGAGGGATCAAATAAATCCTCAGGGAAACTAAGGCTCTGTCGGAATGAAAGATAATGTAGTTCGGTGAAAGATAATAAATTTATATGGATGGGAAAATTAAAACATGCATATCTCTATAAATACTTCTTGAAATATATTTACACAGTGTTTAATTCATGAGATTCTATAATTTCAAACTTTCACTAAACATCAAGTGAACACAAATATTTTAACACCCATTTATTTACATTTCTTGAATCTCACATAAAATACATGTACCATTTTCATTGACTACACCTTATCCACATACAATCTAGAAACCATCTAGAAAAACAAGCCATGAACTAAATTTAAATTTCATGTTATCAACTTACATGGTGTGAACGTCCTATAGCCTATACTGAAAACCCCATGAACCTCCCATGAAAAAATCTAACAAAAAACTATAAATGTTATTAGTTAGGAAGGCATGAAATATTACATAAGATCCTATGAAATTATTTTCACACTCAATAATCCAAAATCCAGAAAAAAATGAAATGGGTTCGAATAACAACCCATGAGATACTTCTCAAGGATATCATCATACACAATACTCTACTACTTTCCAAAAAACACTGAACCAAAAGGATAAAAATATCTCACACAACGTAATCACTAGAAAACCAAAAATTACTACCTCTTTCATATATGAAACCAGTAAACATTGTAACCTACTAACTAAATCTCCCCAAAAGAATGAAACAATGAATTTTTTCTTCCATGTCTAGATATAATCTTTTCAGGGAAGTCCTATCTCGACGGTGTGAGTTTATTCCCATCAAATTTAATTCAACATAATTAAGAATTATTTTATTCCCATTTTATATTTTAGGAAAATATCATACTTCCTAAAACACCAAATAGAGAAAATATATTATCAAAGAAAATAAAAAAGTTAAAAAAACAGATGCACAGAGAAATGAAAAACTAAAATTATCAGGGTACTATTAAATTAACGATGTATCATGATCCCAAGTACTCTATTTCTATCCACCATGCCTCAACAACACATGAATGATATAAATTTGTTGTCCTCATAGGGACTTCTCTTAACGATCATATATCCCTACTTGATGCTCTAGCAAACAACATCATCCTTCAAATCCAGCACCCTGTATTCAATGACATGGGATTCATCCCAAAGGAATACTTTATGTATCCTATCTATCTATTGTGGCCACACCAACATATGTTTCACCACACCAATTAGCCCCAACACCTTAATGTTCCCAACATATGTAGAAGAGATTTTACTACCTCAACCAAATATCCTCCTACCACATTGATGGGAAACCAAGAAGAAAACATTGTATCTAATCTCTAATTTCAAGGGACACCACCTAAGGTAAGTCAATAATTGCACAATCCCATTTCTAAATTCATCCTCTCATGAACAAGATGATAATTTTTTGTAACGACCCATAATTTGTTCACTGAAATTCACCTTTTATAATTATATCATGTAATATAAGGGACATAAATCACATTGAGAACCCATTAACAACAAAATTATAATAAATGAAGAATAATAATCTATTCATAAAACAACCCAATAATAATTCCAAATACTATAGTCATACAATATATAGAAATGAAGATAATAATAATTAGAAAATTTTGGTATACTTGATCCACCAAATTGACCACTCACACTAAAAAAATGATGTAGAAATAACATATTATTAATAATAAAATATTTATTTTAATGATTAAAGTATCTATACCCTTGAGAGTAAATATAAGTGACTTATGACTGTAATTAGTGGAATTTATAAGATGTATAAAACCATTATCTTTTTTAGAAATCGGACCTTTGGGATAATAACCTACTAGTTTGAATAGTGATATAACAAGTGAGATCATTAATCATTCCATTAGGAAAATAACCTCACCTATAAAATAATATATATATTTTAAGAATTTTTATTATTAAAATATGAATTATTTATTTCATTGAATATGTTAATAATTTATAAAATTATAAATTAATTGTTAATATTTTAGTGAATATAAATATTTATTTATAATTTTATAAATATTCTAATGAATAAAAATAAAATTTATTTTCAAAAAATTGATTAATAAATAAATTCTATTTAGTATTATAATTATATGATGATTTTAGGATACCATAATTATTTTTTCAAAGTGTTATGGAATTAGTTAGAATATTAACATAATTATTTATTTAATAAATGATAATTTTAATGAAGAATTATACATACCAAATTTTAATGATTATTCACATAAAATTGAGTCCATCTTGGAGAAAAACACAAAAAAATTATTCTTAGGGTGATTTTATTGGATTTTTCTAAAAGAATGAATTTTTTATCAAATAGTGGAATATGGTAATTTATTTAGTTAGAAAATACATGACTTTTTGAGACATGAAATATGTATGGATAATTTAAGCACCCATTAGTTAATCAATTATGAAATAGTTACCCTATTTATTCATAGAAATAAATACTATTGATATTCTTGAGAAAAAATAATGAAAAAATGATAAAATAATCCAAAACACCCCTCTCCTGCCCTTATAAATACCACCCATCACCACCCTTTCCCATCACACATACTGAGATTTTATGTTATGGAAATTAAAGGAAATTTAATCCCCAGTTATCTTTTTCAATTCCATGTGATTATATTCTATATAATGGATCAATCCATGGTTCCTCAAGGTGGTTCTCTAGGAGATGATATTAAAGAGGTAAAACCCTTCTTATTTATTATTTTAATTCATAATTTCCTCTACCATATCCTCACCTTCCCTATCCAAAATGGAATTATAAGTACATTATCATATATATATATATATTGGAATATTATTTTGATAATGATATATTCATAATCAAATATATTCTCTCCAACATTTTTTTAAAATAGTAAAACATAGTCTGTGATATATCGATTGACCACCTACATGAATGATTAGTTTTCCTTTTCCATTACCCCCTTAAAAAATTATCATAAAACCATTATTATGGAAAAAATATATTTTAAAATTTATATTATTAATTATTTCATGTTCTTAAAAAAATATTCATAATATTATATAATAAAATAAAACTACTTTGTTAAAATCATGAAACCACCCAAAATAATCAAATTTTGTGTCATTAAAGTTTTATCTAAGGAATAGTTGTTATTATAGAAAAAACAATATATGGAACCATTTGAAATATTATATGTTATTGATTAATATTTCCTTACACTTATAGATTTTTTATTTTACGTGAAAAGAACATCTACAATTATACTCAAGGGAATCAACCATAAAATCTTTAAATAAATGAACATGAAACAACAAAAATAAAAATGATAACACTTCATGATCTAAATAAATGAACTTAATAAAATTATAATAATTTCAATCATTGTTTAAATGGTTCTTAATTACATTATTGATGAATAAAATTTTATTATCTTGGAAATTTAGTGCATGTTCGCAACACATATAGACTTATACTATGTGATATCTACGAACATTCATTTTTTTCCATTGGGTTACACTTTATCTCTATATACTCCTATGTAATTCATTATTATAATTGTATAATTCAAATAATTATGTATTTATTTTACAATATTATATATCTAGATCGATTATTTCTTCTATTTTTGGAAAATAGTTATTTAAAATGGCACGCTTCTCAATTACTCCCAATCACTATGTTTTACTAATGGGAACATAAAATTTCATACCCATTATCCTATAAAACCCAAAATATAATTTTCTGCGATTAGTATTCTACAAAAATAACTATTTTAATAATTTAAAAATAGTTCTTTTTTATAAAAACAATTATTCCATTTTCCTAATTAATAAATCATTAATATTTTCACTTAACCTAGTCTAAAGTGGCTAATTTATAACATTTGGTATAAATAATTTTTACTTATTTTCACATTTATTGAGATAAATTATCATTTTATATGACTATTATCCATTATTAATGTCCAAATTTATATTAATATCCATTATTTCATTTCCCATATTATGATATTCCACTTGGTTATGCTTTATGATATTATTATGATACTTATATCCTTCCATGGGAAACCCATATGAGTATTCCATATGTTTGATTAATTATGTCACAAATATATTCATGATGAGGTGAAGATAGTTTATCCTAGTTTTTAACACCCAGATGATTTTATGAAATATTTTCCTTAAATATGTTTTATCTTCAGTACATAACTTTGGATGAAATTGTCAGTTTAAAAAACCACGAGATTCCCTTAATATAAAATTACCACTATAACATAGTTGTTAGTCTAGTGGGAATTATTATAACTAAATTATGAAAATTCATTATTAATTCATTGGCTATTAATTATTAATCAAAAACACATAAATCAAATAGATATTTGAATTTTTTTAGTTAATTAAATTTTGTAATAAAATAAATTGGTTATATGTGTTATATAGAAAATAAAATATTTTTTTATTCATACAATGGGTATTTTAGTCCTAGGTTATGAATAAAATAATATTTTATATACAATAACCTATTTTTTAAAAGGATAATTTTACACCTTTAAGTGGACAACTATGTTTAAATTAATATTTTGCAACATTAATAATTTCTATATGAAAACATAATCATTTTATTTTGAAGCAGTATTTGAAAAACTACTTTTGAAAAATTTCTGATATTTTAATGATTACTTCCATGTTTTTATTAATAGTAAAAATATGCTAAAATTTAATTAAGAAAACTTTTTTCATTGTGATAACTTATATGGTTAAATTATAACATTTAATGGTTTGAAAGTATAAATAAAGAAATATTTTTAATATTTAATATAATTTTTTTCATTATCATTAATTTTAAATTGAATCCTTAGGTAAAAACATTTCAATATTTTTCTATGTTTTAACCTTTAAAACTCATTTTCTCATTTAAACAATTAGAATAATTTTAAATTAATTATTTCAACTTCAATGTTTTTTAATTTGTAAAAAATAGATTCCATTTTTAGTATCAGAATGTCCAACTTTTTTAAATAGGTACATTTTATTTTTGTATATTATTAATAGTTACATCTGTAATTATTTTATTTACCATGGATAAAGGGTTAATCTGGTAAATAAGGATCAAACAATAAGACTTTAATCATATAAAACAACCCTAAAATGTGTCATAATATTATTGGTTGAGATATTTCTGACCATGGGCATCCTTGGGTTGATTTTTGGACCCCATGGATTCAGTAGGATGTGAAAATGACATTTTATAAGAATTTATTTAATATAAATATAATTATAACCTAAACATATATCTTTTAGTAAATAGATTTTAATTTAGTATAATATAACTTATCTCTATTATTATAAATAATCCATATAAATAAAAAAAATTCTTAAATCAGGGCATTTTATTTATAATATTTATATATTATATATATAGTTTTATTTATGACAGAAATATGATGTAGTAATTACCTCATTAATAAAATATTCAAATAAATGAATTTATAAATATTAAAAAGTTAATTTGGTTGTTTTGATGTCATAAATTAATTATATTGATGAGATTGAAATATTATCATTGATATAATGGCTTATTTTTTAAGTAATAATGCTTTTGTGGTTTTTTTAAAAAGACATGTATAAATAGTGTCCAAAATTGACACAATTCACCTCTTAAATCAAAAAATAGTTAATTAAATTATATTAAATTCATAAGAAAACTAGGATTCCTAAAAAAAGCTAATATAAGCCCATATATGTCCTCAATAAATTTTTTGGGTTGTATGACAAGATAGGTTAATTACACTTACCAACAAGCCATAGGTAACATGATATCACTATAAGATTAAAAAGGGTAAATAAGGGTTAAAAAAAGATAATGATAAAAAAATTCCAAAATTTTCTAAAAATTATTCAAAGATGGTTATTCTAACCAAAAAAATATTATATTATAGTTAAATAATGTTTTGATAGTTATTAGTCAGAATTGAATTTATAATAAATTTATATTTTGAAGAGTTTCCTAAAGTTCCCATATCCTCTCTAGTAAAAGGGAACCTCCTACCTCTCCTCTTTACCCCAATTTGGCCCTTCATTCATGAAACACCCCTTCCTATTTCTCTTCTCAACTTCCCTAGTTACATTTTAGTGGTTTTGGTCTTCTTATAATACAATCTGTAGTTCCCTATGTAGAAATTTAAAAGAGCGCATTGAAGAAAAGGTAATCTCTTCTACCAATTCTTTCAATGTTATTTCATCTTATACTGACTCTTATTTAGTTGTTTCATTATAATGTAATAATATCAGTATCACTAATATACTTATATGTTATTATAAATATGAAACAACCCTATTCCAATATCTATCTATCCAACTAAAAACGAAATCACCCTGCATGCGTGTGTACGGCTTACCATCTTCATGTCGTGGTGTAAACTATTTTTCACCACCACCTTACTTGGATCGGTATAATGGGGGAAATAATGACTATATATGATTATTATAACATGATACTAATTCTTAGATACTATAAACCATCCACATCAATACCATTCAATAATTATAGGAAAGAAATCGTTGCTTATGCGTACACACGGATTATCGTCTCCACAGTGTAATGTGATTCATTCTACATAATCATCATTAAACTATGATTATATAAATTAATCGAATTAATTAATATGATATATATTATACTAATACAATGTTATAAATTATATAAATATAACCAAAAATATGAATAATATCTTATCCCAAAAAACATATAATAGGACATAAACTAGTTAATACCCGAATAACAAGTCACAATGAAATGTTACTAACAAATGGATGGAAATATGATCATAAATGTTTTCAAAAAAATTATTAAGATTATGGAATAAATTAATAATGTTTTTAAATTTATTATACATGAGTTTTAGATACATATGAACCATATCAGACTCAAAGTAAGGGATAAATTTTTGAATCTCATTTTATCTGAGATTGTTTGTTCATAAATATCTAATGGGTATAAATTTTTCTTCCATGTCCATGTTCTCTAAAGAAAATTATCATAAAATGTGTTCTATTATTATATGTATGTTTAAAGTCATTTTTACCAATATTTACTTTTTATACATGGTTTGGATGGAATCTTTCTTTTGTTTACCATATAAGGTATTATTTTGACATTTCCAGAAAAAGTACAAGGAGAATTTTTTTTAACTTATATAGAGTGAACAGGTATTTACATCATTATAATTCCTTATATCCATGAATATTCCTCTACATGTTTTCAAGATTATTTTTAACTCAATTCTTATATATTAAAATTTCATGATAGATTCAGAAATGAAAACATTTTTGAAGAAGAAAGGATATTTCCTATGGAATGAGGCTCTAGTGTTTTTTCAAAATTATTTTATATCCAAGATTATGTAGGTTTATGTATATATCCCTATTATTACTATGATGTGATTATTTTTATGATGGAATGTTATTTGGGAAATGAATTTTTTTTATATCAATTATGATGTAATGATTTTTAAGAAACCCATTTGATTTCAAGTTTTGTGTTGTGGTGAATGTTTCTATGTTTTTTAGGAACACGTAAAAATTATTTCATTATGAGATGGGTGGGCCATATATATCTCTAAAAATCATTGGGTAAAGATTTATATCTCATGATATAGACATGGATAAAAGGGAAAGTTAATATGATTCAGTGAAACATGGCTTGAATAAGGAGAGAACACAGGTCAGAAATAAAATTTTTCCGCTATGACGGTCTTGGAAAATAGAATTGACTAATATGAAATGTGTCATGACCCCCCCCCCCCCACAAGCCCATTCCATTACTACCCCATGCCCACCTTCTAAAGGCAAAGGGTTAGATACTAGCACCAAAGGTGTAAACCAAATAAAAGGGAAGGCATTTACTTTAAAACTGTAACACACACACAGTACAAGCGGAAACAAACACTAAGTAAAAACTAAATACAAAAGAAGGTGATGAAAATAAAGGGTCTGAAAATACATGCTCAATAGTAAAGTACAAAAAACTAAAAAAGCAAGAACAACTACATTAAGGTAAAACAATAACTACAGAGTCGTCCTCTGGGATTCCCACATGAATGGTGGGTACAGATGGCCTCCTCAGCACCCCAAGTCCATATGTCCGCTCTGTGTACATCTCGCCTAGTGGCCCACCTCTGGGTACCGTCCATCTCTACAAATCTCTACCTCGATCAGTGGTGTCTGTCATCTTCAACCTACACAACAAAGTGCGGGCATAGCCCATGTAGGGGTGAGTATAACGATACTCAGTAGGGACCCCGAGACCCTAAATGTCTCACAAAATCCATTAAAGGTAAACCACAGAAGAAAGATAAAATCATGAAGAATGAACCATCATTACTTAGGTATATTCCCATACATATACCAATATTACCAATCACACTCTGGCTCCAACTCTTGAGCCCAAGAACAACTCAGTAAATAAAGTAATCAAGGTCAATCACCACGATGATAATGGATGAAACAAATGACTCATCTCACATAGGAATACATCTATTTTAGAGAGATAGAGATGATCAGAAGTATTCACTGATTCATCTAAGTTGTTGGACTTACACAAGTTACAGGACCAGTAAAGATGTCGAACCCACACATGATACAAGACCTACTATCTCATCTATGCTATCAGACCCACACAGGATACAGGACCAGCTAAGCAGTCGGACCCACACAGGATACATGACCAGCTATTCTGTCAGACCTGCACAAGATCCAGGAAAAAAAGTCAGAACTGTTCGATCAACGGAGTATACTGGTATAGTAGTCATCATTGTTGATCCCACAGAGGATTCCAGAATAGTAGTCATCGCAGTCAAATCTAGCCCTAGGGTTCTCGCACACAGCACGCTCGATTCCGGGAGGGTCTGCTCCGCGAGCCAAGTTTCGATACATCAACTATCTCAAAGCCCTAATTTGATGTATCATGTAGTTCCATCTCATCATAATTAACCCAACACGACAGATGGCACGTCAATCGGATGACCTATCTGAGAGTTATTGACATTTGTTTTCGAGGGGCCCGGTTGGATTTATGCTTGATCCAAACCTATCCATTTCCAAATTTGTCCAAAACTCACTTATATTATCCCAAATGGACCGCCTCTTTGTGAGGGTCCATCTTCCATAGATGGAACATCAATCAGATGTGTGGTCTAGGAGTTATTCACATTTAAGCGAAGACGGGCCTAGCCAGACAAGCCCAGTGGGCTGGCGGGTCGGCCCGACCCGGCTCGGTGGGTCTAACCCGGCTGGGGGTCGCCACGGCCCCGTGGGGTGCAACTTACATGTAGACCAAACCTGGAATGTGGTCCGGTCTTGTTCACCCGGCGGCGCCAAGTGGCGATGCCTCCTCCTCTGCCCGGTCGGCCGTAGCGGGCCGGTTCATCCCAGCGCATGCAGCTCGTGCTACGGGCCCCATTTCTCTCCATGTGGCGCCTTCAAGCTCTGTGGTTATCCAGCCTAGCCGACATGCGGTCGGCCGGTTTGCCCAGCAGAGCGGCCTGCTGATGCAGCCCGCATCCTCCTACACTAGGCACCTGCAGGTGTGGCGGTTCTCTAGCGAGTCGGCCGGTCGTTCGGCGGATCAGGTGGCCCGAGCAATCATCGATCCCTTCAAGAGACCGATAGGTAGCCCCCACTGTTGTTGCCGCCTCTTCTATATGTTCTCGCCCGCATGTCCATGGCCTCCTTCCTCCGACGTGGTGCAATGGCATTGTGCCCTACCAGCTTTGCCTCCGTCATCAACACAAACAAGATTCAACGGAGGGACATCGGGCTGTCTTTGTTCGGCCTGCGCCCTCCAAATTAGCTTATATAAATTTATCCACCGTCAATCCAAAAATAAAAGTCAAAGTATGAGGGTATAAATCATATTAAAAAATAATCCAATTTCCCCCTACCTCATACTTGATGTTTTACGTTGATGAGTCGTGGAAGATGGACGTCGCGGAAGATGGATGTCGTTCCGTCAACGTCGGAGGAGGAAGAGCTCAGTTAAGATGAGTCGAGTCAATGTCCTCGATGTACTCCATGGGTGATGGTGCTTCCCTTCCTTGATCTGGGTGAAGAAGGAATAACTTGATGCTAGATGTTATTCATAGATGAGAGTCGTTCTTTGTTGGAATAAAATGGTGTTCTTCCAAGAGTTCTCCAAAGAAAGTTAAGCCAAACATTAATAGAGACAGTTCCCTTTTATTTTGATGGAACAAAAACACAAGAGTTGTCTTTTATTAATTACAACAACAGATTTGAATAAATTTGGAGGAATGGATTCAAAATTTAAACAAGGGAGGTGGATATTTTCAACATTAAATTGGGAGTGTTGGAAGTTTAAGTGACTCTCCTCAATTAAATGAGAGTTACATGGGGGTTAAAGGGGGTTAAAACTAATGTGATCCCCACCTATTTATATACTAACAAGGGAGGTTAGGGTGTGGTTGGCCCCACCTATAACCTCCAATTTGTGGTTTTGACCACTAATAAAATAAAATTATTTGACACGTAATTTTTATTTAATTTATTAAAAATTCCCAAAAAAACTAACTTCCAATCACGGTAAAATGCAACTGCGGTAAAGGTCCACTTTGGCGAATTGCAGGACCAAAAGTTCAAAGGTGCCCTTAGATTTCAATTCCATGCACTGGTTCAAAAGATATAAAATCCCACATGTAATTTTATTGAATGTACCCAAACAAAACATCAGAAATTGATTCCGGGCACACCGAGCCTCAGAATCAGGCGCCGTCAGAAACTATGGACTCGTAAAAATTCCATGTATTTAAAAAACATTACATAGAAATTTTGGGACTTTACATTCTCCCCACCTTAGTGATTTAAATCCCTGCTAGCTACAACACACACTAAGGAAACAAATGGGGGAACTGAGCACACTTCTGAGCCTCCCGCTACCATGTGCTCTCTTGTAGATTCCCGTGCTGCCAGAGAATGCTCACCAGAGGAATCGACCATCAATACAGGACATCCTCCTGTTAATCATCAATCTCCACTAGAACCTCCATGAATGCCACCCTGTCATCAATATCCAGCTCCGCATGGTTGATGATGTGGGATGGGTTGTGCAAGTATCTCCTCAGCTGAGATACGTGGAAGACGTCGTGCACCCGGTGCAACAGAGGTGGATGAGCAAAGCGGTAATCCACCTCGTCTACCCTAATGAGGACTTGAAAAGGTCCAATGAATCGTGGAGATAACTTGTAACCTCAACCAAATCACTATATACCACGTCAAGGTGAGACCCGTAGGAATAGGTGGTCGCCATCCTTGAACCTCAGTGGTCTCCATCTCCTATCAGCATAGGACTTATGCCTGCTCTGTGTAGTCTTCATTCTCTTCTAGAAGATCTACATCTTCTTCTTTGTAGCCTACACCATCTATGGTCCTACAAGTGTTGACTCCCCTGGGTCATTCCAGCAGAGCGGTGATCTACAAGGTCGGTCATACAATTCCTCGTAAGGTTCCATCACGATGGTAGAGTGGTAGATGTTGTTATACACAAATCCTACCAAGGGAAAGTGATCCTCCCAGCTGCGACCAAAGTCTAGAACGCATGCACGAAGCACCACCTCGAGAGTATAAATGGTCCTCTCAGTCTGGAAATCCGTTTGAGGATAGAAGGCGGTTCTCAAGCAAAGCTACATCCTGAAAGCCTCCTGCAACCCCTTCCATAGTTGTGAAGTGAAACGTGCATCTCGATCGGAGATGATCGTCGATGGCACACCATGAATCCATACAATCTCCTTTACGTAGTGGTGTCTCAGGCTCTCTACCGATCCCTGCTCTCTGATCGGTATGATGTGGGCCGACTTGGTGAGTAGGTCTATGATCACCCAGATAGAGTTGTGTCCTCTGGATGTTCGTGCATGTCCCGTCACAAAATACATGGATATACCATCCCACTTCCACTCTAGGATCTCTAAGGGCCGAACCGACCCTTCTATAACCTGGTGCTCTGCCTTCACTAGCAAACATGTGAGTCATCGCGAGACAAACTCTTCTACAAACTTCTTCATACTCGGAAACCAATGTTGTCGTTTGATGTCCTGATACATCTTCGCCACTCATGGATGTACCTTTAGAGGGGAAGTGTGGAACTCTCTAAACACCTCATCCTAAAGTGAAACTAGCACCATGGTGAATCCTCTGAAGAAAACAACGTGCTCTCCACCTTCATAAAATACATTAGGTGCCTACCCTGAGGATATCATTAAACGTCGCATCTCACAGTCAACGTCTCCATGATGTGCCTCCCTGACTCACTGATGTAGTAGAGGAGTGACTTTGAGAGAATGCAAAAAGGCTACTCCATTCTGATCCACAAAGGATATCTTCAACATGTATAGCTACTCGATCACCTCTCCTAGAAACTGAATGCTTTACCTCATACTGATATCATATGCAACAACATTCCCCTACCCAGTAGTATAGACTATCTCGAAGTCATAGTCCTTGAGGAACTCGAGCCATCGTCGTTGTCTCAGGTTCAGGTCTTTCTATAAGAAGATGTACCTGAGACTCTGGTGGTTAGAGTAGACTATAAAATGATCACCCATCAGATAGTACTGCAATAGCTTCAAGGTAAAGACCACTACTACTAACTCAAGTCCATGGGTAGCGTAGTTCTGCTCATGCTGTCTCAACTACCGTGATCAATAAGCGATCACTACTTGCTCCTGCATTAGGACAAACCCAAGTCCGGTCCCAGATACATCACAGTAAACTAAAAACCCAAATCCCTCCTCCGATATCCTCAATATGGGTTCACTATTCAACCTCTGCCTTATCTCTTGAAAACTCTGTAGGCATCTCTCTGACCACATGAAGGGTTTCCCCTTCTTCATCAATGCTGAAAGCGCTACTGCATCTATGTAGAAGTCTGTCACAAATCTTTGATAGTACCCAGCCAGTCCTAGAAAACTTTGTACCTCCATTATACTCCTTGGTGGTTACCAAGAAAGTGCTTCCTCAATATTTTCTAGATCCACTGCAACTCTAGCCATTGAGATGATGTGTCCCATGAAGTGAACCTCTTGAATCCAAAACTGGCACTTCGAGAGAATACCATAAATTATGTGCTCTCAGAGTGTGTCCAATACTACCCGCAAATGGTAGGAATACTCCTCCTCAATAATCAAGTAGATCAGTATGTCTTCAATGAAGACTACGACAAAGCTATTGAGGTAAAGTTGGAAGATCTTGTTCATGAGACTCATGAACACTGCTGGAGCGTTGGTTACACTGAAGGGCATAATCAAGAACTCATAGTGTCCATACCGACACATGAAGGCTATCTTCTGCACATCCCCATCTCAAACTCTGAGATGGTGATAGCCTGACCTAAGGTCTATATTCGAGAACCATCATGATCCTTTGAGCTGATCAAAGAGATTGTCTTTCCTCGAGAGTGGGTATTTTTTCTTCACGGTCACCTAATTCAGGCGTCGGTAGTCGACACACAGTCGCAAGATCCCATCACCCATCTTTGGGAAAAAAATCAAGGATTCCTAGGGTGAAAAAGTGGTTTGGATAAATCCCTTCCACTGCAAGTCCTCCAGCATTACCCGCAGCTCATGAAGCTCGGTGGGAGCCATCCAATATGCTGGAGTACAAATCGGTGTCATCCTGGGGTACAGGTCAATGTATAAGTCTACCTACCTACAAGGAGATGGTTCTAGAACGTCTCCATGGAAAACATTTGTGTACTGATCTACCACAATAGGAAAAATCGGACTCTGCACATCAACAAATTTGAGGATGAGACTAGCCAACTGATGTGTGATCAGATTCCCATCCTCTACGTAAGTCCATCCTACACTAAAAAGGCTCCCTTATCCCCATTATAGGTGAACCTGGTCCCATACGTGCTGATACACTGAACTTTTCACCTAAAACAGTCAATCTAAGCATGAACTAGGGATAACCAGTCCATACCCAAGATAACGTTGAAAGGCCTCGACGCCGCTATGAGATAATCCTAGCTGAAGATCTCACCTCCTTGAGTAAGCTCACACTGCTGGAACTAGTGCGTAATCCTTGAGTCTGCTCCCATAAGAGTCTCTAGTCGTATGGATCGACACAACAACTTCATCAGAATCTTCGAGTTCCAGACGAGGGCAGTGGAAATAAAATAATGACCCGCACCTGTGTCTATAAGTACATCAGCAATGGTGGAGTAGACAAAGATAGTAAATCAAATCTTCTCAGGTGTTCTGTGGTCATAAGCCTTGACTACCTAGATCTAAGCCCACCTCTATCTCCCAGCTCTCTATGGTTGGGGTGGACCACCTGGTGGTGGTGGGGGTAGAGGCTCGAAACATCGTCCACCACCCGTTTCCCGACCAGCTCCTCTGCCATGTCTGCCTGCTCCCAGTGGACCACCACGGTCAAAATTCTGCCTCTTCCTGGGAGGTCCCTATACTATCTTCTACTCATCTGCATGGCGAGTCGGGCAGTCTCGTGCCATGTGGTCGTTCCCGCCGCATGCATAGCACTACCTACTCCTCATATAGCTTACTCTATCTTGTGTGCCTTTTATAGATGAACCTATATCCTGGGGTCACCCACCTAATGTCCTATTCTTCTTATTCCTCTATGACATTTGTCTACTACCTGGTACAGAAGTCCCCACTATGTGTCTCCCTATGATGGGTCTCACTGATGGTGATTCCTGGGCGATAAAACTCTCCATTAGAAGGGCTCTCTCTAGCACCCCCACCTGGGTCGGGATGTTAACGGGAATCATTGAAGCCCTGATCTCATGAAGGAGTCCCTACTTGAAGGTCCAGATCCTAAAGAATGGGTCACATATCATATTTTTGGAGTAGCGTGAGAGGTCAGTAAACCTCACTGAGTACTGAGATACTATCATAATGCCCTACTGAAAATGAAGTATCTCCTGAATCCACACCGCACGAAGGGTGTCTGGAATAAACTCTGAGTGGAAGAGACTCTCGATGTCTTTCCATAGTAATGATGCCTTGTCATGAACCAGGATCATCAGGCTCCACTACCTCCATGTTACTGCATGAAGGAGACTCACGGCAAGGATCACTATGAGGTCGGCTGGTGTACCTACCAATCTAAAAACACTCATGACTACCTTCAGCCAATCCTCAGCTGCATGTGGGTCCATCTCTCCCCAAGAACCTGGGTGGCCTCTAGCGCTGGAAATCGTGAAACACACTCAGGTGGTGTGCACTCTCTACTGCTAGAGCTAGTCGTATCGGTGGCCCAATAGGTAGTGGTATAACTGGTACCTTTGTTGTGATGGGGCCCTGCACCGAGGCCTCATCACTCGGTGGGCCACCATCTCGTACGTAACTCAGAAAACTAGCTGGCTACCTTCATGGGGATATCCTGAAAAGAAACAGGTGTGCCATGATTAAAATAGAATTCCTTGTGAGCTGACAGAAAGTAATCATGAAGAAAACTATTTCAAAGGAAACACACATGAAATTAGTGTTTTTGTGCCCTGAATTTGAAATCAGAAGTCAGAGTCCTAGTGTATGGATACTTCGGCCGCTGCACCAACATCTGTTTCCCTAAACTAATAACCAAACCCAAAACACTTAACATGATATCCATTAAATGAATCAAAGTCTAATTTCTACTGTAGAATTGACTCCTCTGACACCAATTTGTCATGACCTGTCCTCGGGCCCTGGCTGTAACTGCCCCAAGCCCGCCTTCCATAGGCCAGGGGCTGGAGACTAGCACCAAAGGAGTAAACCTAATAAAAGGGAAGGCATTGACTTTAAACTTTTAACACACATAGAGTACAAGAGGAAGCAAACAATATGTAAAAACTGAATAAAAAAAGGTTCTGAAAGTAATGGGTCTAGAAATATAATCCCAAAAGTAAAGTACAAACAACTAAAAAAGCTAGTACAATGGAAGTAAGGTAAAACAGCAACTAGTGAGTCATCCACCGAAATTTCAACCTAAAGGGTGAGTAGAGATGGTCTCCTCAGCACCCTATGTATGTCCTTCCACTCAGTGTACGTCTTGCCAAGTGGACCACCTTTGGGTATCGTCCATCTCTACAACTCTCTAACTCGATCAGTATTTTCTGTCGTCTGTAACCAACACAACGATGTGCGGGCACAGCCCGTGTATGGGTGAGTACAAAAATACTCAGTAGGGACCCCGATACCCTCAAGGTATCACAAAATACACTAAGGATAAACCAAAGAAGAAAGATACAATCATGAAGAATTATCTAAACAAACTTGGGTATATGCACATACATATACCTATGTTACCAATCACAATCTAGCTCCAACTCTCGAGCACAAGCAAAACCCAGTCCACAAAGGAAGTAAAGTAAATCACCACGATGATAATGGTTGAAAGACAAGACTCAACTCACACAGGTATATATATTTTATATTGAGATAGAGATGATCAGATGTAGTCACTGAATAATCTAAGTTATTAGACACACACAGGATACCGCACCAGCTAAGCTGTCGGACCGTCAATGGATACAGGACCAGCTATCTCATCTAAGCTGTCGGACCCACATAAAATACAGGGCCAGCTATAATTCATCTGAGCTATCAGAACCACATATGATACAGGACCAACTATTCTACCAGACCCACATAGGATCAAGGAATAGAATTCAGAACTGTCAGACCCGTAGAGGATCCCGATACAGTATTCATCATTGTTGAACCCACAGAGGATTACAGTACAGTAGTTATTGTAGTCGCAACCATCCCTAGGGTTCCCACATATAGTATGCTCGATTCTGGGAGGTTTTGTTCCTCTATCCAAGTTTTGATACATCAACTATCACAATATCCTGAGTTGATGTATCTCGTAGTTCCGTCTCATCATATGGAACCCAACGTGACAGACAGATCGTCAATCGGACACCCGGTCTAAGAGTTATTGGCATTTTTATTCCAGGGGCCCGGTTGGATTAACACTCGAACCAAACCTGAATGTTTTCCAAATTTGTCCAAAACTCACTTAGATTATCTCAAAAGTACCGCCGCGTCACACAGGTCCTAGTGCCACAGACCGCGTGTCAATCGGATGCACGGTCTAGGAGTTATTCACATTTAAGTGAAGAATGTCCTGGCCCGATAAGCCCAGTGGGCTGGTGGGTCGGCCTGGCCCAGTTGGGGGTTGACCCGGCTCTGTGGCCTCCTCCTCTGCTCAGCTATCCGTAGCCATCCCGTTCAACCTAGCACATGCGGCCCGCATTACGGGCCGTAGTTCTCTAGCCCAGCCGGCACGCGGTCGGCCGATTCGCCCAGCTGATCGACATGCGGACGCGGGCCGCGTCCTCCAGCACGCGACACCTGTCGGTGCCCCGTTTCTCCAAATGGCAGGCCAGATTGGCCGGCCGGTCTTCTCGAGGACCGGGCAGCCCGAGCGGCTGTCGGTCCCTCCATGCGGTCGGTGCACGGCTGCCGCTGCCACCAACGCCTCCTATAGCTGCTGCAACCGTCTCTTCTGTCCACAGTGGTCGTCATGGCTGTGGCCTCCTTCCTTTGGTGTGGTGTGACGGCATCATGCCCTACCGGCTCTGCCTCTATCTTCAACACAAAAAATATTCAACGGAGGGAAATCGGGACGTGTTTGTTTGGCACGTGCCCTCCACATTAGGTGATAACAATTTGGACACTGTCAATCCAAAAATAAATGTCGAAGTTCGAGGGTATAAATCACACCCAAAAATAATCCAATTTCCCCTACCTCATATTTGATGTTGTACATTGATGAGTCATGGAAGACGGACGTCGTAGAAGACGGACGTCTTTCTGTCATCATCGAAGGAGGTAGAGATCGGTGAAGACGAGTCAAGTCGACGCCCTCGGTGTATTCCGTGGGTAGCGGTGCTTCACTTCCTTACTCCGGGCGAAGAAGGAAGAACTTGATGCTCTATGTTCTTCGGAGATGAGAGGCGTTCGTCGTTGGAATAAAATGGTGTTCTTCCAACAGTTCTTCAATGAATATTAATCCAAAAATTAATAGATTTAGTTCTCTATAATATTTATGGAACAACAACTCAATAGTTGTCCTTCATTAATTACGACAAAAAATTTTATTAAATCTAGAGGAATGGATTAGAAATTTTAAAAAGGTAAGTGGAGAGTTTCAACATTAAATTGGTAGAGTTGGAAGTTTAATTGACTCTTCTCAATTAAATGAGAGTTACATGGGGGTTAAAGGTGGGTCATACAAAAGTGGGCTCGACATATTTATATTTTCTCAAGGGAGGTTAGGGTGTGGTGGGCCCCACCTCTAACCTCCACTTGGTGTTTTTAACCACCAATCAAATAAAATTATGTCAAACATAATTTTTATTTAATTTATTAAAAATCCCCAAAAAAATAACTTCCAAACACGCTAAAACACAACTGCAGTAAAGGTCCTCTTAATTTAATACCAGTGTTGCGAGTTCAACGGTGCCCTCAGATTTCAATTCTGAGCACCATTTCAAAATATATAAAATCTCTCACATACGTTTACTGAATGTACACAAAAAAAACTTCAGATATTGATTCCCGGCACAACGGGCCTCGTAATCAAGCGCCGTCAGAAACTGCAGACTCATAAAAATTACATGAATTTAAACAAATATTCCATGGAAATTCTATGTCTTTACAAAATGATTTTCTATGTTTATAAGTGTATGTGTCAAAATTTCATGTCTTCTATTATGAATATTTAGATAAACGTGAACTTTTATGATTTCTCCCATGATATAATATTATGATCTTTTATATGCAGGATAATGTATTCTAATGTTATGATCTTATGAACATGATATGATTGCTATTTTATTTTTTTACCCTCATTGAGCATTTGAGGTCCCCTTTTATATGTTTCTTTTCCATAGGACAAGATGAAGGTTATTAATTATGATAGTCAAAAATGGAGTCTAGATATGATGAAATAAATGAGAGGCAATGTAGATGAATTATAAACTAGTAGTTTATGTTTCCATGTTTCTAAAGACACTATACTTATACAGCCCTATAATGGTTTTGTTATATGTTGTAATAAATATACTTCAATTCTAAAGTGATGTCAATGTATGTAAAGTATGGGTCGTTATATTTGGTAATAGAGGAATGGTATAGTTATCCATTACAAACTAGGATGAGAAAGGATTAGTAAGAAGTATAAGGATATGTTTAATTATAAGATTCAATCAGAGTGTTTTAGAAATGTCCATGAATAACCAATTATAAAACCAAAGGTTTTCTAAATTAAAATTTTATTCTTGATTATGTGATTTTCCTATTATGATTATTGTTTCTCACACTATGCTTATTGGTTTTAGTCAAGGGATGGTACTTGACGGAACCACGTTAATTTCGAATACAATGAAAAATGCAATGATTTACCCCTAAGAAACCATATGTTATGTGAGTTGGAATGAAAAATATTGTATCATGCTCACACAACCTTCTCAATATGTGAATTGTGTAGGGAATCCAAACAATCAAAAGAAGGTGAAATATTCTGTTTAATCCTTCATTTGGATGCATCCATCTTCACTCAGCATGTCTTCTGATCCATTAGTGGCTAAACAATGGATCAGTACCACTAAAATGATATTTTTAGTTCGACAATGTTCTAAACATGATAATGTAATTTTAGTAATATATGATTTTGAAGTTTAAGCTGATCAATGGTGGAAGTTTATCAATAATAAAAGTCAAATAGATGAAATTCACTCTATGTAATGGGATGAGATCAAAGACAAATTTTCCATTAAGTTTATTTCTTTTATTCTTTGAATAATGATGGAGAAAGAGTTCCTTGAACATAAACAAAAGGAAGATGAATCCATTGGTACCTATGAAGACAATTTCACATGACATGCAAGGTACACTTTTGTAATTTTTATCGAACCAAAGAGTAAGAGTGACTGATTCATTAGTGGCTTAAAACCAAGTCTCTAAAGGGAATTATCTATATGGTATTTCAATAGCTATGATGAAATTTTTTTATGTTCTCTCAAGGTTGATATAGAGATTGGAGTAACCCATAGTCATATGGGTTTGATAAGAAGAGGATAATTGAATTAAAAGGAAATCTAAAGACTGCACTAAAAAATTGAAATGTTTTCCATTATAATCAATGTTTTGAAAGAAACATGGAGGGAATTGTCATTAAGAAACTAGTAAATGTTTGAAGTGTGGAAAAGTAGTTCATCTGGAAATTGAATGCCAAAGTGATGGGAAAAATATGTCTAATGATGCGAAAAATGAAAAGAATACACAGAATGAACCTCTTACACTTCAATGACATAATTTCAAGGAAATAGAGTCATTATGAAAATCCATGCCTTAATCCAAGGGTTATTGATGATGATAGACTAAAATGAACTATTTAGGCCAATGACAAAGGAATGTCACATTAAATTACTATTGGCGACATGGAGTACGATAATGATGTGTTAAAAGGTACAATTACCATCCACTCTAAAGTAGAAAATATTTTATTATGATTATGGATCCAACCAATATTTTATTTATAATGAATTTTATAAGGTTATTGTCATATTACCTCAATAATTAGATCTTGAGTTAATTGTGACAACTCTTAATCGCACAACAGGCGCATCAAAAGTTTACAATTCTTCTCCAATTGATGTTTGTGGGAAAGTACTTCTAGAAAATCTTGTGATCCTTCCTATTGTTTAATTTTATGTGATTCTTGTATTTGATTGGGTTTCTTTATATGGAGCTCATATCAATTGCACAAGAAGGGAAGTCGCATTTTCTATTCTAGATCAATCTATGATCATCTATCTGTTCAAGCATGAATATTACATTACAGTGTAAATTTATTCAATATTATGTGTCCTGAATCCAATATATGATATATTTTTTACATCAAATGGTTGAGTATAAACTCACGATTAAGAAGAAGTCCATTATACGGAAGTTTGATGATGAATTTCTGAATTAATTTTTAGTACTTTTACCTAATCGTGATGTTGAGTATTCAGTAGAACTCATACCGGGTGTTATTACTATTTCAAAGAAACCTTATAGAATTTCCCCAATTGTGTTGTAGGAATTAAAGAAGAATGTCCAAGAGAATATTGATATAGGATTGATACTCTCTTGCGTGTCACCATGGGGAGAACCTGTTCTATATGTTATGAAGAAATAGGGATCAATGAGACTCTGCATTGATTATCGAGAACATAACAAGATCATTATCAAGAATAAATATAATATCCTATGCATTGATGACTTATTTGACCTACTACACAGATCTCAATACTTTTCTAAAATTGATCTTCATTCCTGGAATAATCAATTAATTTTCAAATAATAGGATACACCAAAGATGATATTTCTTACAAGATAAGGACACTATGAATTTATAGTGACTCCTTTTGGTTTTACTAATTCCCCAACTATCTTTATGGATCTAATGAATAGAGATTCTAAATACTATATAGATCAATTTGTGGTTGTCTTTATAGATGATATTATTTTCTATTCAAAGATAATGTAATAACATGAAGATCATATGTGAATTGTACTAAATACCATGAGAAAGGAGAAGCATTATGTCAAATTTACCAAGTGTGAATTTTGGCTACAAGAAGTTTCATTTTTGGGTCACATAATTTCAAGATAGTGGATATATATCGATAGAACAAAAACTGAGGTTATTGAATATTGGTTGAGACCAACAACAGTAGCTGAGATCATATGTTTTCTTGGTTTGGATAGATATTATCGATGTTTTGTGATAGAATTTTCATGACTATCCAATACATTAAACAAGTTGACTAAGATTGGAGATATGTTAGTTTGGACAGATGAATCTGAAAGGAATTTCAATGAGCTAAAATGAAGTTTAGCCAGTGAACATGTGCTCAAACATCCTTGTAGTTGAAAAAGGATTGTGATCTACAGAGAAGAATCCAAGAAAGGGTCAATATTGTTATCATAAAAATTGTTGTGGTGATATCTTATGAGAAAAAATACCCTACTCATTATTTAAATTTAGCTGTGGTATTCTTTTTATTAATGATATGAAGGCTTTATCATTATGGTAAAAGGTGTGATATTTAGACTGGCCATAAAAGTTTAAAGTATATTTTCACATAAAAAGAGCTGACTATGCTCCAAAGAAGATGATTGGGGATGATTAAGTATTACAACTACTCAATACATTACCAACCTAGTAATGAAAACAATTTGGAAGACGCATTATGTAATCAGGACTATGCCATCTTATCAATGACATAGATCAAGAACTATCCAATATTTATGGATTTTCATAGGAAGGATCTTGAAATTATAATATAAGTGGAGAAATATTATCTTTATAAAAAGAATATTCAATAATCTATACAAGTTAAGATAAAAGAGTCACAAAATAAAGATGTAGATATACAAAATAAGGTGGGAAACATTCTTAATTTCAACCATGATTGTGATGAAATAATAAGGTTTAAGAATTAGGTTTGTGTTTCCTCCCATACCAGAATTAAAGAAGGAGATATTAGATGAGGCTCATAGTTCTTCATTATCAATTCACCCTAGAATACAAACATGTACAAGGAAATTGGGGGGTTCTTCTGGTGATATATAATTAGATTAGATATTTCCAAATATGTCTCTCAACGCTTGGTTTTTCCGTATGATAAAACTGATAGACAGAATTCTAAGGGGATGTTACAACCATTACCAATACCAGAATTGAAATGTGAAAACATCACTATGGACTTTGTCATCAGACATCCCAAAACATCCAATGGAAATAATCCTATCTTGGTTATAGTTGATGATTTTACAAAGATGTAACACTCCATTTCTTTTAGAGAGTATTTCTCTCTAGATCTACTTACACAGATAAATTTAAATGATGTTGTAAGATTGAATGGAGTTCTATTTACATTATATCTGATCAGGATCCAAGGATTACCTCAATGTTCTGGCGAAGTCTTCAGTATGCTCTGTATATAGAGTAATTTTTCAGTATTGATTATCATCCTCAAATAGACGGTCAGTCTAAGAGGACAATTCAAACTCTGGAAGACATGTTGAGATCTTTCTCTATGGATTTAAATGGTAGTTGGGATCAACCCCTACCATTTCTATAGTTTTCATAAAATAATAGTGTTAACCCTTGTATTCTTATGGCTCCCTGTGAAGCCATATATGGAATGAAGTGAAGAACTCCAACTTTTTGGGATGAAGTTGGGGAAATAAAGCAATTATGACCTGATCATGTTGATGAAATATCAGAAAAGGACATATCTAATAATCAACACATAAGAGTAGATCAAAGTCAAAAAAGTTATTCTAACAACTGAAGAAAGGATATAGAGTTTGATGTTGGTGATAAGTTGTTCTTAAGAATATTTCCTTGGAAGAGAATAATAAGAATTAGAAATAAGGGCAAGGTGAGTCCTATGTATTTTGGTCCTTTTGAAATACTAGATCTTATTGGGAAGGTAGATTACTAATTGGAGCTTCCATTGAATCTCTCTCAATATCATAATTTTCTCTATGTAACTATCCATAGATATTAAATAAATGATCCTTCACATGTACTAATCTTATATGATAAACCGCTAGAGCAAGCTCTTTATTAGAAATAAAAACCGATAGAGATTCTGGATCATATAAAAAAAGGTCTATGAAACAAAAACACTCACTTGGTTAATGTTTTAGGGAGGAACTACCAGATAGAAGAATCAACATGGTTAATTTACAATATGATGAGGGAAAGGTATCCTCCCATGTATATTTTAACGTGATGAATTTTGAGTGTGAAATTCTCTTTAAGTGGGGTAGAATGTAACACCCTCCTGTTTTTATGAAATATTTTCTTTAAATAATTTTTATCCTTCAGTAGCTAGATTTTCATGCAATCATGCGATTAAACAAACCAAGATATGCACTTAATATAACGTTACCATTATAGCCTAGCAGTTAGGTTAGAAGGAATAATTATAACTAACTTATGAAAATGAATTATTAATTCATTGGCTATTAATTATTTATGAAAAATATAAATCAATTAGATGTTTTTTTTAGAATTAAATTTGGTAATGAAAAAATGGGATATATGTGTTACATAATTAATCAAATATTTTCTATATTAATCCAATGGATATTTTAGACATAGTGTATGAATAAAACCATATTTTATGTATAAGAACCTATTTTTTAATGATTAATTTTAAACCATGGAATGGAGAACCAATTTTAAATTATTATTTTGGAACATTAATAATTTCTATATTACTAAATAAACATTTTATTTTGAACTGTTATATAAACATTTACTTTGGTAAAATTTCTGATAACTTTCATGTTTAGATGAATTGAAAAAATATGCAAAATTTTAATTACAAAAATGTTTTTCATTGAGATAATTTATATGGTTAAATTATAATATTGAATTCTTTGAAAGTATAAATAGAATATATTTTTAACATTAAATATATTTATGTCAATATAATGAATTTTACATTGAATTTATAGGTAAAAACATTTAATTTTTTTCAAGTTTTCACTTTTAAAACCCGTTTTCTCATTTCAACAATGAGAATAATTTTAAATTAATTACAACATCCACTTTATTTTGAATTTGGAAAAATGGATTCCATATTTTGGAGTCAAGAGGTCCAAATCGTGTCAACAAGTACATTTTATTTTTTCACATTATGAATAGTAACTTTTGTAATTATTTTTTTACCATGGTTAAAGGGTAAATCTAGTAATTGAGGTTAAACAAAAATAATAATTTAATAGTATAAAACTACACAAAAAACTATCCTAATCCTATTTTTTGAGTTATTTTCAACCATGGGAATCATTGGGTAAATATGTGGGCTCCATGGATTTTTCTGGATGTGATAATGAAATTTTATAAGAAAGAATTTAAATTATTTATAATTATATCCTAAACATATAACTTTTACTAAATTGATTTTAATATACAGTTATATAACTGAAGTATATTCTTATAAATAGTCATCAGAATGATAAATGAATTTCCTACATCATGGTATTTTATTTATAATTTTTATATATTATATAACTTGATTTATTTATGAGACAATTATGATGTAGTGACTACCTCATTAAAAAAATTCAAACAAATGAATTTATAAATATTAAAAAAATATAATTTTTTCAATGTCATCCAAGAATTTTCTAGATTACATTTAAATATTATATTTGAATTAATTCTTTAGTTTTTAAGTAATAAAATTTTTATAAATTTATAAAAATTCATGTATGAATAGTGTCTAAAATAGACACAATTCCTAACATAAAACATAAAATAGTTTATTAAATGAAATTAAAATCCAATAAATCTAATATTCATCCAAATGGTTAATATATGTTCCAATATGTCATAAATAACTTTTTTC
Organism: Viscum album; assembly: GCA_963277665.1. NCBI lineage: Eukaryota > Viridiplantae > Streptophyta > Magnoliopsida > Santalales > Viscaceae > Viscum > Viscum album. The sequence continues at coordinate 2,009,828,534 of OY728145.1, read as the reverse complement.
ATCGTTTTATTTGATATGGTAATTACACTAAACCAGAAGGTGTAAACAACATGATATCACAGTAAGATTAAAAAGGCTAAAATGGGTTAAACCAAAACGATAAGGATTAATACTTACTCAAAATATTTACAAAAATTATTGGATGATAGTTATTTGATCTAAAATAATCATATATTATAATTAAAAATGTTTTGGACAATTTTTAGTTGAAATTGAATTTATAATAAATTATTATTTTCAAGAGTTTCCTAAAGTGCCCCTCTCCTCCCTTATAAAAGGGCTCCTCCTCCCTCTCATCTTCACTCCATGTTGATTCTTAAACCTAATCCAATCCATGACCATTTATCTTTTCAACTTCCATAGTTACATTATAGAGGTTCTAGTCTTCTTAAAATACAAACTCTGGTTCCCTGAGAGGAAATTTAAATGAGGGGTGTTGAGGAAGAGGTAATATCTTCAACTGATTATTTCAAATTTATTTTTTTCTACATCATATTATTTAGTTATTTCATTATAAAGTAATAAAATAATTTACATTAGTATACTTATATTTTTTTATTAATATGAATAAACACTATTCACATTCTATCTATCCTACAAAAAACAAAATCACCACACATGCATACATATGACTTACCATCACCACACCATTGTGTAATTAGTTTTTCACCACCACCTTAATAGGACGGTTATAATGGTGTAAATAATAAATATATATATGATTATTGTAACATGATACTAATTATTTGATACTATATACCATCCACTTCAACACCATTCAACAATTATGGGAACGATATCATCGCTCTTGCGTACGTACGACTTACAGTGTCCACGGTGCGATGTGACTTGTTCTACATAATATTCATTAAAACATTATTATATAAATTTATTTAAGGAATAAATATGATATATATTATACTAATAAAATTATTTAAATGATATATCTATAATCTAAAAAGTGTAATATGATCTTATCCGACAAAACATACATAAGAACATAAAGAAGTTAATACTTGAATAACGAGTAACAATGAGATGTTACTATTAAATGGATGATAATATGATAATAAATGTTATCATAAAAATGATTATGATTCTATAATAAATTAGTAACATTATTTAAATCATTATATAGGATGTTTGGATACATATAGATCATATCAGACTTAAGGTAAAGGATTACTTTTCCAATCTCATTTTATAAGAGATTGTTTATTCATAAGTATCTACTGGGTTTATATTTATCATCCATGTAAATTTTTTCCAAATATATTCTCATAAAATGAGTAATATTTTTATATTTATAGTTAATGTTTATTTTACATATTTTTACTTTTACAACATGGTTTGGAATGAATCATTGTTTTTTACTATACAAGGTAGTATTTTTACTTTTATGGAAAAAGTACAAGGAGAATGTTTTCTTAACTTATATGACATGAATGGGTTTTAAAATATTCATAGTGAATTTGTTCCATTAAGAATCCTATACATGATTACAATTGTATTTTCAACTCAATTATTTTCTTTTAAAATTTCACGATTGAAAAAAGAAAATGTTTTTGAAGATGAAAGTATATTTTTCTCCAGAATGAAACTTATGTGTTTAATCAGTATTTTAATCTATATAAGATTACATAGGTTTAATTTTATATCCATGTTGTTACTATGATTTTATTTTGTTAATGATGGAATTATATTTACCAAATCCATTCATTTTATATCAATTATGAGGGAATGATGTTTAAGAAACCCATTTAATTTAATAGTTTAGGTTATGGTGAATGTTTTTATGTTTTTTGTGGAACACATAAGAATGGTTTCATTATGAGATGGGTGGGACCTATATCTCCATACAATGAATGGTGTAATGATTTATATGTCATGAGACAGACATTGCTGGAATGGAATGTTAATTAGGTATTGTGAAGCAGAGCAGGAACGAGCAGAGAACACAATTCAGTAATGGACTTTTTCTTCTATGATGGTTTCACAATGGGACACGACTAATATGAAATGATTTTCTCAGATTATGTTTTTACTAAAAAAAGTTAATTTCTTATATTATAACTATTGGGATTAAATTTCTCTTTTATGATTTATCCCATGATATAATATTGTGATCATTTATATGTCAGATATGATTTTCAGAAGTTATGTTTATATGAATATGATATACTTGTTATTTCATTTGTTTATCATTACTATGAATTTGAGCTCACCTTTTGATGTGATTCTTTTCCTGATGCCATGTAGAATAGTATTAAGTATGATACTTCAAAAAGAGTATAGATATGATGAAATAAATGGGATACAATGTAGATGTTTTATGAACTATTTGTTTATGTTTTCAAGTTTCTAAAGACACTATAGTTATACGATCTTGTCATTTTTTTGTTATATGTTGTAATAATTATACTTCAATGATGAAGTGATATAAATGTTTGTAAATTATGGGTCGTTACACATATAGAGCTCTAATTATTTATGTAATGTTCAGTCTTGTGTGACTTTATGTATGGGATTTGGGATTAATCATAATCCATCATGGGAATTTTTCCACCATGTGTTATATTATTGGAAGTTATCATTACATCATGTGTATACCATGTTATTTACTAATTACACATTATTATTTTACAATGATCATAAGAAACCTTTTTTATATTTTATGCTTCCATATGTTTATTTAGGTTTACTTCCCTTTAATGTCATCATTTAATTTCTTCTACCCCATGATCTATTATTTATTCTTATGTTTTTTCCCTTTCAGTGTTTTTTTATCTCATCCCCATTATCAATGTATTTATTATGTTAGCTATGAAGATGTGGGACCACAAATAAATTCAATGTTCATTATGGAAGAACAATATAAATATGTTTGATTCAATTTACATTTTTCAATTTTATGTACCTAGTCTTCAAAAGACACTCTACATTATGATCCCTACATTGTATTTAAAGGAAAATATAGACTAAAATTATGTCATAAAATTTATACATGTATATGGTCATTGTTGATGGAATCAGAGCACAGTCTAGTTATTTTTTGGGAATTAGATAAGAATTATTTTGTAATAATGCTAGCTATAATTCTATCACTATGTTTAATATAAATTAATACATATAGAATAATAAGTTAATATATACTATTAAATTATAAGTTTATCCTTAAATGTTGAATGTTTCATTTTTATGTTATTTTTATATAAGAATTATAATCCCCAAATTGTTTTCCCTTTTTCATAGATAGGGTTTGGAAATAGGATGACCCCTTACAACAATTAATGAGATCGAAAATGAAACAACTTCCCTATGAAATTACAAAATTTGATTGGAACATGAGCTCAATACTTTGGGACCTGTATGATCTCAATTTTTCCTATATGGTATGAATATTTTTAATTTCTATTTAATTTATTTTTATGGCCAAATTTGAATACCATTTAACGTCATTGATTTATTGGGGGAGTCTCGAGATAATTCGATACTTATTATATGGATTTAAATAAAAGGATAGGTCACATGATTAGTAGAAATAATACAGGGATGTCTGCATTGTTACTTCTAATAGAGTGAGGTTGGATAGTGGGTTTCTACAGGATGCATAGTTTGATGAAACTATTTGGATGTTTTTGAACCCACGAGAAATTCACCTTCAATTTTTTTAGTTCCAAAAAAATGTTTTCACATTGATTGGGAAACTATGCCTCGTGACCATATGGTTTAACACATAGAATTGTAGAGGGAACATAGTTAGACCATAGTTTGGTCTACCTTGTGGAAAAACCATGAGGCCCATATCTTTGGTGGAAAAATTCATGTTGTCCCTTAAAATTTTATGAACATTAAAAACTATTCTATTTATCCATGGACAACACCTATGGATGAGAAATCAATTTAAGGATGAATGATTAATTTTAATACAATTTATATATCTGAACTATTAATGAAGTGTTATCATTTTCATTGGAATCATTATTTTTTTTACTCTATTCCCATTATGCCACACTTCGTTCTTATTGGTATCAACATTGTTATTTTGGTGGATGCAATTATTCCCTATCTCAATGGTCCTTTTGGATTCTTTATTTTTTCCAAATCTATGTCGAATCTAGATCTAATACTATATGAGCATTTTACTATCAACCTATGATAGGTAGTGTATAATTTTACGGAGTATTTTGGTTTTTTATATAACTTGTTGTCATTATCCCAGTAACTGAAATTATATACACAACCCCAAAAATAAATTGAACAATTAAATTAAATGTTTGGAAACCTGATAGGGATTCCCATTAGTCCCTTGAGACATAATGGAGGTTATTTCACCAATCATGGTCACCGAAAGGGTATTCCAGTGAGACTTTTCCTTGGTTACATTTCTCAGGTGGCAAGTGATATTCTTACCTAGTTAGAGGAAACCCATAATGGAATATTTTAATTGAATATATTTTTAAGAGGTGTATATTGCATCATTTGTGTGTTTATTATTATGAATGAATGGTTTACATGGATTTGAATATGAGTAGTTATACTCAAGTTACCTTAATGCATGTAAATTGATGAATGAATGAGATATTAATTGAAATTGTTATAGATAACATGTTTTTTATAATGTGGATATATAATCCATTTATACACCATGTATTTTTCACCTATGGGTCATGAATTATGGAAAATTATTCCTTTATTACTTTATATTATTTAGATATTTATCTCATAGGATTCTAATGAATTTTCCACATCTTTGGACAGGCTTATTGGACTCACATTGGACTTTCTCTGTTGACACGATCCTTGTAATCCACTTGCTCCATTATCGTGTATCCAATGATATGATCCTATGACTCAATAATTATTCCTTGATCTCATATACCTTATATGTATCCTTGCAGGGTCTGACAGTTTTCATCATATGACACAACCATGGAAAATGTTACGTGTTTTATTATACTATTTGTCTATGGTTGATATGAGTTACAGGTTGTACATCACAAACATGTGGGATATTATATATTGTCTATACATTATTTTTATAGTGTTTAATTCATTTTAATTTACTACTGCCTATTTATAATATCTTAACACTTTTTTTAGAGAGCCTTGTTTGTCTTGACAATATCACATTAAATATTTACTTTTACATTGGAATTTTACTTTTACTACTATCAGATCTATTATACAGTGTACTCAACTTTAAATTATATTTCACATACAAGACCTTTTATATATACCATGGGCAGTAACCTATTTGGATTTTTTTTCAGACCCTATATGGGCCACAGTTGCGTAACTAGAAATACTATATGGATGCTGGTCTGGACCAAGGAAAGCACCAATAGTTAGATGCTTGAATTTGTTTCATGTATAATAGAATGGGAGTATGGAAATAAACTATGGAATGAGATTCTAGATTGGATATTTTGTTTTTCTTATTTTTTGTATTTTAGTACATATGTTGTAGTGATGTTTATATACTGATTTTGGATACTTTCAAGGGACATGAAACGTATCATTGTGAATTTTTTATATGACATTACATCTGGTATAATTTTACACATATGTATTAGGATGTTTTCTTAACGTTGTGATGTTATATGTATTCGCCTATTTTATTTTTTGATCACTACCACTTTTTTACACTCTATTAAGAGAGAATAGTCTCCCCACAAAAACAACATTGGCATTTTCTTCTAGGGAGTAGCCTTATATGTATTTTTAAATGTGCTTGAGTCCATGTGGAAAACTAAGATCATGGCTCAATTTAGTGGAATCTGGGTCCATGAAATTACATAGTGGTATTAGAATGTTTCCATTATGGGTTATTATTTTGAGACAACATAGGGGATATTATGAAGATATTAAGATTTGGTAATAAGTTGGTCCATGGCATAATAATCATTCAAGTTAGAAACAATGATGATAGTATTACATCCTTTATGTAGGTGGATTAAACTATCCCAAAAAGATCAAGGTATACTAATAATGGGTATAAGTAAATTGATATAATATAGAAATTAATTTTCCTCAAAAGAACCATTTTTTAATAATAAACCGTTATTGTAGTGAATGATATTTAAAAATGGTTGAGATAACAACTTTACTAAAAATTATTGAGAAGAAATATATACTTATTAAGATTATAATAAATTTAAATTATGGTTATATTTGTTTTTTTAAGTACAGATATAAATGTATTTTAGTTGTTGTTAAAAAAATAATAATTAAATATTTCACAAAGAAATTATAGAATGAGGGAGATATAGAGCGTACTGGTTTAGAATTTATCTTAGTGGTCATATGTATTATATATGTTACTATGGCGTGTCCTTATAAATATTGAAATTGTTCAATTTATTTATTATAAATTAAATATATAGATAATATATTTTCAATAAACCATGATGAAGATTGGGAAAGAAAATAACGACCACTACAACATAATGATTTTAGAAAATCATATTCTAGGTAGATTATTTAAATACCTCATGCATATTGAGCTATAATTTTATTAATTCATTAAAACATCTTAATTTCATTGGTGATATTTATATCAATTACATGTTATATATTAAATTCATAGATCAAGAGGACACTAAAATTTGGGAATTATCTAGAATTTTTTAGTATATATACTTGGTTTATTTTGTACTAAGTATGATTATGTTATAAATAGTATAGAAAATATGACATAAGTGATGTATTTATTAGTATCAAATTTGGAACAATTTTTTATGATATTTTATAATAGAAAATTATGAAGAATTAATAAAGGAATTATATATATATAAGAATACTCAAGAATATTACTTATATGATAACTATTGTTTGGGTATATTGCATGTGATATTGTTAGATGCTTAATAAAAACCCAATTACATATTTTGTATATAGAGTTTGCATGACAATATAATTTGAAAAAAGGGTTAAAGATGTTTTGGGATGACATGATGATGTTATGGAATACTATTTTAGAGTTGAATATTTAAAATCTATACATAATATCCCTCAAAACGTAATATTATAAATGTATTGAGTTCCATATGAAATGGAAGATAATTATTTTAAAAATGAAAATTCTTGAAGTTTACACTACAATGTGTAATATTATATTCATTGAATCTATATTAATTTAGAAGATACATAATATCTCCATGAATATAGAAAAAGAATAAAAATGAAATGATTCCATATGATTTGTAAGATTCCTTAGAGCATAAATAAGATTTATATGATGGTATATAACTTCCCATAGATGACACATATTATGTACTCCACTATTTTTTAGTATACATAAGATATTTTATAGAGTAAATTAGAAAAAACTGACATAAGTTACAAAATATAACTTTTCATGTAATTCATAACAATATATTGGATATTCATAAGAGAATTTGATCCAACTAATGGTAAATGTATGATTAAATATTTCATAGTTGAGATTAGACTATTAAAAATTTAATAGATTTTAATGAATTAAAATTTAATGATGTAGAATATGTTCATTGATCATTTAACTATCACTAATCCTAATTCATTATTTATATCATAATCCAGTTTTTATTTCTTTATGTATCGTGATTAACTCTCCTTATGAAGGTGGGGGACCTTTTGGTCACCTTTGGTGGTGTTGCTGGATGCTTTCATCGGTTGAGAAGATGGGTGGTTGGACCATCAAACAGGATGTCTCATTTTCCATTATTTTGATCTATTATAGATTTGATATATATTTATTGGAATTATTCATAGTAATTATAAAAATATAAATTAGTTAAATATTTTGGATGACATAATGGTTTTAAGTGGACATTTTACATTTAGTTAATACTATATACCATTTGATCTATGTATCAACTTACAATGTAGTTAATAGTCGAAGTAAAAGGCACTAAATAATTTATTTTCATACATGGAGATGCTGAAAGGCTTATAAAGATGATTTTAAGTGTTATAGATTTTGGATTGAGTCCCTGGGAGGGGATACCTACATATCCTAGGGAAGGTGATTTGAATTGATATAGAATGGTTCTATTTAATGCATCTCCTGAAAACATTGATGGTCATATAATAAATATTATAGTGGTTTATTTTATATTAAGGCATTAATGGCCACCTCCAAAGTGTTTAAAGTCACACAAAGTGCAATATTATGTGAATGGTATGCAAAAATGGGCTTTTGTAGAACTTACACCACAAAAACACATTCTAGTTTATCCTAAATTATCAATTTACTAAATGAATTTAAAAACCACATGGAGTATCTCCAATCATAGTGTTTGATGAAACCAAGTGGATAATCACATCTCAAGGAATATGAGTGAACACTACAATATAATTGAATTGTACTAATAGAACATTTGTAATAGATTATATATGTGAAGGAAAAATGTGTAATTCCCACAAATATGATGTTTTTTGGAATTATTTTAGTGAATATTTATTTTTTACAATTAGAAATATCATTTATTATTAATTATTCAATACCAACAAATCTTTTAGAGTTAGTTAATTTTTTCCATTTTTTCATACTAATACAAATTGATTTTAAAAACAAATAAATCTATCATTATAAATTATAAATACATGTAAAAATTTGAACTTTATAAATATATTATTCATTAAAATAAACATTAATAATAAATATTTTTCCAATTATTTATTAAATTACTATTAATTTTGTAATATTTTCTTGATTTTTCATAAAAAATAGAAGTTTATTCATTTAATTATAACATGAAGAAAATAATAACATCTCATGAAATCAATATATATATATATATATTTAAAAAATTATTTAAATAGAATATAAAATATAAGTTTTCATATTAAAAATATTTATCAAATTGAATTTTATGATTTTTTTAAACAAATAATTTTTTATTAAATGAAATTATTTACTTTATTGTACAACATTGTTCAAGTGAAAAAATATATATCCATTTAATTATTATTATTGTGTAAAGAATTATATAATTCGATACCATGAAGAAACTAATATAACAGAATTAGAAAGGTCTTTTCTTCACCTATTTTATAACCACTAGTTCAAATCCATAAATTCAACGATGTGGAATTCATCATTTCAATCATTTATATTCTTCAATAAGTCATTCATCATCACCTGTTCAAAATGAACAATTATATTCAATTCTATCATTGGTTTATTCTATCGACCTTCAATTATTTTTGTTATAATCATGCCTTGACTTTCTATAATTCTTTTTTTTGGTGTCCTCTAATTTTACCATAATTATAATTCAATAGAAAAAACAACCGATTATAAGAAATTATATAAGAATTTTTCTTATTTCCCCACTACTTTTTCTTACATTCGTTACTTTTTGGGAAGTGATTAAAAAGAAAAAAAATGTTATGATAAATAATTTTATAAAATCTAAATAATTCTAATATAATGTAAATTAAAATCACCTCCAAAAAATAGGAAATTGGATTACAATGTTTTTTTTGTGGATATAAACTATAATTTATTTATGTATTTTATATTGTAACAGTATAATTTATTTAAATAAACCTATATTAGATCAATGTGGTTATATTATTTTGATTGTTTTTCCTTGAAGAATAATGATGAATTATTTATTTCATAACTATAGTATTGAAAATATAAGGATTATGATTCTATTATTTCCATAAGTATAAAAGTAAAATGATAATTTGATGTCCTTGTATTAAAATTCCAATGAACATAAGTCGGCATGTGGGTGGATGTATCTTATGATTATATATATATATATATAAAAGTCTAGTATAATGGTATAATGTATTTTGATGAATCATAAAATGTGCAGAAGTATTTATTCATTCTCAAGATGTATAATATTTTTAATATCTATTTGAAATGAAAATAGTTTAAAAGGGGAACTATTTGAGGTAAAAATAAAAACCAAAATGTTAACCACATGATCATGAAAATCCCCCTACAGATAATGGTTTTTGTGGTTAATATAAATAATTAATTTAATCATGATTATGAATTCAAATTTTTTATTGAATTATTTCATCATTACAAATTATGGATCATTCTTATTTTTTATAACAAATTTATGATTATAATTTTTCTAATAAATAGTTGGTTTATTATTTAGTATGATGTATTTTTAGAAATAAATTTAATACACAATGTTAATTCTACATTTTCCTCATTGTACATCATCTCTATGATTTTACTGGAAAATAAAAATTACACCATTTATTCAACCATCTCATCCAAAAATAGTGAGATATTATCTACCTTATCAATATCAAAATTATTTAATGATTTATTAGTATTATAAAGACTACACATATCCATAATAATATTATCATTAGTATACATTTAGTAGCTATAAATTTAAATTTCATTCTACTATCATCAATTTCAAAATATATTATAGAAGAAAAATCATCCATAATACTCTTTCTATTAGATTCTATGAAAATATTATTTATTTTATTCTCATGAAACATTTTCCTTCTTTATTATCCAACAATATTTTAGTATGACATTCCATAGTTTCATGAATTTGTAAAAATATACATAATTTGATAACTTCCAACATTTCAATATCCTTAAAATATATTTTCATATATATATATATATATAATATCAATTGGTTATCTTTATTTTAAGGTTCTCACCTATACCCTTCCTATCAATTTAAAATTTCGATTAATTCATCTTCCTTGGTTAAGGATCACTTTCATCAAAAAAAAATAGTTATTTTAGTGTATGAAACTCGTTTCTTATTACAATTATATTTATATGCTTCATTCTTAGCATAAATTTAATATTCCATAAATTCAAAATTTAACTCACTGTTTTTTATATCAATAATATACATTATGAAGTCGAATGATTTTCTTTTATAAACCCATTATCTAAGTTGATAATCTAGTAATTATTTAACCATTTTCGCTTCAATAATAGTACTCTATTCAAAAAAAATGTAATTCAACATTGGTACATTTAAATAATAGGATATCATAGGTTATAATAAAAAAATTGCATTCATCACTTAACCTATCTTTGTTATCCCCTAAAATATTTACTCTTCTGAAATGAGTAATTTCTAACTTATTCAACATTTTATTATTTGTCTTGAATGGATAAATAAAAATATTTACATTTTTTATTAGATTACATAGTCTAGTATACCAAACCTTTTTATTCATATAGCTTTCTAATAGGATGTAAATTTGAAATATATATCATTAGAATATTATATTGAAAAAATAAAAACTAATATTTATTAGCTAAAATGATAATATTATACATCCTAATTTTGTATATCCAAATCTACTAATATATAACATAAGTAACTGAGGGATAATACTAATTTAAAATATCTATATTTCATATTAGAAGATCTCTATACCTAATTCCTTTTTAGTACTATACATTTTCATAATTAAAAAAGGAATTTTTCTAATTTAAAATAATATATCACTAAATCATCTTAAATATGGGTAAATTGAATAGTATATTATTTTTTATTTATAAATACCACTTCAAAAATATATTTTCTAAATTTATGTTCATGATAGTTTGAAATAAAATTTATTTAAACTGTCCAATTCTAATCACTATAAAACTGTGGATATAGAAAGATATTATGAATGTAAATCATATTATATAATATTACGAAATATATTCAAAATAATGTTATTATTTAAACCCAAAATCTTATCCACCTTTTTTCAAATACGGTAGGATAATCATGTCTATAATAATTTAAAATGATGTCCATACGGTAGGATAATCATGTCCATATGGTAGATAATAAATCCCTAAAAAAATTTATAAAGGATATCAGTATTTTAAACCCAAAATCTTATCCACCTTTTGTCCAATATGGTAGGAGAATCATGTCCATAATGAGTTAATATGATCTCAGAAAGAAGGTATATGACAATAAATATAAATTGTGATATGTCTTTATCATGAGTATTTCATTTATTAACACGATAACTTAAATCAACTCTATATTCCACTACTTTTTCAATCAATATTATAAATCACAATAAAACTATTATAAGGGAATGGTTTTTTCTTTTAGAGAGAAAAACACTAAAATCCGATCAAAATATATGTAATAATTATGAAAAAATAACATTTTCAGGATAAAAATGTATTTTATTAATAGTTGTTCTGAATCAAGTGCTATATCAACTTTTCATAAGTATATATTAATTTTATATTTGTGGTTCTTTCTCTATAAATTTCAAAAGAAATATTTATTTGAACATCTCTACTATATTTTAGGGACTGATCATTAAATCAAAAATCATATTTGATTCTCTTTACAATGAACCCTCAATATATCATCCTTTAGAATAACATCATCGATTTTCATGTAAAAAAATTAATTGACTGTATGATGATTTTTTGGTTGGAATTATAATTAGAGTTAGTGTAATATGGATAGATTGAATTTCTTCTTATATTTTTACTGAACTAAAATTCACTTTAAACATTATTGAACATGTCTTAGTTGACATTTATTTAAAAAAATTATGAAAGATTCGAATAAGAATAATGGCTTATCGTAATGTTGTTGGGGACCTCAGATAATGGAGAATCCCATAAAAATCCATCCACTACATGTTAATGAAAATTTATCATTGTGGGGTTCATATGTGGGGATGTATTTAGTAAATATAATGGATTACATATTTTATAAATATGGTTCTCTAGTATTTTTTATTTGAAGTTAATATTGACATGATTCTATGTTGGAGGGTAATTTCCATTTCCCTGTATATTATTTTGTTTTCTGTGGTAAATGTACTTTAAAATTGAAATATTAGATAATTCCTCTAGGTTATGATACACATTATTCTTATTTTGAATTTATTATATTAAAAATGTAATTTTATTATAATGAAATTCAATTTTCTAGAATATGTAGTGTATCTTATGGGTATAGTGTATAAAATAAAACAATTTACATTATTAATTTAGTATAAAAACAAGAGGATGAGAATATTTAATATAATCATTCATTATTATTGTAATTATGTACCATATTGATCATTACCTATAGTGTATAACTCTATATAGTTTTAATCAATATCATGAGAATGAATTTTACTATATAATATGATATTGATGATGTTTTACATGACATGTTTTCTCTAATTTGTAATATTTCTAGTTCTATCCTCAACACAATTATCCAAATATTGTATCAAAGCTATTAAATATTATTATAGTATCTTGTTATATAAATAACTATGTTTACATTGTTTTTCCCATTTTTCAAGGATTTTTTACCATTATATAATATTTATTATCATATATTTCATTTAAGATGTCTTGCATTTTTTGAAAAGTAATATTAGAATATAATATGCTACATGTAACAGCGGTCACATTGTTTCTATATATTTCTGCATTTGGAAATATAACTACATTAATTATCCCCTTCCCTATTATATCTCGTTTATTGTTTACGAATCTTTAATTTTTCAATGATTTTAGGTATAAAAGCCCTTACCCTGTACACCATGATCCTATTTTAAACAACAAAACAATTTCAGTTGTTTTATTGATACTAATAAAATTAACCCATTTATATCCATTAATAACATATAACATGAAAATAAAACATTGGACCACAAACATATCCTTGGACCTTTTATGTTAAGAGTTCACAGGAATAGGAAAAAACTCTTACATAACAACACCCATGTCTTAAAATGATAAATTTTTCAACTATACCTAGATTTTATTATAAAAACATTATGTCTTTAATATTTCCCTTAAAATTATTCACATAGGAAACATTTATAGATTTCGTTCATTTAACATGATTTTTCATTTCTATTGAAATGGAAAAAAAGAAAGGTGATCTCAAATGCTTATAATATGAGATAAAGTGTATGAGGACATAATAAAGATACTTGATCATAGTATAAGTGAAATAAAATGGATAAAATGTTGATCATAAATCAGGAAAAATGACTTAAATATATTATATATGACATGATTCACAAAATTCAACAATCATGATCCATGTGAAAATAATCATTTAGTGAATAATCCAATAGAAACTCATTTCATAAATAAGGAAAAGGTGATGGATTTATGAAACAATTTAATGATATTACACTTAAAAAAACTATATATGGTAGAAACATACCTGTTAAATACCCATATTTTATTAGGACTAATATATTAAATTGTTTACTCTATCACCTCGTAAGGGTTTTTTAAATTTAGTTTACTTCATTGTCATTTCCCAATGCATTATAATGATATAAATAACCCATGAATAACATATCATAAAATTCTCCACAATGAGTTGGGTTAACAACACTATATAAATATCATCAAATATTTCCAATTAGAATTTATTTAGAAAAACAAATAAAATATTTCGCATTTCAACATAATAGTGTCCATTAATCCTTTAGAAATTGATTTATCGGTGGGAATAAATTAGGTTCAATGAATTGTTTTTTATAAAATTGGAATATATATAGTTTAAAAATTTAGGTTGTATCATTGAGTGATATTTTTTTGTGGGTAAAAATAAATCTTGGTTCATTGTCAATGATGAATAGAAATAAAAATAAATTATCATTGAAATATTATTGAGTAAAATAAACATTTCAATATGAAAATGACTTTAAATATAGAAACTTTTTATAAAGTGAAAAACAAATATTCAATAAAATGATCGATGGATTTTTTAGCATAAATATTTAAAACATTATGTGGTTATGATGATGTGAAATTATATTTAAGTCTTAATTGTTTAAATTGAACATTCTTTTCAAACCATTGTAATGGGAGAAAATAGAGGCCAATGTAGAAAAAATTAAGAAATATCCTTTAGATACATATAAGGAAAGGTCTAAGATATTTTAAAATAACATTATGACATAAATAATTTTTAGAAAATAATATTCATGACATATCATTAGAATAAATAGACATGGAATAGTTTTATTACCAACTAATAATATGATACAATATCTGTATCACTTTTAAAACATTATTGGTGATTATTTAATCAAAATGGGAGGATATGGATTCCTATATATAAAAACACATTAGTATGTATAGTAGATTAAAATATATGTGTTTTAGGAAATTAAAATCATATATTTTTTTTCATTTGACACTTTAAGGTAATCAATCTAAAAAAGAATCATGATTTTAACATAAAAGTATTTTCTTTTTAGAAAAATTAAAATATAAAGTCCTTAAAATAAAATGTTTTATTTTGGAGAATTAATTCTTATTAACTTCAAGAAATAACATGTACATATTATTTCATGATTTATTATGTAAACTATATAGGGAGATAATGGTTCATGAAATGATTCATGTCTCATGAAAATAGGAAGGAGACTAAGAAAACCCTTAATATTAACATTACTTTTGTAGTGATGATTAATACCTAAAGTGATTATGTTCATATATTAAAATTCAAATTAAATATTTAAAATATATAATAACCAAATATAAAGATAAATTCACTCACAATAATCAAATAACAAAGTTAATGAATTAAAAGTATAACCAAGTAAATAAAAATTATGTTTACTGACCCCTTATAACATTATATGATTAAAGTATCATCCATTTGAATTATGTAGTATTCATTATAAAAAATAAAACAATGATATATGATAGATTAATGATATAAAATTTAAAATTGCTATTATATACACAATATAAATTATGTTTGTTATAAAATATTAAAACACACCTCAATGAAGGGAAATTGTGATTAAATCTCTTATACTGGGTTGAGACGTGCAATTTTATTCTTTTTCTCATGTATAATACAAATTTATAAATAATTTTATTTTATAATAATATTTTCAATTCATAATACCTTATCCTGATATAGTTAATTTATATAATTATATATAATGTTATGCAATCAGATAAGTCTATATCAGGTGTTTTATAGGTGTTCGATTCATAACATCAAAATTAATTTGGTATGTTGATCATGGTTAATGGTTTCATTATTCTATAAAATCCATAATAACAATAATTACATATTTATCATTAACATTCATTAAATTTAAATTTAAAATCATCCATGAGAAAACAATTATGTTATAATCATGGAGATAGTACACCATAATTAAACTTCATAAACATTTCCATTCTTAGAATAACGTTATAGAAAGAAGGTAATTATTATTTTAAAAATATTTATCAATATTATATAATGAAATTTATTTTATATATTTATATACATTATATATACTAGGCATGTTATGCAATGATGAAGAACGAATCACATCTCTTTGTGGAGGTGTAAATCCACATATAAACTTAGGCACCATTATTATATTTCAATATATGGAATGGTTAGAAAATTGATAATATATTATCAATAAATAATTATAGTTTTTATGTTAGTATTATATATATATACATACATACATATATATATATATATTAAATCCATTATTATATATAGTCTTAAGAGGTGGTGATTGAAAATGAGATACATTGGTTCGCAAGATGGTAGTCCTATGTACACATGTACAACAACATAGTTTACCATTTAATTAAATAATGTGATTGATTAAGGTTATGTAATTAAAACAATAACAATTAATTTATTGTTAGTCACTTATTATACTATATCATAATGCCTATTAGAGTCTTCAAGGAGGTTGAAGGTTAATGAAAAATAAATCCTTCATTTAAAAAATATTCTCTTCTCCACAAAACCTAATTTATTTTATTAATGAAGCACTTTAATGATAGATTATTCACAAAAAAAATCTAATATAAAGTATATATTAGGGAGAAAATTTTTTTTGGTATTGGATAAATCAAATAGATCTCGATGTATGGATATGAGGGTATAGTGTGGTGGGGTACTTTTATAAACGAGAGGGGTGTAATTTTTTAAATATATAAAATTTTATAAAATAATATGTTTCTTAATCACCTTAAGTGGTTATAAATAAAAGGTATTAAAAATCAAGTAGGATATGGTCTTAATATTATCATATAATAATTTTTTTTGGTTTTGATATAAATTTAAAAATTATCTTTTGGTTGAACCCCTATATTTATCATTTTTATCCTTAATCATGGTAATAACATTTTCAATATTTAAGGGTAATAAATATTTTTATCTCAAGGAAATGTATCATAAATGTCAATGGTAGGAATGTTTTGACCATTTATCATCCTACTTGTCTACTATTAAAAAAAATTTAATTTTTAAGTAATTAAATAAATAACTATACTATATTAAATATAAATAATGAAATTGTACGAACTATTCAGATATTTTGACATTAAAAACATCAATTCATGTGTGAATTAGAATATGACTTATTTAGCCACAAATTATACATTTTTAGTTTCCATAAAATTTATTTTCTCAATATTTAATCAAAATAAATTTAATTTTTATGTCTCAAAAATAATTTATAAAATTTTCAACTTCTTGTAGAAAAATTATAGTAGAGATGTATATGCTTATAAAGAAATTATATAATCAGTAAAAAATATTAATAAATTACTATTATAAAAATATAATTATTATTAAAATGACCTTTAATATTAATCTATAAATTAAATTTTCAATATGTGAACATATAAGGGAAATTTAAAATCTAGAGAGAGACATTTTCTATTTTTCATTACATTAAATATTATATAGTTCAATTTCATAGAATAAATGTGACACAATTGGCATCAAATATATTATTTTATTAATATGGTAGAAACTGGATCGTACAATAGATTAAATTAATGATTTAGAGTTGTTTTTAGGCCTTAAAACATTATTTTACACCATAATTATGTGGCATACCCTTATTTAGGTGACAAATATTTATTGGTTACATTTTATAATAAAAAATGAGACTTATTTATTAAATTTGACCCTTATGATCCAAAATATGGGATACTTTTAAAAGTATTAAATTCTAGTAAATGCAATAATTCTATATTCTTATACATGCATGAAACACAACGAATTGTTTTTATAATATTGGGTTTTATGCAGAAAAATAAATTTATAAAAAAAATCATATATAATGATGATTCAAATTTAATTAAATATATTATATCTAAAAATAAAATATTTCTTATATGGTGAATAATTTTAATTACTGATGTGTCTTAATAATAATATGAAATTATAATCGTATAAAACCTAAAAATTTCCACTATTTACTGAAAAAAGAAATATTTTAGGACTAATCCCAAACAAACTCCCTTAAAAATTATCATATCATAATTTAAATTAAATTTTTATAATTATTAAATATAATTTTTAAATTGGAATACAATAACTAAAATATATTTTTAAAAAACAAAATAAAAATAATTTTTTGTGAAAAAGTTCATTTGAACCATATGATGACATTGAGGAAATATGTGTGATCATTTATATTAATTTATAAAAAAAATTATATTTGATTCTGAACATTTTATATATATTTCAAAATTTAGTTACATTTATTTATATAATTTCTATTCAATGAATATGTTATAATGGTAAAAAAATGAAATTTCATGGTTTATTTAAGCTTAGTGTTTGGTGTTATATAATCTATCAACCATAGTGTTATTTTAAAATATCACGGTGTTTCACTCTTCCCTATTAATAATTATAATACATTTAATTTTATCATTATATTTTTAATCAAAGTTTCTATATTATAGAAAAAAATTAAAAAATGTTATCATAACAATCATTAATAAAGGATCCTTTTCAAAATATGGAAATAATATTATGAAAGTCATAATGAAAAAAAACATAAAATGGTTTCCAAATATGATAAAATTATGTAGATGTAGAAATGTGTACATGGAGGGGAGATTTAATATCCAAATAATTTTAGGGATTGAAGTGAATGAAATACATGATCAAAATAATGGTAATATTTATGAGAATGTTAATGAACACTTATATAAAAATCAATGAGGTGTAGAAAGGCCACAGTTTCAACAGAATTGAATTTAATAAGATAATATATTTCTTTCCACATCCTATTCATAGTTTTGAGTTCTTTCATTACCATTTTTAATAAGAATATAATGAATTATAATTTTTCAATTTTCTGAAATTTATTAAAGAAAATTTATTCTCCTTGTTGCAGGTTTCAAACATTATCATCCCATATCTTATCTTTTACACCAAATGATGAGTATGAATATTTAATTCCCGATTCACTATAATAATCAACTATATTTCTATTAGGTATATAAAAGTTTTAATATTTAATCGTTATATCATTTCTGAAACAAAAAATTTTATAACATTATAATATAATACAAAAAAAATAAATAAGCCTTTATATGTTAAAACAATATGTTAATCATTAGAATTCAGTAATAACACTAGAGGTACAACATAGATCATTTCATAAATCATAATTCCAATATCATGAATGACATAAATAACCTCATCAATAATTTTTTTTACATAAATGGTTATCTCATTCTTTTTAGCTTACACCCCCGAAAATATATCAACCTTCATACCAAATAATCATAAATGTTAGACCAAAAGGTTTTGTATACCTGAAACCAAACAAAAATATCCCAAAATATATTTAATAACCCTAACATCCATACAATTAAGAAATAAAATGGGGGACTTATTCTATTTAACTTATTTTCATAAATAGAATTATAAACTCATGATGGTATTCATAACTAAAAAATAAACATCATTAACGATCATCATAATAACTAATGTTATCTAATACTTGCCTCTAAAACCAACTATAAAAACCATGAACCCATACTCTCAGATATAGTTCTAAAATCACAATCCTTATGTATATAGATTTGATATGAAAAAACATGACACAATTTTAGCCTTCCCAAACATAGAACATCATGTTAAAATATCCCATATTGTTCACATAGAAGGATTTATTAGTTTTGAGGTTTTATATATTTATAGAATACACTTAAAATTTAATACCAATGTCTTCAAATGTGTTTTTCCCCAAATACCAATATTTTATTATTCCAAATTAATTATTTAGTATATCTCACAAAATTATTGAAAAATGAATCATTTTGAGATATAATTCTTCTAACATAATTTTTCATAACCTAGATAAATTAAAAATCTAATATTAGTGATCTTATATATTTAGTAGGGTTAAATATTTGAATTGATAATAGAATGTTATTAGTGAACAAAAGATGATCATAATTTTTTATTAAATATTAAAATTTAATTTGCATAACATTATATATTCACCCCCACATAAATGTTATCACAAATCATCAGAAATGCCATAATTATTTAATATAATACATAATCATATAAGGAAATAAAAAAATACATGTTTACAAAATCATTGATGAAAGGAACTATTAGACACTCATCACTTTCATAGGGATAATGTGTAGTTATATTAATATATTCTCATCATAAAACACTAAGAATAACACTTATTGATGGTATAACCATGCCCATATTATTTTTGTATTCTTTCAGAATTAACAAATTAATAGGCTTACTCTATATCATATTTAGATTTATATATATTCCATCAAATTCTTCTTTAATAAGAAATGGATCAAAGGACTATAAATGATCCACCCATAAAAAATAAAAAAAAATATCTTAAGGATTTGGATTAAATTCCCAATACCACATTAATGAACAAAGTTCATATACTATATCATTTGATAAATAATTTGAAGCATGATATTTTCAACATAATAATAATTAACATTCATTCATTGTTTATTTCACCCATGGAAAATAAATGGATTCCAAAACAATTTAACATAATCCATCATAATCCATATATATAATAAATGAAGATGATATCACTAAAACCAATCCCCTATGGTGTATAAGTTAAATCATGTTTTTTTCATTTATTAATAGTAGTACAAAACATATATCATTAAAATTATTCTTCAGGAAAATAATATTTTTTGTTTGAAAATCACATTAAAATATAAAACATTCTGTAATATTCTAATATAAAATTATTTGAAAAGAACCATGAATTTTATTAATGTAATAATCACCCCATTGAGCATTCTTGATAATGGGAAATTCCATTTAATATATAACCATTAAAATGATAATATTTTTGAATCGTTTGAAAATACAGTCAAATATGATCCAGAAAATATTTATATATTCCATTTTAGATCCTTTTGTAAAATATACCATAATCCTATAAATTAAAAATAGGAAATCATTTCTATTTATGAAATATAATTCTTTTAAATACATTATAAAACATCGATACTACGTTATATGATTCCCAATTTAAAAGAATATATAAAATTGGCATCACATAAAATAAAATTTATTGATGTATCTCTAATAAATGATTGAGGAAATAGAAACTAAACATTATAAAAACATTCATATATAGGTGATATAAATATATATTTCTTCAATAAAATAAGATAATATTATTTCCCCAATTGAATGTTGAACAAAAATATTCTAAAAAGGAAGAAATATTGTAACATAATTACTTTACCACATTGGTATGTTTTTAATAATATTTAATTGATGGAATGATTGTGATACGGATATATTAGTCCCTTTAATTTTATGAGTTAATATATAAAAAATTACTTCACGATTATTTATGTGGACCATACATGGAAATCATGGATCTTGAAATGAATAATGTCCTAGGAAAAAGAAATTGAGTCAAACAAAACACATGAATCATCAAAAATTTAGAAGTGAAAAATATTCCATGAAGTTTATTATGTTAACATATATAAATGAATATTAATAAATTTAAATATATAATCAGTAAAAGTTTAATTAAATTCATATACAATCATCTCATAGAAAATTAAATTTCGTAGAAGTAGAACATAATGAATAAAAATTGATTTATAAAATCCATTAGTACTTGTTAAAATTCATGTCAAATAAATTTTAATGATGTAATTATAATTTTAAACTGAAATAAAATTATTTTAAAAGGTTTTATGGTAAAAAATTTAAAATATAAGAATATACACCATATAATTTATTTTAATAACATTTAGATATATGTCACTAATGGGAAATTGAGAAAAAATCCATAATATCGAGTCCAGACATTACATTTGAGTAATTTATATCCTATATAATAAATGTATATAAATTATAAGATTTATTAATAAACCTACTTAGTTTTTATATATTATTCTTAAAATACTTAATTCATTTAATTTAATGAAATATTTAATTACCTAAATAGTTAAGTCCACGTCGTCTGTTTTGGGGATGCTCGGTTCATAACATCAAAATGACTACAGCATGTTGGTGGTGATTAATGATATACTCTACCATAATATATAGAATAATTATAAGTAAAATATTATCATTATTTTACATTAATTATTCTTTTGAAATAAACAATGAATTATGGTTATGAAAAAATAAATTATATTACAACCATGGAGACGGTTTGTCATAGCTAAGCATTAAGTAACATCAACATTATTCAAAAAATAATATAGAAAGATGGTAAGTATAATTTATTAATTAAAATAATGATAATTATATCATAGGAAACATATTATATATACCATCAATTTTATGAGTTTACGAAAAGGGAATCGCATCACTTTGTGGAGGTGGCAATCAACACATACGCCCGAACACCGCTATATTTTTTAAATGGATTGAAAGATAATAAAATAGCAGATATATTATAATTAAATAATTTTAAATATTATATAAATAATATTTATATATATATTAAATATATAATTATATCCATCTATGAGGGCTGGTTATGAAAAATTAATTACATTGGATCATGGTCGGTACTACACTATATACATGACTGATCGTTTAATTTCCCATTTGATGGAATAAGGATATGGATTAATGTAAATTTCTTAACATATTAAATACTACATATGTGGGATATATTTATGTTAATATATCATAGTGGCTTGAGAAATATTTATTCTGTTTAAAGAATATATAAAATTTAATCATATGTTAAAAGAAAAATTTGTTTTTTAGACAACATTATTTAATTTATTTCTAAGTTACACTAAGGATGATAGTATTCCCAAAACAACATCTCTAGGATTTGGAGAGGGATTTTTGAGAGATTATTGATCTATTAATTGAAAAATCAAATGGAACATGATGTCTGGAGATGAGAGGATATGGGGATTTTTAGTTTATAGGTGTCGGAGGGGAACAATTGGACACAGATAGAATACTATAAATATATTTGTGTCTATATCTTGTAAAATAGATCCAAAATGAAATAAATTCAGTGAAATAGAGTATACAGTATTTAAATAATCATAAAATATAAATTTTAAATGTTTAGATGTAATTTTAAACTATATCATTTGGATTAACCCCACTATTAATCAGTTTAATCATTAATGATTTAAAAAAATTAACAATATTAAATATTTTTTAACATAGTTTTATGTAAAATATTGGCTCATAACTATAAAAGTAATGAACTTTTAGATCATGTATACTACAAATATTGTTAGAATTTTTTTTTACTATTTTTATCAATTTTTTTAAGATTTTATATAACATAATATATCAATAATTTAATTTTAAAGACTATACATATTTTTTGAAATTACAAACATTTAATGTATCATCTATGTTTTTTAAGGGAAACACAATGTTCGATGGTATACATGATACACCACATTGAACTTAAAAAAACTAAATATTATTATTAAATATGGTAGTTATCACCATGAAATTGGAATATAGGTAATGAAATGTGTTAACTGGATTATGAAAATATCGTTTAAAAATTTTTATATAATGACACATTGGATACCAAATTAAATTGAAATGAGATAAAAAACAATCAAATATAAATGATGTATTTTTTATGAAAAACTATATTATTGTGATTAATTATGTTAATAAAACAATAAAATCACTCTTGATGGATTTTATTAATGAATTTTATATTTAGTATATTAAATTTAATGATTAAAATGTATATTATATGTTTTGTTGACATGATATATGAACAAATTTAATTTTTAGGTTAAAAGATATATTTTTTCAAAAAAAAATCATTTTTGATGTATTTGGGTGGAGAACCCATATTATATCAATTTTTGACACCTTTTTAAGGTATATCTGACATACTGAACATTTTTTTGGAATAGGGACAATAAAATTTAGTTTGGATTATTTTTTACAATTTTCTGATTAAATTCTTAATTTATTGAATAGTGAAAAATACTAAGTTTTATATCAGAACATTCAATTCATCTAATTTATATACAATGTTATATGAAACTTTAAAATGGTTATAAGTTATAATCAGGTTAATTATTTGTTTTTTAATACAATTTAGTTCATTATATTCATTTTCAAATTAAAATTAAAATATTTAAATTTTGAACTTTTGAACATTTTACATAAAATAACCATTTTCTTTTTTTATCAATAGGAATAATTTTTAATTAATTTATTCCTATTATATGTTTTGAATTTGGAAAATTGGATTCCAATTTTTTAATTGAAAGGAAAAATTATTTAAATATATATCATTTATTATTTGACATTAATAATAGTAAATTTAGTAATTAATTTTATTACCAAAGTTGAAGTTAACTCATGTAATTAAAGGTAAAATTAATATTATAATAATATTAAAATACTATAACACATTTACTAATTTAATTGGATGAGATTATGCATACCATTAGAATACTTCGGATGGATTTAGGACCACTTGTAGCCACATGGATGAATTTTATAAATATTACAATAAATATTTTTTTATATAATTTATTTCATAAAAGAATTTTATAAATATATTTAACATTTTTGGATTATTTAAAGGAGATAATTCAATATTTTCTTACTATTGTGATGTTTTTTGATGGTCAACTAATGAATAGTGTCAGAATTGACACTATTTGTATTTTAAAATATAATATAGTTTACTATGTTTTATAAAATTAAAAAAAAGTATATAAATCATCCAAATTGTAATTACATGTTCTAATATGTCATAAATTACACTTTTTACTGTCGTTTGAAATGTAATTGTATTTACATAAAGACATAGAGTGTAAATAACATCATATCATAGTAAGATTGAGAAGGGTAAAATAAGGATTGAAACAAAAATATAATGGTTAAAAAATATTCAAAACATGTCTAGTTTTCCATTTTAGGATGTTAATGTGACTCCAAATCATCTTATCTTATATATTAATTTGTTTTTGTAATGTTTCGAATCAAAATATAATTTATATTAATTTAATATTTTTAATATAAACAATGGTTATCCTCCCCTATCCAAAAAAGAGAACCCGTCATTCTCTATTACTCACACATAAAAAACCTTTTTAGTCAGAAAAAATATACCCAAAAACCTTACTAGAATAATTATACACATTTTTTAATCATTATTTTAGGCATAAAACCCTCCTTATAGGTGTTAAGGTATTCGGTGATGGTTATCAGCTGAATAAGTGCTGCCATTTTCTTTATGTATTTTAATTTTATTTTTCATCCACTTCTTCCAAATCCCCTAAATACATTATGATATAATAACTCCAACATCCTTAATATACTGAGATATTATTATGTGATTAATTTCACTTAAAATTTTCTCCAATTCCATCATATTTGAAATGATCTTTTTGTTCGTGGGTATGGTGAACTATCGCCTCGCGAACAGAAATAGATTATTTTTGTATTACTGTATCTTAATACAAATCATAATGATAAAAATATTATTTACATATTATATTTAGGTCATATATTTCATTATAAGAGAACAATATATCAAGGAAATTATATGCTTCCATCAACATTAATATGATAATGTCATTCGTGTGTACGTGAAAAATATCACCGCCATGAAGAGAAGTTAATGATTTTTACTCACCACATCACATGAATGATATTTAAAATTATATTTAAATTATGATAATGATTTTAATAATATTATTAATATTATGTAAATATAATATAATAATTGCTTTATTTTCACAATCCTAATTGAAAATTGGAAACGATACTCATGCGTACATACGTCTTACCGTCTCCATGATTGTAATGATGTTAATTTTTTGTATCCATATTTAATTAATGTATTAAAATATATCATTGATATATAAAACTGATTATTAATTCATGAGTATTATTTGGGAGATGAAGGATTTTTTACCACCTGTACTATTGACATCATACCATGTTCATTATGAACCCAAGTACCGAATATCGACATTACATCTAACTTGATCTTGAATCATTATGTAATTGTTATAACATAGTAATAAGTGATATTGAAGGAATAAATAAAATGAAAAAGGTCTTAAAGAAAGTATAAATTAACCTGAGTTTATTATTTTGTAAGATGAATAATGTAAGAGACAATTCAGACTCGAGGTATGGGACTTCGTCTCAATCTCCTTTCGTTGAGGCTTATTTCGATGTTATACAACACCTTCATTTTATATAGTGTATAGTATACCCATTTAAATTTTAATTTCATTAAATGGTATTTAAATAGAATATTTTTTTATGATGTGACCAAATGAATTTTTTTAACATATACAGCGACATTGAATTTTCGCTACATTAACCATTATTTGATATTTGGATTCCTCTACAAGATAAAATGTTATTAAAAGAAAACTAAATAAAATATTCCCATTTTAGGTATTTTTGTATTGAAAATGTTTCTATGAATGTTTTGATTACATCAATATCATGGAATGATATCTTTTTATTTCAAAGGTTAAATGTTAGTTTTCATTTATGCATGATTTATGTGTTATGATTATGTTATGGTTGTTGGAAATTTATTTTTTATAATGGTGGTTCAATGATAAACTAAGGGAAGGTAAGACAATGATAGCTCTCCAATGAATTGGGTAATGAGACACATTTAAATGATATGGTTTATCCAAAGGGATTTAGGGAATACAATGTGATGAGTATTCAAAATGTAACTATGAAGGTTACTCCATATTTAATTATTAAAGTTAAAATTCAAGTAGTATGCCACAAGATACCTTTATGTTTTATTATTTCAATGATGTTTTATAGGAATATTATAATTTCATTATGTATGCTAAAGATTTTGTGTTTTATGGGTGAATAATATGATATTTTGAAATATTTTTAGGAATTTTAAATATTCATGATATAACGGTTTCATTCCTTATTTTATATCCCATACTAAGAATTATTTTGCTCATTAGAAGATTGGTAAAAAAAATTCATAGAATTTAAGGGAGAATAGATTCAGGGATGGGACTAGGTAAAAATTTTGATGATTATACATGAAAATAAACAGCATTTCATTTTAAAAGTTTTTATTTTATAGAATAAATCGACACTATTGGAAGTGTCCACTTTTAATTTCAATGGTCTTGTTATGTATGAGATATTTCATATTTATGCAGATATATAAATTTAAAATTATCCTAAATGTGAAATAATGTTAAATTATTGACTTAACAAAATATTATATAATGTTTAATGTTGGAGCCTTACATCTTGACATGTATGCAATTTGTATATGACCAATTTAACTATATATTAATCCTTATTATTATCAATATCATACCCACGACATTATAAATTATATAATTTAGTTTAATTTTCATTTTTTGAAAATCATTTATCTTATTGATCTTCTACATTTAAAAGATCATTGTTTGAATTTTATAATAATTTAATACAATCGTATAGTTAATGAAAATTAAAAAATAATTAACATTATAAAAATATTTTAGTTATTCCAAAAATAATAATTATTATTTATTAAGATATTATTTATATCTCTATGTTAACATATAAGTGAATTTAAAATGATTACAGTTAAATTTTGTAATTTTCATATTTTAAATTTTTTTTAAGACATATTTCAAGAAAAAATGGAACAAAATTAGAATAAAGTTGAAACTTCATTGAGAATGGTAGAACCCAAGTAAACAAATTGACTAAAGGAATGTGCAACTGTTATTTTTAGGCCTTATCACATTATTTTTAACTTTAATTACCTGATATATTATTAGTAAGGTGAAAAATATATAAGACGGATTATATTAATAATGAAAAAAAATAAAAGGGGATGATTTAATAAATCTATAACATGTTATTCATAATTTTAGATCCATTTTTAATTATTCACTTCTTATTACTGGGAAAATAAATTTTCATATAATTGTAGAAAGTATAATGAAAAATTGTTTTTTATGTGATTTTAATTCCATAAATGAAATTATGATAAATTATTTAATAATAATGATTAAAATGAAATTAATTATATTATATCTTATATTCAATGATTTATGTTACATTCACACCATATTCATATAATAATAGTGCAATTTAATGAAAATAAATTCTAGATTTTTAAAAAACAACATTTTACACTCTTCACCAAAAATAAATATTTTCATAAAAATTAAAAAAATATACCCTACGATAATTTTTATATGATTATTTTTTAAATCATAACATTTTTATGAATTATAATTTCAAAATGTGGTAAAAATATATATATGTATTTTATAAAAAATTATAGTGAAAATTATTTTTGAAGAATATGTATGTTTGAATAGTATAATGAATTTATTAAAAAATTAGTGATTATATTAATTAGTTATTTTATTTAAATTTTATAATTTAGTTACTTTTATTCATACATTCAAATTCAATGAATAAGTCATACAAGTTATTAAAAAATTTTAGTTTGTTTTAGTTCAGTGTTGTGTGTCTTATCTACTATAAAAAATACAACTCTTTAAAAATATTAGGGTGTTAGAATTAGGTTTTAACAAAATAAATAATTGTTAATGTATGTGGTTGTTCTAAATGAACAACATTTAGTTAACTATAAATATTATAGTACAGACTGACTGAAAATTACTTTTTTATTTCCATTCACTTTTAAGGGAAAGTGAGAACCCATGATATGAAGACTTAAACACAAAGAATTCTTTATCATACCAAAACACAAGGACAAAAACAACACTTGACACAAAAGAGAAGCTCCTCATAGTAAATAAAAACCATAAATTCCATCTTCCATTTTCTCATCGTAGCACGACTAGCTGACCCGTGCCAAAGAGCACGGGCATGGTACCGATGGCCAAAGCCATTCCCTCTCAATCTTCTGATTCTGAAAATCCATGAAATAGTGAAACATATTTTCCCCAAAGCACATATGAAGCTTATTTTTGTAATAAAACATTGAATAAACCCTTGATCCATGTAATTTCGAGACAAAAACCAATATCACATCTAGAATACCAACATTTTCAAGACTACATACCACCATTGTCATGGAATCACTACCAAGTGAGAACACTCACTTGGTGCACACAACAAACTGGCTTCAAATCATGTTAAACATTAAATCAATATGGTCATCAATGAAAATTCCTCAAACAACAGAACACAACTCGACTGATCCAATTTTAAATCTGAACAGCTTGACCCAATTCGGCTTCAAGCTGTCCGGTTCAGCACAAATCACCTCGAATCAAAATCCCGAACATCGAAAATCCATCACCAGTCACCAGAATCGATGGAGGAACGCGACATCGTCGACACCATGGGCCACCAAGACCACCAAACAACAAAAACCAATAAATCACAAACAAAGTTCAAAAAACAATCCATATCAGAAAAAGGAACCTCTTAAACCCCATAACACCAGAAGAAGTCCCCACCACAAGCCAAAGAAGGTGATCCTGATCCCACATCCACCTTTAAAATCTCTCACGAAGACCATATGCTCCCTACAGACCCGAAGATGACATGAAACAAAATGGAAAACCCTATACCAAACCAATTGGAACTCACACCCTGGACCAACACCATGACACCATGGGGAACGCTAGCCATTTCAAAGGATAGGGCGAGAAGATGGCCAGCCACCCATAAGGTTCATCGAGGATATTGAGAAAGCACAACACTGCCACTAGAAGAGACCTCACACCATGAACATGTAGAACAAATGCATCGGGGAGAGAACAAAAGTCGGCCTGAGATCGTGGAGAAGAAGGCTATAGTAGAGAAAACATAGCGACGTGGAGCCCCTTACAGGCTCATACATGGAACCAAAACCACCACACATAGTACTGAAATTCAAGAAAAATCCCCCTTCCTTTTCTAGGTGTCCACATGAAGAAATATATTTTTTAATGAATCATATAATGATAAAAAAATAAAAGAGGTGAAGTTTTTCTATTATGCCACCACATTTTTTCCACATAACATCATTTTTTAGGATATGTTTAAAAAATTATTTTGTTTGATGGAATGTGGATAAAGTGTTTTGGGGAAGTTCATGAGATCAATTCTTCAAAACTATGGGTTTACAAAGTTTGGGTAACTTGTGTTGTGTTCCATTGTAGAATATGTAACAGAAAAATTATACTTTTTAAGTGTAGTTTTTAAAATGTTTTTTATTTAATAGATTACGCTATAGAAAAACAATATAATAACATAACAGTATCTTGGAACTCAATGTTTATTTGTGTCCTCAAGGAAATGGTCATGAAGAATTGAATATGGCTATATGTTAGAGTTTTTTAAATTAGAATATTAATGTAAAAAATACATGTTGAAAATTTCTATACAAAAGAGTATAAGTTATCAAACAACATTTGGTATTTTTTATGATAAATTTGATATAAATTAAATTATAATATGGGTAAAAATATTAATTTGATTCATTAACACATTGATTGATAAATTAAATTCATGAATTGAATAATTGAAAAATAATTTCTTTTAATTTGAACAGAGGATCACAAAAAGCGGTTTTTTTATATCACAATCCATACCCTTATGATGGTTTATCCACTAAGGGGAGTTCCTAATTAAACAAATAAATTTTTCACTAATTTACAATGGGATATAGGTGGATAAAAATAGATATCCTATATAAAAAAATAAATAAATATCCCCACAATATATGATGGTGGAAATAAAATAAATTTAAATAATGACCCATTTGATATTTTAAGGTAATTATTATTGGGGACATTAAGAAAGTAAGTATATTTATGTATTTTTATATGAATTTATGACTTATTCTTAAAAATAACATTATCCCTAATGTATTTAAAGATATATTTTCATCCTTTTGTAAGCGAATGTATTTATTCGTTGTATATATAATTTTAGAAACTGAGGTTTTTTGTAGGGTAATTTTTTTATCAATTTCAATTTTGATGGTAACCATACATATTTAGTGAATGCCTCCGAAAATATCTAAAATTCAATGAGTCAAACCAATATATAACATTAGTTATATTTTTTCTTTATGGAGATCAAATTATTATATACAATGAAATGTTGATTTCAAATAATAATTATTCAATAGACTCTAATGGGTCATTTTTTTTATTAATACACCTATTATACATGATCATATATTCATGATGAACAAAAATTTAAATGTTGTGATAATATTATTTGGTTTTCAGGGGTGTCGCAAATGTGTATATTCTTTATTAAGATAATTATGATTATTTTTATTCCACATAATTGAGTATTTTAAAATCTGGGAATATGTTTATCCTTAAAATTTTAATTTTATATATAATTAATGTCTAAATGAACTAAATAAATTTTATTTGATATAGTCTAGAAATCCCACATAATATTGTAGAATAGGTATATTCTGAATCCTTATATACATTCTATTTCTTTTTGTACCTCCTTGTCTCTCGTTATATATGGTTAATGATGGTTAATATGAATGTAATATTTGAGTTTTTAATGTGTTTTACATTTTATGGGTTATTTACAACCCACATAGTGAAATATCTAAAATAAATAAATATAAAAATTATCAAAGAATGATATTGTGAAAAATATGTTTTCAAAAGACACATTTTTGTTGTTGTTATTTTGGTGATATAATGTTAAAAAAAACTAATGACATGGTTTCTTAGTGATCATTTGGTTTTCCAATCATTATAAAAATATATTTATTTTTTAATTAATATTTTATTATGTATTCTATAAATGTATTTTTATATTAAAGACAAAAATTTCACATTTTTTGATTGAATTCTGATAATTTTTTCACATGTATTCAGTTGAAATGGGGGGGTGAGGATAATTATGGTTCATATATCAAAAATCTATTCATGTTTAATGTTAATTATATTAATTATTTTTTTGTGAAATATTTTATGATCATATTCTAATTAATCTAATTTATTATTTATCTTTATAGAAGAATATAATATTATATTTTTTTCAAATAACTTTTTCAATATTTAATTAAATCATTTCTATATAAAGAAATTCTATTTTATTTATCATTGATGATTTACTGACATGATTTACAGTATTTTTTTGATAAGATTCTTTTGTATGTGTGTGTAGTTGATAATAATGAAACTATAATGATGATGTTGTTTTGTGATATTGGCTTATGAATGTGGGATACAATTAATTCTTTAATAGTTTATATCATAAAGGATCTAAATCATTTATTATTTTCCTTTTAAAATATAGTACATGAGAAATGTATGGATTTCTGCTTATGGTTATATATTAATGTTGTGCCACGATTTTTTTACCATTCCCAACTCATTATTCATGTCAATTCTTTCTCTTTTTGATATTTAATATGTCAATAAGATGTATGATTTATGTGTAATAAATATATCAAGCAATCTAGTTTAAATTGATAATAGATAAGAAAACCAGATATTATCTAGTATCCATGACCATTTTAGATTTTTCCATACTAAAAACACTATATATCACTCCTTAATACTAAATAATTGTAATTAAATTTTTAAAAAATTCGATGAGAAAAAATATACTATATTTTTAACTTATCCTTTTTCTAATTGTGTTAATATTAATTTAATAACTTTTATGTTGGTTGATTCAAAACAACAATATATTTTCCTATATATTTTTTTGAAATATGTAGGCAGTCTAGTATTTTTGATTTGTGATGAGGGTGTATTTTGAATTTACATGTGGAATTTTCTATGGTATTATCTCATTTAACAAAGTTTATTGGGTTGAATAGTTAGTTCGCTAATAGGTGTTCAATATAGTGGGGTGAAATTTTTGATGCACAATGGATATATAAAAGATTATGGGATTGATATTAGACTGTTAATGGAGGTTATTATTCTAATTTAAAATAATTTTTTTATATCACTGGTAGATTTTAATTCCAATTCACATTTAAAAAACATTTATATGATTACATTATCTTCTTTAAATTGTGCATATACTTTATTCTGATAATATTTTATAGCTTTTGAGTCTAATGTATTGGTATACAACACTATTGTACGTCCACACTTATAATCAAAGGATTGTGTACTCTATATAATGATTAAACTTCATTCAATACCGATATAAGGAATTTGGTTATTAGAAAAACAATGATGTAGTTAATGTGATCTTGGAAGATTATATATTCAGTCTCTACAATTTGTAGGTATTTAATACCTACATGGAGTCTCACTATTTTAAAATTTCACATTAATTAATCATGTTGAAAAATAATGGGATGATGGAATTCATGCGTGAAATATGATTATATTACATAGGATCGCTATAACTGTGTCCATGTAATGCTAAGTGGGTGACATATGGGTGTGAACACCACCTTCACTACTGATGAGTAAGAGAAACTTGTTTAAGATTATGTGTGGTAGAAATTCATGTTTGGAATATTGTTTTTTTAAATGATTAGAAATGTTGAACTATATTTTCTTGATGTTTCAAAATGTTTTTAAATTATTTTTGGAATTTGATTAAAATATATCATCTATTAGATAGAGAAAAACATATTATTATATTTTAATTAATATATAATAATTATAAAAATTATATAATCATTAGATTCTATAAAAAATATAAACTTTTGGAACCAAATGTTATTATAACAATACATACCAATTTATTAAAAATGTAATTAACCAATTGATATTATTTTTTGTATTACACATAATAAAATATAAAAAAATTGTTGATGAAAATATATTTTTTAATAATAAAATCCACTGATAAATCATTCATATGAATGTTCAATTAAACCATTAGATATATATATATATATATTATATGCAAAAATATATATATTTAATCTATCTAAATAAAATTTGACGATACTATTTTTTTAAAAATAAATAATGACATAGACATATATAATTGAATAATGATTTTCAAACATTAAATGTACTATTATAAAAATATATTCCCCTATTGGAAAAGGTTAAATGTTTTTTTAAGGAAACCAAGTAGATAATTTTATCTTGTGGTATATGAGGAAATAAATAAGATATTTTCAACTCATGGAATATAAGGATGCTAGGTAGAGAATCTCGAATCATGGAATATTGGGGAACCCAAAGGAAGATATTGATAGAAATAATATTTGGGAAATCCAAGAGGGGTATATAGACTAATGGTATTTTAAGATACAAATATAACTCTCAAAACATGGAATATTCTCTAGGATCAAGGTTGGGGTTATCAGTATCAAAATCCAAATCATTTGTTACCCAAACTAAAATGTTCTCAAGGTGATTATTGAATATTAATGGTTATTAGTGATAGAAATAGAGGGATTATGATTCGCTATTGATACGGAAACATAGTAATGATCCAAAATATATTTATAGGGGTGTATTACCTAAAGTATGAAAATGTGGGTACCATAGTTTGTGGCCTCGGAATATAGGTTCCCAAGTAGATAGAATAGGTGATGTGGTAAACAAGGAAGTTGCCATGACTAAGTTGGTTCATAATTAAATGAAATTTGTTAGTGGATACCTAGGTAAGAGTATAAATGGGAACCTTTTCTGCCACATAGATGATTTGATAAATATTATCTCTTACACATATGTTCTAGCATTCCAAGATGGTCATATCTCCTGTATTTTTGGGCCTAGACTATCAACAACTTGGTACATTGGTGCCTAGGGTGGGGATATAATTGTGTAGTCAGGTGCATTGATTTTCAATCCAATTTCAAAAGGTTTTGACTCAGAAATATCATAAACGAGGTTTATATGAGATCACATACTTTGGGGGTCAGTGTGTTTAAAAAAAATTGAAGACTCATTCTTTTGGATTAATGTAGTGGAGTTTGGGGGGTCATTTTATACAAAATCCTTATCCTCAACACCCAAAACATAGACATAAAAACAGATAATATCTCTAGTAAATGGATAATGTGATTGGGAAATCATTATGGGAACATGTTATGGTGGGTGATGCTCATTACAAGACTGGTCAGGGGTTGTCTTGGTGTGCATATTACGGGGCTACAGACTGGCCATGAGGCATATAAGCAAGAACGATGTTGGATGAAAGGATTTCTATGGGTTGATAGGAATTGATAATTGTAAGGCATAGTATTGGATTTGGGTTTAAAAAGAGTTTGTTGTGAACATTGAAACCTTCAAAACACCATTGTAAATGTTCAAATATAAATGGTCATAATATTTTACTTGTACATCTATTTTGGTTTTAATATATTTCAAAATAATGCCTAAAAATAATGCTATGAAAATTGTAATATAGTTTACCCATGTTAGGATTCATCCATGTACTAATGTGTGGTTTTCGGTTCTGGAGATTTTCATTAGGGCCATATAATTGTTTCCAACTTTGGATGGAATCCATGACCTAACCGAGTGGGGTGCACTCTCTACCACCTAAAATGTTTTGAAAATTTTTATAAAATACTTCAATCACTTAATATATGGGAAATCATGTAGCATAGGATGTTAGTAGTTTTCTCTTCTATATTATATGTCACACTCCTTAATTTTTAAAATAATTCAAGTTATATGAGAGATAAGAATGTTTTATTCAACATAAAAGACTGAATTCAACATAATTTATTCTTCTCAGTTTGGATCATTCATAAATTATGTCTTGATTCATGTTTCAAAAAAAATTTAAGACACATTAATAAAAATATTCCAAATATGGTCATTTAAAAATAGAAGATGAATTTTGTTTCGGTATTTTTGGAATATTATTTATTGAATCATAATATAATAGGAAATATATACTCGATGAAAAATCCACATGTTATGTTGAGTATTAAAATAAGTGATTACTTAGAGAAAAACTATATGATCTATTCAAAAAATAAATGGGATTTATTATAAGGTATTGACATGATATTTTTATGAGTATTTTAAATGAAATTACTTTAGATAAGTTATCAAGATCTAAATATAGAAGAATGTTTCTTGACTATAATTAAAATAAGTTAAAATAGTAGAATCATGTTGATAAATATAATTAACATTCCATATTAAATATTTATAAATAATGACGATGTAATTAAAAATATTTCATAGTGATAATATGGATAATAAAGTAAGGTATTGTGTTGATAAATCCAACAATACTATAATTGTATATTTTGGGTGTTTAAGAAGAATGAAAAATATAAATAGAATAATTGGGTATGAAAAGAACAGTCACTATTCATATACATTGTATCATTACCAAAGGAAGAAAAATAATTCAACATGTAACACCATAGGTTTTTTTAAAGTGTTTATCTACTAAATAAATAATATGTATATTATTTTACTAAATATAAAATCCCAAAATAATAATCATTGTGATAAATGTTATTATGAAAAATTAATATTATTCAAGATATGCATTAATAAATTATGAAACTTTTTTATGGAAAGTTATTATTAAGACTATCAGAGTAATAAATAAAAAACTAAATTTAATGAAACTGATATAAAATCAATATCCTTGTGGTTTTCATTGAATCGTGAACCTATGATTATTACTACATAAATAGGAAAAACATTATAAATACAACGGTCATTTGGATAATGTACAAAATGAAAAATATTAATGATTCAAAAAGCATACATATAGTAATACAGAGAAATGTTATATGACCATAATATATATGGCCATTAGATGTATAGTTTTTTGAAACATGGTAGATGTATATATGGAAAATGGTTATATCAAATAGGTTTGTTGTGTAATTGAAATTATTATAATAATAAATAATATTTTTGAATTAAATGTAAATATAAAATAAAAATAAATAATTTTATAATATTTTCCTATCATTCACTACATATTTTAATTATTATTTCATAAAAAATAATAATTTTAGGTGTTTACTAAATTCAATTTTTTAACATCAATGGAATTATATGATTTATTTGTTATAAGATAAATGACCGATTTTATAAGGAATGGTTTAAAATCATTAAATGATATATATGTATATATTTCAATGAATTTTTTTAGTATTTTGTATTCATATTAAAATAAAATAAATTTACCCACATTAAAGGTTTATTGAAATTAAATCCCTCCATTTAAACTAAGATAAATTTTAACCCAATTATTTAGTAATTGATATAAATTTGGATTTTAAAAAAAATAATGTTTAAAAATACATTTTCAATTTTTTTGTATTTATATAATTTATATTTACATTAATAGTTAAATTTATCATTTCTCAAAATTGATTTACATTAAATGGATCCTTATTATTGATCCACAAAAATAATTTGGTAAGTAGGGAAATTCATATTCGTGATAAAAGGAAATTGCCCTCTTAGAAAAATAATTTCATTCCATGGTAGGATGGGATTGAAAGGATAAATATACAATTTTCTCTATTTTTGACTTTTCATTCATAGTGTATGAATTTCTAGTTTCAATATATATAATCATTTATGTTTCCACTATTAATTTATTTTGGATTTGTAGTATTTTCGAGGGAAAATTAGCCACTATTTCTTAGAAGATGTGTAATAAAATTATTGACATGGGGGGTCTTAGGATTAAAAATATCAAATTTTTACTCACTCCCTTCATGATAATTGTATTTTTAGTCATATGAATAGTAATTCTACTATGATTGTTCTTTTTGTTCTAGGTTCATGATGAAAATAAAATTTGGGAACTGAAATCACTTTGATTCTTCAATTTGGCTAGCTTTCAAATTCATTTTCACTTTTAATGATTCTCAATAAAGGTGGAATGTTTATAAAGAGTCTTTACTCAATTTATCTTCATCAAAATGGACTCATTCTACATTGAATAAAATGATTAATGATGATGAATCTATTGTAAATTTGGACATATCAATCAAAGATAAAGTTTATGTTATGTAATTATATCTAGATCACATCAAGAATATACTGCTTCTCTTCGAATGAAGTCTTCTGGAATTGGGACCCAGTAATAAGTTGTATTCTCAACTTGAACTAATTTTATCAATGCATTATTGCTTCATATTACTGTATGAAATGTCTTGAGAGGTTCAGTAGAAACTTTATTATTCCTCATTACATAAATCATTATTGGATTATGGTTCATTAAAAGCATCCAAATAATTATTTTTTACCAAAATGTGGAATCTTTTTTGTCCTAGTTTTTTTTCTTTTTAAAAAATTTATAGATTCCTTAAATCTCTTATTATTTAACTGGTTTCTATATCTTCTATGTGGAATGTTGTGGAAGATATTTTTACTGTATTCTTTTCACTCTCTATCTCTGTTCAGTATTTTATCAAGTATTTTTTTGAATGTTTCTCTCTATCTGCAACTCTTTTTGTTATTTCATGATTATTTTATGGACCTAGTGTATATTCTTTGGTATAAATGATACTTTTGGCTTCTAGTTTCGGTTTCCATTAGTTATCATTATTTTTTGGAAAAGGTTTTAGCATATATATAATATTTAAGTTCCACCAAAATGTTTATTATAATATTTCTGTCCATGATACTCTCATGGTGATATCTTAGGGTGTTTGAATAGATCATGTGGAATTTATTTTTCACTTGAAACTCTTATATCTGATTTTATTATTGAAATAGATCATTCCAATAAAATTTTTTGTAACATGATTTTGTTAGAATGTTACTCCATCGTTGTTACTCGAGCTATAATAATGAAATATATTCATGTTCATTTGGAGTTAACTAATCGATGGAGGTATTATTTGAATTTTTATTCTTCCACTTATTATATGGTCACTCACATATATAGGGAGGCTAATTCATTGTTGTATGTTCTTTCCAAAATAGGTGCAGAACAAAAAGGATATTTCTTGTCCAGAACAAATTTATTCAGATAGTTACTCTTTTTAAGGGATAAAATTTTTCATCTCATTTTTACATTGTTCTTAATATATTTTATTTATATCAACAAATGAGTTTTCTTTTCTAGATATGTTCGCATTATATCAAAATAATGGTTTAACGAGGAATTAAATTTTTAGGCAAAAAAATAAGTTACTGAGGTAAAAAAAACCACTCACTAAGTTAATGGTTAACATTACTAATATAGTTAAACTATGTGGTAAATATTTTAAATAGCATAAAATATAAATTAGGAAAAATTATTAGTGGAATAATTACCCAAATCTATTATTATTTACTTTGTTGTAAACTTTACATTTAATATGAAAACATTACAACTTATGAAATGAGTACTTGTCAATATGACTTCTAGCACTCACCTATATAGGGACACCACATCTACCCCACCCAAAAAAAAGAAATCTATTATTTTCACCCATGGATTACTACCATTTTTACACTCACTATTAATTATTATACAATTGGTTGATATTGGTTCCATGATGGGGGGAATTAACACTTCATTTTGACAGAATCTATGTCAAAAGGAGTGAATTCATGAATGAAATCACATGGTCCTTTAACATTATTTTTTATGAATTTTTCATATACACTATTTATAAATCCAATTTTAAACTATAATGATGTTTTATTTTAATAAAAATAATTTTTTTATTATGATACTTCTACTATTAAATTCTCATGTCTTACTCATTTTTTAGAAACCAATTGCCTACCTGGTTCAGTTCAATAAGCTAATGTAACAATACCAACATTATAAATTTCATAATGAGTAAGTATCAAAGATTTATTATTATTAATATATGATATTAATTTCATGTTTATATAATTAATATGTTTCTAAAACTATGAATAAATGAATGATCATTATAAAATAACATGTATCTAAAGGTAATTAACTGAAAAAATATATCTCAATTAAATCCATTATCATGAACCATACTCATACAC
This sequence comes from Viscum album, assembly GCA_963277665.1. Lineage (NCBI taxonomy): Eukaryota > Viridiplantae > Streptophyta > Magnoliopsida > Santalales > Viscaceae > Viscum > Viscum album. The sequence goes on along the minus strand of OY728145.1, from coordinate 2,009,788,498 downwards.
TATTTCAAATTAACATGGGAATGTATTAACTGTTAGAACATATTGAATAAAATAAATTTAATAATATAGGAATGATGAAATTTTTTAATGAAAGTGGATTTACATCACTATTATGAAACATTTATGAAATAGTCAATATTTCTAACATCTAATGAATACAATAAACAATAAACAATATATATATATATATCTCTTTGTTTGTGTTTGTGTGATAAATTATTATAATGAAAGTTATTAATTTTTAATATAATTAATTTTGTTTATAAAATAAGTTTTTATGATTATAATTTTGGTTATGGTGGTAATTAAATAACTTCCATTGAAGACAGAGTGAATTAATGGGTTTCCCATTTCAAATTTTCTGTCATTGAGATATGATCTATTTTCACTGGCTATATTTTTTTTGTATGTTATAACTATTCCATTGATATGTTTTTCATAATTTTTAGGTAAATATAGAGATTCATAAATCTATCTCTTGGTTTTCATTTTTAATATATTATTATTTAAATGATTCATAATTCATAAGTATTTTATTAACAATATAATTTAGAAATATAGATTATATAGATTTAAATATAAATTTTTAAAAAAATTATGCTCGGCCTCAAAAAACGTATAATTTTTTATATAATTGATATTCGTGTGGTTTATATTTATTTTTACCATCTTCGTTCTTTTGTTTCATGATTTAACAGAAAAAAATCTTATAAGTGGATCCAGTATCATATAATATTTTTGATCATTAATATATCCCCACTTAGTAAATGAATTATTTTGTTTTATAGATATAATTATCATTATTTACATTATTTCGTATATTTTTTATGTTTTCCCCAAAAAATTATTTTTTTAAGAAAAAATCATAATATTATTTACTATAATAGGTTGTTTTCTATTTCTATATGAATCATTAAAATCATAAAATAAACTATAATTTTTTAATGATTTCCATCTGATCCAAATTTAAATATATATTTGTTTTTTTCATTGTCCATATTATTATCAATTTTTTCATGTATTGAAAATCAAATTTGTATCCCAATTCTTCGATAAGTTATTTTCTTTCAAAATGAATGGAAGTAAAAATAAAAATAATATTTCTTATCATTTTGAAAATAATTTTAAATATTTGTCTAAATGTGTTTCAATATCCATTTATGATTATTATGATTCACGATGAGTATTCAATAATTTTACCATCTACCTTATTTTTTTATATAGCCTACTGTAATATCTTATAGTTGGTTTCATGGAATTCATTTCCTTACACATGTTAATTAGTTAATGATGGAATTATTATTGTTTTATACTCAACTGGAACATATTTTTGTGGTTTATCATTATGTGATGGGTAGGGATGTTATATTAGTAAAATCATTTTCTTAATGTTTAATATCTCATGATATTAGGATTGGACACAAGTAGTAGTACAATATAATATAGGATATAATGTGTGGGTGGTAATACCATGTACACTATGTTATGGGTATGAAGACACACTAGTACATTATGATATGAATTTCATATTTTCAAACCATTAGATTTTGATTATTTTTATGATTATTTTTTGGGAAAATTATTATAATATGAAATTTTTTTTATTTTCTTATGTATCATGATTATTGACTCACATTTCAACACAAAAATTACTAATGTTTTATACTATTTTAAAATACTTATTCCATGACTCATGTTTTTTGGTAAATATTTTATTAGGTATAATTCAATTAAATCATTCCATGTACCTTCTTTCTATTTTAAACCCCATATATTCATCTTAGACATACATGTAACCTTGGATTATATAATTTTTATTCAGATCAGACTATGAAAATGTGCTCACCCGTTATTTGGTTTCCATTCCCTATGTTATGTAGAAGTGTGTCGTGAATGATATTTCTACAAGGTTATAATTCATTAATATTATCCATTGGAGATACTGAATAATGATTTTATAAAAATTTGATTATGTATCTTTTTACAATATAAACTAAACATATATTTTTAGGGGTTTTTTATTATGAAATATATTTAATTATCATAAAAATTTCTTAAAAATGTACATATGATTTTCTTATAAGAACTCAAAACTTGTGGTTATTATTGTTCATTTTTATTGAATGAGAATAATAAATATGTGTTAGGTAGAATGATGTTACTATATTTATATTAAATTTCATAGAAATGGATACTCTTAAAGAATGATGATATTTTACTATTGAATATCATCATAATGAGTAATAATGATTAAAGAGGCAATAGGAATTGTGGATGACCAAATCATTTAATTCATTGATCATTTTGAATATTGAGAAGTTTAGATTGAGAGGTATAATGTGTTTTTTTAGTCAATTAGAATATAATGTTAATTTTTTATTAATTATTTCAATTCTTAATAGGGTTGATATATTTATAATGATGAAGGTCACATTAATGAAAGGTAAGTTTAAGAATCATTGAACACTAGTTAGATAAAATATATATAACCAATTTGAATAAAATTAATAATTTTTGAGACAAAAATAGAGGTAAAACATTATATTATCACCATGTGTTTTCAATTTTTGAATAAATTCATTCACCTGGGTCTCAGGATCATCTTGAATAATGAAAGGGAACAGTCACCCATATTGTGGGTTAATCTAGTGAAAATATCATGTGTTTCCATATATTTAAATCTTTTCATTGATTTAGTGTGATTTCAATAATAATGAATATAAGATCCATTAATCCTCATTGGTTTGTAGTATTTTATAATTATAATCAAATAATTTGTTTAAGACTTGTTCAAACTGATTCACCCAACTATCTATGTAATAAAACTATATCACTGAGCACATAGTGTGGAATCATAGTAAAATGTTAAAATTTATATTTCATCTATTGTGTTTTAGTTTTTTCTTCATTGTGAAATATAAATTACTAATTTGATGAATTTTAATTATTTCCCATATAGAAAAAATGGGGGATTCCCATTCCGATTAAAACATGTTTTTATATTTTTTGAGGGAATTGATTTGATGTAGAACAATGTTCCAATTAAATTTGGGAAGATCTCTCCCATGATAATGGTGAAAGAGTATTAAAAACTATTTAAAACTAATCGAATTTTATATTTTTCTGTCATGTCTGTTGAGAGATATCCTTTTTTACTTTAATTTATAAAGTGTATGTGAAAATTAATCCACTTGAAAAAATTTACAATAAAATTATGTGTTATATGAAAAATAATATTATTGAGTTTTCCTGATTATATTTTAGTTTATAATGTGTATAATGGATGAGAAAAAAAACTTTGTTAAAATTACAAGAGAGGGAAAATAATTTTCATAAATGTATCAAAAATTAAACACTACCACTAATCATGATGATACCAAAAAACAATCTTCATTGTATTAAAAATTATGAATCTACGAAGATAAATAACAAGTTCAATGTATAAGTGGTGATAAATGAAAGGATATTATATTTATTAATAAAAATGTATATTCATTATAAGAAACAATTATTTTCCTAATATATTTGTTGGAGATCTAGTCTATAAAAGTAGAGGAGATTGGAAATTATATTAATGAAATTAGTACGATGCACGATGAACACATTTAGAAGATTATAATTGAAGGGATTAATGAATGAAATAAATTATGGATTATTAAAACACCCTCAACATGAATTTTTTTGAGATTGAAGAATTAATAGAAGTGATGTAATCCCATGATATTAAGAGTATAGTATCATACATGGATGGTTAGTATATGAGACTTTTTTAAATGGACTTACTATTATCAGAATAAGAGTATGAAATCTTCTAGGGATAAATCTAATTAATATGAAAAGAAAAAGGTAGTCCCTTTCTAGAAATATTTATGTGAAATATTTTTAATATAATGACATGTGTATCTTATATATAAAATTATATATATATATAGGTGCTGAATTTTTTTTATCATCTCATAACATCATAAAATATGGATTTGAGAAGGAGTAAAATATTTATCCCCACTACATGTGTTCATGTCAAGGGTTTTAAGTTAAAAGAGGCAACTTATTGATGCTATAATTATTGAAATTAATGGGAAAAACAAATTTATTAGTAACTATTAGTTATATGATTGATTTGGACATAAAGAAATTTTAATGTTGTATAAAGGGTCAGTTATTTTATTTAAACTAAAGACTATATTATGTGGGTGAAATTATAAAATTAAATTATATGTTTCAATTATAAATTCATGTATATATGGAAATATAAATATTACCAGTATAAATAAATTTGAATCAATTGAGAAATATTATGGATGATACTAAAAAATTGATCACAACTATGATGAGAGTAGGTTTATGTATAACATTTATGTTCATATAATTATAAATAATTTTGAATGCAATAGATACTAAAAAAATTACACATCCATTCATAACTATGTATTATATATTTTTAGACAAATAATAAATACATTATTTGAAAACATCCATGATGATCATAAATTTTTAGTGTCAATAAAAACTATATAGACAATATTATTCTTTTCTAAACAACCATTAACATCTCTAACATGGATTGTCCCACATATTACTCCTCTATGAAATATCATATTGAATACCATTCTGCATAAATCAGAGAAATGAAATATAATAAAGGGTAAGATCATATTATCAGTAATGGTATATAAGGGATATATAATTGATAATAATATTTGTAACAGCCCAAGATTTTATAAAGAAATATTCTTTTTAATTTTATTAATGTTTTGTGTTGTACGCTACACCAAAAGGAGCTTGCACAACACACATCCTTGACTTGACTTGCATTACACGCAATCGCGACCTTCCTCGATAGCGTGTGTAGTACGCAATACCGAGTCTCACTAAACAACGATATGCTATAAAAATATTATTAAAACTAGCCGTTATGAATAGTAATAACCACTTTTTGAAATCCAGTAAATCTTATTTTTCAAAATGAACTTTATTTTTGGATTCGGAGTATCGAATTTAGCCTAAGGTGAAATTTTGGTACTTTTCGGATAACTTTCATATTTTGATGAATAGTGAAAATGACTAAATTTTAATTAAAAACAACTTTTTTAATCGAAATAATTAATAATGATAAATTATTAATTTGAGCGATTTTAAAGTATATTTAGAATATATTTTTACAATTTAATACAATTTTGGTCATTGAATGTAATTTCACATTTAAACCAGACATAATCAAGTGTCAATCTTTTGATAGATATTGTTTCTTAAAAACACGCTATTTGTTTTAACAGCGGGATTTAATTATAAAATTAATTAATGCAACTTCTATGTTATGAATTTGGTTAAATAGATTTCATTTTTGAATTCGGAATATGAAATATAGCTTAGGATGAAATTTTGGCATTTTTCTGAAAACCTTCAATTTTTGATGAATAGTGAAACCACTAAGTGGTAGGTTAAAAACTGAATTTTGCATAAAACTTAATTTTACCGCTTCTGTGAATGGAATTTCGAAAATCCGATAGACACGGTTAATATCAAGGACTAAAATGTGGTTCAATGAGATGAAAATAATTTTTGGTGAATAGTAACTTTTTACTTTTTTTTACCACGGTTAAAAGTAAATAGGGTAATTAAGGGTAAAGATGATATTATTATTACCCTAACACATGTCCTAATTCTATTGGACAAGTGTATTTCGACCAAAAACAAACTTAGGAATAAAATATGACCATTTAGGCCCACTTGGATTAGATTAGGACATTTATTATTAATTTATTTAAAGAAGGGTTAAAATAGTTAAAATCAATGTTTAATAAGTAAATAATTTTTAATATGGGGTTATACATAAGCTAAATTCGATTGTAAATATTCATTAGAAAGCTAAAAAGATTTCCTACATGATGGTATTTTATTTGTAATTTTTAGACATCAAATAATGTAATTTATTTATGACACAACGATGATGCAGTAATTATCTTATTAAATATTGACATAATTGATGTTATAAACACCAAAATAAATGTAATTTGAGACTTTTTATGAATTCCACTAATTTTATAGGTTACTGTGATATATTAGTGTTGATTTAATCAACTTGGTTCGAATATTTAATTCTGTTATGACTTTCACAAAAGTCATATATCAAATAGTGTCAAAATTGACACAAAATAGTTTTTAAATCAAATATTATATTATTAATTGTTATTTTATTCCTAAAAATCTAAGGTTCGGCCAAATGACTTAGATAAGGATATATATATTAATAATAAACAATTTGGGGTTCGTTTGGCATGTTATAGTAAGTGTATTAACCATATAGTGAAAGAAAACAAAAAGACATGGTAAAAGTTAAATTATTTAACTTAATGTTAAATCTAAATGATAAGGTTAAAATAGGAACCTAAACTTGTCCAAATTCTATTGGATGAGAGGATTTCGACCCTTCCCCACCTTATCTTCGAAATAAGACCCTTTGGAACCATTATAAACCGATTTTGACTTTAATATAAAATAATGTTTTTAGTTATTCCTAAGGTGCCCCTCTCCTCCCCTATAAAAGGACACCTTCTCCCCCTCCTCCTCACACCAATTTGAGCACTCAAGCTCGGCCAACCCCTGCCATTTTCTCCTCCCCACATCCCTAGAATAATCCTAGAGGTCCTGGTCTTCTTCAAAGACCAATCTTAGTTCCCTAAGTGGAGGATTCAAAGAGGCCTTCCAAAGAAGAGGTAATATCCATTACCGATCTTTTCAATTTCTTTCGTCTTCAACTTTTTCTTCTTTAGTTGTTACATGACAAAGTAATAACATCAGTATCACTCATATACTTATATGTTATTATGAAACAACCCTATTTCACCATCTATCCATCCTACGAAAAAAGAAATCACCGCGCGTGCGTACGTACGGAATACCGTCTCCACGCCGTGGTGTAATCTATTTTCCACCACCACCTTACATGGATGGGTATAATGGTGTAAAGAATAACTATACATAGTTATTACAACATCATATTGATTCTGATATATTGTATAATCCACTCCAATTCAATTCAATATTTATAGAAATGATATCATCGCTCGTGCGTACGTACGGAATACTGTCTCCACGACGCGATGAGATTCATTCTACATATTAACCATTTAAGAATGATTATAATGTATATTTAAGAAATAATAATGAAATATATGACATTATAAAGCTACTGGATTTATGTATATATATACATATGTATGTCATCTACTTACTTCCATTTCAAGACAATAAGGAATGAAAAACAGCGTTCATGCGTACGTACGGACTACCGTCTCCATGAACGGTGTTTTTCATTTTATTTATCTATCTATTATATATATATATATACTGAATATATATGATATATAAATCATATTTTATATTCTGTAAGTAAGTAAATCATGATATAAGTAATAATGATGTCAAGAACAACAAGTCAAAACACCTACGATAAATGAAACGATTTTACCCAAAACGCTTCTTTAACATGGAATTTACAAAAGAACGGGTAATATAATGTCATAAGTGAACCATATATGATATCATAACAATGAATATGATTCTGTCATAAGTCAATGACATTATTTAAATCATTATACAGGAGGTTCGGACACATACGAAGCAAATTGGACCTAAGGTAAGGGAAATATCACAATCTCATTTTTATCCGAGATTGTTTACACGTTGGTATTTACTGGGGTGTATTTTATCATCCACATCCATGTTTTCTCAATATATAATATTATTTACATCCACCTACAATTGTTTAAATCCAATTTTACCCTTCTATGAGTTTTTATTAAAAGATATGAAAGGAATCTTTTGCCGTTTTTTTTATACGAGGTACTTTTTGACTTTTCCGACAAAAGTACGAAGAATGTTTTTTTTAACTTATACGGCACGAATGGATTTATACTGTTTTATAAAGCCTTATTTTCATGAAGCTTCCTCTAAAAGATTTCATGACTATTTTCAATAAAATATCTTTCTTTTAAAATTGCATGATGTTTTGTGAAAAGAAATTGATTTTAAAGAAGAAAGGATATTTTCCTCAAGAATTCATTTCAAGTGTTTTATCAAAAGTATTTTCCATCTAAGATAATAAAGGGTTCTGTTTCTATCCATATTTTTACATTGATTTGACTATGTTGTGATGGAATTATGTTTATGAATTCCTTTATCTTATATGAATGGTTTTATGATGTCATGTTGTTTAAGAATCCCATTTTTATTACGTGGGTTATGAAATGATGTATGATTTATGATTTTGTGGCACACATAAGAATGGTATCATTAAGAGATGGGTGGGACCTATATCTCCCTCCAATGCATTGGGTAAAGATTTCATATCTCCTGAGATAGACATGGCTGGAATGGTAGGTTATACCGGTTCAGTGAAACAGGACTGAAACGAGGATTACTCGATTCAGAAAGGGACTTTGTCCACTAAGATAGTCTTGGCAATGAGTCTTGACTAACAAGAAATGATTCTCTATGATTATGTGTGTATGCCACAATGAGTAATGTTTTAAGTTATGGTTTCATTTTCACTACTATGATTTATCCCATGTTATGAAATTATGCCCTCTTTTGCAGGTTAAGATTTCCAAAAATGTTATGTTCTTATGAAAATTATGTGATTGATATTTCCTTTGTTTACCCTTACTGAGCATTTGAGCTCACCCTTTTATGTTTTCTTTTCCCCAGGATATAAAGAAAGGTTTTAGGTAAAATAAAAAGGAAGATCTTTATGGGAGATGTTGAAGATCTTTCACCAGGATTAGAAGATTACGTTCCGAGTTTCCAAAGACACTAAACTATTACGATCCTTGTGTGTATATTTTTGTTATGTATTAAGTATTCCGCAAAAGTAATGTAATGTTCATGTACGTTAGGCTTCGGGTCTCTACAGTTGGTATCAGAGGAAAGGTTTAGTCAACCTTTGGAAACTAGGATGCGAAAACGTTAGTGAGATCCCTAGAGATATTTCTAAGGTATGTCTAGGGATGTCCCTAGGGATAAGTATACGTATAGGTTATAGTAATAGAATTACGCTAACGATCATAGAATTAAACCTAAGATGTTGGATATTGAAGGTACTCCCCCTTTATTATGTTGTTTTCCCTAGCATGATTTTTGCCTCTCACACTATTCTTTTTGGGTTTTAGACGATGGATGGAACCCGAAGGAACCGTGTTGATCAATGCAATGGACAATGCAATGATTGCCCTCCTGAACAAACAAATGTTATGGGAGATGGAGTGCAAAATCTTATTGCTATACTTACACAAGCTATGAATCATTCTGGACTTCCAAATGAGCAGAGAAGGGAACAATATTCTATTGAGTCCTTCATGAGGCAACGTCCACCTTCTTTCAGTGGGTCTTCTGATCCACTTGTGGCTGAACAATGGATCAGTACTACTGAAAAGATATTTTCAGTTCTTCAATGTTCTGAACAAGATAAAGTCATCTTAGCAGTATATCGTTTGGAAGGTGAAGCTGATCAATGGTGGAATCTTATCAAGAATACGAGGCCAAGAGATGAAATTGAGTCCATGGAATGGGACGAGTTCAAGAACTTGTTTTTCAGTAAGTACTTCCCTCGTATTCTTCGAACAAAGATGGAGAAAGAATTTCTTGAACTGAAGCAAAGGGACGATGAATCTGTTGGTACCTATGAAGAAAATTTTACAAGACTTGCAAGGTATGCTTCTGGAATTATCATCCAACCTGAAAGTAAAGTTGATCGATTTTTCTGTGGCTTAAAACCAAGTCTTCGAAGGGCATTAGCTATAAGAGACTTCAGTAGCTATGAAGAAATTGTACGTTGTGCTATCAAGGTAGAAATGGAAGTTGGTGTTACATATCCATCTCATGGTTTTGACAAGAAACGAAAGATGGAGTTCAAGGAGAAATCTCAGAATAATGGTGAAAAGAAGATGAATGTTTCCTTATGCACAAAGTGTGGAAAGAAGCATGGTGGAGATTGTCTAAAAGGGACTAGAAAATGTTTTAAGTGTGGAAAAGAAGGTCATCGAGCAGCTGAGTGTCGAAGTAATGGAAAAAGGGTTTCTAATGATGTGAATAAAGCAAACACTACAGAGAACGCACCGCCAACACTTCAATGCTTCAAGTGCAAGGAAATGGGGCATTATGCTAATAATTGCCCTAATCCAAGGGTTAGTGATGATCAACATGAGCAACCACTGAAGGCAAAGGACAAAGGGAAATCACATGCGATCACTATTGGCAATGTTGAATATGACAACGATGTGGTGGAATGATTAAGTTCTTATGTAATGGGATTCCAAAATAATGTTGTATCATTGAGTATTGCAATATTTATTGATGTGGTATTCAAAGTGATTGAGATATTTTTTTTGGAAATAAGATGATATGCGCATAATGAAGATGAGAAAATGAAATGTTTAATAGTATTCATGAGCTCATGATTGATATAAGGACTAAGTGATATCATGGTTTGAGTATATAGAATTTTGAGGATTTTGGTATGTGGAAAGTGTTAACTTTTAACTGCACTCATGTTTTCACTAAGGTATTCAAGAGAATACATGATTAAGGCCTTTGAATGTTTGGAATGTGACCAACAAGACATATCTTATGATATGTGGGGATCAACGACAGTATTAAATCTCTGGTAATCGTTGTCACTATATTATGAGAGTGGACTGCAGTATTATAAGCCTAAAGATTAGACTGGATTATGTTGGACATAAGTTAGTATTGTTTAAGGATAGAAGATTTTCGATATTATTGATGGGATGTTATAGTAACGTAGTTTTAGAAAAAGGTACAACCTGCAGGACGGGCGACAGCCCATCGCTTCGGACAAGGCTGTAGGAATCGAACCCACAACCGAAGTGCGACTGGCCTTTATCGCCTACCACTGACCTACAGGAAGTCCCTGTTTAGTAGAAACTAGTTTTATTATATTAAGCAGTATGATATATGAAGTATAAGTCCATTTTAGGAACCATATATGATTAATCTCACTATAGATCAACTTATGTATATAATTTTTTTCTAACCTTTTGTTTGAGACAGACGGAATGGCCCGTCATTCTATCACATGATCTGATAACACTTCACGAATAACAAATTCAACTTCATTTATTTAAGAGATGAAGTGGAAATTGTTAAAGGCACGAACAACAGTGAGATTGCACCAAAATAAAGTAAGTATTTATTCTAAATTTTCAACTTTAGGGAAATGATCTTGAAAACCAAAAATGTTGTCCTAGTGATCTTATATCTGATGAATCAGATGGTACCTTATATCATCACAAATCTATGGATTTGTGATTACTGGCTTTTCCATAGCCATGTTCTCTACCACTCTCCATCAGAACATGATGGTTAGATTTCTCTTCCATATCCATATTTTCACCTATGTAGAAACCCAATGATTAGTTTATTTGGGTAACCGTTACGTTTCATACTTTTGTTTTTAAAGATTGGCTTTGATATTCCTTTTTACGATGTGGGTTTCTATTAAAGAAACTTTCGAATAGTAAACCATTTATAACCCCGACGAATTTCGAGGGCGAAATTCATTTTAAGGGGGGTAGAATGTAACAGCCCAAGATTTTATAAAGAAATATTCTTTTTAATTTTATTAATGTTTTGTGTTGTACGCTACACCAAAAGGAGCTTGCACAACACACATCCTTGACTTGACTTGCATTACACGCAATCGCGACCTTCCTCGATAGCGTGTGTAGTACGCAATACCGAGTCTCACTAAACAACGATATGCTATAAAAATATTATTAAAACTAGCCGTTATGAATAGTAATAACCACTTTTTGAAATCCATTAAATCTTATTTTTCAAAATGAACTTTATTTTTGGATTCGGAGTATCGAATTTAGCCTAAGGTGAAATTTTGGTACTTTTCGGATAACTTTCATATTTTGATGAATAGTGAAAATGACTAAATTTTAATTAAAAACAACTTTTTTAATCGAAATAATTAATAATGATAAATTATTAATTTGAGCGATTTTAAAGTATATTTAGAATATATTTTTACAATTTAATACAATTTTGGTCATTGAATGTAATTTCACATTTAAACCAGACATAATCAAGTGTCAATCTTTTGATAGATATTGTTTCTTAAAAACACGCTATTTGTTTTAACAGCGGGATTTAATTATAAAATTAATTAATGCAACTTCTATGTTATGAATTTGGTTAAATAGATTTCATTTTTGAATTCGGAATATGAAATATAGCTTAGGATGAAATTTTGGCATTTTTCTGAAAACCTTCAATTTTTGATGAATAGTGAAACCACTAAGTGGTAGGTTAAAAACTGAATTTTGCATAAAACTTAATTTTACCGCTTCTGTGAATGGAATTTCGAAAATCCGATAGACACGGTTAATATCAAGGACTAAAATGTGGTTCAATGAGATGAAAATAATTTTTGGTGAATAGTAACTTTTTACTTTTTTTTACCACGGTTAAAAGTAAATAGGGTAATTAAGGGTAAAGATGATATTATTATTACCCTAACACATGTCCTAATTCTATTGGACAAGTGTATTTCGACCAAAAACAAACTTAGGAATAAAATATGACCATTTAGGCCCACTTGGATTAGATTAGGACATTTATTATTAATTTATTTAAAGAAGGGTTAAAATAGTTAAAATCAATGTTTAATAAGTAAATAATTTTTAATATGGGGTTATACATAAGCTAAATTTGATTGTAAATATTCATTAGAAAGCTAAAAAGATTTCCTACATGATGGTATTTTATTTGTAATTTTTAGACATCAAATAATGTAATTTATTTATGACACAACGATGATGCAGTAATTATCTTATTAAATATTGACATAATTGATGTTATAAACACCAAAATAAATGTAATTTGAGACTTTTTATGAATTCCACTAATTTTATAGGTTACTGTGATATATTAGTGTTGATTTAATCAACTTGGTTCGAATATTTAATTCTGTTATGACTTTCACAAAAGTCATATATCAAATAGTGTCAAAATTGACACAAAATAGTTTTTAAATCAAATATTATATTATTAATTGTTATTTTATTCCTAAAAATCTAAGGTTCGGCCAAATGACTTAGATAAGGATATATATATTAATAATAAACAATTTGGGGTTCGTTTGGCATGTTATAGTAAGTGTATTAACCATATAGTGAAAGAAAACAAAAAGACATGGTAAAAGTTAAATTATTTAACTTAATGTTAAATCTAAATGATAAGGTTAAAATAGGAACCTAAACTTGTCCAAATTCTATTGGATGAGAGGATTTCGACCCTTCCCCACCTTATCTTCGAAATAAGACCCTTTGGAACCATTATAAACCGATTTTGACTTTAATATAAAATAATGTTTTTAGTTATTCCTAAGGTGCCCCTCTCCTCCCCTATAAAAGGACACCTTCTCCCCCTCCTCCTCACACCAATTTGAGCACTCAAGCTCGGCCAACCCCTGCCATTTTCTCCTCCCCACATCCCTAGAATAATCCTAGAGGTCCTGGTCTTCTTCAAAGACCAATCTTAGTTCCCTAAGTGGAGGATTCAAAGAGGCCTTCCAAAGAAGAGGTAATATCCATTACCGATCTTTTCAATTTCTTTCGTCTTCAACTTTTTCTTCTTTAGTTGTTACATGACAAAGTAATAACATCAGTATCACTCATATACTTATATGTTATTATGAAACAACCCTATTTCACCATCTATCCATCCTACGAAAAAAGAAATCACCGCGCGTGCGTACGTACGGAATACCGTCTCCACGCCGTGGTGTAATCTATTTTCCACCACCACCTTACATGGATGGGTATAATGGTGTAAAGAATAACTATACATAGTTATTACAACATCATATTGATTCTGATATATTGTATAATCCACTCCAATTCAATTCAATATTTATAGAAATGATATCATCGCTCGTGCGTACGTACGGAATACCGTCTCCACGACGCGATGAGATTCATTCTACATATTAACCATTTAAGAATGATTATAATGTATATTTAAGAAATAATAATGAAATATATGACATTATAAAGCTACTGGATTTATGTATATATATACATATGTATGTCATCTACTTACTTCCATTTCAAGACAATAAGGAATGAAAAACAGCGTTCATGCGTACGTACGGACTACCGTCTCCATGAACGGTGTTTTTCATTTTATTTATCTATCTATTATATATATATATATACTGAATATATATGATATATAAATCATATTTTATATTCTGTAAGTAAGTAAATCATGATATAAGTAATAATGATGTCAAGAACAACAAGTCAAAACACCTACGATAAATGAAACGATTTTACCCAAAACGCTTCTTTAACATGGAATTTACAAAAGAACGGGTAATATAATGTCATAAGTGAACCATATATGATATCATAACAATGAATATGATTCTGTCATAAGTCAATGACATTATTTAAATCATTATACAGGAGGTTCGGACACATACGAAGCAAATTGGACCTAAGGTAAGGGAAATATCACAATCTCATTTTTATCCGAGATTGTTTACACGTTGGTATTTACTGGGGTGTATTTTATCATCCACATCCATGTTTTCTCAATATATAATATTATTTACATCCACCTACAATTGTTTAAATCCAATTTTACCCTTCTATGAGTTTTTATTAAAAGATATGAAAGGAATCTTTTGCCGTTTTTTGTATACGAGGTACTTTTTGACTTTTCCGACAAAAGTACGAAGAATGTTTTTTTTTAACTTATACGGCACGAATGGATTTATACTGTTTTATAAAGCCTTATTTTCATGAAGCTTCCTCTAAAAGATTTCATGACTATTTTCAATAAAATATCTTTCTTTTAAAATTGCATGATGTTTTGTGAAAAGAAATTGATTTTAAAGAAGAAAGGATATTTTCCTCAAGAATTCATTTCAAGTGTTTTATCAAAAGTATTTTCCATCTAAGATAATAAAGGGTTCTGTTTCTATCCATATTTTTACATTGATTTGACTATGTTGTGATGGAATTATGTTTATGAATTCCTTTATCTTATATGAATGGTTTTATGATGTCATGTTGTTTAAGAATCCCATTTTTATTACGTGGGTTATGAAATGATGTATGATTTATGATTTTGTGGCACACATAAGAATGGTATCATTAAGAGATGGGTGGGACCTATATCTCCCTCCAATGCATTGGGTAAAGATTTCATATCTCATGAGATAGACATGGCTGGAATGGTAGGTTATACCGGTTCAGTGAAACAGGACTGAAACGAGGATTACTCGATTCAGAAAGGGACTTTGTCCACTAAGATAGTCTTGGCAATGAGTCTTGACTAACAAGAAATGATTCTCTATGATTATGTGTGTATGCCACAATGAGTAATGTTTTAAGTTATGGTTTCATTTTCACTACTATGATTTATCCCATGTTATGAAATTATGCCCTCTTTTGCAGGTTAAGATTTCCAAAAATGTTATGTTCTTATGAAAATTATGTGATTGATATTTCCTTTGTTTACCCTTACTGAGCATTTGAGCTCACCCTTTTATGTTTTCTTTTCCCCAGGATATAAAGAAAGGTTTTAGGTAAAATAAAAAGGAAGATCTTTATGGGAGATGTTGAAGATCTTTCACCAGGATTAGAAGATTACGTTCCGAGTTTCCAAAGACACTAAACTATTACGATCCTTGTGTGTATATTTTTGTTATGTATTAAGTATTCCGCAAAAGTAATGTAATGTTCATGTACATTAGGCTTCGGGTCTCTACAGTTGGTATCAGAGGAAAGGTTTAGTCAACCTTTGGAAACTAGGATGCGAAAACGTTAGTGAGATCCCTAGAGATATTTCTAAGGTATGTCTAGGGATGTCCCTAGGGATAAGTATACGTATAGGTTATAGTAATAGAATTACGCTAACGATCATAGAATTAAACCTAAGATGTTGGATATTGAAGGTACTCCCCCTTTATTATGTTGTTTTCCCTAGCATGATTTTTGCCTCTCACACTATTCTTTTTGGGTTTTAGACGATGGCTGGAACCCGAAGGAACCGTGTTGATCAATGCAATGGACAATGCAATGATTTCCCTCCTGAACAAACAAATGTTATGGGAGATGGAGTGCAAAATCTTATTGCTATACTTACACAAGCTATGAATCATTCTGGACTTCCAAATGAGCAGAGAAGGGAACAATATTCTATTGAGTCCTTCATGAGGCAACGTCCACCTTCTTTCAGTGGGTCTTCTGATCCACTTGTGGCTGAACAATGGATCAGTACTACTGAAAAGATATTTTCAGTTCTTCAATGTTCTGAACAAGATAAAGTCATCTTAGCAGTATATCGTTTGGAAGGTGAAGCTGATCAATGGTGGAATCTTATCAAGAATACGAGGCCAAGAGATGAAATTGAGTCCATGGAATGGGACGAGTTCAAGAACTTGTTTTTCAGTAAGTACTTCCCTCGTATTCTTCGAACAAAGATGGAGAAAGAATTTCTTGAACTGAAGCAAAGGGACGATGAATCTGTTGGTACCTATGAAGCAAATTTTACAAGACTTGCAAGGTATGCTTCTGGAATTATCATCCAACCTGAAAGTAAAGTTGATCGATTTTTCTGTGGCTTAAAACCAAGTCTTCGAAGGGCATTAGCTATAAGAGACTTCAGTAGCTATGAAGAAATTGTGCGTTGTGCTATCAAGGTAGAAATGGAAGTTGGTGTTACATATCCATCTCATGGTTTTGACAAGAAACGAAAGATGGAGTTCAAGGAGAAATCTCAGAATAATGGTGAAAAGAAGATGAATGTTTCCTTATGCACAAAGTGTGGAAAGAAGCATGGTGGAGATTGTCTAAAAGGGACTAGAAAATGTTTTAAGTGTGGAAAAGAAGGTCATCGAGCAGCTGAGTGTCGAAGTAATGGAAAAAGGGTTTCTAATGATGTGAATAAAGCAAACACTACAGAGAACGCACCGCCAACACTTCAATGCTTCAAGTGCAAGGAAATGGGGCATTATGCTAATAATTGCCCTAATCCAAGGGTTAGTGATGATCAACATGAGCAACCACTGAAGGCAAAGGACAAAGGGAAATCACATGCGATCACTATTGGCAATGTTGAATATGACAACGATGTGGTGGAATGATTAAGTGCTTATGTAATGGGATTCCAAAATAATGTTGTATCATTGAGTATTGCAATATTTATTGATGTGGTATTCAAAGTGATTGAGATATTTTTTTGGAAATAAGATGATATGCGCATAATGAAGACGAGAAAATGAAATGTTTAATAGTATTCATGAGCTCATGATTGATATAAGGACTAAGTGATATCATGGTTTGAGTATATAGAATTTTGAGGATTTTGGTATGTGGAAAGTGTTAACTTTTAACTGCACTCATGTTTTCACTAAGGTATTCAAGAGAATACATGATTAAGGCCTTTGAATGTTTGGAATGTGACCAAAAAGACATATGTTATGATATGTGGGGATCAACGACAGTATTAAATCTCTGGTAATCGTTGTCACTATATTATGAGAGTGGACGGCAGTATTATAAGCCTAAAGATTAGACTGGATTATGTTGGACATAAGTTAGTATTGTTTAAGGATAGAAGATTTTCGATATTATTGATGGGATGTTATAGTAACGTAGTTTTAGAAAAAGGGACAACCTGCAGGACGGGCGACAGCCCATCGCTTCGGACAAGGCTGTAGGAATCGAACCCACAACCGAAGTGCGACTGGCCTTTATCGCCTACCACTGACCTACAGGAAGTCCCTGTTTAGTAGAAACTAGTTTTATTATATTAAGCAGTATGATATATGAAGTATAAGTCCATTTTAGGAACCATATATGATTAATCTCACTATAGATCAACTTATGTATATAATTTTTTTCTAACCTTTTGTTTGAGACAGACGGAATGGTCCGTCATTCTATCACATGATCTGATAACACTTCACGAATAACAAATTCAACTTCATTTATTTAAGAGATGAAGTGGAAATTGTTAAAGGCACGAACAACAGTGAGATTGCACCAAAATAATGTAAGTATTTATTCTAAATTTTCAACTTTAGGGAAATGATCTTGAAAACCAAAAATGTTGTCCTAGTGATCTTATATCTGATGAATCAGATGGTACCTTATATCATCACAAATCTATGGATTTGTGATTACTGGCTTTTCCATAGCCATGTTCTCTACCACTCTCCATCAGAACATGATGGTTAGATTTCTCTTCCATATCCATATTTTCACCTATGTAGAAACCCAATGATTAGTTTATTTGGGTAACCGTTACGTTTCATACTTTTGTTTTTAAAGATTGGCTTTGATATTCCTTTTTACGATGTGGGTTTCTATTAAAGAAACTTTCGAATAGTAAACCATTTATAACCCCGACGAATTTCGAGGGCGAAATTCATTTTAAGGGGGGTAGAATGTAACAGCCCAAGATTTTATAAAGAAATATTCTTTTTAATTTTATTAATGTTTTGTGTTGTACGCTACACCAAAAGGAGCTTGCACAACACACATCCTTGACTTGACTTGCATTACACGCAATCGCGACCTTCCTCGATAGCGTGTGTAGTACGCAATACCGAGTCTCACTAAACAACGATATGCTATAAAAATATTATTAAAACTAGCCGTTATGAATAGTAATAACCACTTTTTGAAATCCAGTAAATCTTATTTTTCAAAATGAACTTTATTTTTGGATTAGGAGTATCGAATTTAGCCTAAGGTGAAATTTTGGTACTTTTCGGATAACTTTCATATTTTGATGAATAGTGAAAATGACTAAATTTTAATTAAAAACAACTTTTTTAATCGAAATAATTAATAATGATAAATTATTAATTTGAGCGATTTTAAAGTATATTTAGAATATATTTTTACAATTTAATACAATTTTGGTCATTGAATGTAATTTCACATTTAAACCAGACATAATCAAGTGTCAATCTTTTGATAGATATTGTTTCTTAAAAACACGCTATTTGTTTTAACAGCGGGATTTAATTATAAAATTAATTAATGCAACTTCTATGTTATGAATTTGGTTAAATAGATTTCATTTTTGAATTCGGAATATGAAATATAGCTTAGGATGAAATTTTGGCATTTTTCTGAAAACCTTCAATTTTTGATGAATAGTGAAACCACTAAGTGGTAGGTTAAAAACTGAATTTTGCATAAAACTTAATTTTACCGCTTCTGTGAATGGAATTTCGAAAATCCGATAGACACGGTTAATATCAAGGACTAAAATGTGGTTCAATGAGATGAAAATAATTTTTGGTGAATAGTAACTTTTTACTTTTTTTTACCACGGTTAAAAGTAAATAGGGT
Organism: Viscum album; assembly: GCA_963277665.1. Lineage (NCBI taxonomy): Eukaryota > Viridiplantae > Streptophyta > Magnoliopsida > Santalales > Viscaceae > Viscum > Viscum album. The sequence continues at coordinate 2,009,769,092 of OY728145.1, read as the reverse complement.
AATTAAGGGTAAAGATGATATTATTATTACCCTAACACATGTCCTAATTCTATTGGACAAGTGTATTTCGACCAAAAACAAACTTAGGAATAAAATATGACCATTTAGGCCCACTTGGATTAGATTAGGACATTTATTATTAATTTATTTAAAGAAGGGTTAAAATAGTTAAAATCAATGTTTAATAAGTAAATAATTTTTAATATGGGGTTATACATAAGCTAAATTCGATTGTAAATATTCATTAGAAAGCTAAAAAGATTTCCTACATGATGGTATTTTATTTGTAATTTTTAGACATCAAATAATGTAATTTATTTATGAAACAACGATGATGCAGTAATTATCTTATTAAATATTGACATAATTGATGTTATAAACACCAAAATAAATGTAATTTGAGACTTTTTATGAATTCCACTAATTTTATAGGTTACTATGATATATTAGTGTTGATTTAATCAACTTGGTTCGAATATTTAATTCTGTTATGACTTTCACAAAAGTCATATATCAAATAGTGTCAAAATTGACACAAAATAGTTTTTAAATCAAATATTATATTATTAATTGTTATTTTATTCCTAAAAATCTAAGGTTCGGCCAAATGACTTAGATAAGGATATATATATTAATAATAAACAATTTGGGGTTCGTTTGGCATGTTATAGTAAGTGTATTAACCATATAGTGAAAGAAAACAAAAAGACATGGTAAAAGTTAAATTATTTAACTTAATGTTAAATCTAAATGATAAGGTTAAAATAGGAACCTAAACTTGTCCAAATTCTATTGGATGAGAGGATTTCGACCCTTCCCCACCTTATCTTCGAAATAAGACCCTTTGGAACCATTATAAACCGATTTTGACTTTAATATAAAATAATGTTTTTAGTGATTCCTAAGGTGCCCCTCTCCTCCCCTATAAAAGGACACCTTCTCCCCCTCCTCCTCACACCAATTTGAGCACTCAAGCTCGGCCAACCCCTGCCATTTTCTCCTCCCCACATCCCTAGAATAATCCTAGAGGTCCTGGTCTTCTTCAAAGACCAATCTTAGTTCCCTAAGTGGAGGATTCAAAGAGGCCTTCCAAAGAAGAGGTAATATCCATTACCGATCTTTTCAATTTCTTTCGTCTTCAACTTTTTCTTCTTTAGTTGTTACATGACAAAGTAATAACATCAGTATCACTCATATACTTATATTTTATTATGAAAAAACCCTATTTCACCATCTATCCATCCTACGAAAAAAGAAATCACCGCGCGTGCGTACGTACGGAATACCGTCTCCACGCCGTGGTGTAATCTATTTTCCACCACCACCTTACATGGATGGGTATAATGGTGTAAAGAATAACTATACATAGTTATTACAACATCATATTGATTCTGATATATTGTATAATCCACTCCAATTCAATTCAATATTTATAGAAATGATATCATCGCTCGTGCGTACGTACGGAATACCGTCTCCACGACGCGATGAGATTCATTCTACATATTAACCATTTAAGAATGATTATAATGTATATTTAAGAAATAATAATGAAATATATGACATTATAAAGCTACTGGATTTATGTATATATATACATATGTATGTCATCTACTTACTTCCATTTCAAGACAATAAGGAATGAAAAACAGCGTTCATGCGTACGTACGGACTACCGTCTCCATGAACGGTGTTTTTCATTTTATTTATCTATCTATTATATATATATATATACTGAATATATATGATATATAAATCATATTTTATATTCTGTAAGTAAGTAAATCATGATATAAGTAATAATGATGTCAAGAACAACAAGTCAAAACACCTACGATAAATGAAACGATTTTACCCAAAACGCTTCTTTAACATGGAATTTACAAAAGAACGGGTAATATAATGTCATAAGTGAACCATATATGATATCATAACAATGAATATGATTCTGTCATAAGTCAATGACATTATTTAAATCATTATACAGGAGGTTCGGACACATACGAAGCAAATTGGACCTAAGGTAAGGGAAATATCACAATCTCATTTTTATCCGAGATTGTTTACACGTTGGTATTTACTGGGGTGTATTTTATCATCCACATCCATGTTTTCTCAATATATAATATTATTTACATCCACCTACAATTGTTTAAATCCAATTTTACCCTTCTATGAGTTTTTATTAAAAGATATGAAAGGAATCTTTTGCCGTTTTTTTTATACGAGGTACTTTTTGACTTTTCCGACAAAAGTACGAAGAATGTTTTTTTTAACTTATACGGCACGAATGGATTTATACTGTTTTATAAAGCCTTATTTTCATGAAGCTTCCTCTAAAAGATTTCATGACTATTTTCAATAAAATATCTTTCTTTTAAAATTGCATGATGTTTTGTGAAAAGAAATTGATTTTAAAGAAGAAAGGATATTTTCCTCAAGAATTCATTTCAAGTGTTTTATCAAAAGTATTTTCCATCTAAGATAATAAAGGGTTCTGTTTCTATCCATATTTTTACATTGATTTGACTATGTTGTGATGGAATTATGTTTATGAATTCCTTTATCTTATATGAATGGTTTTATGATGTCATGTTGTTTAAGAATCCCATTTTTATTACGTGGGTTATGAAATGATGTATGATTTATGATTTTGTGGCACACATAAGAATGGTATCATTAAGAGATGGGTGGGACCTATATCTCCCTCCAATGCATTGGGTAAAGATTTCATATCTCATGAGATAGACATGGCTGGAATGGTAGGTTATACCGGTTCAGTGAAATAGGACTGAAACGAGGATTACTCGATTCAGAAAGGGACTTTGTCCACTAAGATAGTCTTGGCAATGAGTCTTGACTAACAAGAAATGATTCTCTATGATTATGTGTGTATGCCACAATGAGTAATGTTTTAAGTTATGGTTTCATTTTCACTACTATGATTTATCCCATGTTATGAAATTATGCCCTCTTTTGCAGGTTAAGATTTCCAAAAATGTTATGTTCTTATGAAAATTATGTGATTGATATTTCCTTTGTTTACCCTTACTGAGCATTTGAGCTCACCCTTTTATGTTTTCTTTTCCCCAGGATATAAAGAAAGGTTTTAGGTAAAATAAAAAGGAAGATCTTTATGGGAGATGTTGAAGATCTTTCACCAGGATTAGAAGATTACGTTCCGAGTTTCCAAAGACACTAAACTATTACGATCCTTGTGTGTATATTTTTGTTATGTATTAAGTATTCCGCAAAAGTAATGTAATGTTCATGTACGTTAGGCTTCAGGTCTCTACAATATTGTGACATGTTCATAAGGGTAATATAACATAAACATAGAATTTGAAGACTATAACCTGTATATCAAATATCATAAACTTTATGCATGAAATAAATCATGTAATTTCATAATACCTAAATGATAAAAGTATCAAATAATATAGTCCTTTATTCCATAACATAATATTTATATAAATAATTTTAAAATACATATAAGCATAGAAAAATCATATACATAGTAGTCAGGGTTCACTACCGAGGCTATCATAGTGGAATTTGTTCTCACCAAAAACATAAAAAAATATTCAAAGTTAACTTCCAGCAACATCATTGTGGAAAAGTTTGCTTATTGAACTGGGCTAACATCCTAGTCAATTCAAATTTATCTCATGATATATCAAGAACTACCCAATGTAATAAAGGGAGATATATCTTTAAGTCCTCTGATAATTAAAATCAAACATATGTGTGCCACAATATCATAAAACATTAATCATATATAAACCCATGAAAAAGGTTATTTAAATTTTTTTAATCAGATTATAACCTATGTAAAAGAATCTAGTTTTATATAATTATCATCATTTCATCAGAGCATAACCTATGGAAAATAAGTGTGTTTCAGAAAAATTTTATCATTATATTTCGTATGTTAGAAAAATGGGTTTCATAAATATATTTTCTTTATAAAGATAAACCATTAAATAAAATAATATTAATTTTATTCAATGATAACATCCCTAATGAATCATATGTAATATAAAAGGATATCATATTATATGTAAAATGATTTTTAAAGAACACATGGAACAATTATTCTGTAAAATAACATTTCCGCTTTCTAAATGAACTTTTAAAACTAAAAGTTTATAAAAATATTTCAATAACCTCTTCCGGGAAATAACCTTGGAAGCATATAATAGAATATCTAACGAAATATTAATTCAATACTATATATATTTTATCATTTCTTATTAGTTAAAATAAATATTACTTTTATATTTTTTTAAAAAGTAAGAAAAAAGATCCTTCTATTGAATACAAAAAGAAGTATCTTACAAAGAAACATTGAAAATTCTAACATGGTTAAAAATATATTAATAAAATCATGGGAAAATATTAAATACGTTGAATAATTAATTTATATAAAACATTCATATGGATGAAAAAAATTCCAACCGAAGTGATAAATAAGGTGGATTTTATTTTAAAACATTCATTTGATCTCCTGAGTACATAAAGAGTTAAATATGAAAGAAAAACATGTATTATCTGGACATAAATATAAAGGTTTAAAGCTAATTATATTTTTTATATGTAGATTATGAAAAATCATCATTGGAAACATATTCATAAGCAATCCAAATAAATAATGAGATTGAAAGATAGAAACACCACCACATTGATAACATTTGAATCATAATACCCATGAAGGAATGGACATTTTCTGAATATGTATATAATAAAATTTTCATGTTAAAAATAAAAAGATATATTCATGGGATTTATATAACCCTCACAAAAAGGAATATGTGGTGAATGTGGCATGAATACCACAAATATGAAAAGTGGGATGAAAAATCTCTTACCACGAGTTCTTATTGATTATAAAGAGCTCCACCCCCCCATTAAAATAAATATAAATTTATTATAAAACAATTAAATAATAATATAATATCACATAATTTCATATTTTATCTCATTATAATGTTTTACACACTTTATTAATATTCATATTTGAAAATATTCTTTTTTAGGTGTTAACAACAACAAATTTCATGAGACATTCAATTGTTTAATTAGAATCCATATAAATTGATCCTTATTGAATAATCTCTATATTTTTTAGCATAAAATTAATATCATATATTTTAAATTTTTACATATTTCAATTACCTTATAAACTTTACAGATACCAAGATGAAATGGATTGTTTGTTGAGACGGTTTATTATACCTAAGCCTGAACACTAATTCTATATTTTATCAGATCTAGAAAATGAATATTAAATATTTATTTAACTCAATATTATATTTATAATTTCATATATATATCATATTATCAATTTAGTAAACACTAATATATTTAATGTATATTTTTAGTGAGAATGAATCACATCACATTATGAGGTTGTAATCTGTCATATACGTGAACAAAACTAGAATATCTCCCACAAAATTGAAAGTAAAAAGGTATATGTGAAATTATATATATATAAATAATATTTTCTTAAAAAAATAAATATATTAAATACATCATTATTCTTATCATTGAATTACAGTTGTTGAAATGAAATTACATCAGTTCATGAGGTTTCAGTCTGTTCTACACATGATGAATGCTTTCATTTCCATTTCTAGGGATAATGAGATGAATATAGGTCATTCCATTACCAAACAAAAATATAATTATATAAAAGATATTAATTATATTATATAATTATAATTTAATAATTATTAATGTATTTGGATTAGTAAATAAAATGATGATTCATGTTACAGTGCATTGCATCTTTTTTGAGAATGCCTATTTTGGTTTGTAACTAAGGCCTTCATTGGAGGGGTTCAAAATAAAAATATTCATGATTGGACATGGAAATGTAAGTGAGAAAAGGGTTTTGGTATGGATTTATTGAACAAAATTATTATTAAATGTGGGGAGGATATGGGGTGAGATTCCCTTTTATATGTGGGGAATGGAATCCACATGGAAACTATTAGGAAATTTTATAGAAGAATCCAAAAAGAAAAAGTAATTCCACAGAAAAAACCTAAAAACTACCGTATATTATATATTACAAAATATAACATGTTAATATGAACATCCAATAAGATTTGAAAATTCCTCTATTGTTATATTACCATTTTATTAGTAGTTTACCCATGATAATATTTTTTGAATCTTAACTATGGTATTTAATTTTTTCATTTTCACTATTCATTTTGGTCAATAACTAACTTGAACCATTCATTTAATAATTATTTTAATGATTCTATATGTGGAATCTATTTTTCCAAATCCCACTCACAAATTTCATGAAATTTAATTTAAAAGAAAACCCACAAAAGAGATGAAAATGATGTTTTCCATCTAGAAATTTTTCTAATGTATAGAATGTTTGAATAAAAAAATAAATTTATAATTTATTCCAATAATGTACATTGGATTAATCAACATATAAATGGACTAGTTTAATTTTAAAACCCAATATTTTTTTACCTTTTTTTAAATGCATCTGATCAAATAATGTTTTCAATAAAAACAAAGTATTTTTTAATATTCATTAACAAATTTACCAATTCAGAAAACTTTAAAAAAAATTATTTAAAGATAATTTTGACATGATGATTTAATAAATGATTTTATTTTCTTAAATTAATAATATAAATGTTAAAATAAAAAAATTGAATATAATATCCAAAAATTTGATGAAATTTTTAAAAAAAATTTGTTTTTAGAGGCCATTTATTTTATTATCAATTTTATTTTATATTTTTATATATATAATTTATAAAAAAATAATTTTATAAATTATTATTACTTTTCACAATTTAGATAATAATATTCTCAATTTCCATTCTTATAACTAGGTGGTAAAAAATAATAATAAAAAATATTGCTCAGCATTGCGTGTAACAAAAGTTATCCATGAAATTTAATTATTTTCAGAAAAATAATTAATAAAAACTCAGCATGTTACATTCCCTCCAACCTGAAATGATTTATCCTGAAATTTTTCCCCTATTATAGAAAAATGTTATTATAATTCAATTGTATCATAAACATATGTTTCCATGAAGACTCTTCAATCTTGTTGGCTCACTAAAAATCTTTTAGCACTTGAGTGGTCTTATTCTATAAAATATTATCTCTATGATCTCGAATCTAAAATAGTTTCTCCATATAGGAATTATATTTCTCTAATGGTATGGAATTTGAGTTTAGTAATTGTTAATTATTGGTTATTTACTTTAATAATATATATACATGGAACATATATTGGACTTGAGAGAGAGCATGTGGAAGCGCAAAGCGATATGAAACCAACTTTAATCGATCAAGGATCACAAAATGATCAATATACCTTGGGATTTGATTTACATTATTCCAAAATAAAATTATATTATTCCATAGATATATTAAAATAAACACCCTTTCACTACCATTGACTTCCAAATCATACTGATTATTTTTAGTATAATAAATTTATTGATTTTGTGCTTCCCTTATGTGCAGCTAAAAGGATCCAACCTTCTTAGAAATTTCTTTACCCATATCAAGTACCAATAAATTTACTTCTCTAAATTAATTTTAGTTTGTTCCAGCACTACAATTATATCATTAAAGGGATTCATAATAAGTAATCAAAATTTTGGGTTGAATGATACTTTATATTTAATAAAATATGCGAAATAGCACGACCCCAACCACTATTGAAATCCATAAACCAAGATTATATTATATTATATAGGGTTTGAATTGTTCACATAGACTAACCATATTTTTATGGATGTTACACAATGAAAAAAATGATATATGTATCTATATCAAGCTTTAGACTATGCAGTAAAATTGAGGTAAACCTCATAAACTAATCACACACAATAAATATTTTTATCCACGAAATCATACGACAAACATAAAGTATTATTTAGTAAGATGATAAAATGAGATTTATTATCTAATGGAAATGAATTGTGATGAAATTTTATGGTGATAACTAAAACCCATATAACATTATGTCTTTTAGTTGATTAGGGGAGTCCAATGAGCGTATTCATGGTGAATTTTTATTATTTTAATTATGGTATGGGAAATGGTTTTAACATCCATTTAAGCTATTATTTATTAGAAATAAAATGCTAAAATACAAACCATCAACATAAAAATTATGAAATATCTCTCTTCATGCCATCCGAGTAGATATACTATTTCAAATATTTGTACATCATCATAAATTCAGGATGAATAGATAATTTATAATAACAAGCCTCCACTAATAGTTCATTCTTAAAATATGGCACGGACAAGAACCCAAGAAAAAATAATTACCATTATCATTCTATAAAAATAAATATTAATACAAATAACATTTATTGCGTTATTCTATTTCTCTACCCCTTCCTTCTTCAACTCCTGAATAATCACATGGATAAATGATTGAATACTAATTTTCGAAAGGTAATATCATTACCAATTTTTCAATATCTCTTAATCCAACTTGTAAAATTCTATAAATATTTGTGATTTTTTGAACCACATCATAAATATGCTATAATGATTCATTCAGCTCAAATTATTGGCTAACTATTTTTTCTTTCCTAGTGTTATAATGTATTGAGTAGTCATAATAATTGATCACTCCAACAATATCTTCTAGAAACTTTTAAATTATTTCAATATCAATATATACATAAAACATTAATTTCTAGCTTATATCTCATCCCATTATCTACTTATTTAATTCCTCAATATATTCTTGGAAAACAATAGTAGAACTAACTCAAAAGCATTAGTTTGAGAATTTTTCAAACCCTTCTCAATTTGATTGGTAATATTATAACAGGTTCATTGATTAACCTTCTATTTAGTTCCTTAATATTTTTATCATATTTAACATTCTAAATAATGTTGGATCCCTTCTATGTTACCTTGGTTAAAGGATTAGATATCCATGATAAATTTTCTAAAAATAATGGATTTTATTCATCCAATTAAAAAACAATTATTAATATTAGTCATCGTTATTGGTCTAATAAAATATTAAATACACTTAATCTTTGATTAATCAACATATATTCACTCTATTGTATATATATGACCATAAAATGAAAAAAATTACAATAAAAATTTATACTTTTTAAATTCATCATACAACTTCTCATTTCTCTGCATCTTTAGTATATATCATTGGTGATCTTCATGATCATACATTCTATTTGAATAAATAAGAATATTTACATAAAATCCACCAAAAAACAATCAATGTATTCATTAAAAATACTATTCATTAAATTAATGAAGATATATGGTAAATTTTTAATATCATATGGAACCACAATGTACTCATAGTGTACATACCTTCTCCATAATGTAGTCTTTGGAATATCCTCCTTCTTGATCCAATAATTGATGATTTTAATAATGAAGATAAATCAAGAAAAAGTGTTGAGATTTGTGTACATAATCAAATTATTCATAAATATGGGGAAGAGGAAAAATTTTCATTATATTAATCATGTTATGTTCTCAAGAAATAAATAATGATTCATAATGAAGCATCTTTCTTCATGGAAAAAAAATATGTGCACCCCAATGTGATATACATGGCTGAGAAAATCCCTTTTGAATATTCTTCTATAATGTATACTAAAATTCTTATGACTAAATGGGGTTCATTAAATATGGTGTCTTTTAAATAGGTTAGAAACCTAGTATAACAATAATTGAGAACATAGCTTTATGATGTGGTGGAAGAATATTAAACTCTTCAAAAATAATATCTAAAAACACTTTCATTATAAGAGTATCATCAGTGTTTATTTTATACCGAACTTTGGGATATAAAAAACAATTTTAAATAGGTACTATGATAAATAAAATTAATGTAATTTCCATTGGATGTTAACATGTATTCTTAGATAGATAGATGACCATAGGAATATTGGGAACATCAAACATGACTTCCCATCCTTGGAAATTGATGTGTGATTTATGTATATAAATCAATTACATTCATAAGATTAAATAAAAATCAACCATAGGGAGAATAATGTGAATTTCTAGAAGAAAATTATAACAATAATTATTCGGAGAAGAATCATAGACTTGATATGTGACCACCATATGATTAAAGGGTTTTATAACTCATTAAACATGAGATACATTGGGTTTATTTTGATACCATTATAAAATTAACCGTATATATAATAGAATGTATAAATATAGTATTAAATAAGAAATTATTTTTTCTATTGTGGATAGTAGATATACCATTCCCTATATTAATATAATTCATCCAATATTAGGATCATATAAGATTTTCAATTACCTCTCATATTTAGATGTTAAAAATGTCATCTATTATTGTTAACCCATAGATTTTGGAACAAATTATCATAATAATCATTCTCTTAAAACATTAATCAATGGATTGAGTGTGGTGTATTAATTATTGATATTTATATATTTCCATAATTATATATCGTTTTCCCATCACATCAGAAATTGATTCCCAATGATATTGATTCATGAAATTATAGAATATAATGGTGCCATTAAGATAATTTCCACCATGTTTCAGTCTAAACATTGAGCATGAAGGGAATTTCCTCTTTTTCATTATGTGGTTTTTGAGTTTCTATTGTATTATATCATCATCATCTAATAAAAAATATAATATTGATGAATATCTACAATATCAATTTCACATTATATAGCGCATAAAATGAGTTGTCTATAACTATTATGGACTCCTATGAATAACTGCCTTCAGAAACACAGTATGAAGATTAAAAAGAATTGACAAACAATAATTTTATGTTTCATAATAACACCAAAGGTATACCTCACATATATTTTAAAATTTTATTTATATGTACCAATATATTCATTATCCATTTTCTTTATTTGTAAGAACTCCACATTTTTATGAATAATATGGGACATGTACTTGTTCAAAATTAATTTCATGATCTCATTACAATCCATGGAGTAAATTTATTTACATTTCTTTATATCTTGGATAAGATTACACAATTTATCCACCTTAAATTCGAAATTACATTCAAAAAATGACTTTATCATGTTATGAAACCAAGAAGAGGGAAAAATATTATTTTTAGTATTGATCCAATTCTCATAAAATAGAATATTAAAAGGCACACTAAATTATGGTTGGAATTTTTTCATGACGGGCTTGAAAGAATTTAGTTCTCTTCCTTTCTTGTTTAAAAGTCCAGTAAGAGTCATGTATCGAGAAATTTTATTCATAACAACAAGATTTAAAATTCCATATCCCATAACATTTGGTTTCTCATGATAAAAATTGTTCAATTTTCATTTGGATTTAAAATTTACATGATTTATTTTAATTACATCCATCAAATATAAACATATGTAATAGTATATGAAACAAAAAACATTGAGGAAAAAACATAGTTTTTAAATATAGTGGTTATGAAGTTTAAATTTTAACACCATTATTTCAATCTATGACACTATAGGATTTACACAAGTCATCCTTGGAAAGCATACATTCAAATCCATCATAATGGTTAATAATAAAAATTCGGGTTAAGAAAAGAATATCCCTTGGGTGTTTCAAAACAAGTGCATAGTATAGCATGTTGTCTTGTAGTAGATAACACTAAAGTCAAGAATAGAACAACTTTCCATAGAAATTACCCTGAGTAACAAATTTTCCAAAACCACATCCACTTGTAGTAACCATATATGTATTTTTTAATAGTAAAACACTTAATATATTCCATACAAAAACAATAAGATTTTATATGATGCATAGACTTACACTAGGGTTATCATTTAAATTTTCTTATCCAAGTTTCCAATATTTAACTAATTTTTTACAATAATAAAAATTGAAACAAACTATTATTTTAATATATTAATAATATTTTTTTTATCAATATTCAATACAATATAAAAAAACTTCCACATTGATAAAAAAAGATTAGTATCATTAGAATCTAGTAAAACAATATTCTTATTTGGTGAATGATCTTTGAAATATAAAAAAAACATCCTACATTTTAATCCTCTAAGAGAAATCAACCATAATAAATTTCATAATAACTATGTTAAATAAATCATAAGAAAGGGTTATCATAGATTCAAATTAATAAAAATTTAGTGATATATCAACGATAACATAAGCATGTATTGAGAATAATGGTATGAGAAAATGATCCTTTCATTTCAAAACAATACCATGCATATTAAAGATCCAAATCACATATCCTTACATATTTATTGACTAGTCATAATACATGAATAATAAGGGAATCAAAATAAATAATTCATGAGTGCATTATGTATATATAAGACAAGGAATTATTTAACAAACATAATGAGATAAAATCATTTACATAGTAGTCATTTCCCATTATAAAATATGTCATAGTGGAATGAGTAATCTCTTGAAACCATCATTTTAGCTATGGTTAACTCCCAATACTATCAAAGTGGAAAAACACATAATAAATTATGTTCACCCCAAATTAAATTATTCCTTATCCCATGAGATACTAATAATTATGAAATGTATTTAGAGGGAGAAATAGTTCTATCCTAATACATAATGTAAATCATACATATGTCTACCACAAGACTATAAAACATTAATAAAATTATAAACAATGAAATGAAATGGTAGTCAAACACAATTCATCATAATATAATTTATTGAAAATAAAAAGTTTTCCTAAACATTTAATCATTTAACTATAGCATAACACATTGAAAAAATATATTGCAATAAATATTTTATCATGGAATAACCCATAGAAATGAAAAAAAATTCATATACTTCATTTCATAAAAAAAATCAATTTAGAGAAATAATAAGAATATTATAGTTGGATCATACCCCATGTCAATCATAAGTAATGTCAAATGATTTTATCTTACAGGTAAACAGATTTTGAATGATCAACGAAAAAATTCTTTTGGAAAATAGCCTTTCTTCTATGTTTGTCACTTGTTAATATTAATAAATTATACAACAATTACAAAATTCTTTTTAATTAATATAACTTCCAAAAATTATAGTGAAATCATAAATAAAATGAATAGTCATGATCGAGGGAAATTGTTTTCATTTTTCACAACTCAAAATAATGATTCCTGTAAGTTGTTTTGTAAAAGTTACCATATCACTGTAAAAAATTGAAATTAACATTCCTTTAAAAAAATCTTTACAAATGAATAATGTGTAAATATTCCTCAAAAAAATAAATGTTCAATAGTAATGAAACATTTAAAATGTTTTTAAAAGAATTTGAAATTGAAGAAAAATGTTGTTTAAAAAAAGATACAAATAAGTACTATTTTATTAAAAAAATATCTTAGTCTGTTAAGTGTATAATGAGAGTAAATTTAAAGGAAATTATGTATTTTGATGAAATAACCATAAGAGAAGAAACATAATGATATTTATTGAGAAGTTTATAATGAAATTTCATCATTGAAAACTCAATCATATTCAGTCGAGGAAGAAAAATGAGATTTTCTATAACATCATGCCCCATATAATTGTTTTGATAGAGAAGGAATTTCTAATAAGCCTTTAGTGATATCTCAATGATGCAAAAATCTATAAATAAGTTCCATGGGATGAATTAATATATAAGGAAATTTTTATTTTAAAAATGAAATAGTACAACTAAACATAACATAACCAAAAATGGTCTATGATGTATGATTACAATGCATTATAACACAAAAAATACCAATTGATATCAACACCAAACTATAATAGAGTACCAAAGTTGAATAATAACATGGTAATAGTAAAATTTTTAAGACTAAACCACAATGTTCAGTGACTTCAAGATATAACTTGAAAACTCCAAACATGCTCCAGTAGAAATTTACACAATCCTTGCCCAAGGTATCTTTTTTCACCACTAAATAAATGATATACCATTCCTTTACATGTATATAAATAAAAAATATATAAAAAATCACAAATTTTCTAAAAATTGGATGAGTAATGAAACTCTTTAGGTTTTTTGAAAATGGATTCCCTACAAACTCAAAAAAAATAGAAAATGTTTAAATATTTATATAAAACAAATTATATAGAAAAAAATTAAAAATAATAATTTAAAATGAAATTTCATGGCCAAACATATTTATAAAAAATAATTTTTCTAAACCAAACCATTTTTTCATGTAATGAAACACATAATGTTCTCCAAATCATTTCAAAAAACCATTTGGTATAACCCATTAAAACTTAGACATACACACATGCATACCCAGGTAGATGATAAATACTTATGAGTGGTCTCTCATCAATCTACGAAGTTATCATAAGGTAAGAATATACCAGTTCCCTAATGGCTCAAACCTCTTCTACAAGGTAGTATCATTGAAAATGACAGACACCAACAAATTATGTCAAAACCATATAAATATAAATATGCTAAAACCATTTCAATAAATTATTTTATTATTGAAATATATTATATAAAAAAAATTCCATGAATAAAAACAAACATCTATTTTAAAAATATTTATTTAAAAAATATTTATCAAAGAACATTTCACAAAAAACCACAATTTAAGAAATCCACACACCATTACTAAAGAAGGTTCGTATCCTTCATCTCATAACAATTTCATAATTAATGACACAAATTTAACCCAATTTTTAATTAATTCTTAATGTTCTTATAATAGGAGGTGATATTGAAAAAATACACATTATAAATTATGATGGAAATGAGGAAAGAAAATAATTATTAAAAAAAATAAGTTGAATATCTAAAAACCAACCTTATATATAATTAGAAAACATCAGCACCACCATATATCGTCATGATTAGAATATAATATCTTTGATCCATCCCTGATAGATCCAATCTATGAATCTATGATTAGGAAGATATTTTGATTTAGGGAAAATGATCATGATTGGAGATCAACCAAGGACTCTGTCTATCAATGAACATTAATTTTCCTACAGATTATATACAAATAGAAGGGGAAAGAATAAAAATTTAGAGGAAGAAATTACAACATAGGACTGAAATAGATGAAAATGTGTGGATTTTTTGCTAAACATTTTTATTCAACATTATAGATCTCACTTTTAATCATTCATGGTTTGTTGCATGTTTACGCAAAGAGCGTGTTAACTATGAGAATGACTATGTCTCCAAAACCACATTTACTCATGGGTGGCCACATGGTTTTAATAAACCATTAATATACCCATGAAACTAATAGGTAGAACATATTTATCATTACAATATTTTTTATAGTCGTTTCAAGGTTTCTAATAACCATGCTCAAATCATAAATATCTAGAAAATCCACCATAAAATTACAAAAGACCTTTAAACCCTACTAAACATCAACAAAACACCTTACATAATAAAAATAAATAAAATAAAAGTTTCTTAATTGAAAATAAATATTCAACATTCTACCCACCATTGGACTTTCTATCCTCAGAATGTTTAAAAATACCATTATCCTGAAAGATTTCAAGACATTCCTCCAAAATTTCTTTCTCTCATTCCCATGTTTCCTCTTGAATATGACTAAGTTTCCAAAAAATCAACATTAAAATTTTGGTTTCTCCATGAAATTCATTCTCTTTCTTATCCACAATCCAAAATAGGACATGCACTAAAGAAGAATCTTGATTTAAGTCTATAGGAACCCTTTGAATCAAATGATAATGATTAAGAAGCTACTTTTTCAACTCAGATATATTTAACGAATTATGTAATGTGTTTAACCATAGTTGAAAAGCCTACAAAATTTTCCACCTATAAATCTATTCCAGTATCTCAGCAGAGCATTGGTATCATTGTGATAACTTTACCCACATTCCAAAATGATTAGTCCCAATCATTGGAATGATTATTAAGAAAACATGATCATAGATGACGAATGACAAAAATCATCAATAATAAATCTCATAAGATAACTTATTTAGCATCCCACCTTTTTATCGCATAAACTTTTATTACATTTTACAAAACCGAGGATCTTTAAGGTTTAGTGTCTCGGAATCCAGGAACTTAAAACAAGAAAACATACATAAAACATTCTTCATAAACCCTTGAAAGGCTTCTCCTTAAGTTCATCCTAGGTTCATTACTGCATCTCATAACCTGGGGACATAGAACAAAAGAAAGGGTGAGCAGAAGGCCCAGTAAGGGAAACAAAAGAAACATTTTACATGTGAACTTGAGATACTTCAATAAGGACATGAAAAGAACTTTAAGGCATGAAAATGAAACCATGAAGCATATCAAAATAAAAATAACATTTTTCATAACTTGAAGATGTGGCTACAAAATTTAATATTGACAATCGTTTCATTTCACCAAGGTCCATCCCCAAGGTGTCGTTAAAACTTTACCAAGGTTATTCACCAAGGGGTCGTTAAAAATGGTCATCTCTAGAGATTAAGTCTTTACCCAATGCATTGGAGTGCTATCTGGGCGCACCCTTGACATGTCTTTATTATCCTGTTAGCCACATATATCATCATCAATCATTTCATAAACAACCCATATAGCATAAAAGAAATGGGTTTCATTTCGTAATCATAACGTTTTAAAAACTGCTTTAAAGACATGATCTTTACGTTACTTTAAACCCACGGAAAGGGAAAGTGGGTATCATGTATGTAAATCTCAGAATTTAAAATAGAACATTTTTGTATATATGTAAATAACCCTGTAGAAATATGATCTTTGAGTATTCACTTAATAACATGAAGTAATTTTGAGAAAAAGAGAGAGGCATTTTGAGATGAAAGTTCTGCAGCACAACGGCTACGTTACAAGGTTTTAGAAAACATTAAAAAGAGATGGGACATGGGTCAAACAATGATAAATGACCCATAAAACAGTAGAGGGACATAATATAAGGGATTTAAGAACATGGTAATGAAATTTGAAAATATACCATATGAAATGAAGAACATGAAAGGAAGACAAAAATAAGATTTCTCTTATGAAAATTCGGCAGCCTAACAACGTTACATAAACTTCAACCAAAAATGAATTGATGATGTCAAATAGGGTATCTCATCATATGAACATAAAAGATCACTATGATATATATAGAGATCATTCCCCAACATAACAAAAATTAACTTGCAAGACTTGACATGGAATTATAACTTTGAAAAGGAGAAGGGTGAAAGAATCCCTTAAAAATTCGGCAGCCTAACGACGTCACTTAAACTTCAACAAAAATGAATTGATGATATCAAATAGGTTCTATCATCATATGAACATAATATTCCATTATGATATATATATATATCATAACCCAACATAACAAAAATGAACTTGAAAGAATTGACATGAAAGTATAACTTCAAAATGAGAAGGGTGAAGAACCACTTAAAAATTCGGCAGCCTAACGACGCCACATAAAACTTCAAAAAACTGAATTGAAGAGATCAAATGGGGTCTCTCATCATATGATAATAAAATATAATTAGGATAAATTTAGGGATCGTACCCCAACATAATAAAAAGGAACTTTAAATACTTTACATGATAATAGATCTTGAAAAATGAGAAGGGAGAAAGAATCCGTTACAAAAATTTCGGCAGCCTAACGGCGCCACTTAAAACTTCATAAAATGAAATAATGACAGTAAGAGGGGATCTCTCATTATGTGAACATGAAAAGGGTAGTAAGAGGAGTATAAAAGAACACCCTTTAACATATGAACATGGAGCATAATAGAAATTACATAAAAGAGATTTCTTGAAAAGAAAGAGAGAGATCTGATCCCTTACCTTAAAACGTAACTCTTAAAACTCAAAGATTTGGACCTTGAGGGCTTGGGGGCATCTTGGGAGGACTCCTTGGGAGGTAAAGAGACCGGAAAATCGTTGGGGGAGAGTTGGGAGTGAAAACTAAAGGAGGAAAGGGTGGGTATTTATAGGGAAAGTGAGGGCACAAGGCATTAATGGCCAAGGGACACCTCACAAGTGCTTTTCTCAAAACCATGTGCTCTCCCTTGGAATTTACCATGGAGTTAGGCCACATGGGGCCCCCCAAACAATAATTCATCACCCTTGGCCATCCGACCCTTAAAATATCTCATGACATCATCAGGACACAGTTATGATGTCATTAAACATACTGAAACCCTAAAACTGTATTTTTACTATTCACTGAAAATTCAACTTTCTCAGAAAAATCCCAAAATTTCACATTAACCAAATATCAAGGCTATGATTTCAAAAATGAACTCCATTTTATAAAAATAATTTTCTAAATATTTTTAATTCTATTTTTAAATAAAAACACTATTCACCAAAAATTCATTTTTTTAGAAAAATCCCCAAAAATTACCATAACATAGTATCGATGCTCTGAGTTCAAAATAAAGTCCATTTTATAAAAATAATTTTCTAATTATTTTTAATTAAATTTTTAATTAAAAAATACTATTCACCTGAAAAAACTAATACTTGACTAATAATTTATGAAACCATTATTTAACCATTTTATTGAATCACATTACTTAATCAAGGTGCCTAGATTATACTAATACTTTATTTAAGTGAGATTACTAATCCATTTGGACTCATTACTAATCCTAATCATAAAATCACTATTCATATTTTACTATTCATCAAAAATCAAGTTGATCTTATTAGACTCTAAATTTCGTACTGAACATAATTGTAGAAGACCATTTTTTGCAAATCATTACACAATTTTAATTATTTAGGGTTTACAAAAACATTTTTAAACTATAATTTTTCTAGAATTCATCAAAAATATGCATACTATATTTATTCGGTCATCTGAATATTCATAAACTTCATCATAGGAAGAAATCCCAATTTTTATTTAAAATAAAGGATTACACAAGGTAGTTACGGTCTCCTTACATAGCCCCTTATCACACTAGCACAGGACCTAAGTGTAAGGTGTGCTAAGGTGAGATAATCTGAGGGAGGCTCGGCCAACATCGCACGAGTAGTAATTTCTATCAGTTTGAACTTCTCGCGAAGGCGATCCCATTCTAGCTTCACACGATGATGTACAGCTTTGGTTTGGTCCAGAGCAAAGCCCAGTGGTGCTACCTCCTTCCCATGTTCTGTTAGATGGGCTTCGATCGGTCCAAGACTACTGGGTGAGGCCATCGAATCTTCTTTCTATATTAATTAACCAAGATTACTTGTATTTAGAGACAATAATCAAAACGTTTAGTTTCCAGTGGTCATATTGACCAATGGTCATATAACAGTCAAAAACCAACGGTATCATTTTAATTATACTCATGTTATCAAATGAAACATTTCTGATGAGTATAAAAATAAAATAACACATAAAATTAGGAAACAAGATTTATTCAAAATTTCGGGTCGTTACAAGCTTCCCCCCTTAAGAAATTGCATCCTCACAATTTTTTTAAAATTAGGTTTTGAAATTTCATTGAAAGTCCCACATCGGAAAAGGAGTCAGTAAAACTGTTACTTTAAAAGAAAAAAAGGGAAGTATAAAGGTCACCCAAGTTAAACCACACTAGGATTCCATGTAAGAAAACATGGACATGGAAGAAAAACAAAGGGTCAAGTTCTGAGGGAGAGTGATAGAGAACGTGATTAGGAGAAAGTTAACCATAAAAAAATCCCAAACTTATGATGTGTGTAAATGTTCATTGATTACCTAGTAGGAAACGTAAACCAACAACATTATTGTTTTACGTTTCTTTTCATAATTTTGAGGAATTCATTTACTACATAGAACAAAAACATAAGAAAATATACCTACCTTCATGTAGAGTTTCATCCATTAATAAGTTTCTACCAAAACTAATCCTTTCTCCAAAAGATGAGCATTCAAAACTACTTGGTCTCATCAAAACACAAGAATCATCTTCTAGAGAATCACATAATCCACAAAAGATTAACTATCTATTTCTTCTATCTTTAAACATTATCCCAAAAACAGAAACGGTAAGGTAAAACAACTCTTCAAAAAGAAATAATCCCATAGGAAGGGAAACTATTTTTAAATCTTCAAAGTTCCATGGTACTACCCAAAGTTCATCATAGACTATCCCATAAATAATGGTCCTTAAAATTCTTCAAAATAAACCAAACTAAGATTGAAACCCAAATACAACAGGGATTTGATAACATAGTCTTCCAAAATAAACTTCATTGTTCATCTCCAAACAACATCAACCACACCCAAAATCTTATAAAAAAAGTAGTTAACTTAAACATATTTTACCCAAGATAGGTTAATCATTTCCATAAGTAACCTAAATTACTATAAGTCCACCTTAAATTCATTGATTCTTCAAAATATAAGTCAACCTTAATCCTCAATGAAAATACCGTAGTAATCTATTTACCTTGATCATATAGGGTCCTCAAAATAGTGAATGTCTTCCAAAATAATAATAATCTTTTAATCCCCTAATCATCTCTATCGTATTAATACGTCAATCATAGCATTTTATATCACATTGGTTGTTGGGACATGTTCTTCCATTTCCCGCCATTAACTAAGAAAAGAATCTATAATTAAGGGCTTAAATACTTATCCAATAATCATGAAAAGAAACTTAAATAATATAAGGATAACTTGTAGAAGAAAAGTATACCCTAACTTGTGATCCCCTAGTTTCCCATCTAGGTTATCCATGATCATATATTCTTATGTGAATCTTTATTTTATTTTATCTTTGTTCCTTTAACAATGGTTCATACTAAGCTTATGAATTTTCCAAAGCATATCCCATGGGAGTGTCGTAACCAAGAGTGTAGCAAGGCCCGTTGTCGTGTACCAGTTCTTGTTCGAGTCTAACTCAAAGCGGTGTTTTCGGGTTTTACCCCTATGTACATCTGTGCCAAAGCCACCTCTACCTGCTCGTATCCAGACAGGGATGTATTTGCTTGGAAACCCCTTACTCAATACTCACCAAAATACCAGGAAGATTTCCTATATTTAATCTTTTCTATAGGGTTCTTCCAAGAGTTTTCATATCCAAATTTCCACAAATAACTAAACCATCCTTTGATACCAACTATAGCATCCCAACTTTTTATTACATAAACTTTCAATACATTTTACAAAACTGAGGATCTTTAAGGTTTAGTGTCTTGAAAACCAGGAACTTAAAACATGAAAACATACATAAAACATTCTTCCTAAACCCTTGAAAGTATTATCATTAAGTTCATCCTAGGTTCATTACTGCATATCATAACCTGGGGACATACAACAAAAGAAAGGGTGAGCAGAAGGCCCAGTAAGGGAAACAAGAGAAACATTTTACATGTGAACTTGAGATACTTCAATAAGGACATGAAAAGAACTTTAAGGCATGAAAATGAAACCATGAAGCATATCATAATAAAAATAACATTTTTCATAACTTGAAGATGTGGCTACAACATTTAATTTTAACAATCGTTTCGTTTCACCAAGGTCCATCCCCAAGGTGTCGTTAAAAATTACCAAGGTTATTCACCAAGGCGTCGTTAAAAATGGTCATCTCTAGAGATTAAGTCATTACCCAATGCATTGGAGCGCTATCTGGGCGCACCCTTGACATGTATTTATTATCATGTGAGCCACATATATCATCATCAATAATTTCACAAACAACCCATATAGCATAAAAGAAATGGGTTTCATTTTGTAATCATAACGTTTTAAAAACTGCTTTAAAGACAAGACCTTTACGTTACTTTAAACCCACGGAAATGGAAAGCGGGTATCATGTATGTAAATCCAAGAATTTGAAATAGAACATTTTTGTATATATGTGAATAACCCTATAGAAATAATATCTTTGAGTATTCACTTAATAACATGAAGTAATTTTGAGAAAAAGAGAGAGGCATTTTGAGACGAAAATTCTGCAGCATAACGGCTATGTTACAAGGTTTTAGAAAACGTTGAAAAGAGAGGGTACATGGGTCAAACAATGATAAATGACCCATAAAATAGTAGAGGGATAGAATATAAGGGATTTAAGAACATTGTAATGAATTTTGAAAATATACCATATGAAATGAAGAACATGAAACGATGACAAAAATAAGATTTCTCTTATGAAAATTCTGCAGCCTAACAGCGTTACATAAACTTCAACCAAAAAATGAATTGATGATGTCAAATAGGGTCTCTCATCATATGAACATAAAAGATAAGTATGATAGATATAGAGATCATACCCCAACATAATAAAAAGGAACTTTCAAGACTTGACATGGAATTCGAACTTTGAAAAGGAGAAAGGTGAAAGAATCCCTTAAAAATTCGACAGCCTAACGGCATCACATAAACTTCAAAAAAATGAATTGATGAGATCAAATAGGGTCTCTAATCATATGAACATAAGAGTCTAGTATGATAGATATAGATATCATACCCCAACATAAAAAAAAGGAACTTGAAAGAATTGACATGAAAGTAGAACTTCAAAATGAGAAGGGTGAAGAACCACTTAAAAATTCGGCAGCCTAACGACGCCACTTAAAACTTAAAAAACAGAATTGAAGAGATAAAATGTGGTCTCTCATCATATGATCATAAAAGATCAGTAGGATAAATTTAGAGATCATAACCCAACATAATAAAAAGGAACTTGAAATACTTTACATGATAATAGATCTTGAAAAATGAGAAGGGAGAAAGAATTCGTTACAAAAATTTCGGCAGCCTAACAGCGCCACTTAAAACTTCATAAAACGAAATAATGAGAGTAAGAGGGGATCTCTAAATATGTGAACATGAAAAGGGCAGTAAGAGGAGTATAAAAGAACACCCTCTAACATAAGAACATGGAGCATAAAAGAAATTACATAAAAGAGATTTCTTGAAAAGAAATAGAGAGATCTGATCCCTTACCTTAAAAGGTAACTCTTAAAACTCAAAGGTTTGGACCTTGAGGGCTTGGGGGAACCTTGGGAGGACTCCTTGGGAGGTAAAGAGACCAGAACTTCATTGGGGGAGATTTGGGAGTGAATATAAAGGAGGAAAGTGTGGGTATTTATAGGGAAAGTGAGGGGACAAGGCATTAATGACAAAGGGACACCTCACAAGTGCTTTTCTCAAAACCATGTGCTCTCCCTTGGCATTTACCACGGAGTTAGGCCACATGGGGACCCCAAAACAATAATTCATCACCCTTGGCCGGCCAACCCTTAAAATATCTCATGACATCATCAGGACACAGTTATGATGTCATTAAATATACCGAAACCCTAAAACTGTATTTTTACTGTACACTGAAAATTCAACTTTCTCAGAAAAATCCCAATATTTCACATTAACCAAATATCAAGGCTCTAATTTCAAAAATGAACTCCATTTTATAAAAATAATTTTCTAAATATTTTTAATTTTATTTTTAAATAAAAACACTATTCACCGAAAATTCATTTTTTTAGAAAAATCCCCAAAAATTACCACAACATAATATCGATGCTCTGAGTTCAGAAATAAAGTCCATTTTATAAAAATAATTTTCGAATTATTTTTAATTAAATTTTTAATTAAAAAACACTATTCAACCGAAAAAACTAATACTTGACTAATAATTTATGAAACCATTATTTAACCATTTTATTGAATCACATTACTTAATAAAGGTGCCTAGATTATACTAATACTTTATTTAAGTGAGATTACTAATCCATTTGGACTCATTACTAATCCTAATCATAAAATCACTATTCATATTTTACTATTCATCAAAAATCAAGTTGATCTTATTAGACTCTAAATTTCGTACTGAACATAATTGTAGAAGACCATTTTTTGAAAATCATTACACATTTTTAATTATTTAAGGTTTACAAAAACATTTTTGAAATATACTTTTTCTAGAATTCATCAAAAATATGCATACTATATTTATCCGGTCATTTGAAAATTCATAAACTTCATCATAAGAAGAAATCCAAATTTTTATTTAAAACAAAGGATTACACAAGGCAGTTACGGTCTCCTTACATAGCCCCTTATCACACCAACATAGGACCTAAGTGTAAGGTGTGCTATGGTGAGAGAATCCGAGGGAGGCTCGGTTGACATCGCATGAGTTCTAATTTCTATCAGTTTGAACTTCTCGTGAAGGCGATCCCGTTCTAGCTTCACAAGATGATGTTCAGCTTATGTTTGGTCCAGAGCAAAGCCCAGTGGTGCTACCTCCTTTCCAAGTTCTGTTAGATGGACTTCGATCGGTCCAAGACTATTGGGTGAGGCCATCGAATCTTCTTTCTATATTAATTAACCAAGATTACTTGTATTTAGAGACAATAATTAAAACGTTTAGTTTCTAGCGGTCATATTGACCAATGGTCATATAACAGTCAAAAACCAACGGTATCATTTTAATTATACTCATGTTATCAAATGAAACATTTTTGTTGAGTATAAAAATAAAATAACACATAAAATTAGGAAACAAGATTTATTCAAAATTTTGGGTCGTTACAATCTTCCCCCCTTAAGAAATTGCGTCCTTGCAATTTTTTTAAAATTAGGTTTTGAAATTTCATTGAAAGTCCCACATCAGAAAATGAGTCAGTAAAACAATTACTTTAAAAGAAAGAAAGGGAAGTACGAAGGTCACCCGAGTTAGCCCACACTAGGATTCCATGTATGAAAACATGGACATGGAAGAAAAACAAAGGGTCAAGTTCTGAGGGAGAGTGATAGAGAACGTGATTAGGATAAAGTTAACCATAAGAAAATCCCAAACTTATGATGTGTGTAAACGGTCATTGATTACCTATTAGGAAACGTAAACCAACAATGTTTTTGTTTTACGTTCCTTTTCATAATTTTGAGGAATTCATTTACTACATAGAACAAAAACATAAGAAAATATACCTACCTTCATGTAGAGCTTCATCCCTTAATAAGTTTCTACCAAAACTAATCCTTTCTCCAAAAGATGAGCATTCAAAACTACTTGGTCTCATCAAAACACAAGAATCATCTTCTAGAGAATCACATAATCCACAAAAGATTAACTATCTATTTCTTTTATCTTTAAACATTATCCCAAAAACAGAAAGGGTATGGTAAAACAACTCTTCAAATTGAAAGAATCCCATAGGAAGGGAAACTATTTTTAAATCTTCAAAGTTCCATGGTACTACCCAAAGTTCATCATAGACCATCCCATAAATAACAGTCCTTAAAATTCCTCAAAATAAACCAAACTAAGATTGAAACCCAAATACAAGAGGGATTTGATAACATAGTCTTCCAAAATAAAGTCCATTGTTCATCACCAAACAACATCAACCACACCCAACATCTTATAACAAAAGTAGCTAACCTAAACATATTTTACCCAAGATAGGTTAATCATTTCCATAAGTAACCTAAATTACTATAAGTCCACTTTAAATTCATTTATTCTTCAAAATATAAGTCAACCTTACTCCTCAATGAAAATACCGTAGTAATCTATTTACCTTGATCATATAGGGTCCTCAAAATAGTGAACGTATTCCAAAATAATAATCATCTTTTAATCCCCTAATCATCTATGTCGTATTAATACGGCAATCGTATCATTTCCTATCACATTGGTTGTTGGGACATGTTCTTCCATTTCCTGCCATTAACTAAGAAAAGAATCTATTATTAGGGGCTTAAATACTTAGCCAATAATAATGAAAATAAACTTAAGGCATATAAGGATAACATGTAGAAGAAAAGTATACCCTAACATGTGATCCCCTAGGTTCCCATATAGGTTATCCATGATCATATATTCTTATGTGAACCTTTATTTTATTTTAACTTTGTTCCTTTAACAATGGTTCATACTAAGCTTATGAATTTACCAAAGCATATCCCTCGGGAGTGTCACAACCAAGAGTGCAGCAAGGCCCATTTTCGTGTACCATTTCTCGTTCGAGTCTAGCTCAAAGCGGCATTTTTGGGTTTTACCCCTATTTACATCTGTGCCAGAGCCACCTCTACCTGCTCGTATCCAGACAGGGATGTATTTGCTTGGAAACACCTTACTCAATACTCACCAAAATACCAAGAAGATTTCCTATATTTAATCTTTTATATAGGGTTATTCCAAGAGTTTTTATATCCTAATTTCCACAAATAACTAAACCATCTGTTGATATCAACTATAGCATCCCACCTTTTTATCACATAAACTTTCATTACATTTTACAAAACCGAGGATCTTTAAGGTTTAGTGTCTTGGAAACCAGGAACTTAAAACATGAAAACATACATAAAACATTCTTAATAAACCCTTGAAAGGCTTCTCCTTAAGTTCATCCTAGGTTCATTACTGCATCTCATAACCTGCGGACATACAATAAAAGAAAGGGTGAGAAGAAGGCCCAGTCAGGGAAACAAGAGAAACATTTTACATGTGAACTTGAGATACTTCAATAAGTACATGAAAAGAAATTTAAGGCATGAAAATGAAACCATGATGAATATCATAATAAAAATAACATTTTTCATTACTTGAAGATGTGGCTACAACATTTAATATTGACAATCATTTCGTTTCACCAAGGTCCATCCCCAAGGTGTCGTTAAAAATTACCAAGGTTATTCACCAAGGCGTCGTTAAAAATGGTCATCTCTAGAGATTAAGTCTTTACCCAATGCATTGGAGCGCTATATGGGCGCACCCTTGAAATGTCTTTATTATCATGTGAGCCACATATATCATCATAATTCATTTCATAAACAACCCATATAGCATAAAAAGAAATGGGTTTCATTTCGTAATCATAATGTTTTAAAAACTGCTTTAAAGACACGATCTTTACGTTACTTTAAACCCACGGAATGGGAAAGTGGGTATCATATATATAAATCCCAGAATTTAAAATAGAACATCTTTGTATATATGTGAATAACCCTGTATAAATAAGAGCTTTGAGTATTCACTTAATAACATGATGTAATTTTGAGAAAAAGAGAGAGGCATTTTAAGACGAAAATTCTGCAGCATAACGGCTACGTTACAAGGTTTTAGAAAACGTTGAAAAGAGAGGGGACATGGGAAAAACAATGATAAATGACCCATAAACAGTATAGGTACATAATATAATGGATTTAAGAACATGGTAATGAAATTTGAAAATATACCATATGAAATGAAGACCATGAAAGGAAGACAAAAATAAGATTTCTCTTATGAAAATTCGGCAGCCTAACAGCGTTACATAAACTTCAACCAAAAATGAATTGATGATTTCAAATAGGGTCTCTCATCATATGAACATAAAAGATCAGTATGATAGATATAGAGATCATACCCCAATATAATAAAAAGTAACTTGCAAGACTTGACATGGAATTAGAACTTTGAAAAGGAGAAGGGTGAAAGAATCCCTTAAAAATTCGACAGCCTAACGGCGTCACTTAAACTTCAACAAAAATGAATTGATGAGATCAAATAGGGTCTCTCATCATATTAACATAATATTCCATTATTATAGATATAGATATCATACCCCAACATAACAAAAAGGAACTTGAAAGAATTGACATGAAAGTACAACTTCAAAACGAGAAGGGTGAAGAACCACTTAAAAATTCGACAGCCTAACGACGCCACTTAAAACTTCAAAAAGCTGAATTGAAGAGATCAAATGGGGTATCTCATCATATGATCATAAAAGATCAGTAGGATAAATTTAGAGATCATACCCCATCATAATAAAAAGGAACTTGAAATACTTTACATGATAATAGATCTTGAAAAATGAGAAGGGAGAAAGAATCTGTTACAAAAATTTCGGC
Source organism: Viscum album (assembly GCA_963277665.1). NCBI lineage: Eukaryota > Viridiplantae > Streptophyta > Magnoliopsida > Santalales > Viscaceae > Viscum > Viscum album. The sequence goes on along the minus strand of OY728145.1, from coordinate 2,009,741,306 downwards.
AGCCTAACGACGCCACTTAAAACTTCAAAAAACGAAATAATGAGAGTAAGAGGGGATCTCTCATTATGTGAACATGAAAAGGTCAGTAAGAGGAGTATAAAATAACACACTTTAACATAAGAACATGGAGCATAAAATAAATTACATAAAAGAGACTTCCTGAAAAGAAAGAGAGAGATCAGATCCCTTACCTTAAAACGTAACTCTTAAAACTCAATGGTTTGGACCTTGAGGACTTGGCAGAACCTTGGGAGGACTCCTTGGGAGGTAAAGAGACCAGAACTTTGTTGGGGGAGAGTTGGGAGTGAAAACTAAAGGAGGAAAGGGTGGGTATTTATAGGGAAAGTGAGGGGACAAGGCATTAATGGGCAAGGGACACCTCACAAGTGCTTTTCTCAAAACCATGTGCTCTCCCTTGGCATTTACCATGAAGTTAGGCCACATGGGGCCCCCCAAAACAATAATTCATCACCCTTGGCCATCCAACCCTTAAAATATCTCATGACTTAATCAGGACACAGTTATGATGTCATTAAACATATCAAAACCCTAAAACTGTATTTTTACTATTCACTGAAAATTCAACTTTCTCAGAAAAATCCCAAAATTTCACATTAACCAAATATCAAGGCTCTGATTTCAAAAATTAACTCCATTTTATAAAAATAATTTTCAAAATATTTTTAATTTTATTTTTAAATAAAAACACTATTCACCGAAAATTCATTTTTTTAGAAAAATCCCCAAAAATTACCATAACATAATAACGATGCTCTAAGTTCAAAAATAAAGTCCATTTTATAAAAAAAATTCTATTTATTTTTAATTAAATTTTTAATTAAAAAACACTATTCACCTGAAAAAACTAATACTTGACTAATAATTTATGAAAGCATTATTTAACCATTTTATTGAATCACATTACTTAATCAAGGTTCCTAGATTATACTAATACTTTATTTAAGTGAGATTACTAATCCATTTGGACTCATTACTAATCCTAATCATAAAATCACTATTCATATTTTACTATTCATCAAAAATCAAGTTGATCTTATTAGACTCTAAATTTCGTACTGAACATAATTGTAGAAGACCATTTTTTGCAAATCATTACACATTTTTAATTATTTAAGGTTTACAAAAACATTTTTAAAATATACTTTTTCTACAATTCATCAAAAATATGCATACTATATTTATCCAGTCATTTGAAAATTCATAATCTTCATCATAAGAAGAAATCCCAATTTTTATTTAAAACAAAGGATTACACAAGGCAGTTACGGTCTCCTTACATAGCCCCTTATCACACCAGCATAGGACCTAAGTGTAAGGTGTGCTAAGGTGAGAGAATCCGAGGGAGGCTCGGCCAACATCGCACGAGTAGTAATTTCTATCAGTTTGAACTTCTCACGAAGGATATCCCATTCTAGCTTCACACGATGATGTTCAGCTTGGATTTGGTCCAGAGCAAAGCCCAGTGGTGCTACCTCCTTCCCAAGTTCTGTTATATGGGCTTCGATCGGTCCAAGACTACTGGGCGAGGCCATCGAATCTTCTTTCTATATTAATTAACCAAGATTACTTGTATTTAGAGACAATAATCAAAATGTTTAGTTTCCAACGGTTATATTGACCAATGGTCATATAACAATCAAAAACCAACGGTATCATTTTAATTATACTCATGTTATCAAATGAAACATTTTTTTTTGAGTATAAAAATAAAATAACACATAAAATTAGGAAACAATATTTATTAAAAATTTCGGGTCATTACAACTGATGACATGATGACACCTCCATTATTTTTTTGATCAACCAAATCTCATGTGTTCCCGCTTGTTCAAGGATAGTCATAACTAATGAAGTCTCTCATGTATCCACAAAATAGTTGTAAAATGATAAGATACCTATATAATGCTTAATACAATGCCAAATGTATCGAGGATTGATAACTTTTGTTATATGAGAAATTTACTAATGATACCTACCCCTCCCACGATCCACCAAAATCCATTACACATGAATAATCAGGTCTTCCAACATATCTATCATCTATTAGATTTTATCATCTGTCAAAGGATGATACCCCATACTAATGGTTAAATTTGTATCAAGTAATTGCTATAAGGATTTCTAGTAACAAGATGTAAACGAAAAATCACTATTTGATACTATTGAAAATGGTATGCCATTTCATATTTACCACATCTTAGATAAAAAATTTAAACAAATTCTCCAAAACAATACATTAATTAGTAGGTATAAAATGCACCAAATTTTTGAGCTAATCCAATACCACCCATATAGAATTGTGTGTTCGAACCAATATTTGGAGACTCATCCGAAAACCCAAGGATATTTTCTCCCATTTCTAAATAGGTTTATGTAAGGATTACGACACATCCACTAGTTAGTAATGTAATACATTAAACTACTCATTGGATAATAATCTCAAAAAAAACTCAAACATCATATTTTTCATACCGATCTCCCGAAATTTTATTTCAATTCCTTATACATTATTTTTTTCCAAGATGAACATACCATCTCATTTGTGTAATATTGATGTTTCTTTTCTTGAAAACCCATATTTAGGACCATCAAATTTCAAAACCGAGAAAGTAAATTTTCACCAATCCTCCACCCCTCAATTGTGTCCCAACCATTGAATTTTGACCTCATAGTCATAAATTATGAATCATTCTTTTATGAATCCTAAACTATCTCAAAAAAAATATAGAAAAAATTAAACTAGAAAGGAAACAACAATATATCCTTGGTCTTTACATTTCAATTGTATGCTGGTTTTCTCCTACATCATGATCCACTGAAGTCTGTTTTCCCAATGTATACATAAATTCCATGTAAAAAAAATTGGGCATACTCTATCCATCTTCATTCTCTCAGGTTCATGTACTAATGTGAAAAAATATCATTGAAATCCTTATGATCCATAAAAAATAAAAATTTCTCATCAAATAGGTAATTAAAACAAGTCATCAATGTATAGAATACAATAGGTTACCCTAAATCATATGTTGGGTAGTTCATCTCATGAACCTGTAACTATTATGATCCATATATGACAACATGATATCCTTACATGTCGACACATCCCAACCCAGATCTCGAAGAATCATAATAATCCAAATCACATTAACAAATTCATAAAATATCATTATTGGAGATCATGTAAGGCCATCATAATGCTCTTTAAAAGGCTTAAAACATTCATCATTCAATAGGAACAAATCATTATTTCTTGTCATAGATTTCATAGTTTAATCTGGTCATAACAATTCATGAAAAAAACATCAGATATAACTATGTAGAACAAGTAAAGTGTGTGTCTCAATGATATTTTTTAGTAGTTTCCAAAAGATAATAGCCTATATCATTTCTAGATCCAAATAAATTTATCTTTTAGGGAAAACATCGCCAATATGACATACCTCTTGTAATTAAAAATTACACATTAATAATTAAGAATAAAAATGACAATATCTTATTATTTCCAATATTTCACAGATTGTTCCTCATGATAATCCATGGTCCTTTAATACACCAATATGTCATCCACAAAAAGAAGTAAAAAAACAGATATCTTTGAACTAATTCATCAATTCCATAAATATATTTGGCGAATTCGTATTGGTTAATGTAATTAACACATACTCATAATGGCCATATCTTATCCTGAAATCTATTTTTGGAATATCCATTTTTCAAAAATGAAAATAGATATATCCAGATAAAAAGAAAATATTAGAGAACTACCGGGCCCCACTAAATTAATCTAACATATCATCAATGCATGGAAACGGATATTTATTCTTTATTGTAACATGGTTATTATTATGATGATTAACACATTTCCAAATATTTTCATATTATTTTAAATAAAATATTATTGTTTCTCCCCGTAGATAAATTATTGGATGAAGGAACCCTTTGCTTTATAGCTCTTCTAATCGCACATTTAGTTCTTTTAATTCTATTGGATTTATCTGGTTTGACGTAATGAAAATCGGAATGGTAACTAGATGAAGAGAAATTGTAAAATACAATTATCTTTTTAGTGCAAATCATCATAAATTATCATGAAAAATTTATTAAAACTAATCAAAACCACTGGAAAATGCTATTCGTGATCTCTTCTATTGATTCCAAGGTCGACAACAACAACTGGTATTAGATATTTCCATCTTATGGTGCCAACAAGACCATTCCAGCTTCCCTTACATTTGTTTATCATCTAATTTGATTCTCAATGACCATATCGAATGTAAAACTAATCATTCAAGTATAACTATCAATCTGATCCTTGAACATATTTAACCAATCCCTACATAAGATGATGTAATAGACATATATCTGAACTATAATAAATTCTATGTCTACTCAACTCAATATACAGTTATAGAATATGATCTACACATAATAGATCAACATTTTCTTTGACAAAGAGGAATTTTATAATTTAAAATAGAAGGAAACAACTCAACAATTAAACCTATAATATTAAAAAAATGGGATGTAATAAATTAATTGTATACACCCTTATAAAAAAATTTATGTGTTGAATTATAACTAATCATACCACAAACCATCGATGGTCATATTGACCATCCATAATCACATTCTTAGATCCATATAATTACTTTGTCTCTTCACATTGTTATTTATGTCCCTATTGAGAATTCTGGTCATGATGAGAACTGTAATTCCTTGAATCTTCATGTCTTGCTCGGTTTTGTTGATTATAATTATTCTACTAACCAAGCTCAATCAATTAATATGATGTGTGTGACACATGATATGTATTTCGAACTCCCTACCTTAGATAATTGTGACAATAGTTGTGAAGATGCTCGATATGACTGCAATTCTACCAAGCACTGACTAGTTCCGTACACTATCTCTTATTGTTTTCTAAATAACCACATTGAAAACATCCATCTATGCTCATGGGTTAGGGTGGAAGATGCACTGATCCATCCAACTAATTTTCAGTCATCCCATAATCTTGGAATAGGTTTCCCCCTTTCTCTTATTCCTATAATTAGAGTACAAATTGTTTATATATGAATCAACATGATCCCTCCACATGTAGCTCCTAAGATGTCCCTTTATACCACTACCTATCTATTGATTAGTTTATATAATCTTTTATATAGAGCATGTCAATTCTCAGGGAAATCTATTTCCATATCCCCAAATTCAAAAATGTGTTCCTTCAAGGATGAAATATGAGTGAATTTGGCAGAAAAGATAAATAAATTATTAATTTTAGACACATATTCTATCATCAGAGTATTCATATACTATAAGATAAAAATATGTTATTTTTTAAATCCTTAATGTGTGAGGATATAATTATTTTTTGAACAATTATTAAAAATATTTTTATGTCATTACTGAGTATAATATAACCTGAATTGCTAAATCCCACCACTAATGTGCGATATCCTTGAGCATATACATTCCCAAGATGACTTTTATCTCTAATGGTTTGATAAGGAAATCAATTATTTTATTCATCCTATTCATCTACACCTCTTCCTTATGTTGCTCTGAATCACCACAAATGATGGGTGGATTTTACTTCTATAATGGAAATACATGATTCCCTTTCCTTAGGTTATCCCTTTGGTTCCCACTATCCACATCCAACAATTCTTGGACTATACATTGAATGATTTTTTGGTTCACCTATGACTCAGGTGAAACCACATTCTTAGAAACCTCTTCTAGTTGGTTTCTACAATTCTTACATGGTGATATTTTCTATAACCAAAACAAAACACCACAAGTCTAACTCTCTATAAACTGAAGGATTATCAAATTTTAAAAGATCACATCACAACTTTCAAAACATGGATCTCCCAAAATTAAGTATTTTACACATTTGACCAATATTTAAAATTTCAAGATGCCTTATGAAACTAGAACATTTTTAAAATACTTCTATCATGTATTTTTTAAATCTCAAATTTGTAATCAATTTCAATAAATTTCAAAAATAAACATTTTTTATCCCAAATTTGAAATCAATATTGAATTTTAAATATCCACTCATAGTGGAAAGCCATTAATAAAATCTATTTTATGCTCTAATCCTTGGCTAAATATATCGCAATGATAACATAGTTCTATAAGTGTCTCTAAAGCACTTATATACCCAAGTCCATGTTAACTTGATGTTCAACATAAATATGTGAGTTATTCCTTTTTTATTCTCCACAATTCATGTCCAAATAATCCCAATCCTTTCTATCATCCCAACTCAAGAAGTAATCACGAATTAATTTTATAACTCCAAGACAGACACAAATATTACCCAAAGATCGAACAAACTCATATTATTTTCAAGTCACGGAATGAAATAAGATTATATCACTTATCCCACAAAGATTTGGACTAGCTGTGATTAATAAAATTTTCAATTCAACAACCAAAAAATATAATACATGTTTTAAAATCCATAATGATATTTATTATCTTGAGTTGAGGCAGGCTTTCCACTGTTTTTTATTAAACATCCCTATGAATCCAAAGGTTGGAAACAAATTCCAAGGGAATAATTAATTAATGGGTATGATTTTAATTTTGAAAATAAAAAAACAAAATTAAAATAAAATATACAAAAAAATGATATGATTCCTTACAAAAAAAATATTATAACATAAAAATACCAACTCATATAAAAACAAAACTATATTAGGGTACCATAGTGGATGACTAATAATGTCATAGTGAAAAATATCTGACTTAACCACCAAGCTCAAATACTCCAATACATAACATGATAACTAAAAATATGCTCTAATCTACAATTCCGCAATAAATTACCAAGGTGTCACGATGTAGTACTAAAAAAATGTGATATCATTCCATTACCAGTATCTTGATAATCAATATCTACAATGAACCAACGTTCAAATGTAGTGGTGTGAAAGAAAACTCGGTAGATTTTTCCAAAATCACATCCATACTCACACCAATTTGATTGAAAATGTTAACAAATTTATATAAAAAAGTCTATAAAGAATATAAAATAGTTTATCACAACAAAAAACAAATTCTAAGCATAATAGTTTTTCCAAAACAGAACTATTTTCCATGACAAGAAACAAAAATGGTTCTCCAAACCATTTCAAAAATATATTTCACAAAATCCATTATAATCTACACATAAACACATCTACTCAGGAATTACCACATGATAGTTTCATTATCACAACCCAACCAATGTCAGGGATCATGCCATAACTGCCCCAAACCCACCCCCATAGGTCAGGGGTGACGACAAGCCTAGAAGGCACAAGAAACACGGGGAATCCTTTTCCTATGATCTTGTGTACATATAAGAAACCAAATCAATGAAAAAGTGAATAGGTAAAGGTTAAATAAGATACAAAACTACTATAAAAAATAAACCAAATGTAGAACGTGAATTCCCTAGACCCAACTTGTTTTGTACATTGATTATGGTTGCATGTATGAAGTTTGTTATAATACATGTGTTTATCTTTCCATAATAGTGTAGATTATTCTGCATCCACTTTGTTTATGATAGTGTTTTTAGACTATATGTCGTATCAAAATGGGTTATAGCAGATCCAAGAATATAATGAGAATCTAGAGATACCATGATAGTAATCATAAACTAACGTCTTACGGTCCAGTTACATCATTCTGTAGGGACACATATGTTGTGTGACCATCAGGTGTTGGGGGATCATAAGCATTGAGACTTCTTCTCATAAAGTTTTCGAAGGATGAACTTTAGTGGTTTTGATCTTGTGGACAAACCCACATAATAGGAACACCACATGTTTCATGTGTCATTTGTCATTCCAATCTATGGATATGTGTAATGGTCTCCAGACTTGAGATCATTATCAATGAATGTCATTTAATTATGTACATTTGATTCAAGGGGAAACCATGACGATAAATTCATGGAGTTGTAGTTTTTATTTAGTACATCATTAATTGGATGAATTTATTGAATGATCGATAAAAAAAAATTCATCTGAGTTCTAGAAGATATATCTTGGGCCTTGTTAATTAGGATGGTTCCACCTTCCTTAATTCCATACCCATGGTAGTGGAATGTTAGACTATCTGGAAAAATCAAAAAATAAAATAAAGAAATATAAATGATGATGACACTTGTGTGCATTCTACTTTATTGAGATATTGATTATGAAGTAAATATATTACACAGACTATGTTCGTTGGATAGTAGTCGTTGCTTAGACTTTACCTTATCTTTATAGGGGCCTTGATGTATTTATAGACCCATCTCTTGGTCGGTGGATATTTTTCACTACTATTGAGTTAAGGGAATAGAGGGTCACACAAAATAGCGCTTTGAGAATATATATTATTCTGTGAATAGGAATATAGAACATAGAGGGCCCCACCAAAGGGTCCGAGTACTACCCATGTTCTATGGATCACCGAGTAAAAAATAAAATCATTACTTATTCAAACATGGAATAATATGTTGAATTTATTTGTTACATGTGTTTAAAAGTGATCAGTAAAAACAAAAAACAGATTACTCGAACAGATTTAAATATCTTTGGTATGTCTAATATTATCAAGAGAACTCATTCGAGTTATAAGACTTAAATTTATCATGGAATATAAATTAAATTGTAGTTAGTGATAAAATTATAAATATTATTTATGCGATAATTTTATTTTACATAAATAAATATTTATAGTAATTATATAGAAAATATTTATTACACGGGGGTTGGGAACCCATACCGAGTCATTTAGATATCCCCTATATAAGTAAGAGAGAGGCTCTTCCCTCGAATCTATTCATGTATTAATTATGAGAGCCTCTCTATCCTCTTGGATTCTAGAGAGAGATCCTCTCATGAAAATAAGAACATCAAGAAATTCCTTTGTGAATCAAAGTTCATTTCCCTGCAGTGATCACTCTTGCATCAAGTAGATCTTTGGTGTGACGTGCTATCACCTAGATTCCAACGAATGACACATGTGCATATTCGAAAGGTGTGTGTGGATGATCTAGAGGAATTCAACGTCTGGTTATTTGATCGATGGTCATTATCATCCTGTGACACACTTTTTCACTTCAGATCCGAACATGGTACTTGTTCGTGTTATATTTTGTGATCTTCTAAATCAACGCTTGGTCCTCAGACAGTCCTAATGTAGCACATCAGAGTTGACCTTGTAACGTCACTCCAGTGATGTGAAACATTTTTAATTTCTTGGCCCACTAGCTTCAGCTACACTTCCTAGTACCTCAAACCAAACATATATGCATCGGTCTCTAAATAATACATATATAGTTGATGTAATGTAAACTAAATGAGAAATGGGAAAAATATATTCCTAACCAGAATATTTCCCCAACCCAATAACAAGTGGAAAAGTAAAATAGTTGAGAGATCCCCTCTCCTAAATCACCATCTACGACCACTACACAAGGTCCAACCACCCCATATCCATAAGATAATATGATGTCATGATGAACCTATCTTCTATCTATTAGGGAACCCCAAGTGTGGGAAAATATGGAGATGGGGTAAGTATAAAAAAATTATTAGGGTTCTTTGAAGGCTCAAGGGAGAAACAAAAGATATACGGAAGAGGAGAGTGGTATATAGAAAAAGTTACTATAAAATAGTATTTCTCAACCCAACAATATAATAAAGGCAGACTAATCGAAACACAATGAGCTCAAAATGGTTGTATGATGAACTTATAATTTATTATTTACTAACTACAGTAGGATAATAGACTTGTCCGACCATGAGAAGATAGAAACGAAAATCACAAGGAATTCTTGTGCATCTTCATCCATCCTAGAATGAGAGTAACCAAAACCAAATTGGTGGGTACTGGAATAGGATATATATATTTATATATATATATATATATATATTCTTAGTCAATGAATCCCAAATGAGAGAATAAGGGGATATCCATATTGTAGCTCATCCCAAGAAAGTAGTATCCAATAGTTTTAGAAGTAACAATCAATGATGACCAATATATGTCACATATTCCCTAAAATCGCAATTCAATGGGACTTAATCACCACACCTTGATACAAACCACTTTGGGTGGGTCTGTTTCACCCACACATTTTTAGGTCACATCACAAGATTGCGTCTTGGTGGGGAAAGTTTCTCATTTACTCGTGACTCCAAAGTAACATTAAAGTACATCTCATTACAGATCCATAATTAGAAAGATTAATAAAAAAATTAGTAGATCATCACCCTAGTGTGTCATGTGGATTCCACAATAATAGCCATCATATAGGATCAAAACCCTGATGAATCATCGAGATACCACTCTTTTTTCTTTACACCCCTCTCCGTAGTGCATGAGGGTGATTCCATTAAGAAGTAGCTGATAGAGGACCCACATCCATGCTGAAAGTGGATTCCACTATTAATTATGTATAGGACCCAAGCCCTAGTTCACCATAGGAATTCCACTCTGATTTATTTGGGACTCATGCCTTAGTGTGTCAAGGAGATTCTACTTGGACATCTCTAATATCATTTCTTGATCACTACAGTGTTCGGACATTACTTGAAAGGGTGTCACTCCAAGAAGAACATCAAATATACCTAGGAATCCACTAAAGAGTGCATTATCACATTTACATGAAAAAACACAAAGTATGGGCTACTAGAAAGCCAAAATATGGGTTTAGTACAAGTAGATATGAGTGGTAGAATATTTGTAGCAGTAAATGATGTGTATGGGGCCCACACAACATGTGACCCCACCTCACTACCTGTCCATGTACCTAGCCATACTCGGGTACTAAACTGTGATTTGGTACCCCTAGGCATTCCACATTACACTTAGAGTACAGGAAACCTCTAGCCAAAAAGACTTATGTGTGTACGATGTTTGTTGTTGATCTGAAGGGAGAAAATGTAATTCTACCTACATGCCCCTTTAAATGGTTCTAGATAACCAAACTAATTATATAATAAAGATTGAAATTGAAAAAATACACATGATCAACTATTAATTTTCCCAAAAAAGTCATCTAGTTGTAATGTTTTATACCATTTTAGTATGCTTGGATGGGGTATCATAGTGCCCACGCCTCAATATTGAAACAAATAAAAATGACCAATCTATTGTAAACCACACAAAAAAAATTCATAGTTTCTATTATTCATTTTTTCAAAACGAACACCCAGTGAAAAAGTATCATTTCACTACAATACACCGAAATAGGTATTCATGGGGCCCACACCTCAATTTCGTTTTAAGCTCTCAAAATCAATTGCAGATCATTTTCCTCGATTACAGGGTCTTAATGATTCTTACAATATATAAACCGGACATCAGATTCATTGGAAAGGTCTGATACAATAATCTCCAAAAAAATAATGAATTTATTATTATTATTTTAATATGATGTTTCAGGTCACTGTGTCTGAAGCCCAAATTATAATGTTCTAAAACTACCCTCAAATGATCTATCTCCAAGGAAAGGTTAAAATTCCACAGAATATACGTTAATCAGACACTCTATTTAGGTGTTACATTCGAATATGCATTAGAAAATAATATTATTATTATTGTTTTTATGGAGTTTTATTTAACAGCTCCACCCATCAGAGAAAGGTACTAAAAATTTGTCTTAATAATAATGCATTGAATTCATGTTAACATTTCCATTAACAAAGTGTGAATTATACACTGTATTGTGATGTTATGAGTGTTTAAAATATTTCATAATAATAATATTAATAATTTGTTTTATTTTATTTTCCTTTTTTTTAACTCGTGAGGGGGGGTCCTACGGCCGACCTCCTACCAATGCCACCATCCTGTGGAACTCCACTACCATATTGGCACCGCACTGTCATGCCCCCCAATTTCATTAGCCGCTATAGTTTTTCACATCACAGCACCCAAACTCTGCACCACCTGCTAATCCCACTACACCGCTACCTTTATAGAGTCACACCTTGCTGGAACCACACATCCACCACCTTCCATGGAACAATGGAACAACTCTAGGAGGTAGAAAATTATTTTTTGACTAGATTTGGGATCCTCGAATCATGGTCTACACTTTTGTGTGCATTTCTCAAATAATCATCAACGGTTTGACCTGAATAAAATTTGATAGATCTTCTTCTCGCTGACACGCCTCCTTCAGCACCCAAAACTCAAATCTAAAAAAATATCAACACTCCTTAAGTTGATATATTCACATATATCTCTCTTACCTATATGATTAGAGGTATTTTGATCATGGAGAAAATTTATCATCAAGGAACAATGAAGAACACAAAGAATAAGTGATCTTCAATCAAAATAGATGGCAGTCATTGTATGTTTTTACATCAATAAAGGATTTTAATGCCTTGAATTTCAACTAAAATTGATATCAGAAATTAAGGATTCCATCAGGGAGAAAAAAAATGTAAAATTGAAATCCTACATCAATTTTGGATCTGCAGTTGTGTTTTCTGCACTCTGATCTACTAGTGTCTACATTTTCATCATGATCCGATGAAGATCCGACGTCAAATTTCCTTTCAAATCTAATGGCCATAGCTCCACCATATGAGACAAATGAGGTAACCCTTTCTTATTTATTTAAACTCTAATTTATTGGAAACTGTCCGTGGTCATGGAATTCAAACCTGCCACACCCTCTGACCTATGGTTTCCTCAATGGTAAACACCATGGTATGAACTCAACAGTGCTCTCGGATTTCTCAATATGAATCCTTGTTCGATGCTATCAGTAGTAGCATCAAAATATATTTTTATTATTTTATTATTTTATTTACGGTTATGTCCTCGATATCTATTTCCACAGAAGTTCTGCACTCTCAAAAGTTATACCTCACCTAGGGTAAAAGACACACTTTGGACTCAACTGTGGGATTGGTTTTATGATTTGAGCTACCATTTGAGAGATATATTTTATCCTCCATATATATTGCATAAAAAGATTATTTTTTTAATAAAATGGTTTCTGGGAACACTATGCCTTGCAATCACACATAGTCTTACTAACATGCTCTTGAAATATGTGTAAAAATATTTCAAAGTAATATAAGGTGAAAACCAGGTCTCTACATCAATCCATCCTCTAATATTTTTAACCCCAAAAGGAGAAACATGGGAAGAAAACATGGGATTCTGAGCTCCCGAATGGATATCCCACTCCCAAAAATCTCTCCTACACATTTCTGTGCTGCCACATCACGTGAAACAAGGGGTAGGTTCATCCTTTTAAGGTCTTATCTTATTGATGACATACATATGATCCTGAACATATATCCTTAGTTGTGACATGTGATAAAACGATGTGAACCCACTCTAGATATGGAGGTACATAAAGGCGGTAAGCAACCTCATAAATCCTCTACATTATATTGAATTACCCAATGATACTTGGGGATATAATTCCTTTCTTGAAAAAAACTAACATGAAAGACCTTATTATATCCTTCAACATCATTATAGTGCTTTAAGTCTACCCATCGGTCGAGGGTGAAACATTACACACATACGCAGCTAGATCTTGAAAGACTCATATAGGTATCTCCATAATCATTATGTAAACATCACGTCATGATCAATGACAACATCAAGGGAAACCCGTGAGGGTGGATGATCTCCCACACATAAAACTACCTCAAATACTCAACTGAACTCTGCACTCTAAAAAATGGAATCGTACCATATTTGTGAGTCTTTATATTATCACCTAGATGGTCTCATGGCCCATCAGTGTGCATAGAATCCCTATGAAAAAGATCATGGGTATGTCATATCATTTCTCATTATTGATTTTTCAGAGGCTACAACCCCCCCTCCCCTAGAACACTGTTCTCAGTCATCACCTACTGATAGATGATGCATCATAAAAGGAACTCAGCTACGCTTCACGTTATGTTGAACCACCAAAATTACCATTAAATATCTCTATACATCTCCCCCTCACCAGGACATAGAATCAATGAGAGTATTGTAGAACTCTAGTATCACCTCCTCGTGCATCACAAATAGAACCACTATTTGTCTCTGAAATATGGTCTTGTGTTCCCTCTTTAAGAATATCTATCTAGTGTATCTACTATTGATATTTGTGTCATGCATGATTTCTTAGTCGATGTCTCCCTGTTGGGACTCTCTCACACACTCAAAAAGTAGTGGAGTAAACTCCATAAACTAATAAAAAATTATACCCTCCTAATCTAAAAGGTTAAGCTACTCAGAAGCCCACTACTCTAAACATCCCACACTTAGGGAGCATGGGACTTCCTGTTAAGGTGATCTGCTACAAGGAAGACCTTTCCTAGAGTATAGAATATCTTAAATTTATAGTCTTATAGAAATTTCAACATGTATCACTACATCAGGTGAGAGTCTCTCTAGGTGATGATGTACCTTTGAATCTAGTGGTATGATAAACCCAACAAGAACACTCCTCATATCTAGTGTATCCTAATTCTCAGGGTGAAGACTACCTCTACTAGCATCAGGTAGTGAGATGCATAGTTCTATTCATGGGATGTCCATGACCATGATGTGTACTCGATAACAATTATATCAAGGTTTTCGTAGAGCATGCAATGTTAACAAGGAACATGGAAGGAGAGTAAACTCATCCATCCTAAAATATATAGAAGTAGAAAGAACATAGGATTAATTGTGTTCCATCACTTCTTTTGAAAGGATAGTAATCCCCAAACAAGTCACTCTACCACACCCACTAGTGGCATCCCATGAGAAAGGAGGTCCGGCCAAAAAACCCCACTAAAAATGCCATGACCTTCTATAAAACTCCATGACATAACCCCACCATGAGTTCAAACATTATAGGGACTCATAAAACACTCCATGATACTATCAACTTTGGCAAGAACTGAATCATCCTCTTGGTTTTTCTCTCATCACAAAAAAATGTGTCTTGGTGGGGGAAGGACCCCTCTTCCTCGTGAATTCAAAGCCTCGTCAAACAACATTGACACATGGTTACATAGACACCCAAGATCACCATGGGAAAACCTCAAGAATGAACCATGGAAGAAATACTACATCACACTACATCTAAAAAGTTATAAAACAAATTGTATAAAATACATAAATTGTACCTTTTATCATATTGTGCATTGAAGCATCGTTGAAATCCATAACATACAATTGCTCATAGCCCCGACCGCCAACTCCTTAAGCCAGACGTGGGCTTCCTAGTGGTGGTGAAAGGATCTCATAGAATCATCCAACAACCACAACTCCTCTTACTCCTATAATAGCACCAACTCCTCTAAGAAAAACCAATACCCACATGATACATCCCTGATCATGGCTTCGTCTCTACCATAGATGTTCGTTTACTATCCACTTAGAAGCTCAACACCTCTAGTCTGGATGTCTCATGCCATGTGACCTCACTTGTCATAAGCATAACACAATAACTGCTTGGGATGCCCCAGTGCACTACAATTTCCAAGATCAAGTGCCTGATTCTGATCATGGGAAGGCCTCCTACATCAAGGCCCTGCCAACGAACATCTACATGATGTAGAATATGTACCATCTCCAACATTCCAATGTCCAAAACTAGTAAATTTGAATTTAACTAATAAAATATCTATGTCACTAATTCCCTCATTATTACCATGGCATATGTGGGGATGCACTAGGAAACTACATCGATATGGATCTCTATGCGAAGTCACTACTCATTATTCCATTCTCAGAAGTAACCATCACATATCAGTTTTGAAGGGTAGCGTGTAAGGTCTCTAAACCAAGTCCCATACTCTTCCACATTCAACTATCCCTACTGAAGCACAAGAAGCTCCCTGAATCTAAATGGCGATTATGTAGGAGGGGTATCACGCTTTATGGAACAGTTACTGGGATTCATACCATGAGAATACTAACTCGTCTTGTATATGATAAACTAGGATCCACTAATTCCTAGCTTCTCTAAGGAGAAGACATTCTGCCAATGTCACCATCAGATCCATCGATGTCCGAACATGTCTGAAGAGGTTGGCCACTAACTGTAGTCAATACTCTCTTGCCTAAGGATCTGACTCACCATGGAACTCAGTAGTCCTAGGCATGGGATCTCATGGAGTGTGCTCAGATTACGCATATTCCCAACCAACTCTATTGGAACTAGCTAATGCCAACTAGGTGGAGGTGTTTCTAACAATCCACCTGGAGGAACGGGGATCAAATGATGGATCTTGAATAGAGGCCTCCTCACTCACATTGTCTTCTTCATGAACCAGAGCTAGTATCATGGATGGATATTGTCGCGAAGGAGTCCTAAATGTTTTCAAGGGGTATCGTGTTTAGATGAGAATATATATATATATATATATATATCAAAAACGAATGGGAGATTACTCAAAAAGGATAGTCATGGACTCAATCCTATATGATTCAGGTACCAGGGTTCCTTTCAATTATTTTCATACCATTCTGAGTTTATAAGAGGGTACTCAGAGTCCGAGTGAATGGAACACTAGCCGCCATAACATCATTGGACTCTATGGCCCGTGAGACACACTTGAGACATGTTGAAACTATTTCCCTAAAACCAAACAAGCTATTTTTTGGCAAAAAAATTGAACGAGGTCCCAAGGCTTGATACACCTTTGATTTCACTCTATCATGAACGGACCCATCTTAGGGCTCAAGCAGGAACTACCCCATACCCGCCTCTATAGGCTAGGGGTTGCGAGAAGCACCTAAGGAAAAATAAACAATTCATTGAAAAAGTGCAGAGGGAATGTAAAAACAAGATAAAAATCTACTATAAAAAAGAAAACAAACATATATGAATTGACCTATAAACAGTACAAGTACAGGTTTGAAGATATAATCTAAAAGTTAAATAGGGAAAATAACTGCCAAGCCAACAGAGTTCTACAAACTAGCAATATGTGGAAATGTAAAACATCTAAGAGAGACCCTATCATAAATCCCAATCTATGATAACTATATGTTTTCATTGGACCCATTATCCCTGAGATCATCTGATATCACAGTCAACCTATTCACCATCTACAATGGAACACCATGTACAAGCTAATACCATGTAGGGGTGAGTATAAAAATAGACAGTAGGATAACCTAAAGGCTTAAGAGAGAAAAATATGTTATACTGAAGAGGAGATAAGTAGATAGAATAATGAATGGTAAATGAGTATAGCTCAACCCAACCTGACAATGAAGTTAGACACATCCAAATATAAGGATCTTGAAACACAGTGAAGATAAACTTCTTGTTGATTCTTTTCATCTTATAGTACAAGAGTAGACTTGTACACCAGCAGAAGCTAGACACAAAAAGCATGTGGAATACCCCCATGCATTCATATCTACTAGAAAAAGATTAACCAAAAACCATGTATTGGGTACTAGAATAGGATATATATCTATATATATTCTCGGTTAATGGAGACTAAATGAGATAGTATGGAGCTATCCATCTCACAGCTCGGCCCCTGAAATGAGTAGTTGAGAATTCAAGAAGTAACCATATTTGATGCCCATCATACCTCACATCTACCCTAAACTAACACATCCAATGGACTCAATAAGTGCACTATGATACAATCCTATATGGTTTGGTCTGTCTCTCATGCATGGTTTTAGGTCGCATCATAAGGATGTTTCACGATTGGGGAATGTTCCCCTCATAATTGTGAGTCCAAAGTAATGTTAAAGCATTATTCGTCATGGGTCCATATCCAGATTGAGTAAACCAATAGAAGAGGACCCAAACCCCTATGAGTTAGGGGGATTCAACTATAATAGTCATCATAAAGGAACCACATCCTAGAGCATCATGGGGATTACAATATTGTTCATCAAGGGCCCTCACCCTACTGCATCATTGGGATTCTACTCAGAAGTATATGATAGTGGGCCCACCCATTTCGCTTGGGGATTCCACTCTTATTATCATAGAGGAACCATGCACTGTTGAGTCAGAGGGATTCCACTCTAGTTCAGTGAGGACCCACACCATAGTTCATCTGGGGGATTCCACTCAAAAGTCTCTGATATCATCACCTGATCACAGTCATTATTGGACATCACCTAAAAAGGAATCACATTGGGAACATCTTACATTGATCCACCAAATCCACTGCATAGGGTATCATTATGTTCTATGTGGGAAAACACTCAGGATAGGATACTCGAGTGCCAAAATCATAGTAAAAAAGAGATATGGGAGGTACAAGATTCATGGTGCTACATGGCGCATATGGGACCCACAAATCATGTGAACCTACCTCACCTCATGGTCATGTACCTAGCCATAATCTTGTACTAATCTATGTTCAATTACACCTAGGCATACCAATGTACACCCAGAGTACATGAAACCTCTATCCATAATGACAGATGAGTGTATGATGCTCGTTGTTGATTCTAATGGAAAAAAGGAAATTCTAAAGACATGCCTCTCTAAATGGAATCAGATTACCAAACAGACTACACCATCGTGATATATGTGAAAAAAAACCATATATTCATTAAACAGACATCGATATCTATGGCAAAGGTTTTATACTATTGTAGTATGCTCAGATGACCAATTAGGGGGAAAACTTCTCGATCCAGACCCAAATCAAATAAAACACACCATTTTGATACATAGAAAAAAATAAACAGTATTGATTATTCATTTTTCAAAAAGAGTCACCTTGTGAAAATGTCACATTTCAATGCAAAACTCTGGAATTAGGATTCATGGGGACCACACCTAAATTTCATTTTAAGCACTCTAAATCAATCCTATATCATCTTCTACAAATACAAGTTCATAAAACCACTAATTTTATGCCAATAATACATCATATGAAAGAGATAAATCTGATACAAGAATACTTTAATAATACTAAATATAATATCATTATTATAATTTTATTTTTGTACCATCGAGTCTCAGGAATGAATCATAAAGACCCCAAACTGGACTCAAAAGTTCCTCCAAAAGAGAAGGGTCAAAATTCCATAGATGACATGTTAATTAGACACTCCATGTATCTGTTACGTTCGTATTGGCGTTAAAATATAATAATAATTTTATTATTTTTTAGGCATTTTACTGACCCGCTCCACATATTAATGAATGGTATTCAACGTTGGTATTAAAAATACTCCCTCAATGTCTGGGTCACTTTTCCACTAATGACATGGGAATTGAATGTTGCAAGGTGATGTTATGGATGGTTAAAAGTTTTAATAATAATAATTATAATAATTTATTATATTTTAATTTTTTTTAATCCCATGGGGTTGGGGGTTCCCATGACCGGCCGCCTGCCGAAAATGTCATCCAATGGAACTCTGCCGCCATCCTGGCTCCATTTTGTCATGCCACCCAGCATCTTTCACCATGGCACCAGGTCTCACCACCGCACCCAGACTCTGCACCACCTGCCGATCCCACCACACCACTGCCATGCCAGATCCAGGCCCTCCCAGACCCACACCACTGCCATGCTAGAGCCGCAGCCTAACAGACCCACGCCACTAGAGCCTTAAAAAGACCACCAGAACCACTCCGTTGGTAGGAGAATTGTTTTGAAATGAGATTTGGGATCCTCGGATCTCGATATATACTATCATGTGCTATGCTAGAATTATCTTCAACATTTAGACATGATGAAAAGATGTTGAATCATTCACTCTACATCACAGCTCTTTTGGCTCCTAAAACTCTTATATGATCATATATTAGGAATCCTCATGTTGATTTCATCATGAATATGTGTCTAGTTCTAATATCATATTCCATTTGATCATGTCAAAAAGTTAACATTGTATACCGATGAAGAACATTAAGAACGGAAGACCTAGAATCAAAAAATACAATTGTTGGTGTTAGTTTCACCATCAAAAAAATTCTAATCCCGTGAATTCAAAAATAAATTAAAATTGGAAATAAAGGATTCAATTAGAGAGGTTTATAATCAGAAATTGAAACTCTACCTCGATTTTGGATCTACTTTTGTGTTCATTGTGCTTTGATCTACTAGTGTCTTCATTTTCTACTTAATCCGATGAATTTCAGATATAGAATTTCCATTGGTAGGTGATGGATTGAGCTCGACCCTGGGCAAGAGAAATAAGGTATCTCTAGACCATATATCTTCTCTTCTATATATATGAAACTCCCAATAGTTGCGGAATGTGAAGCTGCAACACCCTCACACATAAGGTCTATCCTAGGGTAAACCCCACACTATGAACTCCAATGTGATCTCAGATTTCTAATATGAATCCCTATTAGAAATTTATCCAAAGTTGCATCCAAATAAAATAATATTATTTTATTATTTTATTTACGATTACGTCCTCAATATCTATTTACATAGAAGGTCTAATCCAAAAAATATAATACCCCACCTTGGGTAACAGGCATGGTTCGAACTCAACTGTGGAATCATTTTTCTCATCTGAGATACCTTTTCTGTGATATATTGTCTCTTCGACGTTCATACCGCAAAAATACTTAATATTTTTATAATATAAAGTCTAGGTACAGTGGGCCTCTGAATGACATGCCTTCTCTGCTCATGGCTCTAGAAATAAACATAAAAATATTCCGAAGTCTTATAACATGAAAATTGGGTCTCTGAATCATTCGATACATCACACTTTTGATCTAAAAAAAGCCAATCTCAGGAAGAAAACTCAGGATACTAATCTCATACTTGGCTCTCCCACTCTTAGAAACATTCATGCAGGTTTTCATCCTTCCATTGCATGCAAACCAATGGGATTGTTCATCCTTGTAAGGTCAGATCTTATTAATGACATGTGTAGGATCATTCTTTTATCTCTTTATTTGGGACATGTGGAAAACATTGTGCACCCTTCTGGATATTTTGGTAGGAAAACATGGTTGGAAAACTCACCATTCCTCTATATGATATCAAATGTCCCAATGAACCTAGGTGATATCATGACATTCTGGCTAAAAACCCACACGCAAGCCCTTAGCATATGCTACTACTCCATGATAGTGCAATCAGTCTACCCATCGGTCAGGGTTAAAAGGGTGTACTCATCACCATTTTGTTCATGAATTCCATCTATAGTAATATCAACAATCGTGACATAAACTGTGCTTAATGATCAGTGACAATGTCAAATGTACCCCATGATAGAATACCATCTCCCACACATTCATCTTCCCCAAACACTACACCGAGTTATTCTCCCTGATAGCAAGAATGTGCATCAACTTCAAGAGTTGTTATATTATCAACTAAATGGTGTCATGGACCTTTATTGTGCATAGAAGACCTATGATTATGTTCAGGGATATGCCATCTCATTTAACCACTAGGATTTTAATAGATTTCAACAACACAACAAATCTCGGTGCTCAGCCTTCATCTGCTAATAGAAGAGGAATCATAAGAAAAAATTAGCTACACTTTATCTCATTTTGGACTTCCAATACTATAACTAAATATCCATGTACATCATCACATCGTTGTGATATACAGTTATGGTAGAAGTGTGAACTCTCACATCACCTCCTCCCGTATCACAATCAGAACCATTATTTGTTTCTGAAACAAGGTCTCACAATTCCATCCATTATAATATACATATAGTGCATCTAGTTTGGATATATGAGGAATGCATGATCTCTTAGTCAATGTATCACTTTTGGGACCCTCCGACACACTCAAGAAGAGAAGGATTTAACACCATCAACTGAAGAAAAATTGAACCCTCTTGGTCCTCTTGGGTTAGCTTTTAAGAAGATAACTAAAATGAAACATCCCACACTATGCGAGAAATATATTTCTTGATAACGACATATGATATAACTTTTCTCATTCCTAGAGTATATAAAAACATAATGCTTTAGTCCTCTAGGAATTTCAACCAGCATCACTGCCTTTGGTTCAAGTCTCTTTGGGTGATGATGTCCTTGAGATCTAGGGGTCTAAACAAACTAACAAGAAATCTCCAAGAAGCTAGATTCTCTACATTATCAAGGTGAATACTACCTATGCCATCACCAGGTAAGGTTCTTCATAGTTGTTTTCATGGGGTATCTATCAACTCAAACTTTACTTGAAAATATTTGTATCCAGGTTGATGTTGAGCACGTAAAGGTGCCAAAAAACATGGCAGGTGAGTTAACTCATCCAAACTAAAAAAATATACACATAAATCCTAGGGAATTCCCCACATGTCTTTTTTTCTCTTGTATGGAAAGTAATCCCCATTCTAATAACTCCACCACACCCTTCCGTTTCATCCCTAGCAAAAGGAGTTCCAGCTGAAATACTCCATAGGCAATGCCAAGGCCATCTTTAATACTCCACTCCACAACCCCACCATTAATGCACTTGTTAGGGGGACTCATCTACCACAACTTGATAATAAAATCTTTTTTTGGAACTAATCCATTCTCATGGTTTTTATAGTGTCCCAAAAATGTGTCTTGGTGGTGGAAGGAACACTCTTCCTCATGAATTCAAATATTTGTTGAACAACATTGACATAGGGTTACACCGACACCCACGTCACCCTGGAAAATTGTCAAGAATGAATAAGGGAATAAACAGTACCTTAAATAGTGTGTTAAATGTTCTACTAAAAAAGTTAGATAATACATACTGTGTACCTCCTATCATATCACGTTATGTAGGATTATATACATTCAGAACATGTAGGTACTCGCAGCCCCAACCACCAACATCCTAAGCCTGATGTGAGTTTCCTCGTGGTGGTGGAAGGATCTCATAGAATCATCAACAACCCACAAATCCTCCTACTCCTCATCTGGAATTTCCACCAATGAGACTACCCTGTCCCTGCCCGGTAGTTACCCAATCATGTTGTCATCACTACCAGGGTGGATAATTTATTATCTTCTTGGAAGCTCAGCACGTATGGTCGGGAAGTCTCATGCCATGTGACCTTGCATGTCAGAAGCATAACACTACCCCTACATGGGATTCCATGGTGCTCTATGATGTCCTAGAAAATGTGTCTGATAATTATCATGGGGAGGCCTCCTATGTTTATGAATTCCCAACTAAGGTCTGTTTGTTGCGGCAGACTTCTCAGCTCAGACGTGCCCCCTGCTAAAACCACCTTTCTGGAATTTTACTGAAAAAATATATATTCCACCAGTTACTTCTCCAAAACATAGGCATATGTGGGGAATAAAAACATCACTAATTCGACAAGGATCTCACCACAGAGTTCTTGCTCAAACTTATGTGCTCAGACGTATCCATTGTATATCAAGTCCAAAGAGTAGTGTGTTCGGTCTGCGAACCTTGTCTCATTCCCAACCATTATCATCCCTCCCTACTAAATATCAAGATGCTCCATGAATATAAATGATGTGTAAGGAGGGTTAGCACTCCTCATAAAATAGTTATCGGATTTCATCCCATGAGAGTACCCCCTCATTTTCCATTTGAGTAACTAGGCTCCACCAATGCACAACTGCTCTATGGAAAAGAATAGTTTCCAAAGCCACCATATGATCATTTGATGTCTGAAAAAGACTAATGATGCAAACCACTAAATCTATTCAATCATCTACTTGCTGAGGATTTTGGGCCACCATAAAACTTCAGCGGTCTCCAACGTCAGATCTCTTGGAGTGTACTCAGCATGCACACGTCCTCAGCCTGCTCTGTTGGAACTCACTGATTCTCAATAGGTAGAGGCACTACTACCTATCCACATAGGGGAAGGGGATTTGTATGATAGATCTTGATCTAATGCCTCTTTAATAATAGAATAATCATCATAAACCAGATCTAGTATCCTAGTTGGGTTTTTTCATGGAGGAATCTTGAATGTTATCAATGAGTATTTTGGTCAAATGAGCATATATATCAACAAAAAGAAGTGTAGACTCAAAAAGTATAGTCAAATAATCAATCCTATATGATGAAAGTACCAATGTTCAGTGCCATAAATGTCTCAAAATTATGATTTCACAAGAGGGTAATTAGGGTCCTCATGAATGGCTACATTGGCCATTGCACCATCACTAGTCTCTCTGGCCTGAGATACTCTCTTGAGACACATTGAAACTGTTTCTCTAAACCCATCCAAGAACTCTTTTAGGAAAATGTCTAAAGAATGTTCAAAGGGTTTAACCAAATTGGATTCCACTTTTTTATGACCCAACACATACCAGGGCTCTAGATACTACTACACCATACCCCTTTATATCAGCAAGTGGGTGGAAACAACCACTAATGGCAGAAATATCTGGGCGTGGCCTTCGCCTAAGAATATACACACACACATACATCCAAATCAATGGAAAAGATCAGAGGGAAATGAAAATAAAGATACAAAACTACTATAAAAAAGAAACCAAACATGTATGCATTGACCTATAAACAGTACAAGTACTATTTCTATAAAGTAAACTAAAAGGTAAAGTCGAAAAATACTTTCCCATCTTTAAGATTTCCAAAACTAAGAAAAAAATGGAAAAATAAAATAGTTGAGAGATAACTACTCCTGAATCCCAATCTATGACCACCACATGTGGCCCAAACACCCCATATCCATAACCTCATCTGATGTCACAATAAACCTATTTTTCATCTCTAAGGTCACACCAAGTGCTGGCAAAGACCAAGTACGGGTGAGTATAAAAATACTTTGTTGGATTCCCTGAAGGAACAATGGAGCATAAAAAAATGTACTGAAGTGGGGATCAATAGATATAAATAGGTATAATAAAATTGTATATCTCCACCTAATAAGATAATGAATGTATAATCATCCAATCACAAAGAAATAAAAATGGTGTGAATAAAAACTTCTTTTCAAGTCTTCCCAACCTATATTATGAGAGTAACATCGTAGAAACCATGAGAATCTAGATAAAGAAATCACATGACATAACTTGCACATCCCCGTATCCCCTAGAAGGGGAGTAACCAAAACCAAATGATTGGGTACTAGAATAAGATATATATATATATATATATATTCTTCATCAAAGAATCCCAAATGAGAGATTAAGGATATCTCGATCTCACATATCTTCCTCTAAAAATAGTATCTAATAGTTACATAAGTAACCATCATTGATGCCCAAGATCTCTTACTTATTCCCTAAACTCACAAGTAAAAAGAACTCAATCACCACACCTTGATACTATACTATTTGGGTCGGTATGTCACACCCACATGGTTTTAGGTCACGTCACAAGGATGCGTCTTGGTAGGGGAAACACCCATATTACTCGTGATTAAAATGTAACATTAACGTATCTTGTCACTAATCCATAGCGATAAATAGTAAAATAAAAGTAAAGGACCCACACCCTAGTACGTCAAGGGGATTCCACTCTAATAGTCTAAATAAAGGACCCACACCCTAATGCATTCAGGGGATTTCACTCTTGTTCATCGATGACCTTCACCATTTTGTGTCAAGAGGATTCTACTCAGAAGTGGTTGATAGATGACCCATTACCAAGAAGATGGAGGATTCCACTCATATTTTTGTAGAGGACCCACCCCCATGTACATAAAGGGGATTACACTCCAATTCATCTACTACCCAAACTCTATTTTTTCAGGAAGATTCCACTCCAATGTCTCTAATATCATCACCTAATCAATGTTAAAGTCAGAGTTCTCCTAAAAAGGCTTCAAAGATGTAAGATCACATATCAAACCTTAAAATACACTATAGAGGTAATCAGTGAGTTCTACATGAAAATAATACTCATGTTGGGCTACTTGTGATCCAAAATCTGAATTCCTAAGAAAGAGATATGAGAGGTAGAAGTTTCATAGTGGTACACAACACGTATGATGACCACACATCGTGTGACCCCTCCTCTCCACCTGAAAGTGTACCTATCCATACTCAGGTACTAAACTGTGATCAAGTACCCTTAAGAATTTTACTATACTCCCAGAGTACATGACACCTATAGTGAAAATACTGATGAGCGTACGATGGTTGTTGTTGATCTGAAGGGTGAAAATATAATTAATTGAGCATGCATCTTCAAACAGCTCTGGATAACCCAATAGATTACACCATCATGATCATTTCAAAAAAACACACATGATTGTCTATTCATACACCTAAAAATAACATACAATGGGAAATTTTAATACCAATTCAGAATGCTCAGATGGCATCTAATGGTGTCCCTAACCTGATCCCAAAACAAATCAAATAGACGACACCATTATGATCCTTTGCAGAAAAATGCACAGGATCAAGAATTCATTTTTCCAAAATGGAAACTAGGTGAAAAAGATTCATTTCACCACAACACACATGAACTGGGCTTCATTGGGCCCAAACACCAATTTTTTAAGTGCCTGAAATAAGTCTTAGAACATCCTCTATAATTATAGGGTAATAATGACAATAATAGATCATTAATCGAACATCAGATGCATGAGATACATCTGATACAAGGTTCTCTAAATAATAATATTATTATTTTTGTTGTTGTTTTTAAGGCATCTTATTGACCCACTCCATGAGTAGGAAGGAGGTACTCATCATTGGTCCTAAAAAGACCGGATCGAAGTCTGGGTCACATGGATACAGATGGTGAATGAATTTGATGATGCACAAGGAAGTTATAGGTGTTTGAATGTTTTAATAATAATAGTAGTCATAAAAATATTATTATTATTATTTCCATTTACATTTCCTTTTCCATTTTTTTAAAACACGTGTGGGGAGTTCCCGCAGCCGGCTGCTGCCGTTCTGCTTGTCGAACCCCCCTTATTGGAGTTGTGCCCTGTTGGCCCATACTTCTGCCTCCTTCCGCAGAACACCAGATCCACTATGGGGTTAAAAATATAATTTTATGACTAGATCTAGAATCCTTGGATCCTGATATAAACTACCATGTGCTCCGCTCAAAGAATCATTGCAGATTAAACATGAAAGAGATTTGGTAGATCTTCTTCTCACCGCCTCACCTCCTCCAGTTCCCAAAATGTAAATCCAAGCATAGATCGGGAATCCTCAGGTAGAATTCATCATAGATATGTGTTTGTATCCAATATAATAGGTTCTTATCATGTATAATTTTTATCATCGATGAAAGATGTAGAACGCAAAGAACAGACAATATCTAATCAAAATCAATGACGGTAGTTTTTAGATTGTCCATCAACCAAAGATTCTAAAGAATTAAATTCCAACAGAAATTTAAATCATCAAAAAAATCATTCAATTGGGGAGATGAGGAATCCAAAATAGAAATCCTAGCTTGATTTTGGATCTTCCTGCATGTCTGTTATGCTCTGATCTACCAGACTCTTCATTTTCATCATGATCTGATAATGATCGGATGTCAAATTGTTTTTGAAGCATATGGATGGAGATATTCCATCCCATGATTGAAATGAGATGACCCATGATCATTTCCCTAAACTCATATTTATAGGAAACTACCCAGGATCATGAAATCCAATCCTCCTGCGCCTAATCAGATCAGGTTGCCTCTAGGCTAATCACCACACTACGAACTCAACTGTGCTCTTTTATTTCTAATCAATATCCCCATTCAGAAGTTATCAGCAGTAGAGTTAAAATAAATTAATATTATTTTATTATTTTATATATGGTTATTCCCTTAACAATTTTTTCCATAGAATGTATGTTCCCACAAAAGTCATAACCCACCTAGGTTAAACAGAATTTTCTATACTCAATTATGGCCTCGATTTTCTGATTTGAGCTACAGTTTGAGAGATATCTCATATCCTCCACGTGTGTAGCAGAAAAAAGCTTAATATTTTTATAAATTTAATTTTAGGCCATCGACTAATGAAATCACACAGCATCTCAGAGCCTAGCTCTGGAAATATTCATTGAAATTTTCCGAAGTCTTCAAGGAAAAAACATGTTCTCTATATACATAATATTTAATATTCTCTCATCAGTATATGAAGTTGTCCCAAGGTAACCATATACCAGTTCCCTAATTACACGTGCCCCTTTTATAGGACTATTTCAATGAAAACGACACACATGAAACATTATATTAAAACCATTTTAAACAAATTATTTTGAATTCATTTAAAGAAAAAAAATAATTTATTGAAATCAATTCTATAAAACCTTTTTCCAAAAATCAATCCAAACAACCACTTTCTAAATTATTATTTTAAAAACCAATTATCAATAAACATTGAAAAAAATACAAAATTTCACTAATCCAAAATAAAATCACTAACTAGGGATTCTATAATGAATTAAAAATAAAATTAAAAATCAAATTCACAAAATTTACCAAATTTTAAATCATGAAATCAATTTATAATAATAAGAGTTTAGATAGAATCCACCTACCTCGAAAACAGTAGTGAAATGAAGAAAATCACTAATTCATCAACAAAACCAGGTTGAATCTCCAAATAACCCACCTTTTATATTATAACATAACATCATCATAATAATATATTCTCATGATTGGCATCAACTGACATAGATATATCCATATATATTCTTGTTTATGAATCCAAGACATGAAGGAGATGTAGATCTAACGAAAATGAACATCAATATAGACATACCAAAGAATCCAGCATTCATCACAACATGATTAGCTAGAAAATCACTCCTAGGTTAAAGGGAAAAGTCTCCACATCCACTTGGAGGATAAAACAACGAGTTAAGGTAAAAATTCAGGAATCAAATGTTGATTTGGTACTAAACTGATTAAGAAGCACTTTTTTATGATCTAACTTCTAATTGTGAATGGTTAGTCACACTATTAGGAAAATCATATTCTATCCAAGAAAATTAATCTATTCCCAAAATCATGGTTAGTTCAGGGTGGATACTCTATTTGGTTAAACCATTAACCAAACCATGAATCAATCTAGAATCCCCTATTTCACTTCACATTAATTACTAAAGAGTTATCATAGTTGCATGTAATCTCGATCTAACTATGCACCTCCAAAAAATACCAATATAATTTAAAAAGACCAAAAACCCAATGCCAAATTCACCCAAACACATTATAAAATTAAAATAAATAAAATAAGGGTTTCTTACTTGGAACAGGGGGGATGCTACATTGGAATAAAAAATCATCACCACATTTGTATCATTAAGATTATAATACCTATGAAATAATGAAATGTGTTGTATGTTTTTACCTAATATATTTCATTATTATAATTATAAAATAAAATTAAGGGATTTATATAGACTACACAAAAGGAACTAGTGGTGGATATGGAATGTATCTCATAGATATAAAAAATACAATTAAAATACCATACCTTGTGTTCTTCTTTCATAAAAGTGGTGTATATTAGTTTATATTATATATAAATTTAGTATGATCTATTATAAAAACATAAACATACATAATATATATTATATAATATTTTTCTGTCTTTATAATTCCTATTTATTAATATTACCATATTAAAATCATCATTTTGGAGTGCTAAATTTTATGTTTTTTATGGGACATTCAGTTTATTAGTTTTGAACCTTAAACATTGATCATATTTGAAAAATATTCATAATTTTCATTATGAAAATAGTATCTTATATTTTAATTATATATATTTTTTAATTAACTCATAAATGATTGACATGCATAGATGAAATACAGTGTTTATGGAGAGGATAGGTTGTACATATGCATTAACACTATTTCTATCTTTCAACCAATTGAATGAATTAAAATTAAGTAATAATTTATGATTAAAAAATCACCATGATGAAAAATATATCACATATGATCATTAAATTAATCATTATTACCTTCCATGTATATATTAAGTGTTAGTGAATAACATTGCTTTGTGAGGTGATAGTTTGTCGTACAGAGAAGTTACATTTGTGTATCCCCAATGGAATGATAATTAAAAATGGTATAAGTGATGTTATTATTAATGAAGTTGAAAACTAATAGGAATATCATTTAATGATATTAAATGCATCACTACCCACAACCATGAGATAAAGTGGTGAAAAATGAATTATTTCCATTTGTGAGGTAGTAGTCTACCAAACACAAGATCAACGGTTGATTTTCGCATTTGAGGGAAGAGAAGATGAATATAGGTCATTAAATTATCAAATAATCATCTTACAGTTGATAATATACAACAATTATTTTATTATCATGGTTTTATAGATTTGGATGAACAAAAAATAATCATACATTTTTATGAGCATTATCACTTTTTTTGAGAGACTCTTTAGGTTTATACATAATGCCTTAAAAGAAAGGTTTAACAATAAAATTTTTTTATATAAAATGGGAAGGGATTTTTGGAATATTGATTAATTCATTTTAGAACTAAAAGGGTCAAAGATTTTTTGTAGGAGAGTAGGAGATAAATCCTTTCAAAATTGAGGAATGGAACCCACATGGAAACAACGTGAATTTTTCAAAAGACTCGTAAATGATAAAGTCATTACCAAGACAAAAAACATCCCAGTGAAACTATATTCATTATTAGAAATAATAATATTTAATTATTGGTATCCATTAGGTTTTAGAGTAGTTTTAACTATATTCTTACCGTTAAATGTTTTTGTTAACTTCGAGTAAATCTTCTTAAACCATAACCTTAGTAATTAATTTTTATTGTTTTCAATATTAATTATGTTAAAAAATTATATTTAACCTTTTTATATAAATATAATGATACTGATTAAATATTTTAAAGTGAATTTTCCCAATTCCATTCATAGATGTGTAAAATTATTCTTTAAAAATAAACCTACTGAAGCGACGAAAATGTGGTCATCATAAGTAAAACATATAGTAATTATAGAATGTTGTAAAACAGAAATTCAATTCTAAATTTATTCCTATGATTTAAATTGAATTAATAAATATATAATTAAAATAAAATCCATTTAATTCCATAGTAAAATATTCTTAATGCATTATTTGAAATGAATATTAAATAGAAAACCATAATTATTCACCATTCATAGAAAAAAATTTATTTTCATAAAATTATTCAAAAATAAAAATAAGATAATTCCAACATGATTATTTAAAAATTAATTTTATTTTAAATTATTCATTTTATAAAAATAATAAAATAATATTTTAAAATATGATCCCAAAATATGATGATACCATTTTAAAAAATATATATTTTTATGTGTTTTTTTTATATTTTCCTTTTTTGTTTTTTTATAATTAATAGCTATGTAAATAATTTTATAAATTAGTATAAATATTAATAATTTAGTTAGTCTAATTCCTATCCCCCATTCCAATTTTTTGGTGATAATAAATAATAATATGTATATAAAATATGTATTGGTTCGTGAAATCTTTTTCTTGTCTGTTACATAAGGTATTAAAGAAATTCAATTTATTCAAAAAATAAATCATAAAAACTCGTGGTGTTTTAAATGAAACAATGAATAATTATACTATGTTTACTATGAGTAATAGAAAAAATATTACTATTAAATAAAACACACCTAATAAAAGTTTTCATAAATACATTATTCAAATGAATATGTCTAACTGATGTGGACCGAAATGAAACATTAATGATGGTTTTATAAAAATTATTTGTATTAGTGATGATTTAAGAAAGATTCAATATATATATATATTATACATAGAAAAAATCATTAGTTTTTATAATTAACTATAACACCCCGACCCCAGAAGCCCAGAGTCGGTGCATTATTACGTATCCTTGGAATGATCACAAAAGATCAAGTCTTGAAAGACCAATTAGTTTAGCAGCATTGGAAGTACTAGATACATTCATAAGGATTACATTACATCATAAAATGGAAAACCACAACTACATTGTTTCCATAGATAACCCTGAGATCCCATAGACTATCCTTGCAATTCAGTCATAATATAATTCTTTGCATCTTGGGAAAAATAAAACATAAAAAGGGGTGTGCTCAGATGCTTAGTAAGGAAAAGGATATAGCAGAAACTTTCATAAATAAACATAATCATTTAATGCAATGTATAAGACTAAAAAAAGCCTTCTAAACTTGAACTTCAGTATAATATGGCAATGATAAAATAAAATTATGCCATATACTTATTTAGATGGATATTCTAATATTCGAATAATAACATGCAATATCAATATCCACTTATATAATGATGGAATGCATATGGCCAGACCTTCATTACAACATAGTTAAGGACTTTTTCCAATACTACAAATAAGATTTTGTCAAGGCCTTGTGCCAAGACTCTAGTTTGTCTCATGTGACCTACCGATACATAGAGGAGCTATAGAGGGCTCCACCCATCACTTATTAAGTCCAATTCATTCTCATATGAAAATGCTGAAACATAATCTAAACATTTGTATTATAACTAGCATACGAAATGTCAATATTTTAACAACAACCCATGGGTGGTATTAAAAGATCACATTCACAGTCAAAAATAACTCATTAAATACAATATGGAATATTATATTATAATATATCAACCTCAATAGAGAATAATGATTGATATTGACATAGATGAAAATAATCATCACAACTATTTGAGAGAAATATCCCCCTTTTTCATTAAAACATTTAAAAGTATCACTATTTATCAAGATTTTGTTAAAAATAATTTTTTGAATAAAAGCGTCTCATACCACATTGAAACATATAAAAGGAATTTAAATTTTAAAACATTAATTTCCATATAAATAAATCTTTAAAACCATTTTTAAAACATGGACATTAATGAGAAAGATTTAGTAAAATAAATGATTAAAATATTAAAAATGATATTTTAGTTACAGTTCCTAACCAAATGAGAGACACTTGAATTTAAATAATTGAGGTAATAAAAACATTATTATGTCATGAAAATAAATGGATTCATGATATACTATGTCAATGTAAATAATATACATCAAATAAAAGTGAATTGGCACATAACAACAAAGAAGAATCAATAGAATGAAAGTTGAGATGAAATCCCTTATAAAGATTGTATCCTTAGGTTAGGGATAATTCAATGAAATAATAATGTGTGACAAATATATATACAGTAAATATGATAGTATATTTAGTGTAAATAAATCAGATAACATTCACACATTTTCTTATAAAAATAACACTAATGAATTGGATCATTAAATCAATGAATAGAGATTGGGTTAAAATTACTCTTATCAGGTTCATATCGATGACATGATAATTTATTAATGGAGTGATTGTATGTTCAAAAATTATATCCATGGTTAGGGGAGTGTAAATTACTAAAAAAATAATAAATTGTGATTCCACACATAATCAGAGTAAAATGATCAATGAAGTATGTGTAAAGTCGAATAAGTGTAAATTTAAATTTGAAATTCCCTTACCAATTAGGTAAATTATGAATCATACATCCCATAAAAGATGGATCATATAATAAAGATGTAATTACTCATAAATTAAATTATATTACACAAGGAATATAATCAATGGGAAGTAAATACACCACACAAAATGAAATAGTGGCAGTATGGCACGAATCTCACAGAAATAGGAAGAGAGATGAAAACCCTTACTTCATTGTAATCAATCAGGTCGTATGGACAAAAGTTAATAACAACAAAATTAATCAAATAATACAATGAATATAAAGATAATCATGATAATATATATATAATATATAATGATAGTACACAATACACCACATTTAATAAATTAGTTGTGAACAATGGAAATCTCACGGAATTAAAAGTTAGATAAGAAACCAATTACTTTGTAATTTTAATTGGTTTAGGGTCAGATAAACTCATGTATAATGGTGTAATAATTTATATTAAAATATAAAAGAATCATATACATTAATATGAAATCATATAGGATCTTTTAATATTGCATTGTTTATAATATTTTAGTATTATCATCATTTTGGGTGTTAACTGATTCATTTTCCTTTATATGCTTTGTTTCGTAAGTATTGTTTGTTATGAATAAGATGTATATTATTCATATTCAGAATTATATTAAGTATTTAAACATTATTTTTAATCATTTAATGAAAATTATTCTTGAATGCATTAAGATGGGGAATGAATCTCATCGCATTCGTGGAGATGGTAATTCGTACGTAAGCACGGGAAACAATATCATTGTTTTGGTATTACAATAATATATAATTCGATGTTAAATAATATATAAAGAATTTTTATCATTTTATATTTATTATTTACATTAATTACACATCATTATTATACCCATCCAAAAAATAATGTATTGAATAACAATTACACCACGACGTGGAGACGGTAAACCCTACGTACGCACGTATGGTGAAATGTCATTAAAAGGATGGATAGAATAATGAATATGGTTGAAACATATTTATAATAACATAAAAGTATATAGAAGATACTAGAGATATTATTTTCTAATGAAAACAACAGAAAAAATGGAAGTGGAAGATGAAAATAACTTGAAAGAGGTGATGAAATATTAACCTCTTCTTCAGGTTCTTCCTTATAATTTGATCAAACTATCTCAATTGGTTTGCATTACGACTAATGGAAGGCCTATATGGTTAAGGGATCACAGTTGAGAGGGTATTTGGGCAGACATTGGCTGAGAAAAATGGATTTCAATTTGTGAATTTGATGGAAGTGGGAGTGCCCTTTTATAAGAGGGGTGACAGGAACCTTAGGAAAATCTAGAAATATTATTTTATAGTAAAATAATTTTCGATTTCTAAGGTCTAAAAATGAATTATTTAAAAGATAAGGTGGGGATGGGTTAAAAACCACTCATTTAATAGGTTTTAGATAGGTTTGGGTCACTATATTAACATTATCATTTAGATTTATCTCTTAGTTAAATAGTTTGACATTTACCATGTCTCTTTGTATGTTTATATTATATGGTTGATCAACTTAAAATAAACATCCAAAATAACCCCAAGTGGTTCATTAATTATACACCTATCATTATATAAGTCTTTTTTATGATCCTTATATTTTTAGAAATAGAATATAAATTAATATTATAATATTTGTTTTAACAACTATTTCATGTCAATTTTGACACTATTTGGTATTTTGTTTTTTATAAATTAATAACAAAATTATTACTTTGAAAAAAATTAATATAACTAACTTTAGCATGTCATAATAACCTATAAAATTAGTGGAATTCATCAAAAGACTCGAATTACATATATTTAGATATTTATAATATCAATTATCTTAATCATTCATTAATACGGTAATTACTTCATCATCATTGAGTCATAAATAAATTTAATTATATAATGAAAAAAAATAAAAAAAATACCATTATGTAGGAAATTTTTTTATATTTCCAATTTATATTTATAGTTGAATTTATCTTATGTGTAACCCTATATTAAAAATGGTTTAGTTATTACTCTTTGAATTTAACACTTTTAACTATTATTTGAATTAAATAATAAAAAATGTAATAATCTTATCAAACTGGACCTAAAGGATTATATTTTATTCATAATTATTCTTTTTGGTCGAATTAAACTTATCCAATAGAAATAGGACATGTTTTAGTGTTATAATAATATCATTTTTACCCTTAATTGCGCTATTTAATTTTAATCGTTGTAAATAAAAGTAAAAAGCTACTATTCAGCAAAAATTATTTTTATCTTATTGAACCACATTTTACATACTGACATCAACCGTGTCTCTGTGATTTTTGAAATTCAATTCACAGAAGCGATAATATTATGTTTTATTCAAATTTATAAATTCTCCTAGGATGTGGGTAAAAGACGGTTAAAAATTTCAATAAAATTTTTATATATCTAAAATTATTATAAACTGACTCCAATGAATTACATTGAACATATATAGGTTTTATGTATATAAATGACCAAAAATTAATTTAAATATAAAAAATAATTATTTAAATAAAATTCGGTTTTAAACTATAACTGGGTGTTTTTCACTATTCATCAAAAATAGAATGTTTTCAGAAAAATACTAAAAATTCCCCCTAAGATAATTTCGATATTCCGAATCCAAAAATTATGTCCATTTTGAAATAAAAAAATTATAAAATTTCAAAAAGTGGGTATTACTACTCATAACGGCTAGTCTGATTGGTTGTGGTGTGTTAGAATCTCGAAGTTGAGTACAGTGCAAGCTATTACAATATTCAAAGGGAAATGTATCGTGAAAGCTTGGGTGTTACATTAACTTACCCAATTTACCTATCAAACTGGTACTCGAACCAATTTTCTGAATATCTGAAGGGTGTTATTGATCCCTAAATGATGAATATAAGCACTCGTGTATCAATCAACAAATATAGGTAATGTTTTCTATAACCCTAAAGTGAAAATATGGTATATTTAGACATAAAGAAGTGAAATAGTGGAATATGTAAATATATTCCATAATAGATAAAGAAAAATGGATTTCATACAACTGTACAAGGTATAATATAATCTCCAAGAGATATTGTGGGAAACCTCCAACCATCTCCCCACAAGCTACCCAAAATGCAACTGATAGAATATGTTGGCCCATGAATTTGGATACTTGCCTTTAACTACATCAAAATACATAACCAAGACTACATAACTCAAATGGGGTACACTGAGTATGAGATAATAGGCTCAACAAGGTTTCACCAAGGTGTTCCATATCATGTCTATGAACAATAATCCAAGAATGATATATTTTAATTTAAAAAATTCATGAAAACTTTTTAAATGTTTTGATATCAAATTTATGGAAAACAACATATTTTTAACTTTTTTACATTTTTAAATATATTAGGTAAATAATTTTCAAAATATTTTTAATCAATATAACAAAATAGATATATATCATTTTAATAAAATTGGATAACATATCATATCAAATACAGGGTAGTAAAATTATAATAGTAGAATCCAAATAGAGATGTGTAGGTATCATCATGACAGGGATCACACTAGGTAAGAAAAAATGGACACCCATTAATAATATAGACAATCATTTGAAAATAAAACCACTAGGTGTATTCATCGAGTCTAGAGATAATATGGACACCATGACAGTTGAACCATGCAATAAGTGAAATAGTTACCCAGATCAACAGGGCTATTGAGAAGAAAAATCCCCATGAGAAAAGATCATAGGGGTGAATGATAACTATTTATATACTTTCCACCTAATTACTAAAGGTATCCCATCTTTTATATTTCCCAAAAAAATTTATCAATCTATTTTCATCATTTCATGATTTGAAAAACATTTCCCAAAACATTGAGAAACCCTTTCCATTTTCCATTACTAGAGCAAACCCATGTATTATAAAAAAAATATTTACACACACACAATAAAAATCATCCATATCATTACATTTCATTTAAATAATTAATTTATCAAAAATAGGAGAAACATAGTTCACCAACATAGTCTATAGATAGAACTACCTACCTCAATGTATTATTAACACACACACAAAAACAATGGTATTGACCAATAAGAAGAACACAACAATGATAATGGAGGTACTAAAATCAATATACACATATTATAATTGATCCAATTAAACAAAAGTGTAGCAAGAGAAGATGAAAATACACATACCTCAAGGATTCCCACCCACTTCACCAAAAACTATATGAATTTTCCCCCATAACAAGACCTTACAATAGATATAGATAAATGTATGAGAAAAAGTCACTATGGACAGACCAATCCAATATCAAAAAATAATCACTACCATGATAAAAGGAAACAAAGAATTATATGTGATTACTCACCGAGACTGATGCAATCCAATTGAAATAGTGATCAATCACCAGAAAAATCAACCCTTATCGAATAGAGATTCTCAAAAGATTTGAAGAATGTCTCTAGGATAGAAGAACGAATGAATGAATAAATAATAATAACACTAAAATCACAAATAAAATATTTAGATATTATGTAATCATTTTTACACATCATGTAATCCACCTGGACCATATGCACGGAAAAACATGTCACTTTGTTTTATTAAATGGTGGTGATTTAACATTACAAATCATGTAATCATTATAAAAAGTATATTCCTTTCCTATTGTGTTCACATTTTAAAACTTTTTTATAGAGACCAGGTACACATTGTGTAACCCATTTACACATTGTGTAATAACCCTACATACAAAATAACCTATAAACCAACTCAAATATTCTACCAAAAGGGGGAGAACAAAGCAAAGACATTACACATTTATACATGAATTCAATTAACTCAAAAAAACATATATCCTAGAATATTATTCCATGATTATTAGATAATTTTCGGTATCCTTAAAAGTACCAATATTCACCCAATCAAAGAGGAAAAAAACTTAATATTTGAAAAAATACATGAAGGTGGGTAATTAGATGTTAAAAAACCCCTATTAACTAACATTCCATCCTTGAGAATCCATATTGAATAATGAATTCATATAATGTGGTGTGTCCACTACTCCCTCATTAATGAATTTTCCTCTATGTTCCATGATAATATAATCTACACCACCATAACTCCCTGATCAATGGATTAATCATCCCATGAACGTCATTAACTTGGGATTCAATGATCTCAACTATATTCTCAACAATAGAAACATATTGATATAACTCAATATCAACCCAACTCATAACATGATAGGTGTCATGATAGAATTTACAGAGCTATGATATGTGGAAAACATCATGAATTCATTTGAGATGAACTAGAAATGCCAACTTATAAGAAACCTTCCATGAATACTCAGTGACATAAAATTATCTTACATATCTTGGATCCAACATTCAAGATTTTCAAAGCTGATAGCCACCCAATCCAGGATAAGACATTAATATAAATTATTCAACTACATAAATCTATAAATGATGATACCATTGATATGAATAATAATTTTCCCAGTTTTTATATATAACCAAATGTTGATATATATTCTAAATACAAATATTTTTTTATTTAACCAAACATAGTCACACAAAATATTTTTCTCCCAACACTACCCAAAAAAGAGTTGATATGCATTGGAAACCATAAAATTCCTCAAAAGATTCCATTAATATAATTATGTAAAAATTGTAGTTATATGAACCCTAAAATAGTCATTGATTTCTATCCCATGATCAATACAAATCCAATGCAAAAGTATGAAACATATCCTCCAAAATCCAAATAACACACTTCATCTTACTGGCTGTCTATGGGCAATAATAAGTAATCAATATTAACTGATTACCCATGAACTCTTGGAGGATTCTCTAATACCTAAAAGTACACATATTATCCCTATCTGAGCCAACAATATATGGAACCCCATTTAACTTCATTACCACCTACACATAAAACATACTGAGATCTCCAACAATTGTGTTGTCTTTGATCCGAGTAAAATTAGATAACTTTCTCAACTGATCAATCACCACCTAGAAATAATTCCTCTATTGAAAACTAATAGTTAATACAATAATTAAATTCATGGATCCCTCATTCAATTCCCAAACAATCAATCAATGAGGTTGAATAAAATCAGATGGTTTTATATTATCTTCATTATTCTTTTGGAAGGTGTAATAAGTGGATACATTATCAGTAATATCATGCTTTATACCCAGCCTCCAAAATTATTTTCTCATTCCATAATACAACATCATATTTCTTGGATGAACGACCCACTAAAATTTATGAAAATAAAAAAAATGGTCTTCTCATAGATTTTGGGACAACAAAATAAGTACCAAAATTGTGAATAACATCTTAAGATTTGGACAAACCAAAAATTGAAACCACGCTATATTGGTTTTATTGAATTCAATAGAGCCTGATTTCCTACTACATACTATGATGAAAATACTGAACAAGAGATGATGATAACTAAAAATTGGTCAAAAAAATTCCTAAAACATTATACTAAGCATATAGCTAATTCTATGAAATTATCAACATAAGGATCCAGAGTTCATTGGATTCTAAAACACCTTGTGATAATATTTTACTACTATGAGGATCTTCAATGATATTTCCCTTCCTTGGGGTGTATGTGAAATCGATGTCAAATGCATAAAGGTATTCTATCCATTGACTTTGTCTATAATTAAATTATTTGTGATAAAAGATAAAACTCAAACAATTTTGGTCAGAAAATAATGTGAGCCATTCCTAAATAAATACAATACCACCAACAATTATGTGAATTCATAACTAAAGAAGTCTTTGAATCGTGAAAATATAATAAATAACTCATAAACAAGAAGTAAAACATTATATACAAATTTTATAGTTCAAATCAAACTGATCCTTGATTATATTTCAATTGGGTTCTTTAACCTAGCTATATATTAATTTACTTATTCTTCAAATTAAATATAATGGTTAATAAATAGAATGTTAATTAACCTATGATTTTCCCCTGGTGTCTCTGACTGAGTGCATATTTATGTTATGTTATCCATGAACGAGAATGATATTAGAGATATAACTGACCAACATCTTTTTATTTTATCACCATAAGATTTATTTCTGTTAAAAACCATATCAACGTTCTAGTGTCTGTATTGGAACTTAATTATAAGTAAAACACCAAAATATATTTCATATCAAAAATTTTATAGGAAATCTTATACATAGTCATATAAATATGGATTTCAATAATAAAATATTATCATAATAAACAAACAATAGTTTATATTCTATACTACCAACCAAATGATTTATCATTACCATTAAAACTACAATCATCCTTTACTAATCAACCATTTATTTTATTCATAAATATTAAATCATCCACAACCAATAACATACTAAAATATGATGTTTTCTAAACTAACTAATTCAACAAACTGTAGATCTCATATACCAACTATATTTATCCAATGATGAAATCAGATAACTCACATCACTGTATTTGATACACATTTATGATTACTATATTTTTTTAAAGTATTTAAATTATGATTTACATTTTGTTTAGAGTTTTATAGAAAAATGAAAACCAGTAAAGAATAAAAACCGCATCCTAAAAATAAATGGGCTGAATTTTTCAATACATAAGAATTTAATAAATCGTTAATGAGTCGTAAACATCACCTATAAAATTTCGACCCAATATATTCCTTTTCTATTTAGGATACTTAAAATTTTATTTCGTATTTTTGGACATGGAAAAATTAGAGCATGAAACCTCAAATTCATTATAAGGGTAAATATATTTAAGTATAACATCAGATCCAAGAGTCGTAAAAGGATATCATAATTAGAATGAATCATAATAATGAGAGTATGGAAAATTTAAATGATACCATAATACATAGATTAAACTATGATCATAATATAATATCATCCAATCATAGGAGTAGGAAAAAAATATTACTAGGAAATTATATTAATGTGTCATGGATCCCTACCTAGTCAACATAACCAAATGGGCATGGCTATCTACACACACATTATAGTGGTGTAGGCTTACTTCCCACACGTAGTGATATCTCATGAGTTGGAAATATTCCACAATACTTTGTAGGTATGAATAATTCTAGGCCCACCCATCACATAATGAACATCATCTATTTAGGTTATATTAGTATAAATTAATATAAAAAAATATGAAATAAAACAGGATATACATATTTTTAAAATGGACCCCTCAGGAAGAATTCAAGATTTCATTAATAAACAAGAGATGAAAATCATATGGAATATTATTGAGTATCCAATTTCATTAATATTTATTCTCATTAAATACAACATACAAATAATGATTATGTCCATCATATTTACACTGTATTATAAATATATATGTGGTATAGAAAAAAATCTCTAATCAATTTAGGTATTGGGAATCAAGGTGACCCTCTTCAATAATGTAATGGAACATAAGTAATCCAATGTTCAAAATTGATGGAATAAATAAATGCTTATTAATTTATACGAATTATGAAAAAAAAATTTATTTCTCATACCATAAATGTAAAATTCAATTTAATAATAAAAAAAGATAAATAAGGTTGATTATATCATTTAAACACTACCTTGTATCAAGCATATTAGAGGTATTAAGAACACTATTATAAGTATTATGATTTTTATTGTTCAATTATTAATTTCCCAATTACATTTTAAACACATAAAATGACATATTTAATTATACGATGAGAATAACAATATAATTTTTTTAATCTTTAACACATCAATAAGATCTATCATAGAAAATGATAATGGGGGTACACATATAAATTCACACATAATCATGTAACTATTTTTCACTACTATCAAAATCAAATAATTGTGAATTAGTTAAGACATTTCAGAAGAAACATTTAAAAAAACATGAGGTTTTATGAAATTCAATTTTATGTTTTTTCAAAATAATCCATTTTCAAACATTTTATAACATTAATTTAGAATAATTTTTTTAAAAAATTATTCATGTGGAAGACATTCAATATCCATTAAAACCATTTTGTGAGACCAAAATCATAATGTGGATGATAAAACCATTATTTTACAAAAATTTATGAGAACTATTAGGATCACTAATAAAATTATATAATATTATTAAATATGTTAAAAATGGACATTGAATAAAAATTACAACTAAAAACATATATTTTTTAATCATATGAATATTGTGCCTTTAATTGAAGAAGATTTTCACAAAATTGGATCATATTTTCTAATGAGAATTAATATCCCAAGAGAAAAAATGATATGAATCAATTCAATAAATAATGGTAGGTAAAATAGACATGGATAAAAAAAATCAAGAAAGTATTTTATGGCTCATGGGAAAACGGACTACTGTTGAAAAAATAATTACAACATGAGTAACATTATAATGAGAACCCTTGAAAGATAAATATATTAAAAATGAGCCTCAAATTAAATTAATAAAATATATTTAATAATAACATAAAAATTGGGTGGTATATATACCATATAAGAGAAAATTAGGGGAAATAGTAATATGAATCTTAGTGTAGGATTATTTGGATAAAAAATATCATACCCCATAAGAATATTGGACTATAAATCTCTTGAAAAAAGGTGAGATTTCAAATGAAGTGAAAATAACGTTAATAAAGAAAAATTTATAATATAAAATTCAATATATATATTTTATACACCATTTAAAAGAAATTAGGTGCATAAAATTATAGGTTCTCAATGAAATAATTTTTAACATGAAACCCATATGAATTTAGTAAATTTTTTGTCAAAAGTCATTGGAAGATTGATATTCAAATGATAATGTAAATATAATTTATTAACTAATAGAGTATGAAAAAATATAATCATGGGTAGTATATAAACCATGGAAATAATATATTGAGGAATAATAGTAAAACGAGTCTTAGTGAAGAAGAATTGAGGTAGAACACTCACCTCTATATCTGAAATCATTCTAACCATGTATTCAACTTCCTCAATTGAGACATTAAAAATTCTCCCAAATGACTTATTTTAAAGGAGGAGTTATTATATATTATAGTGTCTAGTGGCATGAAAAATTGTAATAGAATTCATTGAAAGAAAATTTAAATAGAGTTTTAAGAGGAATTCGAATAGGAGGAGAACTTTGAAAGGAGTTGTAGTGGCCTCCTTTTACATTGGATAAAATGGGAACATTACATGAAAATGTATTTTATATCTGGGGTAACAACGAAAATATAAGAACAGTTGGTAAGTTATGTGTGGTATGGTTTTTGATGCATGTGGTTATGACATTCCTAATTTATGAAGGTGTTCTAAAATGTATAATGGTCAATTGAACATAAGAAAATTTAAACCACATTAGATTAGTCATTTGAACACATATTTATATTAATTATATATTAATCACATATATTATATTATTATTAAAAATATTAGAGGAACCTTCCAACAAAATATTGACATGTTGAATGCATATTTAGCCTCTATATAATGTATGTAATATCATAAATATCATAAAAGTTGATTATTTATTTCACTATAAAGACTCAACCTTATGAATT
Source organism: Viscum album (assembly GCA_963277665.1). Lineage (NCBI taxonomy): Eukaryota > Viridiplantae > Streptophyta > Magnoliopsida > Santalales > Viscaceae > Viscum > Viscum album. The sequence continues at coordinate 2,009,697,317 of OY728145.1, read as the reverse complement.
ACTCAATAGAGGGCATTTTACCGGCCTAGGTTCTAGATAATTAGATAAAAGATTTACTATTTATAATATTTGAAGTAAAATTATAAAAAATCTAAATTTCAATTCTACACACATAAAAATGATGGTTTCCAACATTGGACTTCAAACTAACCTATGAAAAAGAAATTTAAAACAAGGGGTGAGCATTGGATATGATCTATAAAAGGTTTCAAAACATAACCATAATTAAATAATGTTTCTTTTAAAAAATTTCTCAAAAATATATTCTTTAAATCATGAAATCTACATTTTCCATAACATGTCATCATGATTTTCTTGAGAGTTTCTGAAACAGCATTTAAGATAAACTCATAACCAATTTTGGTAACCTTATATAAGAGTTAAAAATAAAATGCATTATAAAATATGCCCATATATGATAAAAATTCATAAAACACTATTTTTATGTTAGACTATGGCCACACAAAATTATCCATTCATACAAGTTGTGTGAATATAATTTACACGTGAAGTAATATTTGTTCATAATTGAATAAAAAATGATGCCATTAATCATTATGGTTTGGAATGTAAATATTTATCTTTCTTTTCAAAAGATTTTCTATACAAGTATGTATTTAAATATAAAACATTAACACATGTGCACTTGGATTTATAAAACTGATTAATATGGGTTTATAAGATTATGATAATTATCCATATATATTTTACTAGTATAATAATCTCATGGAATTTCACTTTATATATTCATTATGAGGGAATTCATATTGCAAGACATCATAAAAATTCATTCAAGGCCCCTTTTCAAGAGCATACATAACCATTTTTTCAAGGCCTTGTGCCAAAACCATACATAACCATTTTTCATGGCCTCCTTCCAAGACCTAGTTTGTCTCATTAGACTTTCTGATGCATCGAGAGGCTATAATGGGCCTCACCTATCAGATAATAAGTTTTATTCCTTCCTCATATCTCTAACAAAAGTAGGACTTTAAATCAAATTATCTCATACCACTTTTATTTATTTAAATATTATTCTAAGATGAAAATAAAAACATTGATAAATTATTAAGGTACAAATTATTTAAACCATCAATAGTGTCACATAACACTTTGAAAAGTTTAATTATTAATCCATGTATATCATAAAAGATTAATCTAATACATGAAATAAATATCTCTATTTGTAATTCAAAACTATATAGTATAATTAAATAAATAAATGAATTCCCTCTAAAATTCTTGTAATTTAATTTATAAAATATACATTGGACATAAATAATTATGAATGCCATACCTTGAGGAAAATATCATATTTCATACATTAAATGAAAGAATTCACAAGTAAAATAATTATTTGTTAAGACTTGTCACATAAAATGGTAAATATTTTTATTTAAAAACATTGTTACTCATAACCATATACCATAATATGATAAATTATATCTTTGCTTATTGATTTTGAAATAATGGACTACCCCTTTTAATAAAATAAAGGATATACTCATCTCTATAAACTTTAAATAATATCTAAAACATCCAAATAATAAACTCTTTTTAAATTTTAAAGCACACAAAAACAAAACCATGTTTTGATATAGTTTTCTATTAAAAATCAAAAATTATATTCCCATAGGAAAACATGATTTTTAATTGAAAAAAACATTTCAACATATATAGATATATACATAAAATATGTAGATATTTATATTTACTCTTTTATAGAACAATAATATTTTGATAAAACTTAAATCCTTCAGTTTGTAATTATAAATAATTAAAAAAATTAGATAGAAACACTTAACTTTTCTTACATTTGTATAAATATATATATATATATATATGTATACATATATAAACATTTAAAATTATTATTTGTGGAAAATATTTTATCTTTTACAAACCATAATTCATTGAAATACCCATTTAAATCAAAGCTCTTATCACATGAATATAAATATTTCATGCTTTTATATTTATATATATATGTATATACATATCAAATTGAATTTTTAATACTCAACATTATAGAATAAATTCAGGGTTTAGAAGTACTTTGATAAATGAGAATATACTTTGGAATATTTAACATGAGATCAAATATAAAAAATAAACTTTGTTAAATACATATATATATAAGGGGAATAATTGTTTTGGAATCATACTTATAATTAGTATCCCATTATTCAAAATTGAAATTAAATTTGATAAAAATAAATACACACTCATACATTAATTGTTCTTTAAATATTACACTTTGTTGGATAGATATACATATATATATATATATGTATATGTATATGTATAAACACCATTAATAATAAAACATAAATGATGTAACTTAATAAATAAGTAATTTTATCCTTTATAGTTCCAGAGTATATATATAAAATATTTGCTTCAAAATTTATAAACATAAATCTTATAAAATTATTATCATTAGAAGTTATAAATATAAATAGTTATATATGTATATATACAATTGTTTATACACTTATATATACATAGATATATATTTATTGATGAATTAAAACATAAGAAAACTAAATCCCTTAAAACATGAATTAAAAAAATGATCATTGATAAAAAAAAATTATTGAAACATACAAGATAGATAGATAGACATATATATATATATGTATATATATAAGTCCTCCAAATCTAAAAAATACAAAATGGACCCCTACAATTAGAAAATTTTAGAAATAGATCATTTGAGTCAAGAAATCATATCAAATATTAAATTTAAATGAGATAAATATGACTTAACGTATATATGTGTGTGTGTGTGTGTGTCTGTAAATCCTTGTTGTATTACAATGGTTCAAAATTAAAAACCATACCTAAATTCATAAAATTCTAAATATTATATAGAAATACCTTATACATTTAATTAAAAATTGTCTTCATAAAGAAATTAATAAAATGAAACAGATATAGGTATGCATATATGTTTGGTTTATACACATGTCTTGTAAAATAAAAAATACAATGGACCTTTACTAATTTCAGATCAAAATATAGATTGAATCTTCGAAAATTTTGAGTCAAATGATAATGACGGACTTAGAGAAATGAGGGTTGGATATTTTGGTGTGTAAAGATGACATTTATGTATATAAAAATATGACTTAAAGTATCCTTTAGAGGCTAGGTGGTATTTTTTAAAAATAAAAAAAAAATTAGTTCCAAAAATCATTCCATTTTGTAGGATTCCATTAAACACAAAATTATAAGTTGCCTTTAAATTTATTATTATTGCATATTATCAATCATGATTCGTTGATTTTTAATATTATTATTTATGTTTTAATGTCTTATAAATTTCTTCTTTTTTATCTAAGGAATTACTTGTTGTGTCAATAATGATTTCCTTATGACTTTTCCATTCCTTCATTCAAGGGGGATATTGTTGAGCCATTAAGGTTTCCTTATGACGTTACCATTTCACTTGTTTTGAAAATAACAAACACCTTATCTCAAGGAAAATATATTTTTACACTGTGTTTTACTTCTACAAGGATGAATTTCCTTCCCCAAGGAAATTTATCCTTACCTTGTTTCATTTTCCATATCTTAATTTTTATAAGTGTAAAATTCTGTTTGAAACCAAAAACCTCGGATTTATATAAATACCTAGATGTGAAGCATTCTATTCTAGGATCTGAATTCTCAAAATTCTGGTTACGAATTCTTCTGTGTTCTGACACCAAATTATAACTACGAATTCTGGATATGAACTCTTCTGATTTCTGACTCTAAATTCTCACTATGAATTCTTGATACGAACTCTTCTAAGCTCTGACTCCGAATTCGGAATACAAATTCTGGATACAAATTTTTTTGAGTTATGACTCTAAATTCTGAATACAAATTCTAGTTACGAAATTTCTGATTTCTAACTATGAATTCTGATTATGAATTCTAGATACGAACTTTTCTATGTTCTGACTTCAAGTTCCCTGAATTAAAAATCTGAACACTTATGAGTTCTGACTCTGAATTCTCATGAACTTTGACTCTGACCTTTTAATGTTCTAGTTTCGAATTCTTGTGAATCCAGATTCCAAATTTCCTTGAAATTCAGACTCCGGAATTCTATAGAATTCAGGATCCAAATTCCTACAAAACATAATCTTAATATCCTAGTATTATAGACTCCTAATTAATTTTTGGATAGACTCTAAATACTTATTTCTTTACATTAAGAATATTGGATTTTAGTTATATAGCCAAATTTTTCTTACACTTTTTTTATTATAAAACAATGTCATTTATTTAGTTACTAACATTCCATTGTTTGAGTGACACATGTACAGGTCCCTCTGAAATTCATGGAAAAATTTGACCCTTGGAAGATGGAACCAACTGTTAAAGTCATGCCTATAAAGAAGAGCTCATTTGAAAGAGCTCACTGCACTTGAGACAGTTCTATGACCCTAAAGATTACATACTATTGAAGTGATTTCTAGAGAGAGACATTCATTACTTTGTGCGTACTAAACTACTTGTTCAGCTTTGCTTCATGCGACTCTGATTATTGCTATGTACAATCGAGGGCTTATAGGGATAGGAAGACCGAGGTGCCAAATACCATGAAGGTGAGGGATTATTTGCTGAGGAAGCTAGAGGTGCCGACTACCTGATAGTTGAGGGGTTGCGGGGAGAGAAAGATAGACTCTAATCTTCATATCAAGGGATTACCCTTGTGTGTGTAAGACAGACTTTCTTGAATTTATAAATCAAGGGACCTTTATCCAAGGTTGTTTTATACCCTTCTCTTTGGGTTAAAAAGACTTACTACTTGTTACTTGCTTTGTTACAAGTTTTCCGCTGCATTTGTATAGTTGTGGATAGTATATCTTTCTTAGACTTCATTATACTTGTACTCTAATTTAGTTATATTCTATAATCTTTAAGGTAGAATCTTATTTGTTTCTAACTTTTTTTAAGTTTCAATTTCAGAATCACTTTTCCGGAATCAAGCAAGTTATTAGAACTTAGAGGTGTTGTGAATTTTGGATATTCCAAATTTCTTTTGGGATTTTTAAAGAATATAATTCACCCCCTCTTGTATTTGAGCAACTTATCTTTACATATTAGATCCTACATTTGGTATTATAGAGTATATCATACTCATATACCATCTCAACAATTGGTATCATAAGGATGTTTCTTAAATACTTATATTCACATATAAGTTTTCCTTGCTCATGTCTTTTTTTCAGAATTATATTATCCATAATATGATTTTGGACTCATACAGTTTGGATTCAGTTTTTCTTAGAGATACTATTGTTCTATATTTTTCTTGCTTAGAATTATTTTCCTTGTTTACAATCTTTTTCTATTAACAATTTTTTGTGTGGAAAGAATTTTCTTACACATAGCAGGAATCAATGTTGGTTCCATAGAAAATCTTAATCCAACCAGACATCCTATCTTTGATAGAAATTTTTACGAATATTGGAGAGATCTCATGAAGACATTCATTATCAATACTAGTGATGATAATTTTTTATACTTACTGGAGGATATAAAATGCCTAAAAAAGAAGTTGGTACCTTTACCAATCAAGAAAAGCATGAATATCAATTGAATTATAAGGTACACAATACATAACTTTCTTCCCTGAATACAAACATATATATCCAAATTTCATCTTATGAATCAGTAAATTCTATATGGAAGAAAATTGAAATTGCTCACTTTGGAACTTACAAAGTTAATGAAAAAAAAGAGCCATGGTCAGAGATGAATATCATGGTTTTAATTTTCCTTATACAGAACCCATATGTAAGGTACAACAAATATTCATGAATATAGTGAATAGATTACAATAAATGGGTGAGAAAGGATTAGATGATGAATCTCTTGCTGATAAGATCATTGACATCATTCCCAATGAGTGGGAATCCAAGAGGACTTCTATAAATGAAAACAGAAGGGTTACTCAGATTACACTTGATGAACTCTTTGGAACTCTTCTTCAGCATGAGACTAGAATGAAGAGAGATCCTGATAACATAAAAATGAATAATGGGAATGGCATTGTTGATTTTACTACAACGTTTAATCATATGAAAGACAAAACTCCTCAGAGAATTACTAGATCCAAATATATGAAAGTTGTTATCCAATCTGATTCTAGTAGAATTTAATCCTCAAAGAATGAATTAGAAAATCTTTCATGAAGGATGAACAAGATAGCTCGATAGAGGAACTCTCAATCCAGATATAAGAAAAAGGAAAGGAAATATATGAAAGATTTTGAAGTCACATGTTATGAATGCAAGAGAGCTGGCCACAAAAGTCCGGATTGTTCTATTCTTAAGAGAATAGAATGAAAGGAAAGGCATTTAGAGAGAAATATAAAGAAGTATTACAAGGATAATGATAAGAACGTCTTGAAATAAAATGACACCTAGAGTTCTAGTGGTGGAAACACTTAAGATAAATCTACATATTATGAATCTTCTTGACAGAAGAATCTTGGTTTAATAACCAGACTATCAATTTACAATCATTGTTTAACGGATAAGGATAATAGATAAGGTACTAAGATCAATACATGGTACATGGATATTGGATGTTCCTAGTATATGACTGGTAAAAAAAACTATTTTGAAAATATTATCAAGATGAAAGGAGGAAAAGTAACTTTCAGAGATAATGCTCAGGGAGAAATTATTGGTATAGGTAACATTGTTCTTCTTGGAAAAACTTTTATTTCAAATGTCTTATTTATTAAGGGTCTTAAGCACATCCTTATTAGCATAAGAAAATTATGTGATGAAGGTTACCTTGTAAATTTTATGTATGACAAGTGCTTGGTACACAATTCCAAGGAAGAGTTTATTCTTTCTTCCCATATACATGAGAATGTTTACAATCTAATCATAGAATACCTTAGTAGCCTAGACTTACCTTTACTTAGTGCAATGGAAGATCATTCTTGGTTATGGCATAGAAGGTTAGGACACTGTAACCTTAGGAACCTAAAATAATTTCTATGAAAAGATTATTTAAGGATCTACTGGAGATTCGATTTTATTCTTCAAAAGTTTATGACCCTTTTCAATATGGAAAGCAACATAAATCAAGTTTTAAATCTGTCGGTGAATTCTCAACCACTGATGCATTATAGCTGGTGCATATGGATCTTTTTGTTCCAACACAAACTAGAATCATTGGGGTAAAGTACTATGTATTTGTCTTGGTTGATGATTACACTAGATTTACGTGGGTCTATTTTCTAGAATAGAAGTATAAAGCCTTATCTTATTTCAAAATTTTTAGATCCCATATTAAAAATGAGAAAAATCTTCCATTGATAACTATTCATAGTGATCATGGAGGAGAATTTTAAAATTCTTATTTTGAAACTTTTTTTAGTAAAAAAGGTATTGCTCACAACTTCTCAGCACCTAGAAAACCTCCACAAAATGGTGTTGTTTAAAGAAGAAATAGAATTATTCAGGAGATAACTAGAACCATGTTGAGTGAATATTCTGTAGCCAAACATTTTTTGGGTGAAGCTGTATGTACTTCTTGTTATACTATAAATCTATTTTTGAGTAGACCTTTTCTTAATAAAACTCCGTATGAGTTATAGAATGGTAGAAAACCTAGAGTTTCTTACTTTAAGGTTTTTGGTTACAAGGTATTAATTCTTAATACTAAAGATAATCTACATAAATTTACACCAAAATCTGATGAAGGAATTATCTTAGGATACTCCACAACTTCTAAGGCATATAGAGTTTTCAAAAAAACACTTGTACTGTTGAAGAAACATTACATGTTAAATTTGATGAAACTGATTCTTTTGTTTTTAAACAACCCCAACCTACATATTCGGATGTGTTTTCAAAAACTGATTATCATCCTTTGATAGAAGATCAATCTAATAAGGAAAATTCCCAAGAAGATACTTCTGAAACATTTACACCAGAATATTTTCTACCCTATGTTTATGAACAGGTTTTACACAACCAAAATCAGTCGTTTCTAAAGAATCATCCTAGTGATAGCATCATTAGTGATGTAAATCAACCTATGATGATAATAAGCTCCTTAGGAAATGAAGTAGAACATCTAGCATGCCTTTCACAATTAGAACCAAAAATCACTGATGAAGCTTTAGGTGATAATGATTGGATTAAAGCTATGGTAGATGATTTAAATGAATTTGAAAGGAATAAAGTTTGGACCTTGGTTGAAAAACCTAAGGAAACTTCGGTTATTAGAGAAAAATGGGTCTTCATAATTAAGTGTGATGAAAATGGAATCATTGTTAAAAATAAAGATAGATTACTTAGTAAAGGTTATAATTAACAAGAAGGAATAAACTATGAATAAACCTATGCTCCATTAGCTATACTTGAATCTATTCGTATTTTTCAGGCCTTTACAGCATTCATAAACATCAATCTTTTTCAAATGGATATGAAATTTGCTTTTCTTAACGGTTATGTTCAAGAGGAAGTTGTTGTTGAACAACCTCCTGGTTTTGAAGATACAAAACATCCTGATCGTGTTTTTAGACTAACCAAAGCTCAGTATGGACTTAAACAAGCCCCTTAAGCTTGGTATGATAGACTTATGGGATTTTTTCTTCAAAATAACTATGTTAAAGGAAATGCATATCCAACCCATTTTATAAAGAAAGATAAGAAAAATGTTTTGATTGTTCAAATTTATGTTAAATACATTATATTTGGTTCAACTCAGTATTACTTAACCGATTCCTTTGTAGATCTAATGAAATCTGAGTTTGAAATGAGTATGATGTGTGAGTTAAAATTTTTCCTTGGTTTTCAAATTTCTCAAAAACCAGAAGGAATCTATATATCCCAACATAATTATATTAAACATCTTCTTAAAAAGTATATATATAACAAAACTAAGAGTATAAGTACTCCCATTGGTACCTCAAATACACTTGATCTTGATGAAGCTGGGAAACCGGTAGATCAAACATCTTTTAGAGGTATGATAGGAAGTTTACTTTACTTGATAGCTAATCATCCAGACTTAATATTTTCAGTATTCTTATGTGAATGATATCAATCCAATCCTAAGGAATCTCATTTAAAGGTAGTGAAAATAATTTTTCACTACTTCAAGGGAACCATGGATTTAGGAATATTTTATACTTCTGGAAATTATTTTTGTTTTACAAGGTTTTTAATATGCTGGCATTAGTGGATTTATAATGGATAGAAAGTGTAAATCTGGAAATTTTCATTTCTTAAGAGATTCATTATTTTCTTGGTCATGCAAGAAGAAACACTCATTATCACTTTCCACTACTGAAGCTCAATATGTAGCAGCTGGAATTTTTTGTGCCCAAGTGTTTTGGATGCAACACACACTCACAGACTATGGTATGAGTTTTAACAAAACACAAATTTTGTGTGATAATATAAGTGCAATTTCCCTTAGTAAAAACCCTAAACATCACTCTCGTATAGAGCACATAGATATTAGGCATCAATTTCTTAGGGGTCACACACAAAAAGAAGATATCATCCATCAATTCATCAGAATACAAGACCAACTTGTTGAAAATTTCACAAAATCATTACCCTCTAGTTGATTTGAATACATTAAACAAAATTTATAAATGATAACCATAAGTTAATCTCCCTTATTAACTTTTTGTTGAAACCAATCTCCTTACAATAATAATCTCATTTTCATAGGGGGAGTACATGTTTTATAAAGTTTTTCATAAATTTGGTAATAAAGTTTTTGTAATAGAAATTCTCTCAAATGAAATTTTCGTAATGGAAATTCTCGTACTTGAAATTTTCATGATGGAAATTATCATTCTTGAAATTTTCATAATGGATATTTTCGTACTTGAAGTTTTTGTAGTGATTTTTTTTCGTACTAAATATTTTCCTAATGAATATTTTTGTAATGAAAATTTTTATAATGAAAATCTATATACTCATATTCTTTTTTGTACTCAAGTTTTTTTTGGAATATAAAGTCCTTCAAGAAGAATTTTCCTCAATTTGAATAATTCTCTTGAAAATTTGAATAGTATGATTCTTTAATGAGTTTTTGTAATCACCTTTTACATGCTATTAGTTTCTTTTAAAAAATTTAAATTTGGATTATAGTTTCCTTAAATCGATTTTTTTTATAAACATCAAAAGATCGGATTCTATTAAATTTTTTTCCTTGCGGTTATCATTTCAACCGTCAGATCAGATCTGAGAAATTCCCAGCCATTGGACTCAAATGGGATTTTCAACCACCACTTAGACACCTATAAAAAGGGTACCCCTCATGGTTTTCCCACATTGGTTTTCAAAGCATTTGTGTGTCAATGCTCTGCCCAACTTCAAAATCTCATTCCGAATTTTCAGAAGTGCTCAATTCTAAATGTCTACAGAAGATCCCTCTCAAGATATGTCTTCTGTCAAGATGATTTCAGAGTGGAAAATTTACATGGAGAGGTTGGTACATATGATATTTTTTAATAAGTAAGACTCTATAATCTCAAAGAATATCAGGATTAATGGATGGGAGAGTGTAGCCATATCAAAGACACCAGCTCAGGATGATGTGTATCTGGATTTGCTGATAGGATTTTATGAATCAGTTTCCTTATTTAAGGAAGAAGGTAGAGAAAAAATTTCCTTCAAGAGTTATTTGAATAATTATAGACTCTCTTACACCATGGATAATAGATTGGTGGGGCTGTCTATGAAGGGGAAGCTGAGTTTTTCTCCCACAAGCTGTCGGATGTTCAAGATAGTTTCATAAAGGTGAATTCTATTGAATGCCTTGGACTTACTGATATCAAAACCGCAATGATTTCCCATCTTTCTACCAACAATCGGATCCTATAATTATGGGTTCAGGGCTTTATCGTACCAAAAAAGGGTGTCAAGGACACTCTTTGGAAAAGTATTATGTATTTCTGGGACTTTTTGGTAAATCTAAGGAAGATCAATCTGATGAGGCATATTCCCATTATGATAGAGAATATCAAGAATGGTAATTTGAGAGCATATATTACCTTGTATCCTACCCTACTCTCCATGATGATAGTTCGTTGTCTTGAATCATTCAAGATTCCTTGCAGTTCCAAGCCAAGTAATTGTAATGTAATGTTATCCAGTGATGACACATTGAAAAGAATGAATGTGAGTTTTTCTTAAGGAGATAGGAGAATTTTATGATCTGGAAGTGGAAGAGGCAGAATCCATTCTGAAAAATTTTGAAGAAGCTAAACCATATAATAAATCTTAGAAGAAAAGAAAGTTGAAGGAATTGGTAGCTGAAGTGGAAACCCCTAAGGCCAAATAAGCTCAATCCGCACCTCTAATGCCTAAGAAACTGAAAGCGTATTTGGATGAGGTACTAGAAAAATGGAGGGAGGATATGATGAACTGGGAGGAAGGGGAACCTCAATTTGTCCTAGACCCTTATAAGGCCAAGGCTTTGAAAGAAAAAGTAGCTGATGAGCTTGATAAGTAAGCCAAATAGAAAAAACATAAGAAGAAGATGTCAGACACAGAGATTGTGAAATCTCTTTTTAAGGCCACTGAAGGTGCATCCGAACAAATTCTCATACCGAAAACCTTTTTAGTTGAACCATTACCTAAGACAATGGGAAAGAAGTTCATTTCTCCACAAAAAATCTAAGAGAAAGATATTGAAAAGGAAGCTGTGGAAGATGTTCAGGAAGTTCAAAGCACTAAAGAGACATCATATCTGATAAAGCAAGTAGAATAATTTAATTAAAAGGAAAGTGCATCCGAAAAATTGTAAATTAGGACTTCTCAGTCAGGATCATCAAAACATTCTAATCCTGGAATGCATGATAAGGGTGAATAGGAAGTAAACATGTTATATAAGGAAGAGATTCATAATCATGACTTCATTCTTCCTAAAAATATTGAAGCATGAGCTGCAAAAGAGAAATTTGATGAAGATAATATTGTACAGTTGTCTAGAAGTGAGTATGAATCTCCTTATGAATAATCTATTCCGAAAACCAATAAGGGTAAACAACTTATTATCGATACCCCAACCCAAGATATTTTGAGGAAGAAGTAAGATGGACGAACAATTAAGAGGAAGCTTGTAGATCTAGAGGAAGAACCATCTCCATGAAAAATGTCAAATTCAGATTCATCAACACTAGGACATGAAGTTGTCATTCAGTTGCTGAAGAAGCTAGTGGATACCATTACGATCATTCCAACTATTGATTATAGATTCCAGATGCTCTATCATAGCATGAATCAGAAGTTAGACTTTGTATCCATGGTGATGGATATGTGTGTTAAGGTTGAGGCAAAACACAAAAATTTCTTTATCAACTATGCATCACGTAAAAAATCCTGCAAGAAAATAGCTAGCTGGTCGAAGAAAATAATTGAAGATCTGAGAGAGATTGATCAATTTCAAGAATATTTCAATGATGATTTTGATCCTGAAGAAACCAAAATCAAGGATCTTACAAACAGATTTCAAGAAAAACTAAATCTTGAACAAAATTCTCAGATATAGGATGTCAAAGATCTGAATGGGAAACAAAGTTATTTTGACTAAAGTTGTAAAATAGAAAAGGATCTCCAAATTGAGATTTAAGAGAAACTAGTGAAGTAAGATGACTTTCTAAAGGCTCAGGCAGAGGCTATGAAGGCTCAGGAAGACAGAATCAAAGCATTAGAAAAGCAAGAAGAGGAGGATCAAAAATAGTTAAATAAGATGAGAACCGTTATCAAGAAGATGATGCCCAATTAAAAAGAATAAAAATAGAACCAAATCTAATCTTTTGTTGTATCTCCTTTCCCTTTTATAAATACTTCCAATATTAATGAAATTGTGGGTGCATGTATTTTTTGGATTTTTGTACTAATATTTCATGTACCATATTTTTTTCCATTCCCTCAAACTCTTTTTAAAAATCACAAAGGGGGAGAAGGAAAAACAATTATAAGGGGGAGAAGGAAAAATAATTTAATGTAATGAAGAAATATCCCTATGTAAAGGGGAGTGTATCTAAGGGGGAGTTCTCATTATGAAGATTTCTATTATCTAGATAATGAAAATTTCTATTTTGGAAATCTAGAATACGATCCTTGGTGTTTGAAAGCCTATGGGGGAGTTATTCGTATTCATCTTTACTAATGAGAAATGGGAGATAAGTTTTATTTGAAAAGGATAGAAAAATATTTTCAATGTCCTTTTATTGTTTTTTGTAATGTGGTTTGTGCTTTCTAAAAAGGGGGAGATTGTTGATTCAATAAGGTTTTCCTTATGAATTTTTCATTCCTTCATTCAAGGGGGAGATTGTTGAGTCCTTAAGGTTTCCATACGACTATATAATTTCTCTTGTTTGGAAAATCACAAATACCTTATCTAAAGGAAAATCTATTTTCACCCTGTGTATTACTTATAAAAGGAAGAATTTTATTTCCCAAGGAAATTTATACTTACCTTGTTTCATTGTCCATATCATAATTTTTCTAGGTGTAAAATTCGGTTTGAAACCAAAAACCATGGATTTATATAAATACCTATATTTGAAGCATTCTGTTATTGGATCTGAATTCTCAGAATTCTGGTTTTTAATTATTATGAGTTCTAACTATGAATTCTAACTATGAATTTTGGATATGAACCCTTCTTTGTTCTGAATCCTAATTCTGACTAAAAATCCTAGATACGAACTCTTATGTGTTCTGACTCAGAATTATGAATACAAATTATGGATATGAACTGGTCTGTGTTCTGAATCTGAATTATGAATATGAATTATGGTTACGAACATTCTAAGTTTTATCTCCAAATTCTGATTATGCATTATGGATAATACCATTTCTATGTTCTGACTCTGAGTTCTCTGAATTCAGAATATGAACTCTTATGGGTTCTGACTTCGAGTTCTCTTGAACTCTGACTCTGAACATTGTATGTTCTGGTTCTAAATTCTTGTGAATCTAGATTCTGAATTTTCTTGAAATTCAGACTCCGAAATTCTATAGAATTCTGGTTTTGAATTCCAACAAAACAGAATCTGTCTATCCTTGTATTATAGACTCTGAATTCATTTTGGGTTAAACTACAAAATTTTATTTCCTTATATTCCGAAAATTTGATTTTATTTACATAACCAAATTTTTCTTACACTTGTTTTGTTATAAAATAATGATGTGCATTCATTTACTAACTAACCATTGTTTGAGTGACACGTGTACAGGTCCCTCTGAAATTCAAGGAAAAATATGACCATTGGATGAGGGAGTCTACTGTTAAAGTCGTGCCTATAAATAGGAGCTCATTAGAAAGAGCTCACAACACTTGAGACTGTTCTATGACTCTAGAGATTACATGTTGTTGAAGTGATTTCTACAGAGACACTTTCACTGCTTTGTATGTACAAAACTACTTGTTCAACTTTTCTTTGTTCGACTCTGATTGTTGCTTTGTACAATCGAGGTCTTTCAGGGATAAGAAGATAGAGGTGTCGACAACCTTGAAGTTGAGGGCTTCCTTTCAAAGGAAGACAAAGGGGCCGACTACCTGATAGTCGAGGGCTTGCAGGGATAGAAAGACAGACTCTTATCTTCATATTGAGGGATTACCCTGGTGTTGGTAAGATATACTTTCTTGAAAGTATAAATCAAGGGTCCTTTATCCAAGGTTGTTGGATACCCTTATCTTTGGGTTAAAAGGACTTACTACTTGTTACTTGATTTGTTACAAGTTTTCCTACTACATTTGTATTATTGAGGAATGTATAACTTTATTATACTTCATTATACTTGTACTCTGATTTAGTTAGATTCTATATGCTTTAAGGTAGAATCTTATTTCTTGTAAACTTTTGTTAAGTTTCATTTCTGGAATCACTTTTCCAGAATCAAGCGAGTTATTAGAACTTAGATGTGTTGTGAATTTTGGTTATTCAAAATTTCCTTAGGTATTTTTAATGTATACAATTCACCCCCCTCTTGTATTTGAGAATCTCATCTTTACATATTAGATCCTACATTTGGTATTATAGAGTATATTATACTCACATACCATCTCAACATTACTATTTTTTCTCATGTCACTTTACAATCTCACACTTATTTCATTTTTGTCTTATATCTCTTCATCATTATTATTAATATATTATTATATTATCATAAAATAATTTTCATTTATTTATTTTTTTTGTGTTGGGATTCAACTATTATTGTTATATCATTTTATATAATGTTAACATGTCATGTTATTGTAATTTTTCTCATCATCTATATTAGTGTTTTTAGAGATATATTAAAATTAATCATTTTTAAAACTAAAAAACAACATATCATTTATATATATATCATTTATGAATTTATATATTTATATATATATCATTGTTTATTAACAAAATTATATATATTTTAAATAAATTTGTATCTATTTTTTTAGTATAAATTTGTTTTTTAACATATATATCACATTAGGATTTTTAAACTTGTATATGTATAATTATTTTTTATGTGATTTCACAGAATATGATTTGGACTTTCGGTGATCCCAATCAAGGTAATCATTTCATTATTTTAATAGATTATTTTAAAATCATATATTCATCTATTTTTCACGATTTATACAGTATTATATATACTATTATCATTTTCTTTTAAAATAATTTTATTCTCCCTTTTTTATTCATTTATTTTAAACATTTTTTAACAAATAATAAAATCTCATATTATATATAAATGCCCATTTTTTTAAACATACATACAGATTTTAATTTTTATAGTAATATAACACAAATAACTTATAAATAATTAATAAATATTTTTAAAATTAAATAAAACACACACAGAGAGATATATATATATAAGATAATTATATATCTATACTTATATATATAATTCATTTTTTATTAAATAAATCAAATCACATTAATATATAATGTTCATTTTTTTATAATATAGTAAATATATATTTATAAACTTTATAAAATAAAAACATCACATATCTCATATAGTTATAAAATATATTATCTAAAGAGTAATAATAATAATTTTCTAGAATGTTTTACACTTAATTACTATTATTATCATTAAATTATTCTTTTATGTAAATTTTTTGATCGAAATAAATTCTATTTTAAAAAATAATTAAATAAATATAGTAATTTTTAAATATATTTTAAACAAAGAAAACCCACATTTATCTTTAGAATAAATTTGGAAACTATAAATAATAACTGTAATTAATTATAATTATCAGAATAAACATATAATCAAATTAATTAAAAATGTCCAATTTCAATTTTTATTTTTAAAGAAAAACACAACCAAAATATAATCACACTTATTAATAATAAAATAATAAATTTAGTAAAACATTTATATAATAAAAAACAAATAAATACTATTATGTTACATTATCACCCCTCAACAAAATTGCATCCTCAAAATCTCTTTCATCAGACTATAATGAATTCTGAATTTTTGTCTTCAGTATAATGGAACACTAACTGATAAACTCATAGACTCGACAATATCTATTCTCTAAAGATGACTAGAAAATTCCTCCAATGCCATCTATAAATATCTATCCTTAATAATTACACAATAGAGTACCTGTTTCCATTTTAGCTTTTGGAAAATTAATTACAAGCTTTAAAATTTATGAGATTATTAAGAAAATTAAACAATCAAAAGCCAAACATCACCTCCGTTTTCATAAAAATGATTGCATCAAACATTGGACTTCCAAGTGACCTGTGAAAAATAATTTTAAAATAAGGGGTGAGAATTGGATATGCTCAGTAAGGGGTTTCAAAACAAAAACATAAATAAATAATTTTTCTTTTAAAATATTTTTTAAAATACATGCTTCAAATCAATAAAATCAATGTTTCCCATAACATGTAATCAACATTTTCCTAAGATATTGTGAAACAACATTTAGGATAAACTCATGATCAATGTTTCTAAATTTATTTATGAGTTACAAATAAAATGAATTATAAAATATGCACGTACTAGAACAAAAATTAACGAATCCCCATTTACAAGTAAGATTATGGCCACACTTAATTATTCATGTAATAACAGGTGTGTGGATACAAATTTACACATGAATTAATATTTATTCATAATTGTAAAAAGAAAATATGTCCTTTGTCATTATTATTTGGAAACTAAATATTAATCCTGCAATGTAAATTAATTTCAATACATGTATATATTTAAATATAAAACCTTTACCCATGTTCACTTGGAAGTATAAAATTGATTAATATAGGTTTATAAGAGTATGATCATTATTGATGGATATTTTAATAGTTAAATAATCACATGTTATTTTAGTTACTAGAATCAATATGATGGAATGCATATTGAAGGAAATTATAATCATTCTGTAAAGGCCTCGTGCCAAGATCATACATAACCATTTTGTTAAGGCCTTCTGCCATGACCATACGTAACCATTTTGTCAAGGCCTCATTTTAAGAACTACTTTGTCACATGAGACCTTCTGATGCTTTGAGAGACTATAGCAGGCTTCCCCCATTATATAATAAGTTCTATGCATTCCTCATATTTTTAGTAAATGTTTTTTGTTAAATAAAAGTGTCTCATACCACTTTGATATATTTAAATCTTATTCTTAGATGAAAATAATGTCATTAAAAAATTATTGAGCTACATATTTTTTAGAGAATACAATTTGTCCCATATAACATTGAAAAGTTTAATTCATAATCCATATAATATCATAAAAGATTATTCAAATACCTAAAATAAATTTCTCTATTTGTAACGCAGAAATAAGTAGTGTGATGAAATAAATACATACATCTTCTCTAAAATGCATGGAATGTCATTTATAAATTAGAAATTGGAAATAAATAACTATTCATGTTATACTATGAGGGGAGAATATAGTTTCTCACATGAAATGATAGCTGGAACTCATAAAAAATTAGTTGTTCAGTCTTTCCACATAAAATGATAACTTTTTAAAAAAAATTATTGGTTAGTCATAACCATATACCATAAGTTGATATATTTTAACATCGTACAAGGATTTGGAAATAAGGGACATCCACGTTTTTAGAAATTAAATTATATACTTGTAAATATATACATGTATTAGTAACTACAATATAAAAAATAATAAAACATTTTTAAATTTTATGGCACAATATAAAAAAACTAGGTTTTGTTATTATTTTCCATTAAACATTAGAGTTTATATTCACATCAGAAAATATTATTTTTAATCTAAAAAACCTTTTCAACATATATATATATATATATGTACATAACATATGTAAGTATTTATATATACTCTTTTGTAGAACAATTTTTTTTATAAAACATAAATCGTTTGGTTTTTAATTTTTTAAAATTAATAAAATATATGGAAAAAATTTCCCTTACTTACATGTGTATAAATCTATACACACACACACACATATATATATATACATGTATAAATGTATAAAATTTTTATTGGTGGAAAATAATTTAACATTTAAAAACCATATGTCTTAGAAACAACCATTTAATTCCAAACACTAATCACAAGAAAATAAATATATCATAATTATATATATACATATAACATTAAATTTATAATTCTAATCATTGTTGAATAAATTTATATTTTTGAAAAACATCGATAAATTATAATACACTTAAGAAGAGTAAATATGAAATCAAATTTAATTCATAAAGTGTGTTAAATACATATATAAATAGAATTATAGTTTTGGAATCATACGTTGAATTATTATCCCATTATTCCAAATTAAAATTAATTTTGATAACATAAATATACACTCACATAATAATTCTTCTGAAAATATTATACTTAGTTTGATAGATATACATATATATATATTTATATATGTACATGTATAAACACCCTTAAGAATAAAACATTAATTATTTATCAAAATAATTAAATAACATTATCTCTTATAGCACGAGAGTACTTATATAAAATATTGGCTTCCAAATTTGTAAACATAAATCTTAATAAATTTTTTTCATTAACAATTCTTAAGTGAAATATGTATATATTTATATAGTGGTGTATAAACATATATATATATATATAATATGTATATAAGTATTGATGAATTCAAACATAATAAAATTAAATCCATTAAAACATGAATTTAAAATGATGATCTTCCATAAAAATTTAATTACAAAATTAATATATATATATATATATTTATTTATATACACATATATATATGTCTTGAAACATCAAATGAAAACCTAAATGAACCCCTATAATTATATGATTTTATAAATAGATCCTTTGAGTCATGAAAACTTATGATATATTCAATTTGAATTAGATAGATATGATTTTACACACCCAAAAACCCACACAAATATATATATATCCTTGTAGTAGTACAATTATTCAATATTAAAAACCATACATAAATTCATATGATTCAAATGATTATAGGGAAATAGCTTATAAGTTTAATAACAAATAATCTGCATAAACAAAATCTTAAAATAAAAGAGAAACTTGTATTAAAATATATTTTTTATATACACATGCCTTGTAAAATGAAAACTATAATGGACCCTTACCTGATTTTTGATGAAAAGATGGATTTAAGCTTTTGAAAATTTGAGAAGAAGGAGAATGAGGGACTTGGGGAGATAAGGGTTCAATATTTTGGTGTGTAAATTTTACTTCTAAGTGTATAACTAATAACTTAAATATTCCTTCCAAAGACACAGTTTTTTCTAACAAAAGCAAAATTTAGATCTGTAAATCTAGTCCTTTTGTTGGTTTCTATTAACAAAAAAAATTTGAGAACCCTTTTAATTTTTTTATTATTACATATTATCAACCACAATTATTTGTTTTTTAAATATTATTATTTATGTTGTAATCAATAAAATATTATTCTTTTTTATCTAAGGCAATACACATTTCTCCATCATGTCACTTTCCTATATCACTCTCATTTCATTTTGGTTTCTCTCTCTTAATAATTACTATTAATGTATTATTAATTTATCATACAATAATTATCATTTTTCTATTTTTTGTGTGTTCTTATTCAACTATTATTATTATATGATTATATATAATTTTGAAATGTCTTGTTTTCATCATTTTTTTGATAATATAGTTTAGTATTTTTTAGATATATTAAAATAACACATTTTATTAAATTAAGAAACAACATATCTGTAACAGCCCGAGATTTTATGAAAAATATTCTTTTTTTATTTCACTAATGTCTTGTGTTGTACGCTACACCAAAAGGATCTTGCACAACACGCATCCTTGACTTGCCTTGCATTACACGCAATCGCGACCTTCCTCGATAGCGTGTGTAATACGCAATACCGAGTTTCACTAAACAACGATATGCTAGTAAAATATTATTAAAACTAGCCGTTATGAATAGTAATAACCACCTTTTAAAATTTTAGAAATTTTAGCTCTCAAAATGGACTTTATTTTTGGATTCGGAGTATCGAATTTAGCCTAAAGTGAAATTTTGGTGATTTTCGGATAACTTTCATATTTTGATGAACAGTGAAAATTACTAAATTTTAGTTAAAAACAACTTTTTCAATCGAAATAATTAATAGTGATAAATTATTAATTTAAGTGGTTTTAAAGTATATTTAGAATATATTTTTACAATTTAATACAATGTTGGTCATTGGATGTAATTTCACATTTAAACTAGACATAAACAAGTGTCAATCTTTTGATAGATATTGTTTCTTAAAAACAAGCTATTTGTTTTAACAGCAGGATTTAATTATAAAATTAATTAATGCAACTTCTATGTTATGAATTTGGTAAAATAGATTTCATTTTTTAATTCGGAATATGAAATATAGCTTAGGATGAAATTTTGGCATTGTTCTGAAAAACATCAATTTTTGATGAATAGTGAAACTACTAAGTGGTAGGTTAAAAACTGAATTTTGTATAAAACTTAATTTTACCGCTTCTGTGAATGGAATTTCGAAAATCCGAGAGACACGGTTAATATCAAGGACTAAAATGTGGTTCAATGAGATGAAAATAATTTTTTGGTGAATAGTAACTTTTTACTTTTTTTACCGCGGTTAATAGTAAATAGGGTAACTAAGGGTAAATATGATATTACTATTACCCTAACACATGTCCTAATTCTATTGGACAAGTGTAATTCGACCAAAAACAAACTTAGGAATAAAATATGACCATTTAGGCCCACTTGGATTAGATTAGGACATTTATTATTAATTTATTTAAAGAAACGTTAAAATAGTTAAAATCAAAGTTTAATAAGTAAATCATTTTTAATATGGGGTTATACATAAGATAAATTCGATTGTGAATATTCATTAGAAAGCTAATAAGATTTCCTACATAATGGTATTTTATTTTTAATTTTTAGACTTTAAATAATTTAATTTATTTATGACACAATGATGATGCAGTAATTATCTTATTAATGAAATATTGACATAATTGATGTTATAAACACCAAAATAAATGTAATTTGAGACTTTTTATGAATTCCACTAATTTTCTAGATTACTATGATATATTAATGTTGATTTAATCAACTTGGTTCGAACATTTAATTCTGTTATGACTTTCACAAAAATCATATATCAAATAGTGTCAAAATTGACACAAAATAGTTTTTAAATCAAATATTATATTATTAATTGTTATTGTATTCCTAAAAATCTAAGGTTCGGCCAAATGACTTAGATAAGGATATATATAATAATAATAAACAATTTGGGGTTCGTTTGGCATGTTATAGTAAGTTTATTAACCATATAGTGAAATAAAACAAAAAGACATGGTAAAAGTTAAATTATTTAACTTAGAGTTAAATCTAATTGATAAGGTTAAAATAATATCCTAAACTTGTCTAAATTCTATTGGTTGATAGGATTTCGACCCATCCCCACTTTAGCTTCGAAATAAGACCCTTTGGAACCATTATAAACCGATTTTGACTTTAATATAAAATAATATTTTGAGATATTCCTAAGGTGCCCCTCTCCTCCCCTATAAAAGGACACCTCCTCCCCCTCCTCCTCACACCAATTTGAGCACTCAAGCTCGGCCAACACCTGCCAAAATCTCTTCTCCACTTCCCTAGAAACATCCTAGAGGTTCTGGTCTTCCTCAAAGACCAATTCTAGTGCCCTAAGAAGAGGTCTCAAAGAGGCACTTCAAAGAAGAGGTAATTACCGTTACCAATTCTTTCATCTTTATTTCTTCTTCCACTTCTTCTTCTTAGGTTGTTTCATTATGAAGTAATAACATCAGTATCACTCATATACTGATATGTTATTATAAGTATGAAACAACCCTATTTCACCATCTATCCATCCTATGGAAAAAGAAATCACCGCGCGTGCGTACGTACGGAATACCGTCTCCACGCCGTGGTGTAATCTATTTTCCACCACCACGTTACATGGATGGGTATAATGGTGTAAAGAATAACTATACATAGTTATTACAACATCATATTGATTCTGATATATTGTATAATCCACTCCAATTCAATTCAATATTTATAGAAATGATATCATCGCTCGTGCGTACGTACGGACTACCGTCTCCACGACGCGATGAGATTCATTCTCCATGTTAACCATTTAAGAATGATTATAATGTATATATAAGAAATAATAATGAAATATATGACATTATAAAGCTACTGGATTTATGTATATATACATATGTATGTCATCTACTTACTTCCATTTCAAGACAATAAGGAAAGGAAAACAGCGTTCATGCGTACGTACGGACTACCGTCTCCATGAACGGTGTTTTTCATTTTATTTATCTACCTATTATATATATATATATATATACTGAATATATATGATATATAAATCATATTTTATATTCTGGAAGTAAGTAAATCATGATATAAGTAATAATGATGTCATGAACAACAAGTCAAAACACCTACGATAAATGAAACGATTTTACCCAAAACGCTTCTTTAACATGGAATTTACAAAAGAATGGGTAATATAATGTCATATGTGAACCATATATGATATCATAACAATGAATATGATTCTGTAATAAGTCAATAACATGATTTAAATCATTATACAGGAGGTTCGGACACTTACAAAGCAAGTCGGATCTAAGGTAAGGGAAATATCACAATCTCATTTTTATCCGAGGTTGTTTATTCGTAAGTATTTACTGGGGTGTATTTTATCATCCACATCCATGTTTCATCAATATTTAATATTATTTCCATCCACCTACAATTGTTTAAATCCATTTTTACCCTTCGGTGAGTTTTTAGTAAAATAAATGAAAGGAATCTTTTGATGTTTTTCGTACGAGGTACTTTTGACTTTTCCGACCAAAGTACGAAGAATGTTTTTTTTAACTTATACGGCACGAACAGATTTATACTGTTTTACAAAGCCTTATTTTCATGAAGCTTCCTCTAAAATATTTCATGACTATTTTCAATAAAATCTCTTTCTTTTAAAATTTCATGATGTTTTGTGAAAAGAAATTGATTTTGAAGAAGAAAGGATATTTTCCTCAAGAATTCAATTCAAGTGTTTTATCAAAATTATTTTCCATATAAGATAATAAAGGGTTCTGTTTCTATCCATATTTTTACATTGATTTGACTATGTTGTGATGGAATTATGTTTATGAATTCCTTTATCTTATATGAATGGTTTTATGATGTCATGTTGTTTAAGAATCCCATTTTTATTACATGGGTTATGCAATGATGTATAATTTATGATTTTGTGGCACACATAAGAAAGGATTCATTAAGAGATGGGTGGGACCTATATCTCCCTCCAATGCATTGGGTAAAGATTTCATATCTCATGAGATAGACATGGCTGGAATGGTAGGTTATACCGGTTCAGTGAAACAAGACTGAAACGAGGATTACTCGATTCAGAAAGGGACTTTGTCCACTAAGATAGTCTTGGAAATGAGTCTTGACTAACAAGAAATGATTCTCTATGATTATGTGTGTATGCCACAATGAGTAATGTTTTAAGTAAGGGTTTCATTTTCACTACTATGATTTATCCCATGTTATGAAATTATGCTCTCTTTTGCAGGTTAAGATTTCCAAAAATGTTATGTTCTTATGAAAATTATGTGATTGATATTTCTTTTGTTTACCCTTACTGAGCATTTGAGCTCACCCTTTTTATGTTTTCTTTTCCCCAGGATATAAAGAAAGGTTTTAGGTAAAAAAAAGGAAGATCTTTGTGGGAGATTTTGAAGATCTTTCACCAGGATTAGAAGATTACGTTCCGAGTTTCCAAAGACACTAAACTATTACGATCCTTGTGTGTGTTTTTGTTATGTACTAAGTATTCCGCAAAAGTAATGTAATGTCCATGTACGTCAGGCTACGGGTCTCTACAATATCATTTATATATTTATATATAAATCATTTAAGAATTTATATATATAAATATATATATATATATATTCTTTTAGATTAACATAATTATATATATTTAAAATAAAAAGTGTATCACTTTTTTTAGTATAAATTTGTTTTAATATATATAACCCTTAAGTATTTTTAAATGAGTATATATATAATTATATTTTTTAAAAGTTATTTCATGTTACTTTGTTGTTTGTATTTTGGGTGATGTTAATCATGGTAATCATTTCATTTTTTTAAATATATTATTTTAAAATTGTTTATTCCTCCATGTTTCATAATTCATAAACAATTTTATATACTATTATGATTTTCTTTTAAAATAATTTTATTACCCCTTGTTAATTATTTCGTTTAAAAAAATTTTTAACACACCAATAATTATAGCATTCTATATATATTCACATTTAAATTTTTTTAAACATACATCAAGTGTGTTATTTTAATAATTAAATAACACATAATAATAAACAATTACATGTTTTAAAAATTAAATTATATATATATATATAAGATAATTATATGTATTTATAGATATATAATTATATATAAAATTCATTTTTTAGTAAATAAATAATATCACTTTTATATATAATGTTTACTTTTTCATAATATAATCATTATATTTATTTATAAATTTAATACAAGAAAAACATAGTATACCTCATATATTTATAAAATATATAATCTAAAGTGTAATAAAAATAATTTTCTAGAATGTTTAACACATAATTAATATTATTATCATTAAAATATTTTATTAACTAAAATTTTTGATAAAAATTATTTCTATTTTGAAAAAATAATTAAATAAATTTAGTTATTTAATATTATTTTTTTAAAAAAAAGAAAAACTAAATTTTTCTTTTGAATAAATTTTGAAAATATAAGTAATAAGTATAATTAATTATAGGTATAACAATTAATATATAATTAAATAAATTAAAAACACCCCATTTTAATTTTTATTTTTAACGAAATACAAAACAAAAATATCATTATATATTTTAATTATAAAATAATAAATTTAATAAAAAATTATATATTTAAAAAATTTATATCTGAGGATGTTACATAAACAACCAATATTTTTTTAAAAAAGTGTCTTTAATCATTAATATTATCTATAAGATTTATTTTTCATGTTCACTTATTTTTATTATAGTAACTGATTTATTATAAGATAAACGAATTTTATGTTACAATGAAGGAAAAAATTATCAATATTTTACTATATTACTAATTATTTAAAATAACAGACATAATTCAACTGACTTTATTAATCTAACCTTATACTATGGTTCTAAAAATGTCAGTAGTGAGGTTTATAAGTTCAAATGAAATATTAAAATAAATATTTCTATTTTTAATATTATATTTTACTAATTAATTGGATTGAAATACTTCACAACCAACCTTATATATTTATAATATCATTAATATTTTATTTTTTTTAAAATCCTAATTTTTCCCTAGAAAAAAATATTTTTTAGATAAATCTAAAAAATTAATACAATTAAAATATAATGTTATAAAATGAATAAAAATAAATTTATCATATTCAATTTAAAAAATTTATATATTTTACTTCTAATTGAAAGTATTTTAATGAGAAATTTATTTTATTTAAAAACATTTTTCATAAATATTAATTGTTTCAAATATTATTTAAAATACATTTTCTAATTTAAATATTTTTTATATCATATATCATATATATCTATATCTATTATACATTATCATAATTATCTATTAATGGTGAGTAATTTAATTTACTAACATATTACAACCTTTGTTTTTGTACATGTGAAGAATATTATGTAGTTTAATATTAATTAATTAGAAAAAGTATATATAGTAAAATCTTTTATCATTAAAATATGTATTTAAATCGGATTATCATGGAACATGTTCGTCTCTTTTTTCATGAATAAAAAATTTCAGATATTTTGGTGACCCTTAATTTTACATTTCACAATATATAGTTTATTCAAATATATTTTTAATGTGAATACAATTGTCGTTACATCCAAGTTATCTATTTGATTGTTCTACTAAGGATTAATTAATTAAACTGATGATTAATAAATTACCTTTACACTAACTATAATAAAAAATCCCATAATCACTTAATGATGTAATTACTTATATTAGAAACCCATTAAAACTGCATAGTCGTGTACTTACAGGCTTAGTGACCAATATATTATTAATATTCCTAAAGCCTTAATCACATTCAAAAATCATAAATAACTTCACTCCCATACTTTTAAACTTATTTTTTGTATTCGATAATCATGATAATTATCTCAAAAAATTCTTGTAGTATGCAATTATTATTTTAAATCAATGGATCTCTATCATCAATATTTTCCATAGTCTAGTTCCATTTATAAAAGTCTATATTGTTCCTATAGATAAACCAACATTAATGATTACATGACCAAATAAGGAAACATCTTGTAAAGAAAATTAACACTTACTGATGATATAATATTATTTATCAATTCATTAGATAGTTATAATTACTATAATATGATATTCTTGTTCTCCCTCACTTTTAGTGTATATGAGAATATAAATAATATTGATCAGTATGAATTTGTATGGATAATATCTAAGGATTTTATTAATCAAATCCAAAAATTTTGTAAAATAATTTATATCTATGAATTTCATGAAAATAAATCCATATAATCTAAAACACAGAGGAAAATCTATCTTGGTTCTATCTTTTCTCCTTTCCCACAACTAGTGATTAGTAGATAGATGTTCAATATTCATCAAATATTATGTTTTTTATCGATGATGGATAATATTTTAAATATTGGGAATATGATATTTTTTCATGATCATGACCTTTTATGTTCATTATAATCAATGTATATGTTCATTGATCTATCATTACTATTAACAAAAAACATTGACGCACCAGAAAGTTTAGTTCATTGGAATCTGAATCCCTTATAATGATTATTTTTATGCTTTTATGAAAATTAATATTACTCAATGTGGAAAATTATATAAGGAAACATTCATATTGTCAGTAATACTTGTATGAGTTCAATCAAAAACTCAACCTCGTCCTCTAAGGGAAGACCATGAAGGTTATATATAAATATATCAATGAAATCACATAAAATATGAATGTTGTCAATATTGAATTGTTCCTTGATAAATTGAGTTTGATATCCCCTATATATTGGTTTTGTGGCCCATTTTGTAAAATTTTCTTTCATAGGAAGTTCATCATTATCCAAGGGTTGATACATGATTATTGAATGATATGAGACATAAAATGAGACTGGAATATCCTGATAGTTGATATATATATTTTACATGGGTAGCCAATACATACATAATATCATATAAAATCCATTGATTAGATGTCGAATAATTTTCAAAGTAAATGCATTAATAAAAATCACGATCAGATAATAGATATTTATATTAGAAATAATCCTTCTTTCACCACAATATATCATAAAGAGTTCATTGTTCAACGATTGATGTTTTGAATAAAAATTCAATGAAAACTTATATAGAAGAAAATATTTTTCAAGAACATATGATATAAATATAAAAAAGAAGAAATATGAGCTAAATAGAAATATCTGAAATATGATGTCCACACCCAATCATATGATCATATTAGATTAAATTGAGGTTTTCCATATAACATCACAGGTAAAAATAGAATAAGACATTTTCCTGATTATTAAAATTTGTGAATTTAATAATAATTTTACTTTAAATGGGATTCTATGTTTTATGACGTACCTGATACACAATAATAGGTTTCTTCAAAGTATAATGTTGCACAAAATGCTGAGTCATTCTGAAAAATAATAATATTATATTATATTAAAGGGTAGTTAATGCCTTACAGTTTGATTTTTGGGAGTGAACAGAACTAACCAAAATTTGATTATACATGTTTGTCAAATGTTTTTAAATTTATCCAATAAAATTTAGAGGATTAAAATGTGAATGAATCTAATTTTAAGCATAAATACTCTAATATTCTTTAAAATGTCAATTTACAACCTTTTGATGGAGAACTATCATGAAATTTAGTTTTTTTCAATTTTATATGTTCTATTTCCCAAAATAAAATTCTTATTTATAATCAAGACATCAAATTTTATTTTTGGAAAATTTTTTGTATTTTTTGATAAAATACATTTTTTAATGAATAATGTAAAATACTGTATTTTAAATCAAAACTACCTTTCAATATAATTTCCTTATATAGTGAGTTTAACTTTTTAATTGTGTTAAAATTGTAATTAGATTATATTTTTACAATTTATTCAAATTTTTGTCAATGGATGTAATTTCACTATGAAATTAGACATAAAAATTTGTCAATCTTTTGATAGTTATTATTTCTTAAAAACACGCTTTTTGTTTTAACAACGATAATTAATTTTAAAGTAATTAATGCATCTTATATGTTATGAATTTATAAAAATAGACATAATTTTTGAATTTGGAATATCAAATATATCTTAGGCTGAATTTATGATATTTTTTCTGAAAACCATCAATTTTTAATGAATAGTGAAAACACTAACTTGTAGTTAAAAACCAAACATTTTAATTTAAATGAAATTTTACCGCTTCTATGAATTGAAGTTAAAAACATTTGACATAATTTATTCTCATCAGTAAGTAATATGTGGTTCAATAAGATGAAAATAATTTTTGGTGAATAGTAACTTTTGGCTTTTATTTAACGCGGTTAAAGGTAAATTGGGAAATTCAAGGTGAAAATATTATTAAAATAATATAAAATTAGCTTAAAAATTGTTGTAACATTATTTTATGAGTTTTGACTGACCAATACAATCATTGGGTGAGATTTTTGGCCTTTTAAAGCCTTTTGGGTAAGATAATGAAATTTATAACTCTTTATTTAAAGAAAAAATAAAAATATCATATACATGTTTTATTTTTATAAGACAATTTTAATATGGGTTTATATAATTGATATATTTTAATATATTTATTAATTTTAAATACAAAAATATTTCCTATATTATTGTTTTTTATTTATAATTTTTAGACTTTAATTAAATAAAATTATTTCTGACACAATAATGATGCAGTATTTACCTTATTAATGAATGATTTAATTAAATAAGATTATAAATATTAGAACTATATCAAAAATCGGTCCAATTTTAATTGGATGATTTTATATCAAATAATATTCATCTTATCGTTAACTTTAATAAGTTTTTGACCTTTAGAAATCAAAGATCATTATATAATAAAATTATATTTTCAAACATTCCTAAAGATCCCCTCACCCCCTAATAAAAATCTCTCACCTATAACCCAATACTCACACCTTCCAATCCTCTTGGCTCGTCCAAAGTCTTCCCAAATAATCTCTCATGATCCCTCCATTCCACCTAGAAGCCTTGCCTTGGGCATAAGGCACTTAAAGAAATCCATTTTATTCAAACCAAAGGGAGTTACCTGGTTTAAAGGTAACGTCTTCTTTTAATTCCTTTTCATTTATTTAGCTTATCCAACACCATAAACTATTTTTATTCCATTGTTTTATAAAAAAAAACTATAATAAATATAATAGGTTGTTTATATAAGAAGGATTTGAACTGCACTTACACAAACCTTTGCCTCATGGGTAAAGAACATATTGTTTCTGTGGATGGCGAACTACTACCTCACGAAACGATGATTGTTCAATCTTCTAATACCACATATTATTGTGGCCATTAAGATGGAACTATATTCACATGTGATTTATATTAAATTTATATTGTCTTAATACTTCTTTATTTTTCATTTATATCGTACCTTTATGGTTTCCATAACGGTTAAATACGATAATTTCTTTTGAGGAAGTGTGGACTAAGTCCCGCTCCAAACGATATCACTCTTTCATTATATATGTGGAACATATAAATGATGTAATTAATGAAATTATATATGATATTATGATAAAATTATAATATAACTATGTATCATTATGTTTTTTATTCCATTAAATATGAAATAGAAATGAAATTAGCGTTCATGTGTACGTATGACATACCGTCTCCATGAACTGTGCATTTCATTTCTACCTACAAATGTTATGTAATATTATAAATAAATATATATACTGGTTATATATGATATATATGATATATAAATCATTAGTATCATTCTGGAGATAATGGTCTTTTTCCCACATGAACAACTTGTAATTATAAAAAGTTCATTTTTGACTCAAGTACCAAATATTGAAAAAATGAACATTATTAACATAAATGAATTCATAATGTTTATAAAATAGTAATAAGTTATATAAATAGAATAATAAACATGAAAATTGTTTTTAATCAAGTATATATTTAATTTAGTTTATTATTCAAGAGATTAAATAATGAACGAGTCAAGTCGGATACGAGGAAAGGGACTTCATCTTAATGTCCTTTCATTGAGGAATATTTTGTTTTATATAGGACATTCTTTTACACCGTGTATAAAAACATTGTAAATTTCATTTCATTCAAATGGAATATGTTTATGCAAACCGTTCTACTAAACGACAAAAAAGAATGTTTATTTTTAACGTAAGTTGGGATAACAACCTTTTCCGCCGCCACGAGTATTATTTGATCTTTGGCTTCCTTAATAAGACGTAATGTTTTTAAATGGAAAATAAATACCATATACTATTTTACATATTTTGGTATTGAAAATTGTTTTGATAATGTATTTTTTATGTCAATATATTTAAATGATATATTGGTATTTAAATGTGGAAATGTTATCTTTTATTTATGTTTGTTTTATGTGTTATTAATATGTGATTATTCTTGGGAATTTTTTAAGTATATAGGTGGTTCCTTGATATACCTAGGGTGGTTGAGCCTAAGATAACCTTGAAATTCATTGGGTAACATGACATATGTAAACAATAATGTTTCTCATATGATATTTATTGAATATATTATGATGGGTATGTCAATTGTAACTCTCTGCGAAGCTGTGAATGATACAACATAAGTATGTTATGGATACCAAAAGATACATTTATGATTTATGATTTATATTATTAATTCATAAATTCAATGATTTCATGAGGTATGAGCTTATGCATTGTATGTATTAAGGGAATAAAGTTTTCATTCATTATTTTATAATCCTTATTGAGATTTTTATGCTCATCCCATGTTTCGAAATGTTTTTCACAAGAATTAATGATGAATAGGGTCAAGAATGGGATCAAGGAAATGTCGTACTATCTAAAACATGGAACCAGACATGACACCTTTTTTCAAGTGTTTTTTTATGAAAAAATGATAACTAAGTAGAAGTGACTACTTTTTAATTTTTGAGATGCAATTTAATAGTTATGGCATAATTCTCTAAATCTCTAAACCTAAAAATATTCTCAATGTGAATTATTCATTTAATTCTAAATTATATATTTTTTTATGGTTTGGTCTTTTTAGTTGGTATCAGAGGCTAGTTTAGACAACATTAGAAGTTGGTATATTGTTAAGTTAATATACATTAATTATTATTAATTTAAGGTAATATTGAAATGATATAGTATTTTCAGATTACTATGTTGATTCACCTAAGATATTTCCATGTTTAATATAGAGGAAACTTGGAAGATATGATGGGAAGACATTGGGATGAAGACAACCTTCCAAATCAGTAACCCGAGATGATCAGAATCGGAGCTGAATAGTTTGTTGCGGTGATGGAACACTTGACTCAGGCTATAAATGGTGTTCGTATCCATGAAAAAGATCATCTAGATCAACCATAGTATAACATGTCAGTAGTGGTTCATTTCATGAGTCAACATCCCCCATCATTTAGAGGATCTTCTAACCGTGTGATAGTAGAAGGGTGTATTAAATCACTAGAAATGTTTTTTGATGTCATGGGGTGTTCAAAACATCAAAAGGTTAGTATTTATGTATAGATCTTTGAAGGTGAAGCAGATCAGTGGTGGTCGATGGTGAAAAATATCAGGGATAGTGAGGAGATTTATCCTCTTTATTGGTATAAATTCAAATGTATGTTTCATGAAAAATATTTTCCTAATGTTGTTCGTATTAGGATGGAAAAAAAATTCTTTGAATTAGGGCTGGAGGATCACTCATTATCAGATTATGAATGAAAATTCACCCGAGTGGAAAGGTGTGCTCCAAATTTCATATGAAATCATGATAGTAAAATCAACTATTTTTCCTTAGTATTAATGATAAATTATCGAAGGGCTTTAGGTTTTAATGAGTTGAAAAGTTAAGAAAATCAAGTTCGATGTGTAGAGTAGGTGGAAATGGTGTTTTACGATGATTAATTGTTCTTTGAAAAACAATAGAATAAGAGGTTGATGTGGCAGATGAAAGGGAAAAACTCTTAAAAAATTCTTATGGTAAGATACATAGGATTTCAATTTGTGAAAATTGTGGTAAAAAGCATGAAGCTGAATTTCTCTTGAATACACGTAGTTTAGACTGATGTGGTAAAATGGCACATAAGGCATTTAATTTCACTAAAAAAGATCAAGGTAATGGTATGACAAAATCTGACTCACAATCATTAAAATATTTTAAGTGATATGAAATGGGTCATTATAAAAATAAGTATCCAACGAAGAACTCAACTAAGGGAAGGATACTAGACTACAAGAAGAAATGGGTGGTGAAATCCTTTGAAACCACTTTAGCATATTTTGGGCCATCAAATGAAGTAGTATCACGTACACTGTTTATTTGTTCAGATAATGCCAATGTGTTGTTTTATTATGGTTCTATACATTCATTAATTTCTGAGATGTTTTCTAGTAATTTTTGAATTCTATATCAAGATATGAATCATGTGTGTTAAAAACACCAGGGGGAAATATTGAGACAAAAATAAATTATAATAACCTTCATGTCATTGTGTGTGGAAAGAATATACCAGCAATCATTATTGTTTTTCATCTATTAGAGTTTGATTTTATTTTTTTATGGATTGGAATTATTTTTATCATGAAAATATTGATTTGATAGATAAAGAGGGTTCTTTTTAAAAATATTTTCTATTGGTGTACAATAATTAACCCTTACTTTTTATAACATTTCAGGAATCTATGAAGCTAGTAAAAAATAAAAATTAATTTTACCTTCCACATATTATTGAAAACAAAGAAACTGTTCAGATTATTGATGTTCCAGTGGTAAATAAGTACCTTGATGTTATTCCTAATGATTTTTCTGGTATTATACCTAATCCAGAAGTTGAATTTATAGTTGATGTATTTCATGATGCTAGCCAATTTTTAAACCCCCTTATCGAATGGATCAAATTTAACTTTTAGAGTTAAAGATGATATTTTCAGAATTATTGGGTAAATGTTTCATTCAACCAATCACATCACCATGGGGTGCTCTTGTCTTGTTAATTGAAAAGAATTATGGTTGAATGGGATATTTCGTTGATTATAGAGAATTGAATAACATAATTTTTAATAAAAAGTATCGATTTCCTCATTTCATTGATTTGTTTGATCAGATCTAGGCTGATATGTATTTTACAAAGATTGGCTTAAGGTCAAGGTACCATCCATTGAATGTAATGGAAGCAGACTTTAAGAAGACCACGTTATTTACAAGATATGGTCATTATCAATTTTTAGTTATGCCTTTTGCATTAACAAATTGACCTGATGTATTCATAGATATAATGAATAGAATTTTCTGTGAGTTTTTATATAATTTTGTGTTCATGTTTATTGATGATATTTTGGTTTATTCTAAATGAAAATATGAGTATTAAAGTCATTTATGGGATTTCATTCAAACCATAAAAGAAAAGAAACTATTTGGAAAATTCATCAAGTGTGAGTTTTGGTTACAAACTATTTATTTCCAGTAATATTATTTCAACAAATAAAAGAAATATTGGTCATGATAAATCAAAAGTTGCTGAAGAATGGCTATGACCCCCAAATTAAAGTAAGATCCATAGTTTCCTTAGTTTGGAAGGTTATTACTGGAGATTTTTTGAAAACGTTTCACGGCTAACTATCCCACTTACTATGTTAACTTAAAAAGGTGTTAAGTTCATATTTCCAAAATAATCTGATGATTGTTTTCAGGAATTGAAAACAAGATTGGTGAATGTTCCAGTTTTGGCACAACCATCCAGAAATGGTGAGTTTTTTATCTACAGTGATGCTTCATTGAAAGGAAATGGATGTTTCCTTATGTATAATTATCAGATAATTGCATATGATTCACATTAGTTGAATCATCAAGAGTTAAATTACCCTACACATGATTTGGAATTATCTTATGTTATTTTTTATTTAAAAACATGGAGTCATAATTGGTGTGGAGTAAAATGTGAAATATATACTGATCAAAAAAGTTTGATGTATATATTCACTCAGAAGGAATTGAACATGAGACATAGGAAATGGCTGGAATTAATCAAGGTTTAATATTTCATGATCCATTACCATCCAAGAAAGGAAAATAAATAGGATGATGCTTTGTGTCGCAAATGTAATGTTACATTAATCTTGTTACATTTGGAACAATATCATTTGATTAAATAATTTATGAACTATGTCATTGATGTTGTTGGTTTTGGAAATTCCCATGTTTTTTTAGGTGTCAGTGAAATAATCTACATCATATAGAATTATGAATGCAGATATGGAAGATAGTGAGTTGCAGAAAAAGGTAGAGTTGGTTCATAAGGGAATACTACCTTATTTTATCATTGATAATGATTGTGTGTTGAGTTTTGGAAAGTGATTATGTGTTCCTTTTCATTCATAGTTGAAGAAATATTTATTATGTGAAGCTTATAGTTCTCCATTTTCAGTTCATATTGGCAGTACTAAGATGTACAGAGATCATTGGGAGTATTTCTGGTGGGATGGAATGAAATGATATATTTCTGATTTTACTATGAAGTGTTTGACTTGTCGACATGTTAAAAAAGAGTGGTAGTTACCAAAAGGGATTCTTCAGCCTTTACCAGTGCCAAATTGGAAATGGGAAAATATATCCATGGACTTTATTGTGGGATTATCAAAGTCATCTTGAGGTACTAATGTAATCTGGGATAATGTTAATCTATTAACTAAATCTGCTCATTTCCTTCCTATTCAAGATACTTTGGCTCTAGATCAACATTCTCAATTGAATGTTAAAGTGATAGTTAGGTTACATGTATTTCCCCTCCCCATTATATCTGATCATGATCCCAGGTATACTTCTAAATTTTAGAAAGGACTTAAGAAGTCGTTGGGTATTGAATTAAATGTTAGTTGAACTTTTCTTCCACAATCATATGAGCATCCAAAACGAAAAATTTACACCTTGGAGGATATGTTAGGTGCTTGAACAATGTATTTTATAAGAATTTGGGACCAAATCCTTTATATGGATGATTTTTTTAAAAATAACATTTTACATTGTTGTATTCAGATGGCTCCATTTGAGGCATTATATGGGAAGCAGTGTTGAAATATAGCATTTTGGGTTGAGGTAGCTGAAGGGAAGTTTACAGGACTAGAATTGGTAGAAGAGATGATAGAAAAGGTTAGTTGATTTGGTAGCACATGAGAACAGCTTAGAGTAGATATAAAGGTTATGTGGATAACAAAAGGGAAGATCTTTATTTTGAGGTAGGTGATCATTTCTTTCTCAATTTTTCTTTATGAAATAGTGTGATGAGTTTTTTTAAGAAGGGAATGTTGAGTTTGAGTTTCATTAGACCATATAAAATCTAGGAGAAATTTGGATCAGTTGCATACACAATGGCTTTACCTCCATGTTTATCCTAGGTACACAATGTTTTTCATGATTCAATGTTGAGAAATAACATTTCCGATACATCTCATGTTTTGAGCCTAGAGGTAGTACAGTTGGGAGATAATCTCTATTATGAGGAACAAAAAGTCCATATTTTTTACCAAAAAATGCAATTGTTGCGGAATAAGGTAATTCATTAGGTAAAGGTTTTATTGATAAATCTTGTGGTTAAAGATGTATCATGGGAATCTAAAAATGCTATGAGGGATAAATACCCCCACTTATATGATAATTTAATAAAATTGAGATCAAGAAATATCCAAAAGGGGGGAAGGATGTAATATCCCAGTTTAATAAAGAATAATACATTTTCAGATTTATTAATATTTGTCAATGAAATATTAATTTTATTTTAAAGGTGATTCTATGATTTATGGCATACCTAACACACAACAATATGTTTCTCCAATGTCTAATGATCCACACAATGTTATGTCATATGGAAAAATAATTATATAATATTATTTCAAATGGTAGTTAATACCTTGTCATTGTATTGATAGGAATAAACAGAACCAGCTATAATAAGAATATATCTTATTTGTTAAATATGTTTACGTTTATCCTATTAAAGTTAAAGGATTAAAATGTAAATTAAAATAATTTTAAGTATAAATGCTCTAATGTCCTTTAAAAGGTTAATTCAACGCCTTTTGATGGGGAACCGTATTTAATTCTAGTTTTTGAAACTTTTATACGTTCTATTTGAAAAAATTAAATTATTTTTTAGAATCGGGACATCAGTATTTACTTTGGGTAAATTTTTTGTATTTTTTTGATAACATACATTTCTTAATGAATAGTGAAAAATAATGTATTTTTATTCAAATCTACCTATTAATATAATTTATTTCTATGGATTGATTATTTTTTAATTGGTTTTAAAGTGTAATTAGATTATATTATACCATTTAATCTAATTTTTTCATTTGAATTAATTTCACATTGAAATTTGACATAAAATGTGTCAATCTTTTGATAGTTATTATTTCATAAAAACACACTATTTGTTTTTACAACGGAAATTAATTTTAAATTGTTTAATGAAACTTAGATTTCTTTGATTTGGTAAAATTGACATAATTTTTTAATTTGGGAAGTTAAATATATCTTAGGCTTAATTTTTGGTATTTTTTTGAAAGCCATCAATTTTTTATTATTAGTGAAAACACCAAGTAGTAGTTAAAAACCTGACTTTTCCTTTTAAATGAGATTTTACCACTTTAGTGAATTTAATTTCAAAAATATGACATACATGGTTTTCATCAGTAAGTAAAATGTGTTCAATAAGATAAAAATAATTTTTGGTGAATTGTAACTATTGACTTAAATTTATCGTTGTTAAATGTAAATATGTTAATTTAAGGTAAAAATAATATTATAAGAAAATTAAATAACATAAAAACTAGTCCTAACCTTATTTAATGAGTTATGACCAACCAATTCAATCCTTGGGTGATATTTTTTCCATTTTAGATCCATTTTGGTAAGATAATGACATTAATAACTTGTTATTTAGTGTAAAAATAAAAATATCATAAACATGTATTATTTTGATAAAAAAATTTAAATGTGGGATTATATAATTGATATATTTGACTATAAATATTAATTTAAAAGATAAAAATATTTCTTACATCATGGTATTTTATTTATAATTTTTTGACATCAAATAAATATAAAATTTTATTACACAATAATAATGTCGTGTTTACCTCATTAATGAATGATTTAAATAAATTAGATTATAATAATTAAAATAATATACACAACCTATTCAATTATTATTGGATGATTTTATTTTGAACAATATTCATCTTATCTTCTACATTAATATGTTTTGGACATGTAGAAACTGAAAATCATTATATAATATAATAATATTTTTAATCATTCCAACAGAGCCACTCCCCCCTTATATGAACCCATCACCACTAACCCAATACTTACACTGCTCAAGAACCTTGTCTCATCTAAAATATATCCAATTAAGTTCAAAATATCCCAATATTCCACCTGGAATCCATACCTTATGTAGAATCTACTTAATGAAATCCTTTTGGTTCAAACCAAATAGAGATACCTGATTTAAAGGTAACGTATTCTCTTAAGTTCTTTTCTTTGATTTTACTTTTTCATCCCCCCCCCCCCAAATACTTTTTATTATGTTTTTTTTTTAATGTTGATATCCTCAATATACTAGTTTTGTTGAAATGAGAAGGATTAAAACTACACTTATACACACATCAGTCTAATGGGTAATGAAAATATTTTTTCTTTGGACGGGAAACTACTGCATCACAAAATGATGATTGTTCAATATTATCCAACCACATATTATTGTAGCCATTATTATGGATCTATATTTACATGTTATATATATTATATTTATATTTTCTCTATACTACTTTATTTTTAATTTATATCCAACCTCTGTGGTTTCCATAATGGGTAAATACGATAATTTCATTTGAGGAACTGATGACTACCTCCCACTCGAAGTGATATGACTCATTCATGCCACACATTGAACATATAACAAATGGAATTAATGAAATTATATATGATATTATACTGGAATTATAATATACCTATGTATCTTTATGTTTTCATTCTATTATATATGAAATATAAATGAAAGTAGCGTTCAATCATAAGTACAACTTACCATCTCCATGAACCGTGCATTTCATTTCTTACCTCCAATGTTATATACTATTATAAATACATATATATTCTGGATATATATGATATATTGATATATAAACAATTAAAATCATTTTGGAGATAATGGACTTTTTACCACATGAACAACTTGTAATTATAATAAGTTTATTTTTGACACAAGTACCAAATATCAACCAAATGACCATTATTAAGATAAATGATTGAATAATGTTTATAAAATGTTAATAAGTGATATAAATGGAATAATAAATATGAAAATTATTCTTAATCAAGTAGAAATTAACCTTAGTTTATTATATTAGGAGATTAAAGAATGAACGCGTCAAGTCAGACATGAGGTACGGGACATGATCTCAATCTCTTTTCATTGAGACATATTTTGTTTTATACACAACATTCCATTATATGGTGTATAAAAACCATTGAAATTTAATTTCACCCAAAGGGAATCATTTTCAATAAGGCGTTTTACTAAATGACAAAAAATAATCTTCCTTTTTAATGTAGTCGGTGAAAACATCCTTTTTCATCGCCACAAGTATTATTTGATATTTGGCTTTCCTAACATGCCCAAATGTTTTTAAAAGGAAAATAAATAACATATAATCTTTTATGTACTTTGGTATTGAAAATGGTTTTGATAAGGGATTTTTTATGTCAAGGTATTTAAATGATATATTTTGATTTAAATGTGGAAATTTTATCATTCCTTTATGTTTGTTTTATGTGTTAGGAATATGCTATGGCTCTTTGGCATTGATTACAAATATGGGTGGTTCCATGATAAACCTAGGGCTGGTGAGCCCGAGATAGCTCTCCAATGCATTTGGAAACATGACGAAGGTAAATGATAATGTTTATCCTAAGATATTTAGGAAATATATTGTGATGGGTATTCCAAATGTATATCCCTATGTATCTGTGAAATCTATAACGTAAGTATGTTATGGGTTCCAAAAGTTGCCTTTATGATTTATGATTTCTATGTGTTATACATAAATCTGATGATTTCATGAGGTATGCAATTATTTATGGAATAATTTGATGGAATAATGTTTTCTTTCTTTATTTTATAATCCTTACTGAGCTTTTTATTCTCATCCCATGTTTTGAAATGTTTTTTATAGGACGTAAAGATGAATATAGTCAAGGATTAGATCAGGGAAATTCCATGTTGTCCAAAACATGGAACTAGACATGACTCTTTTTTTCAAGAGTTTTTAAATTATGAATAAAATGGAAACTGAGTAGAACTATCTACATTGTAATCTTTTTATGTAATGTAATAGTTATGGCTTAATTATCTAAAACTCTAAACCTGAAAATTTCCTCAATGTGAACTATTCAATTAATTCAAGATTATGTAATGTTTTAAGGTTGGGTCGTTATATTCCATGTTTTTTTTTCTATTAGGTTCTCTAAGATTAAATATTTAAATAGATCATTATTCTTCACAATGTGAATATTAATTAATCAAATCATATCACCCAGGGGTGTCAAGCTAGGTGTGTATTCTTAGAACCTCTCATCATGAACAATAGTAATGATTTAGATAATAAGAAAATAAACCCTTTGGGGTTATTACCCATAGGTATATTTTTTACCTAGAAACATTGTCATTCAAGTTTCTAGATATATATGTTATTTCTAGGAATAACCACACAATTTATAATTTACTAAAACATCTTGATTTCATTTTACACATAATAATATTCCTTGTTTTGTTAGAAAATCTATCTAAAATAATTCAAAAAATATGAAAACCCAACATATAAAAAAATAGGTTATTTAATTTTATCATTCAAATACAATAATTTTCATTAAATTTTTTAATTAATACATCACATAATTTGTCACGGAAACTAATAAGATATTTATTTAGTGTCTTGTAGAAAAAGTATATAAAATAGACTAAAACACTTGTGAACGTTTTTCAATAACCATGATCCTATAGACCCTCTTCTATACATTTTATATGATGTCATTATCATTATAACATATGTAATGGGAAAATAAGAATATTGTAGGATTGAATGGTTTATATGGGTTATTTATAAACATGTTATATCAGTTAGAAAATATACAAGATGGAACTAATGAATTGAGGAGCAATATGAACTTAAAATTTATGATATAATGAAAATAAATTTGTAAAAATGAATTAGAAATATTTATCATGTAATTTGACCATTAGAAAAAATAAATTTCCTCAAAACATGTCTGGTAAACCTACAGTATTAATAAAAAGACATGTGAGAATTTAACAAAAAATGGAGAATATTGTTAAAATGTGGATTGGAATTAACATTTGACATATATTATATGTAATGAATATATTATTAAAAATAAGAGCACAAAAAAAAGGAAAATGTATGAATATTATTGTGGAATCAGAATTACCACATGATTCACATAAAATAATGGAGAAATTATCATCATATAATTCTTATTGAAGAGTGGTCATTCATTACATGATTCAAGTGGTTATATCATGAGATATTAATCCTTAATCCGGAATTTTAGGGTGATATAGGACCCCACCCATCATTATCCATTAATATGAGTACCATTAAAAATAAAATCATCCATCGTATGATAAATGTCCTTTGGAAATAAAATCGGTTTAGTAATGTTTCCAAAAGGTATAATATTGAATGATTTTATTTATAAAACATGATTTTTTTATACAAAAAAATTTATCACCAAAAAATGAATATGTAAAAAATAAATAATATTATGATTTATGAATCATTACTATTTTTGAGAGGAATAATTTGAAAATGTAAGAGGAATATGAATAAGGTTTTTCTTCAAAATTATTTCTTAACATCATATTAAAAATATGTGATTTTTGATTCACTATACAATGCTAATTTATTTAATATGAAGAGAATGTTTATTGGAAATTTATTTTCATCATATACTCTAAAAATGGGAACATGAAATTATAAAAATAATTTGTCTAAAATGTTATGTAAAATGGATGAATATGTGATCACAAAAAGGACCATCCATATATATATTTTGGAAACACATTCACTTGAATCCCAATCATTGAAAAGATATTAAAACCATTATTTTCAAATGAACAAATTATAACTAAATGATAATAGGTGACAAAAATTATTTTAGATTCTAATTAATATAATATAACATTGGAGGGAAGTGGAAACATTGATTTGGATTAATAACCCATTAGAGCATATGGGAATTATCCTTTAAAAAAAATTTATTTTTATAAAATAATACATTAATTTAGGAATAATATATTTGTGTGAACTGTATTTTCCAATAACAGAATGTGGAAATAAAATACTAACGTCATCATAATGTATAATAAGATTAACATGAAATATTAATATTGAAGAGAAGTGATTATGATCCCATAAAAATATTTTATTCAAGAAAATCCATTATCATCATTCCATCATAGTATATTACACTATAACATATTATAAAATAGTCAAAATAGTCATAATATTATATTTTTTGACCCCTTTCATATAAAATATATTTTATATACATTTTTTATGATAATTGATTTTGATTATTTTATATAGTTATTTCTTATTA
Organism: Viscum album; assembly: GCA_963277665.1. NCBI lineage: Eukaryota > Viridiplantae > Streptophyta > Magnoliopsida > Santalales > Viscaceae > Viscum > Viscum album. The sequence goes on along the minus strand of OY728145.1, from coordinate 2,009,654,741 downwards.
TTCCCCTCAGTTGTTATTAACATTAGCAGTGTAAGGCATGAAATATTATATTGATTTTAGAAGCTATTTTTTGTTTCCACATTATCGATCAAAGAGAATATATGGTAAAAATAATGATTCGTTATAATTACCTTTATTTAATAAGTCCATTACATGAAATTCTCATAATGTTTTATAAATAATATATATTTCATGAATTATTTGGGGTTTATTTATTGATATCGATAGATTACATAATAATGGTAGATAATTTTTTTAATCTATAAATATCTTTTTTGATCACATATATTACTTAATAATAATATATATACTAATAAATTCAAATTTTTAACAAATAAATATGGTGGTAGTGAAGGATGGAATGCCTCGTTCTATGGAGGTGGTAGTACCCACATACACATGGATGGTGATTTATTTTTTAACTAATGTGGTAATGAATTAATATATATCATTATTACATAATAAGAAAAATGACTTATAGAAAATAATTAATTAATCAATTACATTTATAGGCCTTCCATGTATGTATTGGATCAAAAAAATTGTGACACTCCATGGATGTTGTAGTCAGCACATGAGTATGATTTTCATTCTCAATTTTCATAAAAAAATTTAATAATTGTGGGTAATGATAAATTAAAAAACCAAAAAACATTAAAGCCTATATTTAATAAAATTATTATCATTCTATAAATGGTGTGATAAATTTTAATGAGGGATAAATATATGGAAATGTTTTATATAATGAGAGTAACATTGTTTGAGATTTTAATATCTCCGTGAAGATATTTTTAGAAATCACGGACATTGGATAGAATAATATGATGAAAACCCAATTGAATTTTAAAAGGTTATATAAATTAAAGAAAAATATAACTATTTCATTTAGAAATATATTTATTTGAGTTCTCTTGAAGGGGTGGTGATGGTTTCATTTTATTAGTTGTGAGAATGTTATTTTTTAATTAAAACCACTTAATATAAAGGAAGCACATGTTACACATGTCATGTAGTACAAAAAATATATAATTATTGAGAAGTTTATGGGATATAGTTGATAATATCCCAACAACTCAACAATTTTTTTTAAAAAATTCAATTATCTTTTACTCTACACTTATTTCATTTAGTATTTTAGATTTTACTGAAGTAACTAGTTTGTACCTAATTTATTTATCCATTATCTAGACCATTAATGGGATCCTTGTTTCATAATATATATCTTATATTTCCAAATTGTAAATCCATTTAATCCAAATCACTTTTTAAAATGGATAAAATTTAACATCTAAAAAATAAATATATAGTGTATTAAAATAAAATCTATAGAGAAGGTAAATTAATTAATAAAATATCAAATTTATGGTTGTAAATTGAATCAATAATTTTAATTATATAATTCCAATTCCGAAATAAATATTTTTTAGGGAAATGATTCAAAAATTACAATTTCATGCTTATATAATAACAATTCATTAAAATTCATGTTTTCATAAAAATATTATTTTGTACAATTCACCTTAAAACTAATTTTTTTAGAAAAGTTTGTAAAATTATTATTCAGAAAATGATTTCATGATAAGTCCCAAAATGAATCTGTTTTTTAATTAAAAATAGAAAATTATTATCCAAATATATTAGATAAAATTTTATATTATGTTGATAGAAAATTGTTTTAATGTAATTTAACATTTATATACACTATATATTATACAAAAAATAATGTTGATTATATAATTTATATAAGAAATATATCATAATCAAAAAAATATAATTTTTATATCAATTAATTAGCAAAATTGATGTAATAGTTGTACGAATATTAAAAATTACCATTATTTTAAAAAGGGATTTCAAAAAATTTCACCTACTAATTTATCATCGACCCTGTAGTTTTCAACGTATATTTTAACAAAAATATTCAAGTTTCATTGTAGTGTTTTGATGAAATATAAAAAAAATATTTATTTAGGGAGTAATATTTCACCATAATATGATTTTGGAACAATTATCTCTTTAATTGTTGATTTATACGTTGTTTTGAAATATTTTATGGTTTATATGTTCACTTTTAGATGTTTTTTAGTGTGATGTGGTTAATATGGATGGACTTGAAATCCTTGGGTATGATGATTGGAATAGCCTGAGTAACTCTTTCGTGCCCTTCACACTATTTTAATTTGATTTTATTGGCCATATAACCTAACCATTTGATGTTTTAAATTTTATAAAATAGTATATATAGTTCTATTATGAATTTTGAGTTCCTTTATTATTACATAAGGTTGATTTATAAAGGGATAATAGGTTTTTTTATATTATTCATGTGTTTTGATTATAATATATTGCAATTTAGAGTGACAAATTTGTGTTATTGTTTAAGAGGATATATTTTCAAAAAATCATAATTTGTTCAATTATATAAACTTATAGATTAGTTTTTTTTAAAATAACTATTCTTGTATAAATAGGGAATGTTGTGTTAGGTGTTTTAGGTTCATCATATGAGTTCTATAAAAAGTTATTATTTATCTTATCTAATTTATTAAGTTACTATTATTATTACAAGGAAATGTTTATGTCACATTAGATTATTTTTTTCTTGTATTTTTTCTTTTTTCTTTTTAGTTTATTTATTTCCTTTACAAAAATTTTTATGTTTTGGGAGAAAAATGGTGTTTTTTGTGTTGCTAGACATAGGGAAACGGTTGTTTCATAGTAAGTGGGAACTGTGCGCCCAACCGAGGCAACCATGTGGTTGGAGACAGAACCTATCACATGTCTAATGCATGGGAGTGTGCGCCTACCCAGAATCATGCACCCAGTCCATCTCCTAAGAAATTTGATTTTTACTATTTTACACTTTTTACATTTAAGCCATATTCATTCCATCTTCTTCCACACTCAGGATTTCCAGCTATAGGAGTAACACTTACTCCCTCTTTCTCCCTTGGACACTCAATTTTGTAGGGTGGCTGTATTTATCCCTTGTTTCTTCTTTCATTTTAGGCGTTCATCCCTCTTTCATGGAGTTCTAATTTTCCAACATCTAGTGTTTTGTTCCTTGGGATAAAATATGGGGTTTTGATTCAATCATCATAATTATGGGTTTTCATTGATTTCTTGTTGTACGAAAGAGCTAAGGTTGGAGTTTTCCATCACTTCTGGGCATATTGACGCCAAAGGTAGGTGGTTCCTTGTATAAAAAATTTTTGGTGAATTAATTATTCTTTAATTAGTTATTTATTATGTTCATTGATTATTTTGAGTGGTGTGAAAGTGGTTATTGATAGTATTAGACATGCGTTTGATTTTAATATAGCGTTTGTGTGAGGATTTGGGTTTGTTTCATGTGTAAAACCTTGTTTTTTCACTTGGTAGTGTTTTATAAATTGTGATATTGGTTTATTAAATTATTTAAGTTTCGTTATTCAATTTTTGATATGTAGTTGGTGCGCAGTTGATTTTAAAAGGGTATTTTGGGGTCATTTTTTGTGTAAATCCTCTATAGTGTTTCGTGAAATTTTTTTATAAATTATTTAAATGATTTATTAAATTATGAAGATTTTTTAAAAATATATGGAATAGGTTAGGGTTTTCATACACTTTTAGAATTTAATTTGGGTGTCCAAGTGGTTCGTGTGATACGTAATTCCTTGTTTGGTTGATGAAATGTATAAGTAGTGTTATGTGGCATGTGAAACACAATTGACCACACAAAAAGAAGCCCGAGTATCTTGGTGGGTGGAATAGGACTAGTCTGATAGTGTTTCAGAAGAGGATATGTCATGGTTTCACTTCTCAGGATAGATGATGAGGACAATAACTAAATGTGGAATAGGATTTGATACAACTAGATTTCTGGATCAGTCTCCTCTCTAGTGTCTTGTTCATAAGAAAGCTGTCGGTCATGGTTTCTATGCAACATTTCACCATGATATGATATACCTAGGGTCCCATTTCTAGCTAGTGTCTAGGGGTAATTCGTGTGACTACTTCTCATTAGCTATTTGACACTTTCCATTGGAATACTTTATGTTTTATTGGTAATTTTATATGCACATATGTTTTCATTAAATTTTTTCTTCAATGTTGTTTCTCATTTAATGTTTCATTCCATAAAATTTTTACTAGCAACTTATTTTTATAATAACTTGTAGGCTATTTGTATCATAATGTTTATAACATGCAATCTTGTCTTGGGTGGGATCCTACAGGGATGAGGCTCACACCTTACTTAAATATTTTGGTATAATTATACTTGGTAATGATTGACATAGGTAAGGGAAATTCTTTTGGGGATGATGTTTCAAGTTTCTATAGGTTCTTCTTTGTGCGATGGTATGGATATGGATTGAGGGTGGTTCCCCCTTTCCATTTTGTGGTTTTTTATATAATTTTGGTTCTTTTTTTGTATCCTTGATTTGTTTTGACATAAACCTCGTAAATCAATTATGGATATTATTTAAGTTCTTTTTTGTTTTAATTTTTATATTTTCTTCAATTATTATTGTTGATTTTTTAATTAATATAAATTTAGCTAATTTATTAACACTATTTATTTATGATACCTAGGCACTTATACTAGCCTGTGCAGATAGGGAATTCCCTTTGGGCCTTTCCATGGACTGGGATGGGCACCAGTTTGGATGATGACACTGCTAGGGTTGTGAGAAAATGGAATTACAGCCAGGTTTAGCTCTTGTGTTCAATTTATTTAGGATGAGTTTGGTTAGACAACATCTTGGAATATTGGGGCTTAGATTTTATCTTGCGATTAGGGAACCTGGACAACACACCTCATTACATACCATGAGTCACCATGGGATGATGGTGTTTTTTGTTTGAATGCTCTTCTGGGTGGGACATGCAGGCTGCAGACATAACAAGGGAATTGGTTGTGGGAGATGTGGTTTCCACATATCATTTTATGATATGTTTTCTTTGTTTATATTTGATGTTAATGCAGACATTTTTTTAGAATTTTCGAACTGATGTTTTATCTTTTGACAGTAACTTTTTGTACTACATGCCTCCCAGAAGAGCTACCTTGCAACCATAAGTGGAGGATAAAGAGACTTCTCCAACACCAATTGATCAGAGGTTGGTGGAATTTGTTTTTCGGAATGTTCTAGATCTACAACAAGGAGAAGGTTCCACTCCTTATCTAGTTAGTGATGATTAATTTGGTACTTGGAAGGAGAAATCCCAATAGTTTCTCATGAACAAACCTCCTATATTTCGAGGTAGCATGAATCCTCAAGAATCATAGGAGTGTCTTGATAAAATATAGAACTTGTTTGTGTTTCTTAAAAATCCTGAGGAAGTTAGGATGAAATGCACCTCCTTATTGCTAGAGGGCCCTTGTAAACGGTGGTGGGACTCAGTGCTTCATACTGGGAAGCAATAGCAGATGAGCTGGAATGAATCTAATGTTTTCTTCAATGACCGGTACTACCCTAATGTCATGAATTATACATGATCCTGGGAGATTAAATATTTTGTTGTAGAGAACCATTTAGTGATTGATTATGATAACTCATATTCCAAGATAGTCTAGTATTCACCTGAACTCGTCTCCAATGAGCAGTTGAAGGATCTAAAGTTTAAACAGGATTTGTGACCATAGATTTTTCCTTAGGTATTTCAATTTAATTTTAAGTCCATTAATAACGCAATTGATCAAGGTTTTATTGTGGATATTTACCACAAGGGATGGTCTGGTTTCTTAGGGGGGAAATGTCAGTAGTGGTTAGTGTTAATTCATCTAAGAAGAAGATGAAGCATGGTGGGTAAGGGAAGAAGGGAGGTGGTAGTTCATGCCATCTGTCTAGGCAGTAATCATCATTAGTTTTGGATTCTAGGTATATCATGTGCCATTAGTGTGGGAGGACAACTAATATATGTTCTACATGTATATCTCCTCATAGAAATGTTCATCAATTTATGTTTGTGGGAAACTTTAATTATTTTTTAGGGTGATGTGCCCATTCTAGAGTGGGGACAGATCTGTGGATTTTAAGGGTGTTTCAGTTCAGTCAGGGTCATCCAGTATGATGGGATCTTGGTGTTGTGGTCATGAAGGTGGGATCGGGTCATCTTTAGGGATGAGATAGTTCAAGGTAAAGCCACATGTGAGTGATAATTCTCAGTAAGAGACTATAAATCTCCCTGTTGTGGATCAAGAACAATGAATAATAGATACAGGAACCTAGACAGTTCGATGTGCCATTATGATTGCATATTATATATAAGATTTTTTATCTTCTACTAGTGAATCTATATATGGTATCTCTACCTGTATGGTGAATCTTTTGAACTTTCCAACTGAGTTGTTTTCATTTTAAATGGAGTTGGTAACGTTGCCAGGTAAGTGGAAGGAGCATGGTCTTATGTGCCCATTGTTTATGTTCTATGTGTCAGAATATTGGATGGAATGATACTTACTGGTTATGGATATGAACCCTTTCGATATAATAATTACCAAGGATTGGCTAGTGCACTTCAATGTGCATATCGACTATTATAGGTGATAGGTGAGTTTCATGGATCCTGATGGGAGTGCTCATGTTTTTCTAGGGTTATAGATCCTCATATGGGTCATGTGGGACCTCTACTCCATGACTTATGAAATCATGTTTTTCAGTTCTCATCACTTATGCTGGAGTATAGTGGTGGTCCACCTATGGTTCGATTACCCCCTATAGTGGATGATATACCAAAGGTATTTCTAGATGATTTATTTCAGGATTACCCGCAGAGTGGGACATTTAGTTCTCAATTGATTGGACACTCCGAATATATACGATATCTCTTCCATCATATCACATTCCCCCTACCGGGATGTGGAAATAAATGATACAATTGGATGATTTTGAATCCAAAGGGTTCATTCACCCAAGCATCTCTCCTTGGTACTGCCAAGACTTGTTCGTTATGAAGGCTGACAAATCACACATGTTGAGTATCGATTAACATAAGTTGAATAATGTAACCATCAAAAACAAGTATCCATTTCCCCAAATTGATGATGTGTTCGATTAGATGGTGGTGGAAATTTGTTTTCAATATATACTTGGGTTTGGGATACCACAATGTTCATGTAGGATAGGAGGATATCCCAAAAATGGATTTTTGAAGCATTTATGACCACTTGGAGTACTTGGTCATGACTTTTAGATTGACCAATGATCTAACAGTTTTTATGGAATTCATGAATTGGGTGTCTACCATTATCTTCGCACCTTCATTGTGTTATTCATGGAATACATCCATGTTTATTCTGGATTTGGGAGGAGTATGGGAATTACTTTTTCATCATTTTGGGCACTCTATATGGTCATAACCTTAATGAAATGTTTTTAATTTGCAGCTTATGGATTGAGGAGGTGAAGATTATGGGTAATTTAATTTTAGAGTATGGGTTTTAGGTGGACCTCAAGATGAGCTGTGTAGTTATTTCATGAGATAAGTTGAAGACTATTTTCAAGATCAAGAGTTTTCTTATCTTGGTAGGATATTACAGGCACTGTGTTTAGGATTTCTCTCAACTTTCTTTATCTATGACCGCACTCACCCATAAAGGGGTGAATTTTGACTGGAGAATAGAATTTCGGGAATCAGTTAAGGATTTGAATAAATGTTTGAATACCTCACATGTGTTGTTCATTCCTGAATTTTCAAGGGCTATGTGGTTTATTTTGTTTCATCAGGTATGAGCCTTGGTTGTGTACTCATGAAATATGATCATATTGTGTCATGTGGTTCTCACCAAATCAAACCACATGAATAGAATAAACCAACCCATAACATGGAATTAATAATGGCGATGCATTCCCTGAAGACCTTACATAATTATCTTTTTGGGGAGAAATTTTTGGTCTATTGACTTTACATGATTATCTTTTTGGGGAGAAAATTTTTCTCTATTATGATCATAAATGATTAGAAAAATTTATCACCCAAAATGATTCGAAATTCAAGTAGCACCGTTGGATTGAATACTTGCATAGGTATGATATAGATATCATCTATATCCAAGGAAATGCTAATGTGGAAGCTAATTCCTTGAGGAGAAAAGTTCCACTATAGGATTTGATGAAGTCCAGTGATGAGTGGACTATGATGGGGATCTTTTCTCAGATGATCTTGTATAGAAAAGAGCATAGGGGAGGTGCATTCGTGGAAATTGTTCAGTTGTATACATCTCTTATGAAGTTGATTCAACAAGATAATCCTATTAATGAGTAGTTTTAGTTGTCTATTTATTTTCATAATGGATGGGATACATATGTTGATTGGACTTCATATCTCAATAGAATCATGTGATTTATGGTTCGTTTCATGGTGTCATTATCTCTATGGAATGTGGTGATGTATGATAGCCACCTATCTCTGGGGGGTCATTCATCCTAGGGATACCAAAATTTATTACGACATTAACCGGTAGTTTGGTGGATTGGAATGAGGTGGTACCTAGCTGATATCATATCTATGTGCAATACATGTCAGTGGGGAATAGTAGAGCATTGAAGGCCCTCTAGTTTTTTTCAGTTGTAACACATTACTACCTGGAAGATGGATGAGGTCTCCATGGATTCCAATTTTGGATTACCATGTACACCTCGGGTAAAGAATACCATTTGGGTGGTAATCGAATGTTCAAACAATTTGTCCATTTTACACCGATCAATGATTCAGAGAAGTTGGATGAGCTGGGATGATTGTATGTTCAATAAGTGTTTATGCTTTATGGTGTTCCATCAGTAGTTTTTTCAAATAGATTCCCCCATTTTACCTATCTGTTATGGTAAGACGTTCATAAGTAATTAGGTTTATATATTATGATGCATATGGAATACCATCCACAAATTAATGGTTGGATGGAGCAGGTAAATCGGATTTTGGAAGAGATGCTTCATGAATGTGTTTTAGATTTCAAAGGATATCAAGATATCCATTTGGGATTGGTCAATTATTATTATAATAATAGTTACCAATATTCAATTTAAATTGCCCTATTTTATTTTCTGTATTGTCATCCATGTCAGTCCACTTTATATTGGGTTGAGGTATGTGATACCTCACTTTTCGGATGAAGCCTTGTGTAAGAGAAGTCTGTGAAAGTAAAGTTAGTTAGGTAGCAGTAATTCATAACTCAAAGTCACCAAAAATAATATTCCAATCAGAGGATTCAAGATCATGTGTTTCATATGGATGATCAGGTATTCCTGAGTGTGGACCCTCACATGGGTCATCGTCATTTGGGAATTCAAGGAATGCTAACACCAAGGTATGTCTGTCCTTTTGAGATTAGTGTGCAGATTGGAAAAGGTGATACAGTTGGGCTTTTCCTTCTCAGTTGAAATCTATTCATGATGTATTTCATGTCCCCCAATTAAAAAGAATTATCTGGATCCTTCCCATGTGTTTAATTGGTAAGAGTTGGAGATAGATCACGATTTATCAATGTTTGAATAGTGGGATGGAATAGTGTATTCCTAAGAGAAGGTAATTTAGGGTAAATATGTTTCACTAGTCCTTATATTTTGGTAGCATGGGATTTATGTGGATGATAATTGTGAATAGAAGTAATGATTTGAGCAAGAATATCAATTTTTATATTCAAATCCCATTTTGAGTTGACTTTCTGAGTCTAGAATGTCTGCATGGTGGAGAGAATTTTCACATCCAGGTCTTTTCTTTCAGGTATTTTCCCATTTTATTTTATGTCTATTCTATTCCCTTGTATTTCCTTCATTTTTTTGGGAAAATGGAAGTTTTTGGGTGGCCCATCATAGGCACGTGGTTGGTGCACAGTTAGTTGGAACAATGTACCCATCCCAGGTAACCACATGATAGGGGACACAACCTACCACACATCCACCACACAACCATGCACCCCAAGCCAGAACCATACTTCCAGTCCAGCTCCTTAAATATTGTATTTTTACTATTTTTCCCTTTCCATATGTCAACCATATTCCACCCATCTTATTACCCACTTGATGTACTAAGCCATAGGATTCCACCTTACTCCATATTACTCCCTTAGACACCCTATTTTGAATGGGATTTAGTGGGGAAAAATCAAGATCCATCTATTAAGTGGATTTCTTTATTTTTTTAATCCTTCTATTAGTGGTTTATTCCCTCATAATTGGGGTTCAAATATTCTAGTAGATTAGTTTTATTTGTAAGGATTAATCTTAGGTTTTTTTGGTTTGATTATCATGAATAGGGTTTGTTTTTCAATTTCTTATGGTTTGATTGAGGTGTGGTTGGAGTTTTACATCGATTTGTGTGTGTTGATTCCAATGGTAGATGGTTTCATGTATGAACTTTTTTTAGTGAATTTATTTTTCTTTAATGAGTAATTTACCATGTTACATGATTATTGTGAGGGGTGTGAACATAGTTTTTGATAATATTAGACGTGAATTTGATTTTAATGTAGCATTTCATTGAATATTTGGTAGTAATTCATGTTAAAACCCTTTTTTCTCATATAATAATGTTTTATAATTTGTTCAACAAGTTAATTAAATTATTTAAGGCTTGTGATTACATTTTAATCAGGCGTCAGTGTGCAATTGATTTCAAAAAAGGTTTTTGCGTGCATTTTTACCGTAAAATATTTTTTATTTTTCATAAAATTGTTTTATAAATTATTTACCTAATTTATTAAATAATATAAGAGTTGAAAACAAATATCTATAAAATTTATTCATGAAAGTATGAATTTAGAATGAAATTTTGGTGTTCATGTTGTGGCATGTCTTATATAATTCCTTATTTGGTTGATGAAATGTACATGTGGTGTTATGTGACATGTAAAACATGATTTAGCACAAAAAGTGATGCCTAGGTGTCTAGGTGGGAGAACTCGGACTAGTATACTAGTGATTTAGAAGAGGATATGGCCCAGTCTCACTTAGCTAGATTTCCAATGAAAACACTAACTTATCATTGATGATAATTTTAGACCACTAAAAGTCTGGATGATTCTCCTCTCAAGTGTCTAGTTCATGAGAAAGATATTATTAGTGATTTTTATTCCACATTTATCTAGGATATGAGGTACATATGGTCCCATTTATAGCTAGTTCCTAGTAATATTTCCTGTTACTTGTGATCATTTTGAATATCGCACTTACCATTGGAATATAGCATGTTTGGTTGGTAATTTCGGACACAAGTGTGTTTTCTATAATGTTTCTTTCTTTAAAGTTGTTTCTCATATAAAGATACATTCCTTAAATTTTTCAATAGAATATAATTCTGATAAAAACAATCAAGCTATTTTTCATATAATTTTTATATAATAGAATCCTATATTGGGTGATATCCTACTGGTATTAGGCTCACACCCTACTTACATCTTTGGGTGTATGTAGACTTGATAATGTTCGACACAGGTATGAGAAAAGTCGTCAGAGATAGTGGTTGGGGTTACTATAGGTTCATCATGGAGTGGTTTTGTTGAGATAGAATTAGGGTGGTTCTCATTTCCATGGGGTTATTTTTGGGACATGATTCTGGTTCTTTTTTTTTTGTAGCCTTTTTTAGATTTTTCATAAACCATGTAACTCAATTCTGAAAATTGTTTCAGGTTTCTTTGTTTTGAAATTTCAGATTTGTTTTACTGCTTATTATTGGTCCTTTAATACATATAAATTTGGATAAATTGTTCCCACTCTTTATTTATGATACCCGGGCACTTGTGCCATCTAATGGGGATATGGAATGCCCTTTAGGCCTTGCCAAAAACTAGGTCGGGTGCTGGTTTGGATGAAGACAAGTCTTGGTTCATGATAGTTTACAAGATGATATTATAAATATAGTTTTCTTATGTATTATAAATAGAATTTAATTATTTATTTAAAATGATCATAATTTATTTTAAATTGTGTTTCTCTATAACCACTCTTGATTAAGGATTATTTACTTTTTCTATTTTGATATTGACAACTTGTTTTATATTTAATCATATGAGTTTTTATATTTATGATTGTCATAACAATGTTATTTTCTTTTTTTATTGTCTGACTCACATTTCATGATTTATTCTCAAGAGATAGTTATTGGGGGTTCACCATATATAATCCTCTGATCAAAAATATTATATCCATGTTAATCATTCCAACTAACATCATCATAGAGGATTGTTATATTCCTCTATTTGATCATTATTGGGATTAATCTAAGGAATTTTAAAATCACAACCCTCAAAGTTTTATAAGGTATCTAGAATCTAGATGATTAGAATGATTTTTGTCAAATATGGAAGTGATTAAACGTCGATTTGATCTTCCTAAGTTTCTAATGATTATGTTTGAATCCTTTTGGTTAGATTCTCTTAGTTGGATGTGGTGGACGTTTTTTATAAAGAAAAACCAATAGAAGGACATTTCATGGTAAAGATTTATATAACTATTTATTTGTGATTAATTCCATGATTTTGTAATGAATCTAAAGGCTATAGAATTATGTGGCCTTTATTTATTTATCTATATAGTATTGGTTTATGCTTATTATATTTTTATGAACTATTTCATCATTTATTTTTATAATGAATTTCCACTAGTGTTTTTTAACATAATTTATAGTTATAATTATTAAGGTTGGATTATGGTTCTTAAAATCATTTGGACACCATAATGGATAGAACTATATTTGTGAAAGGATTTCCTCTCTTAAAATTAACAAGTACATTTGTATTTTCTTATTGATACATCATTTTCACTGACCATATAAATATTTCACTAACATATTTATTGATGTTAGGATGTATGGTTAATTTGATGTTCATCTATCATCACCTACTAAACCCAACCACTGGGATTTTCATATCCTTAAATGATCAATTATGTTATAGAATCTCAAATATACTATTTACAACATGTATTATGTCCATTATTCCTTATTAGCTCATCGAGTATGACAAAAAAAATTTTATCATAATGAAAATAGATGACCTTTATATAATATAGGTAATTATTTTGATATTGTAAAATTCTTAGGAATCTTCATCTCTCATATATTTGGGTGGTTTTGATTATCTATGTATTGGATTGCGTGATATGTTAAATTTTATTTCGGATGATGATGTGTTAGGTATTTGGTGAAAAACATAGTTGGTTTCTATCATCATTATATGAAGAAATTGATTTATAAGGAAGGATAATCCTATGTATATTTCACTAATAACCAATTATTGTAAATAAATTTTAAAGATGAATGTGTTATGGTGGGAAGAACTTTTACATTCAAACCAAAAAATTACATAGTAATTATTCAATTAATTAATTTTCATTTTTTTAATTGGGATTCTAATTGTATTTCAAAAAAAAATTCTAATAAAGTGTATGGAGACATAATAATATGGTTTGAAATTAGTTAAATCCATTAAAACGACTGCAAAAAAATATAATTATTCTTCAGAGGTCCTCAAATAGTTTATTAAACCATGTGACCAAAAATATTTTATATCTACTAGGTCATCCAATGATGATCTCATAGGTTTTTATTGGTTTAACAAAATAGTAATAAAAAAACGTAGTTCCATTCTTGGTAAAAAAAAGAAATTACCATTATACCTCCACTAAATTAAACCTCATAAGGGATCATTATTACATGAATTGGACCACTACACCCAATTCACACCTTACCCTTAGTTTCTCTCTACTATTTTAATTTCCATTGAATTTCCCCATTTCATAATATATATTTATTATGGTAATCATCAAATAGTTAATTTATCTACCCAATTTCATCATTATCTATTTTTTTATTACATTATTAAGGTCTATGAGAACTAATTTTCCTCACTGATTATACTGATTTTAAAACATTCATATTATTAAAGAATTTCATGGTTTTTTAGGATCCATTGAACATTTTGAGGTTTATTATCAAGTTCCCTCATGGATTCAACATATTTAAGGGTGGTAAATATAAATATGTTCATTCAAATAATATTCAATGACTTAATTATAGGGTTTCAATGTGGGTTTTATGTATTTCTTAAATTCTAAAAAAATTAACTTTCTCATCAAAATAAATTCCGGTTTACATGAATTTTCATGAAATAAGAAATTATTTATTATTTTACTATAATTATAATTTTTTTAAAATAGCATAACCACAAGTTTTTTTACTGGATTCCCATTAATTCCTAAAAATAATTTTTCAGTTTAAAAATTTGTTTTCGTATTTTGAAAAAACCATTATTATTTTTTTGGTAATAATAATGTTGTGTTTTGTTTGTTTGATAGTTATAGATTCATTGATCACTTTTAATTTTATGAAATTAGTTTTATATCATTTATAATGTATTAAAATAAGTAATGATTTTAAATAATGTATTAATGATTTATTCCAAACATCAAAAATTGGTATTCTAATAGTAGTTCCTTGGGATCATTCCCTTCTTACACATTGAATGATTTATCAGAATTGAACAGTGATATGGATGTGTTATGTTTACACTATAGTTTTAAGTGTATAAATTTTCTTTTTTATTTTCAATTTTTGGGGTGTATTTATATGAAGGGTTTAAATATGGGAAATTGGTATTTAGTTTTTCCTTTAGTTTATTAAATTCTATATTATAATATTCCTTATAACATAATTTTCTTATTGGAATTCATTGGTATCTTGGTTGGAGAATTGGAACACGTGTTTCATTAGTGTATGGTTATTTCTTTGACCAATGGCCCAATGTTGAAAGTGTCTATACATTGGGAGTTTCCCATAGGTCAGTCAAGGAATTGTAAAAAATGGATTTATTGTAGGATATTTATATTTTGTACTGGTATTTATACATAATGATTATGTTTTCATTGTTCCAGGTCATCCCTTGGATACTAGGTTACTATGATGGTTAATATTTTCTTTCATATATATTTTTATTATGATATTCACCCTCATTAATTAATAGACCATTAAATTTTATACTAAAATAGTTTCCAATCAATATTATATATATATATATATGTGTGTGTGTTAATTATTAAATCATGTACGTGAAAATGGTTTACATTCATTTTTAAATGGTCTATCTTCTATAAAAAAAATTAATGGATATTTTAAATTGGAAAATGGGTTTGATTTTGGAATGATCAAGGAGTTTTCTTATAGAATATGATAAATATATTCATCAGTATAATATGTGGATATAACATTTAAAATTTATTTTAAAATTACATGAAATGGATTTATTTCAAAAACATTAGGTATTAGATATGGGGGTGATACATACTCTATTAGATAGCCCCATCCCTATATTATAACATGTGAAGCCATGATTTTCATGGATGTTTATATTTTACGGTTATATCATAGATTATTCATTATAGTGGTTCTCAAAAATCCCGTTATTGTATTGTCTCATTGGATGGGTTGTGTCGAGTTTTATCATTGATACCTAATATTTAATATGGTAAATGTAATTTATTATAATTATTTAATATTTTAGGGGTTTAATTTTCAAATTATTATTTTCGTTCCATTTTTTTAAAAAATATTTTTCTTTTAACATGACCCTATAATATGCGGGAGGGTTATATTGTTCTTTCTGGTGGGAGTTTTTTATTAATTAGATGAAATCATCCTAATTATTTTTTTCTTCTGCAACCCTAGTATCTATATCGAGGTGATCAGGATGACCCATTATGAATTATCCTAGGTTAGATTAGTTCCCCAGATTAGGGATGGCCTGGGTTGGTTCATGAATATTATGCATCTGATAAATTTTTATATGATTAAAATGATTCAATTCTATTTTTAGGTGTGTAATAGAAATGATATGTTCTATAAAGTGTAAAACCTTAATAACATTTTAGCATATTAATTTTGTTTATAAAATATATATTCTAATAAAAAATCATTATAAGAATACATATATCAAGAAAAAATGTATGTGAATATAATTATTTCATAGGATGAAATATTTATTCATTTAATATTTATATGATGTCAGTTAGGATGGTGAAACTATGGAAAAAATTTAAATACAAAGTGCGACATTCTTTCAAATGTAAGAACATTTCATTACCCTAATCATCGAACACGTAAATTCATGATAAATATATATTCCAATAGATTATTTTAGGGAACATTGCATATGGGTGACTATAATAGGATTATGTTCCAAAATTCAACAGTGATAATTAGGTGATACATTGATGGGAAACCCTTAGAGCATTAAGATACTAGTGGAATAAAATAATTGAACCCATATGTTAGACTTCAGAAAATGGTTATACACTCAACTGTCTTAGTATCATATGTGGTATTATTTTCTAGATTGAATATAATAATAGCATTGTGAAGGAAAAAATTCTATTAGGGGCCAATAATCAGTGATATATGGGTCATTTCCCTCTAATGTTAATTCAACAAGGGGGTTTCATTTTTCTATTTAAAATTTCATAAAATGTTCAAAATGAAAATATTATAAAAATTATAATCACTCATCGATATATATATATTATATATTATGTAATGCATCATGATTATATTTATTTAGATCTATTATTGTTATAATTGATCAAAAACCATATTAGTCTCTATGCTTGATGTAACATCCCGACCCCAGCTACCCAGAGTCAGTGCATTACTTCGTAACATTGGCATGATCACAAAAATCAAGTCTCGAAAGACCGATTAGTTTAGTAGCCTTGGAAACGCTAGATACATTCATAAATGTTACATTACATCACAAGTGAAAAACTATAATAACATAGTCCCCATAGTCCACACTTCTATCCCCTTCGGACTATCCATGCAGGTCATTCATAAAATACTTCTTCACATCCTGGAAAATATTAAAACATTGAAAGGGGTGAGCTCAGATGCTCAGTAAGGATAACAATATTGCGGAAGCTTTCATAAATAAACATAAACATTTAAGGCAATGTATAACTAGAACAAAAGCCTTTCAAACATGAACTGCAACATAATATGGCAAAAGTAAAATGAGATAATGCCATTTACTTATTCACATGGATATTCTACTGGTCGAATAATCACATGCAATATCAATAACCACTTTCATAATGATGGAATGCATAATGCCAGACTATCATAACCACGTAGTCAAGGCCTCGTACCAAGACCACAAATAAGATTTTGTCAAGGCCTCGTGCCAAGACACTAGTTTGTCTCATGAGACCTGCCGATGCATCGAGGAGCTATAGCGGGCTCCACCCGTCACTTATTAAGTCCAATGCATTCCTCATATGAATAGGTTTAAACATATCATAAACCATAACATAATCGTATCACATAAAACATGCATAAAGGAAACATAACCTCTCCACATTTCAATCACAAGATATAAATACAACACATTGATATAATAAAAACGCTTTCAAAACCATTTTCAATACCAAAATAAAAGAAAGTTAAAACATTGTATTTATTTTTCATTAAAAAAAATGATGGCTTGTAGAGGAAGCCGAAACTCAAATAATGGTCATGGCGGCGGAGAAGCCGTTGTCGCCGCATAAGTATGGAAAGTAAAACATTCCCTTTTTGTCGTTTAGTAAAACGCTTCGTATAAAAAAAGATTCCTTTTGAATAAACGTAAAAGTCAAAGGGGTTTATACACCGTATAAAAGAAAGTTTTGTATAAAACCAAATATGCCTCAATGAAAGGGGATTGAGACGAAGTCCTTAAAAAGATCATTTTTTTAAATAAAGTACATCTATAATGTGTATTCACTATAAGTACACATAAATAATGTACAAATACAATATAGGACATAATAATATCATGACATAATTTGAAAGTAGGAGATTAACCCAAAGAATGAAAATTGGGTTAAGAAATTCCCTTACCTTGCGTCCTGTCCTGACTCGACCATTCTTTAACCTCCTGAATAATAAACTAGAGTTAATTTATATTTACTTAAGAACATTTTTCATGTTCATTATTCCTTTTATATCCCTTATTACCATGTTATGAACATTATTTAATTATTTGAGTTAATAACGGTCGTTTTGTCGATCTTTGGTACTTGAGTCAAAAATAAACTTCTTATAATTACAAGTTGTTCATGTGGTGAAATATCCATTATATCCAGAATTATATTCATGATTTAGATATCATATATATCATATATATACAGTATATACATTCATTCATAATGTCACATAACATTTAGAGGTAAGAAATGAAATGCACCGTTCATGGAGACGGTAAGCCGTACGTACGCATGAACGCTACTTTCATTTATATTTCGTATTTAATGGAATGAAATCATAATGATATAAATTTATAATATAATTACAGTATAATATAGTGTATAATACCATTTAATCCATCCTTTATACATCCCACATATGGCATTAACGATTCAAATCACTTTGAGGGGGCGGTAGTCCGCACTTCCTAAAATGAAATTATCGCATTTTACCCATAATGGAAATCATAAAGTATGCCATAAATGAGAAATACAGAAGAATAAGTAAAACATAAACATATTTTATATCATATATAAATATAGTGACATCTTAATGGCCACCTTTGAAGGTGTTATATGAGTGTTGAACAATCATCGTTTCGTGAGGCAGAAATTCGCCATCCACAGAAACTGTATGTTCTTTAACCATTAGATGTAGGTGTGTTTAAGTGTAGCTCGAATTCTTCTTATAAAAACATCCTAGTATATTGAGGATACTGATTTTGTTACAAAATAAATGAATAAAAAGATTTTAGGGGGTTGGAGAAGAAAAATAAAACAAAACAACATTAGAGAAGACATTACCTCAAAATCGGGTAACTCTTTTTGATTTGAGCCAAAGGCTTCCTTGAGTAGCGTTCTGCCCAAAGTTAGGATTCTAGGAGTAAGAGGGGGAAGTTTGGAGAGTATTTTGGCAGAGGTTGGCCGAGCCAAATGGCTTGAAGGTGTGAATAAGGTGGGAGAGGTGGGGGCCTTTTATAAGTGGAGAGGAGGGGCTCTTTTGGAAAGATTGAAATGTTACATTATTATACAATGCTTTTCGGATTATAAAGGTCCCACACTTATATAATTCGTGGCTAAGGTGATAAGGGTTCGAAATATCCTCATCCAATAGGCTTTGGACAAGTTTAAGCCTTCGAATTTTCATTATCTTCTCATTTTATTTAAATCGTTAAATAATGAGGTCATCGCTGCATCATAATGATGTCATAAATAATTTAATTTATTTAATGTCTAAAAATTATAAAAAAAATACTATGATGTAGGAAATCATTTTATATTTCTAATAAATATTTATAGTCAAAATTTTGACTTGTGTAACCCCACTGAAAAACTGTTTTAGTAAAACAACTCATGTTTGTGTCAATTTAATTTTAACATTAAATAAATATATATTAATGTCATTTTCCAACTAAAGTTGCTCCATGGGGTCCCCAAGTTGACTCATGGGTTGTCTTGGTCGGCCATGACTCATCCAATAGGAGTAGGACAAGTGTCAAGCTCATCTCATATTATTAATACATCATTTTTACCTTAAACTACACTAATTACCTCTAATTGCGATTAAGAACTTAAAAGTTACTATTCACCAAAAATATATTTTAATATCATTGAACCACATTTTACTTCTTAATGACAACCATGTATGTCGGATTTTTGAAAATCAAATCACAGAAGTGGTAATATTTCATTTAAACGAAAAATCAGTTATTTAACTACCACTTAGTGGTTTCACTATTCATCAAAAATTGAAGTTTTTCAGAACAATGCCAAAATTTCACCCTAAGCTATAATTGATATTCCAAATTCAAAAATGATGTATATTTTACAAAATTCCAAACATATAAGTTGCATTAATTAATTTTATAATTAATTCCCATTGTCACAACAAATAGCGTGTTTTTAAGAAACAAATTATATCAAAAGATTGGCAATTGTTTATGTCCAATTTCAATGTTAAATTAATTCTAATGACCACCATTGGATAAAATGGTAAAAATATATTCTAATTATACTTTAAAACCACTAAATAGTATAATTTATCACTATAAATTATTTTGATTAAAAAATTTGTTTTTAAGTATTTTTCACTATTCATAAAAAATTGGAAGTTCTCAGAAAATTACAAAAAATTAAAATTTGGATAATTTCGATATTACGAATACAAAAATGAAGTCCATTTTGACATATAAAATTTCTATAATTTTAAAAAGTGGTTATTACTATTCATAACGGCTACTTCGATTAGTCGCGGTGTTATAGAACTCGAAGTTGCGTACAATGCAAGCTATTGCATTATTGAATGAGAAGCATATCGTGGAAGATCGGGGTGTTACATTCTCCAATCCTTCAATAAATTGTGTCCTCGCAATTTGAAATTTTTCTTTGAAAGTAAAAGGTTGAAAAGAGAAAATACCTTTGAGGAAAACCCACATCGGAAATAAGATTAATAAAATTTAGCCTTAATAAGAGGGAAAGGGAAATGAAAAAGTCACCACCAATTTATGATCTCGATTAGGAGAACATTGGTGGAAATTAGAGACATATAATTGGAGGAAAAACGTAAATATTTGTAGGGAGTGATTGAGGTCATCAATCACAATCAACTGTCAAATTGAGGGCCTCAAATCCATCAATCTATGTTGATTTAAAATATCATCAGTTCAATAAGACATAAGGTATTAGGATAACACATTTTTTTTTAATATACCTTTACTAAAGTTTAAGAATTAATTTATTCATTGAATAAGAGATAGGTATATATATTTATGCTTGAAAATTAGAGTTTCAACCTTCAACTCATCTTTCACTCAAAAAGATAATAGAACTCAAAAATATTATACTTATCCTAATTGTATAAGGTTACAAATATTAACACATACCATTTAGATTAGTAAAATTATTTTGTAATAACTAGGGACTTACTGTAGGCTAGTGGTAGGAAATAAAGGCCTGTCGCACTATGATTGTGGGTTCGATTCCTGCTGCTTTGTCCGACGCGACGGGTTATGCCCCACCCTGCAGGTTGTCCTTTTCCTAAAACTATAGTATCATAATATTCCAAAAATAATCTTCATAAATTTTTTAACCTTAAACAATACTATCCATAGATCAACTTAATCCACTCTAACCATTATAGTTATCCAAAATACCTCTGTCCAGACTTTCTCTAAAAGGTCTCTTAATTCCAAAATCAATTTATCAGATTCCCCAAACAAAGTAATGTTTCTCTTATTGTCACATACTAAAAATATAATTACCTTCATCATATTAAAACCTTACTGAAATCAACAAGTACTGCAGTACAATCTTTATATATATCACATTATTCTTATAACCAGAATATAATCCTTGAGTCCAAAAGCACCAATACATTAATTATTCATCTTCAACTGTAGTCACAGCATAAGATTGGCCTTGATCCCTTGGCCTTTTCTGAGGTAAGTTTCCTTGATGATTAGGACATTCAATTTCATAATGCCCCATTTCTCTACAATTGTAGCATTCAACTTTTATAGCCTCTTTCTTTCCCTTGCAATCACGAGCCTGGTGACCCTTTTCTCCACATTTATAACAAACTCCCATTCCTTTTAGGCACGTATCTTGGTGATTCTTCCCACAATTATCACATAATAGAAAATCCTTCTTTCCTTTTTCCCCTTTATCTGTCTCTTGTTCCCCCATTCTCTTCTTCTCTTGCTTTACTTTGTTGTCATAAGACTTAGAGAATTCCTTTTTTGTCTTGATAGCACACGAGAAAATATCTTCGTATGATGAGAAGGATTGTGATACTAAAGCTCGACGGAGAAATGGTTTTAACCCATCAAAGAAACGATCAATCTTACTCCTTGGGTTACGTATATAATTGGAAGCATGCCTCGCTAACCTTGTAAAGTTAGCCTCATACTTTGCGACATTCTCATCCTCCTTCTACCTCAAACACAGAAATTGCCTTTCCATATCTGCTCGATGGTCACGAGGAAAGTATTTTTCTAATAAAAGCTCTTTGAACTCCCTCCATTCCATATTCGATACGTCATCATCTTCCTTTGTGTTTTGAATCAGCGACCACCACTGATCGGCATCTCCAGTGAGGCGGTAAACTGCCATGACAACCTTCTCCCTTTCACTACTCCCCAAGGCATGGAATATTTTCTCTAAGGAATTTATCCATTGCTCAGCTACTATAGGATTTGTACTCCCATTGAAGGTTGGTGGTTGTTGCCTCATGAAGCGGTCTAACATTGATCCTCCACGTTGCGGATCAGGGTGCTCCATACGAGTAAGGTTATTATTCATAACCTGAGTGAGTTGTCCCAGTACGGTGAGAAGCTGATCAGCACCAGTTGTATCACTAGCTCCACCATAATTATCTTGAGCAGGAGGGCAATCCCTACACAGAGTGCGTGCATTGATACGGTTTCCATTCCTTCCACTAGGCACCATTTCTAAACAATTGCATAAACTAGATCAGTTTATGAATCAAAATACATAATTCCATACTTGTAAGATACTTAACATAAATTGAACTATTTATGGATATAATCCATAAAAATGTTTTCTTTGAGGAAGTATATACTCATAACCCTTCGTAGTGGTTTATAAAGAAAATGAGAATTATCCTAAGCATATCCCCCGGGAGTGTCGTAACCAAGAGTGCAGCAAGGCTCGTTGTCGTGCACCAGTTCCCGTTCGAGTCTAGCTCAAAGTGGTGTTTTCGGGTTTTACCCCTAGGTACATCTCTGCCAGAGCCGCCTCTACTTTCTCGTATCCAGATAGGGATGTATTGCTCGGAAAACTCACAAAATCTCTAAAATAGAAAAATTATAGGAAGTTCTTCTATACTAATCCTCAAAGTCTATCTTTGGGCTATGTGCTCTAATCAGAGTTTATCTAAATCTAGCTTCCAAGGTTAGTACTAAACTGCCTCTGATACCAACTGTAACGTCCCGACCACAGCTACCCAGAGTCGGTGCATTACTTTGTAACATTGGCATGATCACAAAAATCAAGTCTCGAAAGACCGATTAGTTTAGTAGCCTTGGAAACACTAGATACATTCATAAATGTTACATTACATCACAAGTGAAAAACTATAATAACATAGTCTCCATAGTCCACACTTCTATCCTCTTCGTACTATCCCTGCAGGTCATTCATAAAATACTTCTTCACATCCTGGAAAATATTAAAACATTTAAAGGGGTGAGCTCAGATTCTCAGTAAGGATAACAATATTGCGGAAGCTTTCATAAATAAACATAAACATTTAAGGCAATGTATAACTAGAACAAAAGCCTTTCAAACATGAACTGAAACATAATATGGAAAAAGTAAAATGAGATAATGCCATTTACTTATTCACATGGATATTCTACTGGTCGAATAATCACATGCAATATCAATAACCACTTTCATAATGATGGAATGCATAATGCCAGACTATCATAACCACGTAGTCAAGGCCTCGTGCCAAGACCACAAATAAGATTTTGTCAAGGCCTCGTGCCAAGACACTAGTTTGTCTCATAAGACCTGCTGATGCATCGAGGAGCTATAGAGGGCTCCACCCGTCACTTATTAAGTCCAATGCATTCCTCATATGAATAGGTTTAAACATATCATAAACCATAACATAATCGTATCACATAAAACATGCATAAAGGAAACATAACCTCTCCACATTTCAATCACAAGATATAAATACAACACATTGATATAATAAAAACTCTTTCAAAACCATTTTCAATACCAAAATAAACGAAAGTTAAAACTTTGTATTTATTTTTCATTAAAAAAATGATGGCTTGTAGAGGAAGCCGAAACTCAAATAATGGTCACGACGGCGGAGAAGTCGTTGTCGCCGCATAAGTACGGAAAGTAAAACATTCCCTTTTTGTCATTTAGTAAAACGCTTCGTATAAAAAAAGATTCCTTTTGAATAAACGTAAAAGTTAAAGGGGTTTATACACCGTATAAAAGAAAGTTTTGTATAAAACCAAATATGCCTCAATGAAAGGGGATTGAGACGAAGTCCTTAAAAAGATCATTTTTTTTAAATAAAGTACATCTATAATGTGTATTCACTATAAGTACACATAAATAATGTACAAATACAATATAGGACATAATAATATCATGACATAATTTGAAAGTAGGAGATTAACCCAAAGAATGAAAATTGGGTTAAGAAATTCCCTTACCTTGCGTCCTGTCCTGACTCGACCGTTATTTAACCTCCTGAATAATAAACTAGAGTTAATTTAAATTTACTTAAGAACCTTTTTCATGTTCATTATTCCTTTTATATCCCTTATTACCATGTTATGAACCTTATTTAATTATTTGAGTTAATAACGGTCATTTTTTCGATCTTTGGTACTTGAGTCAAAAATAAACTTCTTATAATTACAAGTTGTTCATGTGGTGAAATATCCATTATATCCAGAATTATATTCATGATTTAGATATCATATATATCATATATATACAGTATATACATTCATTCATAATGTCACGTAACATTTAGAGGTATGAAATGAAATGCACCGTTCATGGAGACGGTAAGCCGTACGTACGCATGAACGCTACTTTCATTTCTATTTCGTATTTAATGGAATGAAATCATAATGATATAAATTTATAATATAATTACAGTATAATATAGTGTATAATACCATTTAATCCATCCTTTATACATCCCACATATGGCATTAAGGATTCAAATCACTTTGTGGGGGCGGTAGTCCGCACTTACTAAAATGAAATTATCGCATTTTACCCATAATGGAAATCATAAAGTATGCCATAAATGAGAAATACAGAAGCATAAGTAAAACATAAACATATTTTATATCATATATAAATATAGTGACATCTTAATGGCCACCTTTTATGGTGTTATATGAGTGTTGAACAATCATCGTTTCGTGAGGCAGAAATTCGCCATCCACAGAAACCGTATGTTCTTTAACCATTAGATGTAGGTGTGTGTAAGTGTAGCTCGAATCCTTCTTATAAAAACATCCTAGTATATTGATGATACTGGTGTTGTTACAAAAGAAATTAATAAAAATAGTTTATGGGGTTGGAGAAGAAAAATAAAACAAAACAACATTAGAGAAGACATTACCTCAAAATCGGGTAACTCTTTTTGATTTGAGCCAAAGGCTTCCTTGAGAAGAGTTCTGCCCAAAGTGAGGATTCTAGGAGTAATAGGGAGAAGTTGGGAGAGTATTTGGGTAGAGGTTGGCCGAGCCAAATGGCTTGAAGGTGTGAATAAGGTGGGAGAGGTGGGGGCCTTTTATAAGTGGAGAGGAGGGGCTCTTTTGGAAAGATTGAAATGTTACATTATTATACAATGCTTTTCGGATTCTAAAGGTCCCACACTTATATAATTCGTGGATAAGGTGATAAGGGTTCTAAATCGCCTCATCCAATAGGCATTGGACAAGTGTAAGCCTTGGATTTTTCATTATCTTCTCATTTTATTTAAATCGTTAAATAATGAGGTCATCGCTGCATCATAATGATGTTATAAATAATTTAATTTATTTAATGTCTAAAAATTATAAAAAAAATACTATGATGTATGAAATCTTTTTAGCTTTCTAATGAATATTTATAGTCAAAATGTTTACTTGTTTAACACCACTTAAAAACTATTTTAGTAAAACAACTCATGTTTGTGTCAATTTAATTTTAACATTAAATAAATATATATTAATGTCATTTTCCAACTAAAGTGGCTCCATGGGGTCCCCAAGTTGACCCATGGGTTGTATTGGTCGGCCATGACTCATCCAATAGTAGTAGGACAAGTGTCAAGCTCATCTCATATTATTAAAACATCATTTTTACCTTAAACTACACTAATTACCTCTAATCGCGATTAAGAACTTAAAAGTTACTATTCACCAAAAATTTATTTTAATCTCATTGAACCACATTTTACTTCTTAATGACAACCATGTATGTCGGATTTTTGAAAATCAAATCACAGAAGTGGAAATATTTCATTTAAACGAAAAATCAGTTATTTAACTACCACTTAGTGGTTTCACTATTAATCAAAAATTGAAGTTTTTCAGAACAATGCCAAAATTTCACCCTAAGCTATAATTGATATTCCAAATTCAAAAATGATGTCTATTTAACAAAATTCCAAACATATAATTTGCATTAATTAATTTTATAATTAATTCCCGTTGTCACAACAAATAGCGTGTTTTTAAGAAACAATTTATATCAAAAGATTGGCAATTGTTTATGTCCAATTTCAATGTTAAATTAATTCTAATGACCACCATTGGATAAAATGGTAAAAATATATTCTAATTATACTTTAAAACCACTAAATACTATAATTTATCACTATAAATTATTTTGATTAAAAAAGTTGTTTTTAAGTATTTTTCACTATTCATAAAAAATTGGAAGTTCTCAGAAAATTACAAAAAATTCAAATTTGGATAATTTCGATATTACGAATACAAAAATGAAGTCCATTTTGAAATATAAAATTTCTATAATTTTAAAAAGTTGTTATTACTATTCATAACGGCTACTTTGATTAGTCGCGGTGTTTTAGAACTCGAAGTTGCGTACAATGCAAGCTATTGCATTATTGAATGAGAAGCATATCGTGGAAGATCGGGGTGTTACACTTGATAAGTATTTCTTAATAGAAGTATTCCATAAAAATGGATGTGAATTTTAAATGAATAAGTTTCAAATTTTTCACATGGGTATTATACAACTAGTGTATATTATAATTTTTTTAAAATAATAATAAACATTTAAATATAAGATAATTAAATAAATATTAAATAAATGAATGTGATGTGAATAGAGAAATTGTTTAAGCGTTGAATTTCAATTATTATATTATATGGTTATATTTTCATTTGGTTTGATAATTAGAAAAGTTCTTGAATATTCTTCCCTAAAATACTAATTTTATTTTTTATGTTTCTTGGATAACATAGTGTAAACATTCATTATTAATAAAATTACATATATAAGAAGAAACATATTTATGGGTCTAGGAAAACAGTACATTGTGTATATATTACAGACATAGGGTATTCTAATTTATAACATTTATAACAATAAGGGAAATGTTGATTCTAACAATCCATTTTCATTGGAATTCCAACCATATAAATATAAATGGGAAACACGTTAATTGGATAAATATAGATGGAATATTACACACATTATACTATGAATTTATCGATATATATTAATCATGTTTATTAGTAGAAATATATAAAGAAAATTTGTTAGAAAACTATGAAATATATTATATTATTGGATGTTATTCCTAGTGACCTATGTACAATAATGAGTACAAAAATAATTTATGGGTAAAGGTACATCATAAATTTTATCAATTATTTTTATTGGCATGGACACATGTTTCTGATGGGACACAAGTTTGAAACAATTTAATAGTTCAATTTTTTATATATTCAATTAAACAATCTTCTTGAAAAAATAATTAAATTTCTCATATTATATTAGAATGTTGAATACATAATTAGGGAATTTAATACTCATAAAATAGATCAGTTAATTATTTAAAAAGTCACACATGTAAAATAAACATAGTGGAATGGTTTTTATGATTAGTGGAATCATACTATGATAGACATGGTTTCATCAATGGTGCGATAATATAAGATTATTATTTCATTCTAGGGGGTTACATTTGAAACTGTATCATTCTTATATAAAAACATTCCATCTAATAAAGTCCTGATTATACAATATGAGATGTGGACTCAAACAAATCCTAGTGTTTATTTTATGTAAATTTTAGGTTTTGATGTATAATTATAGTGTATATTATCTGATAATCCTAACCCAAAATATAATATGTCCTTTTCTATTTAAATTTTCATGGAACCTATAGGATATTATTTCAATAATCCTGAAATAAAATTATCCCCAAAAAAATTATATATATTTAATAATAATACATAATTACAAGATTAAATATGAAGAACATTGATCATAAAAATGATTTCGACTAAAAATATGGAATGTTCATTGAAATTGGTATTTTTTTTATCCAATAATGTGGTGTGGAAGAAGAATATACTCTAGATATAAATGAACCATGATAGTCTAATAGGATTCATTAGGGTCTCTAAGGATATTGATTTATTTTGGAAAATGATGATGAAGTAAATTTTATAGATGTTGAAACTAGTTCCCAATGAGTGGTTATTATGAATAATAATTTTTTTAAATGGCCAAATTATATGAAATCTTGGATGGTCTCCATGTACATCACACATTTTGGGAACTTGGTGGATACAATTGAAATGGTGAGACCCTTAGGGAGAACGTGAATTTTTTCTCATTAGAATAAATATTGATGGTAGAGTGTTTATTTATAATATGTTCTATATGGATAATATAAAAAAATCATTATATTCTCTATGAACATACTTATCCTTAGTTACCGTGATAAAGTCCATACAAATTTTACTGACTATAATATCAATATATGATCATGAAAATTATTAGTATAATGTTAAAAATACCTTCCTTAATTTGAATCCGATCAAGGGATTGTATATGGCAAAAATCAAATGTGTCGAGGTTCCAAATGGGGATACATTTTTTTTCAACATACAACAATATGTTTTTATAATAAAGGATTATTATCATTGTTGGAACATTTTTTTGATAAAGTAATTATATTATCATGTTTCATTATTAATATGGATTTTTTCAATTAGAGTGGGTTACTTGTTGTGATGAGCCTGTAAAGGGCAGAGCGATGCTCAGGTTCCCCCCGTTCCACCTTCCTCTACACCTCTACAGATCGGTTATAGATCACTCATTGGTGCTAATATTAGACGCGTTCATGGTGTGAATCACCATCCAGTGGTGGCGTCGTGCGGGCTCATCTCTTTCTAATGACTCCACCACTTGCTTTTCATAAAGGCGTAGTTTTGGTTCAAAGATCGAGCTCCAAATGCCGCAGCCTGGGGTTTCCATTACATTTCGTGTCAGATGTGGGGGTACTGGGAGGCTCTGCTCTCTCTGCATAGGATTGAAGTCGGCGGCAGGATCTATGACTCAGTTTCTCTATGAGGTTGGTGGTTCTAGGCATGGTCGTGCTTCTTTGTGATACCATTACACTTCAATCTCTGCTCTGGAATATTCCTCCTTCATCACTCTCTGAGTCAGTATGCAGTAGTGGTCTCAAGAGGCTTTGGGAGGTGTTGTTTGTTCAGTCTTTGGTGTTTAAATAGGCGCATTCATCATCGATGTTGTTCTATGATGTGTTGTGATGGATATTTCATTGCAGATTAATCGATGTTAAGGGTTTATTTGCGCTGGTTTTCTTTCAGTTTGATTATTTAAGGGCTGTTAGGCCATGATAATGTCGATTTTGTTGGAGATGTTATGCAGTTTTCATTTCATTTTGAAGTAACGAGTCCTTTCCAAGGGATTTGGATTTCCGGGGACGTGACGATTATGAGGAGTGGAGCGATTCCAGTAGTATTCCTTGAGGATGATCACAGACCGAGGTGATTCCTTGTATGGTTTTTGAAGGATGGATCGCGGTTTTTGATTTCGAAATTTGAATTTGTGTTTTTATGTTTTGGGGTGATTATGGTGCCTAGTTTTGGTTCTCGCCAGCAATGTTGGTTTTGTGGCGGTGATGATGAATGGTGGTATTCTGCGGAGGAGGTTCTGGCGACGACGCTTCAGATGGTATCACCGGTGACCCGCAGTGATGGATGTGTGTGATGAACATTGATGGTGATGTAGTGATGGCGTTCGACTTGCAATGTTGGAGATGCAGTGATGGAGACATGTGATGATGTAATCAAGGCTCGAGGTGTGGTGCGTGGTGGTTGATTGATAGTGGTTTGGTTTGAATTTAAAATTTTAAATATAGATTTTCACGGACTGTTTGTACTGGTACCGGGAACCCTTAAACTGGATTTTGAAAATGCAAAAAAAATGATTAGTAGTACTTGTTGTTTTTTGGTATTTTCAATATTTTATGTGCATGATATACTCCTTATATATATTGAAATCATTATAATAGATTCAACATTGGTGTGGTAGATTAAATTATTCATGATGATTTCCATAAGTAAAATATTCTAAATATAGGATATTATGATCTATGTAGATCAGGTAAATTTCGTTATTTAACTAAATAAACTTATATTGGAAATTTTCTAATGAAAATTTTTATGGGTTTCTCCATGAAGGGATATATATTTGTATCGCATGGCGTGAATTTCATGATTATTTGTGTAACTTATAATGGGGTTCAAATGATCGATATGATTTCTTATGTTTCTATTATAGAATTTTTCATCTATTCTTTTCTTGAACTAATGTTTCTTATAATTTGTTCTTAAAAAAGATATAGAAAAAAAATATGGTGAGTTAATGTGTGGAATTAAGAAAATTTAATGTACATGGTAATATTCAAGGATATATTCATGATCATTTGAGTATAGTATAATCTCATTTTAATGGGTAATATGAATTATAGTTCTTAATTTTAAAAGGAAAATATGATACGACATTATTGTTTCTTGCTTTTTCAAAATAGAGGATTAATTTTTTGAAAAGGTTTAAATTATCCCCTATACTGTATTTAAATATATTGGATGATTACATCACAACTATATATGCTTTAGTATATGGTGTTTGGATAAGGAATTTCATTATTAGACATGGGGGGTGGTTAATAACATTAATGCAACAATTGAGATTTATGATGACAAGAATTCAGAAATTATTCTATATAGGGTAACCTTGTCTCACCAAATGATAAAACACATCTTCTAAAAACACCATCTCATTCTGGGGAATGTTGAGAGGGGATATATAATGAACATTTTTGTTCCTACTAAAATAGATTGTATAGACCCTTGGATAAAACTATTGACATATGAAAACCGAGATAGTAATGTCAACCCTCTTAATATTATAAACACTATATACTGTATTGAATGGTTTTAAAATGTTTCAAGGTCTTATTAAAAATGAATTCACAATTTATCACTAATTAAGGTGTACTTTATTTACATTAAATTAAATTTGAATTAATATTTTTCATAAAATTATGACTTTGAGTTGTCTACAATGGATGATTATGAAATATTTTCCTGATTTTTGATGATATTTTATTAGAAGAATGAGTAGAATATTTTAAATAATAAAAATATTATTATTTGATTAAAAAACAATAATCTTTTGTGATAAATGGTGTACATTTTTTATCTATACTCACCTAGAAGTGTTTATCTCATGGGATATCTAATAATCATTGACAAGTGAAGGTGTCATTTTTTATTAATGAATCCCTATTTAATCAGGTTAATGAGATAAATAGCATGATAATTTTCAAACTATAATACATTTATTTTTTAAGACATGTTGTTTAACTAAAATTGTGTTTGTTTATATTACTTTTATGGTTATTGGTTAAAGCTAAAACAAGATTATATTTTCCACTTAAATGAAAAGAAAATTCATATGTTCTCTTGAATAAATATGATTGAGTAAATTATTTACTATTCATTTGTTTGCTGAATTGTGTTGTTATTGATAACTTGAAAGAATGGAATATGTTTTCTTCATTTACAGGTAAGTTTTTTTTTAGAATCATGAATGTACATGTTGAACTATTGTAGAACAACATATTTTCTATTTAATATTATGTCTATCTCAAGTTATGATGTATTATATTGGTATAAATATAGTTCATATGATAAACCATATAGAGAGAATGATTATATATATATATATATCGAAATATTTTCTGAGAGAGATCACACTAGAACCCTTTGTATCTTGAGTATAAATGATGATTCATTTTTATATTTTACATGCATTCAACATTGAATTTTTTATTTTTTATTTTTTCGATGATACACAAAAATTTATGATAAAAAGTTTATCATTAGAGTAAGGATTAAATTGGGTAAAATTAATTTTCTCCAAAACAAATTGATTTTTTCAAATCATATCTCAATTGTTTTGATGGATTCATAAATTTTTGTAATTTTTTTTAATTTAGATCATAAAGTTTTTTAGTGCAACTGGGAGATTTTTGGATATAAACTAAAAATATAATAAATTTATTAAATGGTTTCTATATATCTTTCCCTTAGAAATACATTTGATTTGTATCACAATAATTGATTTAATGGCATTGTATGTGGCATGGAATTTACTCTGTCAATATATACAATGGGATTATGATATCGATGTGTGGATACTGCCACATCATCCACTCATATATCATCCATTATGTATAATAAAGATGATTTATTTAGAGATTTAGGAATATATAATTTTCATTTAAATAGTAGAAATGATTATATCCTAATGTGAATGTGTTTTTTGTAATAATGGTCAGCTAATAAGAGGCTCTAATTGTATGTGAAATTTATTCTTCAAATGAGGGAATCCTATATAAAGAATGTGTATACACTATTTAGTAGAGTGTGACACTATATTGATATTGATTAATCTATCCTCTCATATGGTTCTCTATATATCCATATCTTAGAAGATTTAATATTACCTTTGGATCTTGTAGGGATCTCTCATAGTGGTTTATAATTTTATTGGAAAAAGTAGAATATTGTGGAGTTAAAAGTATTTAATATTTCAATGATTAACCTTATCGAAGGTAGTCAATTGTGATCATAAAATATGAAGAAAATATTGATTGGGTTATGAATGTTTAAAAATATTATTCTTAATTTGTTGTTTTACAATTATGATAAACCAGGCGTTCAAATGGGATTTATCGAATGCGGTGGCCATGATAAGATCCTTAAAAACCAATAACAATACATTTTTTAGTAAATTTTATTTAAATGTTTGATATATAAATTTTACTGAAATTCAAAAAATCCACAGGTTTTCCCATTTTTTATAAAAAAAAATCAATGATTTCCTACATATTGAATAAACCAACAAAAAAATTATTTCATTTATTTATTTATATTTATTAAAAAAATATGAAACCAGAGTTATATTATCATAATGACAATATATAAAATTTATAATGATTTAATTTCATATAAAATATTTCTTATACAATAATGTTTTCTTTAAAAATGAACTGTATTTAGGATCACTCAAAAATGAACAAAAAAAATATAATATAAAAATATAATTATTAAAATTAAACTATGATTTATTTCATATATATCATATAAAATAATTTTGAATTCAAAATCTCATTAAATTTACCCCAAAAACATTTTAATAATGAAATTTTTTGTTCATTAAAAAGATATATTACACAAGTTTAATCGGTGAACATTTCATTAAGAAATTACACATGGTCAAACCGATAACATAAATTCATATGAATGAAAATTTCATTTTAAAATAGTTATATTCTATGTGGATAATGTTTTATTTAACTAGAAATCACATATTACAGATGATTTTTTTCATAATTTATCATAGATATAGGATATGTGTTTAATAAAATTCTTATTATAAAATAGGTATGATCTACTTATTTTAATATTTCACAGAAAATGTATTTTATACATAAAAAAATACATAAAATCTTTTACATACTATTTTTCACTAATATAAAATAAATAATATATTCAAGATATTTAAAAATATTTAAAATTAAAAAAAATAATTTTTGACAAAAAAAGTATATAAAAAATGAAATATCTTGATTGAAACATTTATTTAAAATTTTTATATAGTATAAAATAAATATTTTATACCCAAAAAAATGTTTTTTTCAGAAAATTTAAATCTAAAAGATTAATTCATTGAGTATATCTTCATATGCTAGAAATTATTATAATTGTTTTTAATATCATAATCAAAAAATCCTATTCATCGAAAAATATGATAGAAGGATATTTTCTTCTTTAAAAATCATATACCATGAAATTTAATTCTCATTAATAATATTATACAATCGCTTTATATTTACACTTAAGAGATATATATTTTTCATTTTAACAAAACATGTCAACTCATATAAATTTTAATGTTGTAAAAAAATAAAATTAAAAACACATTATGATGTGTTAAAAAAATATTAAAAAGAACATATCATATTAGTAATTAATTTTGAAATTACTATAATTTTAAATTAAAAAATATAAAATAGATTAATACACAAGTTTTAAATCTTAAATTCATAATTAAATAATATTATATAAATTATATAAAATATAAAATAAAAAATAAGAAAAAGTGCCTAATTTTGTAGAAAGATTTGAAAATCATAAATTATTTATACAATAAACATTCCCTTAAAAAATAAAATAATATGCCTCACCCAAATTATTTCTTCACTAGATTAAAAACATTACTAAATGGGAAAAAACATTATTTTGAAATAAAAATGAAATTACTGAATAAGTCATACACTCAAATATATAACCTATGATACAAAATCACATGTTTTTTGTTAATCAAAATAAAAACAAAAACCAAAAACCAATTATGTCAAATAATTTAATATATGTATGTAATATAAAAAACTCTCAAAAAAATATTTAAGAGTATTCATTTTGGGAAGAAAATTATAAACAACCATTATATCTCAATTTCATTGAATAATCATCAATTTTTTACATTATTCCTTTATTTACAATTTCAATATTTACTATCAACAAGTTAGGAAATAAATTATCATACCAACTATTTTCATCATCCGTAAAAGAAGATATAATATTATTTAATGTCTTTATATGTGGGTTAAAAAAATAAAAAAAATACAGTTTTGATAATAAAGTTGTTCAATGAATTCTAACAACATAAAATAGCTATAATTAAATTTGAATAAGGAAATCATCTTATTTTTTATTTATAACATGAAAAAATTATAACTAAAAGAAACACAAACTCATATAGATGAATTTTCATCGAAAAAATATTATATTATCGATTAAATCTTTTTTACAATATTTTATTCTAAACAACAATCCATCATCTAGTATATTTTAGGAATATAACAATGAATTCTGATAATTTGTATCAAAAATTCTTATAGAATCTTTTTTTCAAAGAAACAATCTGAATTGAATCGATAAAAATTTAACAAGTAAAAACTAAATGTTATCAATTATTGAATTATGAAATTTCACTATGACATTGGCCCCTGAAATTTAAAATCACCCAATCCTAAAATAAAATTACTATAATTAATGATTTTATCTTTTCTCCATATTCCAAAATCATCTCTATAAATATCTTATAGACATATCATTTGTTGGTGAAATGAAAAATTAAAAAACACAAAAATTTCACTCTATAACAATATTTAACATTACTCATATTAACTTCTTTTAAATTTAGATGTAAAAGTAAAGAAACATATCCTTGATAATTCGCTGGTAAAATTGACCTATAAAATTACATAAATTCTAGGTTATTAGTAAATATAAATTTGAATTTTTTATTATAAACAATCGATATAATTGATTTCATTCCAACGAATTAGTAATTATCCTTATTTTGATATTCAAAAATCCATATAAATTTGATGAAAAAAAAGAAAAAAATATTATGTAAATATAAATTTAGAAGAATCAGTATTTTTAAAATATTTAAAAAATAAAAATAAATATAAAATATTTTTTTGTTTCTAATATTTTTTTATAAAAAATAAAATAAGAAAATTTATTCATCCTTATAAAAATATTCCATCTTTAAATAATATTTGATGAAATAAATTTAAACCATGAATATACACTATAAAAGATACATATAATCAATTAAAAAGTATTCTTTTATAATACATTTCTAATAAAGTATAACTAAATGGATTTACAATAATAAAATTTAAAATTTTCCATCTTAATAGATAAAATTGATGTGATTCATTCACAAATAAAGTATTTTTTAATTTTCTAATCACTGTATACAACACTAATATAATCATTCGATACATTTCATTCATGTCATTGAAAAATGAACATGATTAATGACAATGATTAATCTAGAATATTTAGAAAAAATTACATAGAAAAAATTTCTAGGTAAATGTTATGTATTGAAAAATATATATACCTACCTATAAAAATAAAGACTATTAAACAAAAAAATGAAAATTCTGTGTTGATGGATCCAAAACAACATCAAATATTTGCATGAAGCCAAAAAATAATTTTAACCAAAAAAATTTTGTGATCCCACACCAATCATTTTGATCATGTATGATTAAAAAACGTTTGTAGTATATTTACAAAAAATTTATAAAACTCCATTTTATAACATAAAAAATTGGTTATCCTCATTAATGCTGTAAAATATCATTGAATGTTAAACAAAATAAATTTGTGAGGATAAACATATCAGTATCATTAAATATAATTAAAAATTTGTATATATTTAAAATCCACAAGTAAAGTGTAGGTATAACCTTACAAATAGTTTGAAATATAATGTAGACATCTAAAATCATAATAATGTAAATTATATTATAAAAATATTATTAAATGGAAAATATTAATGGGTAGTGAAAATTTATTACATAAAGTCATAAATTATATTGATAATGAGTACCTCAACATACAAGTACAATCATAATTCAATAGTTATACCTTTTAAAATCTATAACATTTATATAACACATAAATCCCATCATATCAATATTTTAATTAATAGTAAATCATTCAATATATTGATTTTGAAAATTATATCAATTACATTAAAAAACATTACACTATTTTTTATAGAAATATAAAGGGGCCACACTCTAGTGGAACTAATTCTATTGTGATTTTTAATTTTTTAGAATCAAATCGCATATGATTCTTTCTTATAGGTCTTTATGGTGTTTACTGTATTTTCATATTTATAAATTTGGAAAATTTAATAGCATATATATTCTATGTAAAATTTAGAAACTATTTTTTTAAGAATATTGCATCGCCCATTGGGAGTGTGATGGCTTAGAACTACTGAAGTAAAACTTAATACAATATTCACATCTTTATAATAAATTTTATTTAAATAATTTTAACATAAGAAATACAAATTTTAAAATCCTACAAATAGAGAGGCATAGTTTCTCTATGAAATTAGATACATAATTCTTTATTATATACTAAAATATAAGATCATTATTTATAACTAAATTATCATCTAATCTCAATGTGGGAATATTTCTTCATACTTGTCTTTTTGGATTTTGATTCACATATGTCTGATTATCTTTATTGTCCAAATTATCTTATTAGTTGTATGGGACACCTTTTTATATCTTATTATTGATGATAATTAGGATTCAATTTGTGTATGTATTCTAATAAAATTCAGTCACGCTTATTGAATCCGCATTATTTCCATTAGATTCACCATGTATTTCCGATTCCTTTAATTTCCAATCTAATTTCAGTTGATTTATCCAAACAATTAGTCCCAATTTCATGATATTTATAGTTTTATCAGAATAATCACATTATATACTAATATGTTTCTTCTAAGTATATTTACATTTGATATTATAATGAATTTATACTTATAACTTTTCATGAATACCTCATACTTGTGGTCTTCAAAATGAAATCTACAAGAAATAGTCACAAATATCTAAGTATTTCTTTTCAAATTTATTTTAACCCTAGTTCATTTAGTGGATTTTTTATATGAATCTTTTTCCTCATAAGATCACAATAACCACCCCTTTGTTCTTTCCTTTTTTATATTAAATAAATATTAATCTATGAAGAATATCATGTGTGACCTTGCATACCAAAATATATGAAAACCCATGAATCTTTATTCTTTTATATTTGATCAAGATATTCAAATATTTATGTGTATTATAACCTATGGAAAACAAGTCCACAATTTTCATATGGGTTTTTTAACTCATCATAATATTATTTACATCAATTGATGTAGAAGATTGTCTCAGTGTTTTCTTATCCAAACTAAGAATATTGTTTTGTTTGGGACATGCATGGTTAGTTGTAACAAGTTAATCTTGATAAATAAAAGTTCAATATTTTACCAAAATATTCAAATCCTACTACCATAATATTTAGAATATTATTTACTAGGATCTATTTATTTAATGATGTATTGTCTAAATTTATTCTATTTATATTTAATTTTGACACATTTATCTTTTGTTTCAAAAAACTATTCTCACTTTTCAATCATATTTTCTACAAGATCACCACCCATATTTTTTATCTCAATAGACCTAATTTTTTATTTCTTAATCTCATAAATATAGTATGATTCCTTATTTAATATTTTATCATTAACAACAAAAGCAATTATATATTCATTTTCATTATTTTATTTTTTATCTTGAGTTATTTTATTTTTTCCATATAGAATTCAAAATTGTCATTTAGGTCTCACTTATGTTCTATGTCGTCTTTCTATTGTTACAACTGCTTGTTGAATTAAATAAATTGTTTACATTAAAAATAAAAAACATCACCAAATGATGAACCACATCATGAATCTTTTTTCTACATTCTTATTAAAATTTTCTTCTTGATAGTAGGTTACTTATTCTTATTCATAGGAATGTTATCTTTGTGGGATCATAGACCATTAATTTTGGATTCTGATTCTGATTCCTGAACCTCAATTCATGTAAATTTATTAATAAAATTACTAGAGTCACGACAATTTTACAGATTTTCTAGTTTCATACTATTTACCTTCTATATATCCTGTTTTAATCTGTTTGATACCATAGAAACAATTTTATCATGGTATTCATCATCATCATCATCATTATATTAGTCACATGATTCACCAATAAATACTTATTTATCATTCATATTTCTTATATTATCAAACACAATTTCATATTTTTATTTATTATTTAATGTTTTAAATCTACTCATCTCATAATATTTGAGATTTTCTATTGTTTATGAAGTGTAAAAATCATTATTTCTTCCGAGGTAGATATTTTAAAACAAAAATATTTGCGAAAATATTGGCCTATATTTTTTTAATAAGTGCAACTTGTTTCTTCTCCCCAATTCCATCAATGCATCTCACTATCTCATTAAATCTATTGATATAGTGATAAATATTTTCTTCATGTGTCATTTTGATATCAAAAAATAGGATACCCTAATGTTGTGGTCTAACTTCCTTGAAATTAGAATTACCTTCATAGATTCATCTATGTTTATTTGAGATATCATAGGTAGTTTATAGACTCATTACTTTTGTGTAAAAATTCTCTAATAGAGACACAAGTATTGCATTGTGTTACATTACTTATAACACCATATATATCTTAATAGCTTCTTTCATATTAGCCACATTAGAAGTGAGTTCAAACCCAAATATTGCACCATCACTCTCTTCCTAGATAAGATAACAGAGGTGGGTAGTATCATATTCATATAAATGTGATGATTCTTATAATTTAATGTAGAAACACAACTGATTTTAAATGAGTTTTTATTTTCAATATCTCAAAATTCATCAGGTATATTTAGAGTTGAAATTCCATCTTATACAAATTTAAGTGTCCACTACTGGATGAAGCAAAGACAGGGGGAGGGATGAGTGGTATTTTTATTAATTATTTATCTTTTTAATTAAACATAATAGATTTTTTAATTATATTGATCATATTAGTTTTTTATTTAAATATCACATTGTGTTTAGTTGTAATATAATATAAAAAACACACTACATTTATAAGGATTAGGATAAAAATACTAGACCATACTGTGTTGGATATACACCCTAATACAGTTTATTTACCCAAATATAAGTGATTACAGCAATACCAAACTGTTGTTCAATTAAAATAGAGTCCCACTATTCTCCTAGACTTCTAGTAATAACTATAATATATAATTGTTTTCACAAAAGAGGATCCATAATAGAAATATTTAATTTTTCTCAATGTTTACATCTTTACAACTAGGGAATAAAATATTATTCCAATAGTAGACAGACCACAAGGTTTGCATCTGTACATCTTCACGAACTTCAAAAATAGTGGGATTGAAACCATTTATTGATCTAGTGAGATACTTATTCTCCTCTATTATGTCTCCATGAAATAGAAGTTGTATTGTCACATAGATAATCATAAACGATGAGAAAGAATTGTCATTTTCTCAAAACCTCTTAATCTCTTACATATTTCTATTATAACTTGAACAATAATGTCATTAATATGATCTTTATTATTATAATAGTAATATTCAAGTAATATGAAGACACTATGATTATAACTAGAATTTACATTATTAATTTTAATTTTTTATTTATTTCCTAAACAATAGACATTATTTTTTTGGAGAAAAATTTATTATTAAATGTCCTGAGATAATTAAATATATAAATTCCAATTCATATTTTGGATTGGAACAAGCCTTCATTTAATTATTTACTTGAATTAAATTAATCAAATATCATAGGTCATTAATTTATCTATATACCATGATGCTATATCACAATATTATTTAATAATATCTTAGAATAATTCCATCATAAATAATTCTCATTAAGTCTTTATTGTTATGGTAATTATTCAATGATTGAATTCCAATAATAAAACCTCCTTAATTAAATGATAAATAATCATCAATATCAATCATAAATCCTCATTAATATCATATTTATTAGTTATTCTTTAATTCCCCTTATAATTTTCCTCAAATATGTACCTAATAAATAGGTATATTTTTAATCACGTGACATAAGCACTCAAAACATAAATGGAATACATGAAACTATCTTCATATTCATTAATTAGATAAATATCATTTATCTTTTATTATAGTGTATTCATGTATCACGCAACTGGTTCCCCTCTAGATCTACAAAAAACACATGGATTTCATATTTTCTTTTTTCAATCAGTTTAAATTATTGTGTGGTTAATCTACATATATATACCAACATCTCTATTAAAATCATGAAATATACAAATATTACCCATATATAATGAACAAGTATTGATAGATGAAATTAATAGAATTTATTTTTGCATGAATTATCCTGTATTGAATGGAAGAAATGTGGACCTTCTTTTTCAAAATAAAAACTCATCTCAAATACATATAAAAATCTATCATCACAAAGAAATAGAATAAGGAATAAATATTGAATTTTATTTTCATCATATATTGGATTATTTTAAAAAAAACATCATGCATGTGGACAATCTTCTTAATTAAAAAATCATCTGATAAATTTTCATAAACTCATACATTCAATCTAATTGAGATTTTTTTGTCAAAATAGTTTCATAGTCGATGTATGATGTTTATAGTAGATGATTATTCTTTCCACGGTTGATATTTAGAATCCACATTCTCAATTCATAAAATTCATGTTGTTAATCATTTAGACCATAGTCAATCCATGTAGGGTGGTCGACCCTTGATAAAACATATGGTAACGTTGAGATATTTCATGAGGAAGGTCTTCTATGTAATGGCCAATTTGTATCAAGTAATTTGTTTGATTATCAATAGGTGATAAATCTGTGATGATTCATATGATCGATTAAATAGTTTTCATAGAGGGGGATTCATGTGGACCATAGAGATATCCAACATGATTAGAGGGTGGAGATCATTTCAATCATGCAGTTGATGTTATTTAATAATTATTTTGGCACAAATAATTTATACCTTCAACAATATCCCATGATAGTTTCATCAAAATTTGATTACCGATCAGTATGTAAATGTTTTCATCCAATATCAGGATGAGATTACATTGGTATTTTACCGATCTCCACTAGAACCAACCTATGTTGTCACACTCCCCCATTATTCCACCTCATATTGTGTCACCACTTCCCCTTTTCACATTCCGTATTTTCTTTATTCATGGAACAGTCACTCACATACAAAAGATGGCTAAACGGGTCATCCATCCTCCCATGTGGCTGACCCCAGTTTCACACCTATTTTTGTTGGTTAATTTTTATATAGATTATAGGACAACAATTCTTTTACTTTTAGAATTATATATAAAAATATAGTAAATACCAGTTATAAACCTCAATCAAATCTAGAAAATATATCTTCTCAAGATTGTATTCTTAATTTCCTCAGTAATCAAATATTTTTCCTGAAAAAGAAATATTTTTCAGGTCTTCAAAACATTTCACTATGAAAGATAATCTTTTTAAGCTCATTAATATATATTGAACATATCTTCATCCAAAAATTATCAGTCTTGAAAATTATCAATGGGTGGAACATATTGAAAAAATATTCATTGTATTCAACTATCTTCATTATTTATAGATAATTTGTAAACTAAAAAAAGTATCGACACAAGTAATCTGAGTTAATGACCCGTTTAATAATCATCAAGTAATATATGATTGTTACTCAAACTAGATACCAAATTATATTAATATTTCCTATTGAAATTTTCCAAGATTAATAACTTCATTTACACTCACAAAAAACATATTGACTCGTTGAAAATAAATGTAACACATGGGATAAAAACATTTATAATATCCTCCTAGCATTTATTAGCTTGATATCCTTTCTATCCATAAAATGAAACACCTCCTTCTTTCCTTGATAAAATGTTTCTGATGATTTTTTCCATACTTATAATAAATATAATGTTCGATTATCATTCCAAAATATAAATTATCCAAATATCTGAAATAGTTAAACTTCCTCAGTCACTTAATATGTTGAGTTCCTTAGGTAAATTGAGGATCACCAATAAAAATTTTGACTTTCTGGGAACATGTGACAAACCCCTTATAGATGAAAATGTCTCTAATAAAAAAATAATATGTTTATAATTGGAATCAAAATACTAAAAAAATTCAACATTACTTTTAGTGTTAATGAAAAATAGAGTGGCATATCCCAAAATCCATTTGATGTTGTATCTATATTTTAAAAAGTATTTATCCTCCATTTTCCTGTGTTTGAAAAATTATATATCCATTATGATATATAGTGTGAAATTGTAGGGACCCACACTTGACGTACATGAAAATTATATGAATTTTTCAGAATACTTAATACATAACAAAAAATGACACCCAAGGATCGTAATAGTTTAGTGTCTTTGAAAACTCAGAACATAATCTTCTAATCATGGTGAAAGATCTACAACATCTCCCATAAAGATCTTCCACTTTTTTTCTTACCTAAAACATTTCTTTATATCTTGGGGAAATGAAAACATATAATGGGTGAGCTCAAATGATCAGAAAGGGTAAGAGTGGATAAAATAAAACAAACCATATAAATTTGAACATACAAACATGAACATAATGTTTAAACATCAAGATCTTAAGCTGTGAAAAAAATCTTGGAGTACGTAAGGCACAGATCATAATTAAACATTAATCATGATAAAATAGAATGTTAATAAAACATGTAATTATGGAAACGATTAAACACAAGATATGATTTATATAGTAGCCAAGGAATTGTGGCCAAGACCATCATAGTGGACAAAGTCCTTTACTGAATCGAGTTCACTCCTCATTCTAGTCATGTATCACTGAACCAGATTAACTTGTCATTCCATCCATGTTTATCTCATGAGATATAAATATTTACCCAATGCATTGGAGGGAGATATAAGTCTCACCCATCTCATAATGAAATCATTCTTACATGTTCCACAAAATAAACATAAATCATTCATCATAACCCAAAAAATAAAATCGGTTTCATAAACATCAACCCATCATAACATAATACATATAAAACAAATGGATATCATTTAAACATAAGAAAAATAAAACCACAGAAATAATAAAGACATTATACATGAAACATAATCATACTAAATAATGTCCTCATATATGGAAAATAGTTTTGACAAAACACTTAAAATGAATTATGGAGGAAAATATCCTTTCGTTTTCAAAATCATTTTTCTTCACAAAATGACATTAAATTCTAAAAGAAAATGATTTTGTTGAAAATATTAAAAAATATTGTATATGAAGCTTCTTGAAAATAAGGCGTTATGAAACTGTAAAAATATGTTCACACCGTATAAGTTAAAAAAACATTCTCCTCATACTTTTTCCAGAAAAGTCAAAAAGTTCCTCATATGGTAAACAAAAGAAAGATTCCTTCCATAACACAATGTAAAAATAA
Source organism: Viscum album (assembly GCA_963277665.1). Taxonomy (NCBI): domain Eukaryota; kingdom Viridiplantae; phylum Streptophyta; class Magnoliopsida; order Santalales; family Viscaceae; genus Viscum; species Viscum album. The sequence continues at coordinate 2,009,610,679 of OY728145.1, read as the reverse complement.
AATAGGGGTAAACCTGACTTTAAACAGGCATGTATGGATATTAAAGAATTTATGGAAAACATTTTTATGGACATGGACGAAAAATATAACCCCAGTAAATACTTACATATAAGCAATCTCAGATAAAAATGAGATTTGCAAAATTATCCCTTACATTATGTCCAATTTTTTTTGTATGTGTCTGAGAATATTTTATAGTGGGTTTAAACATATTATTAACTTGTAACATAATAATAATAATATTTATGATATCATATATGATTCACTTATGACTTTATATTACCTATTATTTTGTAAATTCCATGTTAAAGTAGCGTTTTGGGTAAAATCGTTTCATTTATCGTACGTGATTCGACTTATTGTTCTTGATATTATTACTTATATCCTGATTTACTTAATTAAAAAATTTAAATCATTATTAATATATAATATATATATTCATAATATAAATATACATGATAGATCAATAAATGGAATGAAATACACCATTCATGGAGACAATAGGCCGTACGTACGCATGAACGTTGTTTTCGTTTTCTTATTGACTTGAATAGAATTAAGTAAATGAAACATATATATAAATACATCTAGTATCATTATTATATAATATATTTCATGATTATTTATTATATATAATTTATTATTATACTTTAATGGTTAATCATGGAAAATGAATCTAATCGCGTTCGTGGAGACGGTAGTCCGTACGTATGCACGAGCGATGATATCATTCTTTTGATATTAAAATTGTATATAATTGGATGGATGATCATATATACAGAATCATAATTATGTTATATTTATTATTTATATCATTTATACTCATTATTATACCAATCCAAATGATGTAATGTTTGAATAACAAACTAAACCACGACGTGGAGACGGTAAGTCATATGTATGCACGTGTGGTGACTTATTCATTCATAGGATGGATAAAATAAATAAAATCATTGTACCATTTTAATAATTACATCACAGTATATATAAGATAATGGATTTATTATTTTATAATGGAATCAATAAAGAATGAGTAATTGGAAGAAGAAAGGAACTTGAAATAGGTGGTGAGATATTTACCTCTTCTTCGGGTTCTTCCTTTTGATGTGATCAAAAGGGATCCTTAGAATGACTTTATGACTATGGGAAGTCCTATAGAATGAATAGAGGATAGATGAGAGGGTATTTTGGAAGGTATATTTTGATCCAAATGGTTTGGTAGGAATGAATGTGAGAGAAGATGGAGTGCCCTTTTATAAGAGAGGTGAGGGGCACCTTAGGAAAAACTTTTATTATAATTTTATAATAAATTCATATTCGGTTTATAATGGATCCAAAGAGACTTATATCTATGATATGGTGGGTATGGGTCTAAATACTCTCAACCAATATGTTTTAGACTAGTTTAGGTTACCATTTTAACCTTATAATTTAGATTTAACTCTAAGTTAAATAATTTAACATTTACTGTGTCTTCTTGTATTCATACACTATATCATTAATAAAAATACTATAAACTGATAATAGAATCCCATTAGGTTTATTAATGTCATATATATTATTATATAAGTCTTTTTTCTGATCCTAAGATTTTTAGGAATATAATATCAATTAATAATTTAATATTTGTTTTAAAAAAATTATGTCAATTTTGACACTATTTGGTATTTTGTTTTTTCTAAATTCATAACATCATTATTACTTCAAAAAAAATTCATCTAACCAACCCTATTATTATATAGTAACCTATAAAATTATTTTAATTCATAAAAAGTTTCAAATTACATTTACTTGGGTATTTATAATATCAATTATGTTAATATTTCATTAATAAGGTAATTACTGCATCATCATTGTGTCATAAATGAATTAAATTATTTAATGTTTAAAAATTATAAATAAAATAAAATTATGTAGGAAATATTTTTATATTTCTAATGAATATTTATAGTTGAATTTATCTTATGCATAACCCTACATTAAAAAATTTTTACTTATTAAACATTGATTCTAACTCGTTTAACTCTTCATTGAATTAAATAATAATAAATGTCCTAATCTAATCCAAGTGGACCTAAATGGTCATATTTTATTCATAAGGTTGTTTTAGGTCAGGTTACACTTATCCAATAAAATTAGGACATGTGTTAGGTTAATAATAATATAATATTTACCCTTAATTACCCTATTTACTTTTAATCGTGCTAAATAAAAGTAATAAGTTAATATTCACCCAATATTATTTTTATCTTATTGAACCACATTTTACATACTGATATCAACTGTGCCTCTCAAATTTTTGAAATTCCACTCACAGAAGCGGTAAAATTATATTTTATGTAAATTAAAAAATTCTCTTAGGAGGTGGGTAAAAGACGGTAAAAAGTTCAATAAAATTTTTATATATCTAAAACTATTATAAAATGACTCCAATGAATTACATTGAAATTATATAGGTATTATTTATCTATTTTTTCCTACAATAAATTTATATAAAATAAATTATTATTTAAATAAAAAGTTTTTTTTAACCAATAGCTCTGTGTTTTCACTATTCATCAAAAATTGATGGTTTTCAGAAAAATACCAAAAATTCACCCTAGGCTAATTTTGAGATTCCGAATCCAAAAATGAAGTCCATTTTGAATGCTAAAATTTATAAAATTTCAAAAAGTGGGTATTAATATTCATAACGGCTAGTTTATATAATATTTTAATAACATATCATTGTTTAGTGAAACCCGGTATTGCATACTACACACGCTATCGAGAATGGTCGTGATTGCATGTAATGCAAGCCATGTCAGGGCTGTTTATAGTGCAAGATCCCTTTGGTGTTGCATATAGTACAATATAATCTTTGTGTAGTGTATAATTTAAGACATCAATGAAATTAAAAATAATATTTCTCATAAAATCTCAGGGTGTTACATTCTACCCCCCTTAAAATGAATTTATCTCTTGAAATTCGATGAGGTTATAAATTATTTACTACTTGTAAGTTACTTTCATAGAAACCCACATCGTATAAAGGAATAACAAAACTTTATTTTAAAAACTAAATTATGAAATGTAACGGTTACCCAAATTTACTCATCACTGGGTTTCCACATAGGAGAAAATATGTGAAAATATAGATATGGAAGAGAAATCTAATCATTATGTTCTGATAGAGAGTTTTATAGAACATGGCTATGAAAAATTCAACAATCACAAAGTCATAAATTGTGATGTTCTAAGGTACCATCTGACTCATCAAGTATGGGGGTATTAGGACAACATTATTGGTTCTCAAGATCATTTCCCTAAAGATGATAAAAAAATTGGAATTAGAAGAATTACTTAATTGATTTTGGTACAATCTCACTGTTGGTCATTCCTTGAACAATTTCCACTTAATATCTTAAAGAAATGAAGTTTAATTTTTCATTCGTGAAGTATTAGTAGATCATGTGATAGAATTATAGGTCATGCCATCTATCTCAAATAAAATTTTGGAAAATGTTATTAAATATACGTATGTCAATATATGGTGAGGTTAATTGTATATGATTCCAAAAATGGACATAGACTCCAACTATCATACCGCTTAATAAAATAAAACTAATTTCTACTAACCAGGGACATCCTTTAGGCCAATGGTAGGTGATAAAGGTCTGTCGCACTTTGGTGGTGGGTTCGATTATCATATCCTTGTCCAACGCGATGGGTTTTCGCCCATTCTAAAAGTTTTCCCTTTTCTTAAACTATACTATTATAACATTCCAAAAATAAAATCAAAAAAATTTCTAGCCTTAAAAAATACTATCTGATGTTCAACTTAATCCATTCCAACCTTAATACTTATCCAAAATACTTCTTTCCAAGCTCATAATATAAAGAGAACGATTACTAAAATGTTCATATAACGAGCACATGAATACCATCATTTATCCCTCTTATATCACAAGGTATATCTTGTTGGTCACATTCCAAACATGTGACTACCTTAATCATGAATTCTTTTGAAACATGTATTACCATAGAACCTTAGTGAAAACATGAATAATGTCAAAATTTATCTCTTTCCACATACCAAAATCCCAAATTTTCTATATACTCATACCATGATATCACTTTGTCCTTATATCAGTCATGATATCATTAATGCTATCAAACATAATATTTTCTCTTTATTCCTTCATTATGAACATATCATCTACTTTCTTAAAATATTTCAATCACTTTTCATGGTTACCGGTACAATATAATTATTGAAAACCACAATAAACCAATACATAGATATTCCAATATTCCATAATACGATATATGAGATTCCACAAAATTATTTCAGAATCCCGTTACATAAACAAATAATTGTTCCACAACATCATTTTCATACTCAACAACACAAATAGTGATCGCATGTGACTTCCGTTTGTCCATTTCCTTAATAGGTTTCTCTCATCGATCACCATTAACCATTGGATTAGGGCATTGATTTGTATAATTCCCATTTCCTTTCACTTGAAGCATTTAAGTGTTGGTAGAGAGTTCTCTATAGTCTTTTCTCTATCCACATCATTTGAATCCTTTTTCCCACTACTTCAGCACTCAGCTTCTTGATGACCTTGTTTTACACAATTGAAACATTATCTAGTACCTTTTAGAAAATCACCACCATGCTTCTTTCCACACTTTGAAAATAAGGAAACATTCACCTTCTTTTCACCATTATTTTGAGATTTTTCCTTGAACTCCATCTTTTGTTTCTTGTCAAAACCATGAGATGGATATGTTACACCAACGTCCAGTTCTACCTTGATAGTACAATGCACAATTTTATCATAGCTACTGAAGTCTTTTATATCTAATTCCCTTCGAAGACTCGGTTTTAATCCACTGAAGAATCGATCAAATTTACTTTCAGGTTGGATGATAAAGCTAGATGCATACCTTACAAGCCTTGTATAATTCGCTTCGTATATACCAACAGATTCCTCATCCATTTTCTTAATCTCGAGACTCTCCTTTTCCATATTTTTTCAAAGAATATGAGGGAAGTACTTATTGACAAACAAGTTCATGAACTCGTTCCATTCCATGGATTCAATTTCATATTGGGGCCTTGTATTCTTAACTAGAGTCCACCACTGGTCTGCTTCACCTTCTAACTGGTAAATAGCCAAAATGATTTTTTCATGCTCAGAATATAAAAGTATCAAAAATATCTTTTCAATGGTACTAATCCACTGTTCAAAAACAAGTGGATAAGAATACCCACTAAAAGAAGGTGGACATTTCCTCATGAAGGACTCAATAGAATATTGTTCCTTTCTCTACTCATTTTTAAGTCCAGAATGATTCATAGCTTGAGTAAGTATAGAAATAAGATTTTTCACTCCATCTCCTATAACATTGGTTTGTTCAAGAGGACAATCATTGAATTGTTCATTACATTTATCAACACGGTTCTTTTGAGTTATAGACATTGTCTAAAACCAAAAAATAATTGTGTGAGAGGAAACAATAATGCATGAAAAACAACATAATAAAGAGGGAATACCTTAAATATATAACATCTTAGGTTTAATTTTAATATCTTAACTGAAATTCTAGGACTATAACCTATACTTATACTTAACCTTAGAGACATCCTTATACAAACCTTAAAAATATCTCTAGGTATTTCACTAATGTTTTCGCATCCTAATTTCTAAAGCTTAATTAAACCTTTCCTCTGATACCAACTGTAGAGACCCACACTTGACATAAATGGACATTACATGACATTTGCAGAATACATACTACATAACCAAAAATGACACCCAAGGACCATAATAGTTTAGTGTCTTTGTAAACTCAGAACATAATCTTCTAATCATGGTGAAATATCTTCAACATCTCCCATAAAGATATTCCACTTTTGATTTCTTACCTAAAAACTTTATTTATATGCTAGGGAAAATAAAACATAAAAAGGGTGAGATCAAATTCTCATTAAGGGTATGCATGGAGAAAATAAAACAAACCATATACATTTGATCTTAAAAACATGAACATAAAGATTAAACATCAAGATCTTGAGTTGTGAAATAAATCTTGGATTATATAAGGCATAGATCATAAAGGATCATTAGTCATACTAAAATAGGATGGGAATAAAACATGTAATTTTGGAAACCATTAAGCACATGATATGATTTCCATATTATCCAAGGAATTTCTACCAAGACCGTCATAGTGGACAATATCCCTTACTGAATTGAGTTCACTCCTCGTTCCAGTCCTGTATCACTGAATCGAATTAACTTGCCATTCCAGCCATGTAATTCTCATGAGATATAAATATTTACCAAATGCATTGGAGGGGGATATATTTCCCACCCATCTCATAATGAAATCATTATTACTTGTGCCCCAAAATAAACATAAATCAGTTATCATATCCCAAAGAATAAAATGGGTTTCATAAACATCATCTCATCATAACATAATCCATATAAAAAATGGATATAATTTCATCATAAGAATAATAAAACCATGTAAATAATAGAGACATTATACATGAAACATAATCATACTAAATAATGTCAACATAGATGGAAAATAGTTTTGACAAAACACTTGAAATGAATTCTTGAGGAAAATATCATTTTTTATTCAAAATCATTTTCTTTTCACAAAATGTCATTAAATTTTAAAAGAAAAAGACTTTGTTGAAAATAGTAATGAAATATTTTAGAGTAATATTCATGAAATTAAGCCTTTATGAGACCGTAAAAATATTTTCACGCCTTATATGTAAAAAAACATTCTCCTCGTACTTTTGTCATAAAAGTCAATGAGTTCCTCATATGGTAAACAAAAGAAATATGCCTTCCATAACACAATGTAAAAGTCAAAGAGGGGTAAACATGACTTTAGAAATACATTTAATAATATTAAAAACATTATGAAAAAAAATTATGTACATGGATGAAAAATATAACCCCAGTAAATACTTACGTATAAGCAATCTCGGATAAAAATGAGATTTGCAAAATTGTCCCTTACCTTATGTCCAATTTCTCCCGTATCTGTCTGAGACTCCTGTATAGTGGGTTTAAACTTATTATTAACTTTTAACATAACCATAATGATATTTATGATAGCATATATGATTCACTTATGACTTTATATTACCTATTCTTTAGTAAATTCCATGTCAAAGCAGCGTTATGGGTAAAATCGTTTCATTTATCATACGTGTTTCAACTGATTGTTCATGATATTATTATGTATATCCTGATTTACAAAATTCCATAATGTAAAACATGATTTATATATTATATATATATTCAACATATAAATATACATGATATATCAATAAATGGAATGAAATACACAGTTCATGGAGACAGTAGGTTGTACGTACGCATGAACGCTGTTTTTTTTCCTTATTGAATTGAATGGAATTACATAATTGAAACATATATGTACATAAATACAGTATAATTATTTTGAAATATCTTTCATGATTATTTATTATGTATACTTTAAAATCATACTTGAATGGTTAATCATGGAAAATTAATCTCATCGCGTTTGTGGAGACAGTAGTCCGTACTTACACACTAGCGATGATATCTTTTTTTTATATTAAAATCATATATAACTTGATTGTATATCATATATACAGAATCATAATAATGTTATATTTATTATTTATATCATTTATACTCATTATTATACCCATACAAATGATTAAATGTTTGAATAACAAACTACACGACGACGTGGAGACAGTAAGCCGTACATACGCACGTGTGGTGACTTATTCATTCATAGGATAGATAAAATAACTAATATGGTTGTAAAATTTTTATAATAACATTAAATTATATATAATATTATGGAGTTATTATTTTATAATGGAAACAACAAATAATGAGGAAGTGGAAGAGGAAAGGAACTTGAAATAGGTGGTGAGTAATTTACCTCTTCTTCGGGTTCTTCCTTTTGATTTGATCTAAAGGGGTCCTTACGATTGATTTATGACTAATAAAGGCCCTTATAATTAAGGGAGGATAGTTGAAATGATATTTGGGCAGGGTTTGGCCGAGACAAATGGCTTGGGAGGAGTTAATGTTAGAGAAGAGGGAGTGCCCCTTTTTAAGAGAGGTGAGGGGCACCTTAGGAAAAACTTAAAATATTATTTTATAATAAATTCATATTTCGTTTATAATGGCTCCAAAGTTAATTATTTCAAGTATATGGTGGGTATGGGTATAAATCCTTTCAACCAGTTTGTTTTAGAAAAGTTTATGTTACCATTTTAACCTTATCATTTATATTTAACTCTAAGTTAAATAATTTATCTTTTACCGGGTCTTCTTGTATTCTTACACTATATGGTCAATAAACTTACTATAAACTACCAATCGACCCACAATTAGTTCATTTATGTAATATATATTTTTATATAAGTATTTTTTACTAACCTTAGATTTTTAGGAATAGAATATCAATTAATAATTTAATATGTTTTTTTAAAACTCTTTTATGTCAATTTTGACCTTATTTGGTATTTTGTTTTTTCTAAATTTTTAACAACGTTATTACTTCGAAAAAAATTCATATAACCAACCCTAATATGTTATATTAACCTAAAAAATTAGTTTAATTCATTAGATGACTTAAATTACATTTATTAGGGTATTTATAATATAAATTATGTTAATATTTCATTATTAAGTTAATTACTGCATCATCATTGTGTCACAAATAAATTATTTTATTTAATGTCTAAAAATTATAAATAAAACACTATTATGTTTTAAATATTTTTAAATTTATATTGAATATTTATAGTCGAATTTATCTTATGTATAAAACTATATTAAAAATTTTTTTCTTATTAAACATTGATTTTAACTCTTTTAACTCTTCTTTAAATTAAATAATAATAAATGTCCAAATCAAATCCAAGTGGACCCAAATGGTCATATTTTATTCCTAAGGTTGTTTTCTGTCGATTTACACTTATCCAATAGACTTAGTACATTTTTTAGGGTAATAATATTATTATTTTTACTCTTACTTACTCTATTTACTTTTAATCATGGTAAATAAAAGTAAAAAGTTACTATTCACCAAAAATTATTTTTATCTTATTGAACCACATTTTACTTACTAATTTCAACCATGTCTCTCAAATCTTATAAAATTCTCTCACAGAAGTGGTAAAATTATGTTTTATGTAAATTTTCAAATTCTCCTAGGAGGTGGGTAAAAGACGGTAAAAAGTTCAATAAAAAATTTTATATATCTAAAATTGTTATAAAATGACTTCAATAAATTACAATGAACTTATATAGGTGTTATGTATCTCTTTTGACCTAAATTAAATTTAAATAAAATAAATGATTATTTAAGTAAGAAGTCAATTTTAACCAATAACTCAGTGTTTTCACTATTTATCAAAAAATGATATTTTTTAGAAAAATACCAAAAATTTACCCTAGGCTAATTTCGATATTCCAAATCCAAAAATGAAGTCCACTTTGAAATATAAAATTTATAAAATTTTAAATATTGGTAATTACTATTTGTAATGTCTAGTTTATATAATATTTTAATAACATATTGTTGTTTAGTAAAACCCAGTATTGCGTAATACACACGCTATCGACGAAGGTCGTGATTGCGTGTAATGCAAGCCAATTCAAGGCTATATGTAGTGAAATCTCCCTTTGGTGTTGCGTATAGTACAATATAATCTTGGTGTAGTGTACAATAAATGAAATCAAAGAAATTAAAAGGAATATTACAGAAATAAAATTATTTTTTTAAAATTATTTTATTGAATCCATTTATCTCAATTGATTAAATTTATTCATTTGGATTCATATTTTCAACTAGTTTCTGATACAATTCATATTCTCCCTCTGGTTATTATATATAATAATTAATCATATCATGGTCATATCATTGATGGGTAAATAATAACCTCTCAATAGATAGAATCCATTATTATGTTTTTGGGTGGTTCAAAGATACACTATTAGCTGGTGGCGTATTTCACATAATGGACTCAACTATACTTTTTATTTCATAGGAGAAGAAGAGAATCAGATGTGATTATAGTACTTACTCATAACATGAGACAGCAATGGTCAAACTATAATTATTTTTTGAACTATTAATCCAGTCGTATAGGATCTTCAACAGGGTGATCATCACATTTCCCATCACAAAATATGTTGACAAAAATCCTCAAATTTGCATCCATGTAATTAAATAATTTATTAATATTGTGGATGAGAATACTAAAAATCATATGAATATAAAATCAGAAACTATAAATATAGAAGTAATAATATATAAATAACATGTATATCCTAACTTATGAGTCTATAGATATCAGTTATGGTTATTAATGGTAGATTTACAATCACTAAATATCTTAACTATTTTACCTATATCCATTCATAATGATTTTTAAAAAACATATTATTGAATAAATAATATCCCCTTGGAGTTTCATTATAGGTTTTAAGTATTATGAAATTATGTTTTCTACTAGGTATAGGTTTTGTTAAATCCCAACAAGTCATTTCAGAGTTATTATCCCAATGTGAATCTATTCCAAGACCACATGCACATTCCAGTATCCAGACATATATGTATTTTCTTAAAAAAACAATAACTCCATAATTTTCCACAATTTTTTGATTTTTTTATGATTATACATGTCTTTATGGTTTATATTGTTTTTTTAGACACTAAATACCATAAAATAACTAGAAATTTATTTGATAAAAAATATAAATTCCCATATGTTTGATAAATTTTATTTCATGATTTATAAAGTAAATATATTCATATTAAATTCATAGAAACTTGGATTCTTATTTTTTTAGGGAAATTATAAAAATAATCCCAAAAAATAAATTCAACTACATGATATTTATATATAACAACATAAAGTGCTTCCAGTTTCCTTGAAAATATTAATACTACAGAGGATAGCCAAAGGATGTACATTAGAACAGGATGGTCTATAGAGATAATTAATGGAATAATTAAATAATAACACATAGATAAATAATACATGAATGTCAAGAGTCATATCATTATATCAAAAATAGTAATGAAAATGTATACTTATATTGAATCATGTCATTAGAAAACAGAATCTTAAAACATTTCAATCCTTTGAATGTGGAAATAATATAAAAGTTGCAATGAATGAATATGTAATGGATAACTTCCCAGAAAACATATTATAGTGTCCTTTATTTAAATTTCCATGCATAATACATAGAATTTAGAGACAAGAAAACATTATCCATTATATTGGAGCATTATCATGGCATAACCATTATATTTTCTAAATATGTGTGTGTCACATCAATTGAAAAACATAAGAAAAAATTTCTTAATATTAATCACATGATTAATTAATGTTAGTTTCATATATTTATATCCCCAAAAAACAAATTATTGTTTTATCGAGGTGAATAACATTGAATTAAATTAGGTTTTCATATTGAAAACAAAAATACATTGTATGAAAAATCATGGAATAATTTTATAAACAAAATAGGTTCATAAAAATGTCCATCGAAGTGATAAGTGAGAGAGTTAGGTAGTATCATATTAATTAAAAAACATTTTTAATATTAATGAGAGTTCATAAAAAAAATAAATCATTTTAAACACCACATCAAAGTCATATTATAAAGGATATTAATAAATATAAAAGAAGAGGGGTAGAATCACATTCCTTTAAAAGGAGGTTCCTAAAGCTTTTGATAAACTCATTCAGAACATAAAAACTCATCCAAATATATTTAAATATGGATAGTATGAAAAAATTGATGATCATTATGTTTATAGTGTAGTGTAATGGAATAATGAGTGGTTATTTAAATATAAATATGGTATTGGTAATTAATTTCCAAGAAAAGTTTTTGGATACAAATTAATAAAATATATAAAACCAGTGAATATTCCTACATTTTAATAAATTGTTCTTTTAAATGGATGTGGTTTAATGTATTTAATTATTTATACAAATAAATTCTTTAAATAATATAATTTATGATTTGGATTTGGGTCATTCTCATAAATAATAGTATTTAATAATTCAAATATCCATTAGGTTATGTAAGATCATTATATAATTGGGAAAAGATATTACAACATTATAATACCTCATTAAAATGGAAAAAATAATAGTTTTTGACGAGATAAACATTTTTTGAATTTATTACTTCACATTTAGGTTATTATTATGTCATAATACAGAAAATATATTTATATTGTACAAAAATTAACTGAAACAATTTTAGTACATCATCAAAATTATGTATAATTAACTTTTAAATAATTTCGATGTTTTTAATTAAATAAATATTATTATTCTATAAATTATTATTTACTAAATATGATAAGTTTAATTTTTTATATATTTATTACATAATAAGAAGCTCGAATAATTGAATATATAATATTTTGAAAGGTCACTTTTAATTTAATATAATCATTTTTTAATTCATAAAATATTAAAAAAAATTCTTATGACATTTATATTAAAATATATTTTTTAAAAAAATAAAAATTTATTTTCAAAAATACATTTTTGTATGTTTTTTGCATTAGTTCCATGGTAATAATTGACCATTTTTCTTATGATCTAATATTTAGAGTTATGAGCTCCAACCTTGGAGTGGTGAATTATAGTTGAGAGTAGACCTTAGGAGAGTCATGTTATTTATTGGTTTTTTGGTAGAAAAACATGATAATATGATAGGATTGGGGAAGCATAACATTGGGTAAAGACTTCAGTCGGATTATGGATTGAATACATAGCCCTTTTTAGGTAAAATGATTTTAATTACTAGATAAATTCTAATAATAAATTAAATATACGTTAAAATTGATTCTAGATTGTATATCATATAACCTTGATTTAATGGTGATTTCTTTTCCACCTAGTGGTTTTTTTCATCGTTAATTTTCCACCAAAATTGATCCATTGATCTTCTATACAGAATAAGGATGATGTATTATTGGTATATCATTTATAGGCATTTTTTTGGTTCAAAATCTCTCATTGTATGGTTGAAGAAATCTCATTAATATAAATGGTGGTAAATTGTGGTGAATTTTCAACATGAGATAGATGTTTCGGTGGTCTTTCAATAACATGGGGAATAATATAGGTGGTATACCATCCATATTGGGGAGTTATTTTGGTGGTGTAGAGACCTTAACCCTAGAATCCTAGAGTTAATTTCTACAATAATTGCATTGGCATAAGATACCAGGAAATCAATCTGAAATGACTGAATAGTTTAATAGTATTCGAAAATTAGATAGATACATGAGTCATGTAGTACAAATGAATACACAAAATACCAAAAAAATAGTTTTCTCTTTTTTAGAGAATATCATTGTTTCATCTTGAATAACTATATATAATAGTCAAAGTAATCTTTATGGAATCCTAGGGAAATGAAACAAAATAAGGGTGGTCTCAAATTTTTAGTAAGGGTTATATCCACATAAGAAATAATGAATCAATATAAATAATCCATATTTAATGGTAAATTACTAATAAAATATTCCACATAAATAACTTGATAATGAATAATACATATGAAAAGAAAAATAATTGAGCACACATAATATTTATGTAACTAGCTAAAGAAAAATAATTATGGAATGGTCAATAACAATGACCAGAAGATATTAAATAACTGGATAAAAAAATAAATATAAAAACGTAAATAACTAAGCACAAATTCCATTTAAAGTTCTGTATAAGGAATGATCCGTATGAAAATGTAAAAACACAAAAAGCATTCCATTTAATCA